>CM053593.1:354061845-354077549 GCA_028646575.1 Pseudocheirus occidentalis
CCACTGTGTACCCCCTCACCCAATCTGTTCTCTCCTATATCCTCCCCCACACCCCTTCTGATTTTCCTGCTCTCCCCTCCATCACTCCCTCTCTCATCCCCTTCCCCCCTACTCTCCTTCAGGGCAAGATACCCAATTTAGAGTGTATGTCATTCCTTCCCTAAGCCAAATTCAATAAGAGTGAGGTTGACCCTTTCCCTTTTGCCTTCTTTTTTCCCCCCTCCATTGTAACAGTTATCCCTTGCCTCTTCTATATGAGATAATTTACCCCATTCTGTCTTTCTGCATCTCTTCTCATTATATTCCTCTTTCACCTCTCAATTTCACCTTTTAAATAACATCCCTTCCTATTCAATTGATCTTTTGCCCTCTATGTATACCTATTCACATATATGCACACACTCACATATGTATTCATATGCATATATATCCTCCTATACAGACATATATATGTATATGTACATGTGTATATATATATTTTATATATATATATACACATACACACACATTTTTATTCCATTCACCTATCCTCATACTGAGAAAAGTTTCATAGTTACAATTATCATTTTTCCATGTAAGAATGTAAATAGTTCAACTTTGATAAGTTCCTTATGATTTCTTTTCCCTGTTTATCTTCTCATGCTTCTTGTATTTGAATGTCAAATTTTCTATTCAGCTCTGTTTTTTTTTTCATCAAGAATGCTTGGAAGTCCTCCATCTCATTAAATGACCATATTTCCCCCTGAAACACTATACTTAGTTTTTCTGGGTAGGTGATTCTTGGTTTCAATCCTAGCTCCTTTGATGTCTGGAATATCATATTCTGCACCCTTCAATCCCTTAATGTAGAAGCTGCTAGATCCTCTGTTATCCTGACTGTGTTTTCACAATATTCTAATTGTTTCTTCTTGGCTGCTTCTAATGTTTTCTCCTTGATCTGGGAACTCCAGAAACTGGTTATAATATTCCCAGGAGTTTTCTTTTGGGGATCTTTTTCAAAAGGTGATGAGTAAATTCTTTCAATTTCTATTTTGCCCTCTGGTTCTAAAATATCAGGGCACTTTTCCTTGAGAATTTCTTGAAGGATGATTTTTAGGTTCTTGTTTTGATCATGGCTTTCAGGTAGTCCAATAATTTTTAAATTATCTCTCCTGGATCTATTTTTCCAAGTCAGTGATTTTTCCAATGAGATATTTCACATTGTCTTCTATGTTTTCATTTGTTTGGATCTGTTTAATAGTATCTTCATTTCTCATAAAGTTATTAGCTTCCATTTGCTCAAATCTGATTCCAAATGAATTCTTCTCTTCAGTGAGCTGTTGAGATTCTTTTTTCCATCTGGCAAATTTGACTTTTTAAAGCGTTCTTCTCCTCATTGGCTTTTTGGGCCTCTTTTGCTATTTGAGTTAGTTTATTTTTTAAGGTGTTATTTTCTTCAGTCAGGTTGTTGACTCTCTTTTCATGATTTTCTTGCATCATTCTCATTTCTCTTTCCAATTTTCCTCCACTTCTCTTACTTGATTTTCAAAATCCTTCTTGAATTCCTCCATGGCCTGTAACCAATTCATATTTTTCTTGGAGCTTTTGTTATAGAAATTCTGACAGTTTTGTTTTCCTCCTGTTCCATACTTTGATCCTTTTCACCCCCCAAAAAGGAATCTAAAGTTGGATGACTATGCTTGCTTTGCTTCCTTTGCTTGCTCATATTGCCAGTAAATTACTTGACTTTTGAGCCCTTTGCCACTGTAGAACTCTGCTTCCAGATGAGAGAGTTTTGTCCCAAATTGCTGGGGTTTTTTCAGCTGCCAGAGCTATTAGGAGGGCACCGTCTCTACAGCCCCCACCAGTTTTGGCTCACTGGTCACAGACTTCAGGACTACCACCCAAGACTGCAATCCAAATCCAGGCAGGTCTTTCAGCCCCCCTACAATTTGCAGGCCAAGAACTCTGAAGCAGCCACATGGAGGTGGCTGCATAGCCAGGCTGCCACTTCTGCTGCTTCTCACTCCAGGGGCAGAGGCCAGACCACACTTCATCCTCCCCTAGATCCAGCTGAGTTCCACTGACCTTTTACTTTGTCTTTGGCATTTATGGGGTGATAATTCTGGAAACTGCCACAGCTGCTGGTGATCCACTCTCCCAAATGCTTCAGCTTTGGCTGGTTGGGGCCACCTTGAGGCTAAAACCATGGGCTCACACAGGGCTGGGCTCTGCTCTCAACTCGCTGCGATGAACCCTTCCTGTCTGCCTGCCAGGCTGCCTTCAGTGGGAGATTTGTTTCTCTGTCACTTTGTGGGTTCTGGAGCTCTAAAATTTGTTTAGAGTCATATTTTGTAGGAATTTGAGGTGGTTATGGGGGGAGCTCATGGAGTTTTCCTGCTTCTATGCCACCATCTTGGCTCCACCCCCAGGAAAACTACTTCTTAAAAATCTGAGCTTTTCAAATGTGGAATGACCTGCCTCAAGATACAGTGCATTTTCCCTCAATGGAAGTATTCGAACAAAAGCCAGAACACAGGAAGCTGGTTCTGATGGAAAAGAAATTCTTGCTTCACACACAGGCCAGACTAGATGATTTCCAGGTACCCTTCCATATCTGAAATCCTATGATTCTGTGATCCAAGTACAAAAATCATAAATGAAAGTAGAATATGTGTGGGGTGGGGTATAAGTGCATATTTATTAAATAAGAAAACCTAGGAATCTTGAATCACTGAAGCTACTGCCCAAATTCCATCCACCCCAAATAATAATGTGCCACACTGCTGTTATCTGAGTATAAAGTAACAAACATTGAGCGGGTTACTTTTGTTCCTTTGGGCAATGTCTCACTAACCAGTTGGGTGATTTGAGGCAAGTCTCTCAATCTTTCTGGGCTTCAGGTCCCTTGTCTTTAAAATCAGGAGACCCTTAAGATCTCTCTCTATATGATGATCACAAAGCCTATACTTTATATTTTCAGTACTATTGTTACAGTACAGTGATGTATTCTTCTTCCCTTGTTGGAACTCTGGTAGAAACCAATAAAGGCATTCGTTTCTGAGTTAGGATTCAGTCATGATTCACAGATGTACAACACATGTGTAAAGCTCCTTGCAAGGTCCTTGTGAAGATGGTGGAACTTCCTCTGGTACCTTGTAAGCTGTCACACCCACGTGAAGTTTAGCTTTATTACCAACATGGTCTAACCAAAATATCCAGTATCCTCAACATCCAGAACATAAAGTTACTCCAACCAGAGTACAATCCCCCCATTTGCTATTTTGACAGTCTCCCACTGAGCGAGTAGAGAATAAGGGGAAAGGGGAAAGCTAAAAATGTTAGGGCAGGGTGGCAGAAAGAGGGGAGAAGGTAGTGATACACAGTGTGATGGAAAAGAGGAACAGAAGATATAAGCCAAAGCTTTAATAAAAGGGTATGTTTGGAGTGGACAAGTGAAGTGTAATTTATGTTACAGATGAGTATTACAAATGATTTCTTTTCTTACTTAATTTAAGCAAAACATCAGGTAGCAGTTGGTGTACTGGTATAGTGTTGTTTTTCCTTGGCATTTAAACTAATCCCTTCTAGTCAAGGATTAGCTGCCATACAAAATGTAGGAGACAAGGTCCCTGAACAGAGGGCTTGACCTTTATAGATGGATTAGGTTGTCTAGACTGAAGGGTCCTTCACCACCAGTCATTAGCAAACAGTTATTAAGTGAATGACTATGCTTGGCCCTGCCACAAAGCTTGTTATATATAATGAGAATTAACAAGGTTCATCCTCAAACTCAGGGGGGGATTATAATCTAAGAAACTGCTGATGAAGTCAGACAGTTAAAAGAAATACAGGTAATTGTACAAATGTTGAACAATACAAAGAGAGACAGGAAAGAAGGAGGGAAAGAAGGAAGGAAGCGAGGAAAAAAAGATGGGAAAAAATATAAAAAAGAGAAAACAAGGAAAAGGAAGGAAGAAAAGGAACAAAAGGGAGAGAAGTGAGGAATTATCAATTCCCTTGCTGGTGATTAAAGGCATAAACAAATTCAAATTAACAAAAAGGAGATTCTGAACCCAAATAAAGTCATAGTGGATGGGGGCAGAGGGCAGAATCAGTCAGGTCTCAAGTCTTGTAGCCCTTAATGGGGAAATAGCACCAATTGTTGGCTAATTAAAGATGTTTCACACAAAATCTCCACATGAGGGGCAGCTAGGTGGTACAGTAAGTAGAGCATCAGCTCTGGAATCAGGAGGACCTGAGTTCAAATCTGGCCTCAGAAACTTAACACTTACTAGCTCTGTGACCTTGGGCAAGTCACTTAACCCCAACTGCCCTGCCTTCCCCCCTCCAAAAAGACCAAAAAAAAAAAATCTCTGTATGAGCCAGGTTCTCTCTTGGTAGTGATAAAGTAACCCCACCTACTGCTCATTCAATTGTATAGACACTTTATGGGTCCAATCACTCACTATTCTTCCCCTAGAATGATCTTCTAGGACTCTAGCCTGTGGATTAGTAGGATAACATTGACAGCCTCCACTGACTTTAAAGAAGCCACAAAAGTGCTGGTTACTTCCCATATTAATTTTTTGGGCTTGTATTCCAAGTAGCCCCATTATGTCTAAGAGGCTAGGGTTTCCTGGAATGTAATCTTGTTGTCTGACCACAGTTAGTTAGGATGGACACAGATCAGGCAGACGTCTTTTGGATTTCAGGCAGACTCGTCCCAGCAAGGATAAGTAGCACACACACAAGATGGATATGTAATGAAGAGCTCTGTCTTAGCTAGTAGGCCTGCCGGTTGGTAGGCTATAGGCTACAACACGTGTGTGTTAGGGAAGGGGTACATCATCGTGTCTGGCAGTTTCCAGGAAGGTCTATGAGTGCATAAGGACTTCCTGGGAGTGTGATAGCAGTCAGCCTTTCATTTTATATGTGATTTTTAATATGCATAGAATGAGATATCAGCTAGTCAGTGCAACTTCTAACCCCTGCAAGAAGTCATTGACTGAAATGAAATGCGCTACAGAGAGGAACAGAAAACAGATGCTTTAGTTTACATAAAATGGCATGTTTGAGGTGAGTGGGTAAGCTGCATCAGCTTCATTAGGACATTGGTTCAGGTTCACAAAACAAAGAAGTGTCTGAAGCCAGATTTGATTTCAAGTCCAGAATACCTGGAAAAAAATGTATACACACATGTAAACACCTACACATATATTTGTGTGTATATATATGTGTGTGTGTGTGTGTGTAGATAGATATGGATATATAGATATATAGGTATCCATACATATTGCTATATCAATATATAAAGATATGCACATATGTATCTATTTGTGTGTATAGAGAGATATCCATACATATATATCTGTACATGTATATGTGTGTGTATGTGTGTGTGTATCTAGTCATCTACCTATCTATATTTATAAGTAGGTATATACATATACAGCCATATGTTGAAACTTATACAAACACATATACATCTATATATATGCATAGATATATACATGTATACACTTTTTTTTATACATACACATAAATTTCATCACATCAGATTTATAAGGAAAGTTCTTGGTTTGGGATTCAGATGAAGACAAGAAGCCAAGCATTGAACAGGACAGCACAGACTGGCGCCACTCTCCTTGGACTTCCTCCTTCCTTATCAAGATCACTTGGGTAGTAATCAGATGGAAAAAGAGCACGTACTAGAAAAAAGCATTAGACCTGGAGTCTGAAAAGTTGGATGTGACTCCCGAGCCTCCTGCTTATGAGCTGAGCTTCAGATGATACTAATACTACCTACTTCACAGAGTTGTTTTAAAGAAAGCAGTTTGTAAATTGTAAATTATATGTACATATAACCTATAATGCTCAATTAAATCCTAGTGTTACATTTCAGACAGGAGAACTCTCTGGGCTAGAACTAGTCCACAACTAGTTCAGGGTGCTGGACATGAAGGAAAGGGTGAGGATTTCATCTCTAGATGGTCTTGACACACGGACAGAGGAAAGAGATCTGGCCTGGCAAGTTTCTGCTTATAAGTCCAAAATTGCTCTTAGTACCTAAGAGACTAGTTTATTTACTGGATTTCCAAGGCCTCTAAAGTTAAAACTAGTATCTTCAAAGGGTGATCTATTTATACATGATGCCACTTACTCAGCTGAAAGTAATGAAAAGTTACATGAGATCAGTGAAACAGTAAATCCCCAGTGCCTACCTGGAGGAAGCGCCACAGGGTGGAAAAAGCCCTGGCTCAGGAGTCTGAGGACTTGTGTTAATATCCCACCTTCTATGCTTGCTAACTATATGACCTTGGGAAAGTCACTTGACCTCGTAAGCCTCCTTTTCTTCAACTGGAAAATGAGGTGGTTGGACTAGATGGCCTCTGAGGTCCCTTCCAGCTGTAGGCCTCTGATCCTATGAATTGACTTACTTGACCAGCCATTGACCAGTCCATAAGCATCTATTATGTGCATACTATGAAGTTAGTCACTCTGCTAAGTGCTGGAGGCAAAAAGAAAGGCAAAAGGTAGTCCCTGCCTTCATGGAGTTCACAGTCTAAGGAAGGAGGTAACATAAAAAAAATTCAACCATGTACAAAGAACATAGAGGATTACTGGAGTTAATCAATACAGGGAAGGCATTAGAATTAAGGGGGATACATTTGTCACAGAAGATTGAATTTTAGCTGGGACTCGAAGGAAACCAGGAGAAGATGAGGAAGATTATTCTGGGCATGTGAAACAGTCAGTGAAAATGCCCAGAGCCAGGAGATGACATGCCTTATTTGAGCACCAGCAAGGAGACCAGAGTAATGAATCATCAAGTATAGGCAAGAGGAGGGGTGGGAGAGCAAGGCATAAAGAAGACTGGAAAGGGACTGAACTGGTACTGCCATCCAAATTAAACTACCAAAAAAGGATTTCATTGAGCCAGAAAAAAATAATGACAAAACTCATTTGGAAGAACAAAAAGTCAAGAATATCGAAGGAATTAATGGGAAAAAAAAAAGGAAAGGAAAGAGGTCTAGCCGCCCAAGATCTTAAACTATATTATAAGGTGGTAAGTGTCAAAATTTATCTTGTACTGGCTAAGAAATAGAAAGGCGGAACAATGGAGTAGAGTAGAAATACAATACAAGTATTGGAGTAGTATGATAGAGTATAGTAAGCGTGTATTTGGTAAATGTGAAGATTGTAGGGATAAGAATTTATTGTTTTGTTAAAAAAAAGTTAGGAAAATTGGAAAGCAATGTAGCAGAAACTGGGTATAGACCAATATCATGCACCCTTTACAAAGATAAGATCAAAATGAATACATGATCTAAACATAAAGAGAAATATAAGTAAATTAGAAGAACGAATAATCTATTACCTATCAGATTTAGAAATAAAAGAATTTATGGATAAACAAACAATAGATTATTACAGAACATAAAATAGATCATTTTGATTACATTAAATTGAAAAGTTTTATGCGAATAAAACCCAAGATTAGATGGAAAGCAGAAAATTGGGGGAGGGGGCAGAAATTTTACAGAAAGTTTCTCAGACAAAAATCTTATATCACAAATATGTAGATAACTCAGTCAAATTTAAAAGATGCTAAGTCATTCCCCAATTGACAAATGGTCAAACGATATGAACAGGCAGTTTTTGGAAGAAGAAATCAAAGCTATATATAGTCATATGAAAAAATGACCTAAATCATTACTGATTAGAGAAATGCACATTAAAACAACATTCAGGCACTATCTCACACCTATCAGATTGACTAAAATGATAGAAGGGGAAAATGGCAAATGTCGGAAGGAATGTAGAACAATTGGGACGCTAATATGTTATTGGTGGAACTGTGAACTGAACCAACCAATTTGGAGAGCAGTCTGTAACTATGCCCAAAGACCTATAAAGCTGCATGTTATTAAAAGAGCTATGAAATTACCTAGCCCCCTTGATCAAGAAATACTACTATCTGTTTCCCAAAGTAGGAAGAAAAGAAAAAGAACCTCAAATATTTTTATGAGCTCTCTTTATGGTGGCAAAAATTGGAAATTGAAAAGTGTTCATCTGTTGGGGAGTGGCTGAATAAGTCATGGTATATGATCATGATGAAATACTACTGTGCTGTAAGAAATGATAAGCAAGTTGATTTTAGAACAACATGGAAGGACTTGGGTGAAATAACAAAGTGAAATGAGCCAAACCAAGAGAATGTTGTATACAGTAATAACAATATTGTTCCTACAGTAACTGTGAATGACTAAGTTATTCTGTGTTATATGAATCTTCAGATCAACTATAAAGAATTTGTGAAGGAAGATGCTATCCACTTCCAAAGAAAGAACTGATATATGGAAGCATGTATTGTACGATTCCACATATGTATCTGTGTCAAATGTTGGCCTTCTCTAGTTCAAGGTTGGAAGGGAGACAGCTCAGAAGTAAAAATGTAACCAAAAGTAAATAAAATAAACATGATAAAAAGAAAAAGAAGACTGGAAAAGTAGGAGGGAGTCAGACGGTGAAAGGCTTTGAATGTCAAACAATGGATTTTATGTTTGATCCTAGAAGTGATTGGGAGTTACAAGTTTATTGAACATGGAGGTGACATGGTCCGATGTGCACTTTAGGAAGATCACCTTGACAGGTGAGTGGAAAATGGACTGGACTGGAGCAGGGAGAGACCTGAGGTGGGGAGAGCAAGCAGAAGGCTTTTGAAATTATCTGGGCAGGAGGTGATGAGGGTCTGCAAAAGAAGCAATGAGAACTACAGCTTTAGACTTAATAACAATTTTAATGAACAAAGAAGGAGAGAAGTAGAAGTGACAGGAATTTGGGGGGAAATGACAATGTGATCTTCAAATTAACCTCACACTTGTCTAATATCTTTAATGGACTCTGAGAAAACAGGATGTGAGAAAGGGGTTCCACACTCCCCTCCCCAATCGATCAATCAATTAACATACAAACTCTTGAGTGGGAGAAGGAGAATGGGCTGAGGTGACCACTAGTCAGATAATATTTGTTATGTATATTAAAGATGAGTAGAGTAGGCTCCAAGCCTGAGAAGGCTTTTCAGGCACATATACATATGAAAGTCAGAGAATGTGGTTAGGGAAGAGATACACCATGGCCTTGCCTCCGGCTTAGCTTTTGTGTTTACTTATATTCATTTGCATAACAGACATAAAGCATGTTGGGTCCTCCAAAACAGAGTAAGGGATCAGACCAACATAGCTGCAGAGTTCTCTTGAAATGAGCTTGAGAGCATGGGATTCCCAATTGAGAATTTAATAGGGAACCACACAGACTTTTCAGTCTGAAGTTGAGGTGGACCCTGGGAGGGTAGGGAGATCTCTCTCAAGGACATAGGTTTCAGTGCCTGGGAAATGTGGTTCAAACAATAGATTTAAACCTAAAAGTCACTTGCCAGTTAGGGCTTCTCTGAATACCAAAGAACTTGCTGCCAGAATGAAGGAAAAAAGCATTTAAGAGCCTACTTGGAAGGCACTGAGTTAAGCATTTTACAAATATTATCTCACTATCTTCACAACAACCATGGGAAAGTGGGTGCTATCGTTATCCCCATTAATTTGTGGAGGAGCCTGAGTGATATCATCACTTAACAAACAGCTTATTTCTTTCTCCTCCTCCATTCCTTAAAATTTCCTAGTCTCATCACTTCTCTTTCTTCATTTCCCCCATCACTGAAGGAGGGATAAGCTAGTGTCTAAAGTAGGATTTGAATTCAACTCTCCCTGACAAAAAAAATCAGCACATTATCTGCTTCAGTATCATACAGACTTTCATGTCATTGGATTTCTTTAATTTAGTGACACCACACTGCTGGTCACAGCAGCCAATTCTTAATTAAGACACGGCATATCTTTGCCTTTCCCCCGTTTGCTTTTTTTATTCTCTTGGGTGCAAACTTTCTCTTGAGTCTGTGTAGTCATATATCTGTACAAAGAAGGGGCTGTCATTGGGAAAGACAATGTATTTGATGGTTCAGGTTTTGTGCCCAATCTCTTAGGTGGCCAAAGAATCCTCTTAGAATCCTCTCTTGATTCACTGCTTCTCTGCTTTGGGCTTTCCAGTGGTTAGGGGACAAGGTGGACCTCTGTTTCCAAATTTATGCCTTAGGATCTTTGAACATCATAGTTGATTGAAGGGATGAAAAGGGGATTGCTTTTGGTCAGTTTTATAGGTGGCACAGTGGATAGCGGAGTGTGCCTAGAGTCAGGATGATTCATCTTCCTGAGTTCAAATCTGGCTTTAGACATTCACTAGCTGTGTGATCCTGGGCAAGTCATTTAACCCTGCTTGTCTCAGTTTCTTCATCTGTAAAGGGAGTAGAAAAGGAAATGGTGAACTACTCCATTATCTGTACCAAGAAAACCCCAAATTGGGTCAATGAAGAGTCAGAAGTCACAACCGAAAAGTGACTGAACAACAGTAACAACATTTATCCATAACAAAAATACAAGCTATGCCCTTTCTTCTTGGGTGTTGCAAGTGACCATCAACCTCTGACTTGTAACTTTGTGAGGTGAAGAAGATATGACATAGAGAGGTCCCTTAACAAAGTTCAGTAATATAAGCAGGCAAAAGTGATACACTGGAAATATTTATTTATGTGCACATAGATATGTGTATGCTATTTAAACATTTTATCAGGAAGCAAAAGTGTCATATTATATATGTATGCATGGGTATGTACTAATAGGAACATCGATAATTACCCTTATTGAAAGGTGATATGTTCCTGAAGTTACATTATAGATTAGATAGATGGATGGATGAATAGATGGATGGATAGATGGATAGACAGACAGACAGACGGAGACAAATAGACAGACAGACAGACAGATAGATAGATAGATAGATAGATAGATAGATAGATAGATAGATAGATAGACAGATGGAATCAGTACTCTCAGCTGACTTAAAAGCCATTACTGAGACTGACATAAGTTGGTCTGAACTACTTCCTAGCCACCATCAAAGTGAAATGAATGGCAATTCTATGTTGGTCATTTTGCTCTGTGCAATCTTGAGCCAGTTTCCATTATGGCCCCCTGAATTTCTTTGTTTTGCAGGCAGTAGATGACAGGATTTAACATGGGGGTAGCGATACATAAGAGGCCAGAGACCAGGATATCCATATCTAGGGAGTAGCCTGAGCTGGGCTGATGTGGTAGACCACTTGAGTACCAGTCCCAAGTGTGCCAGGAGATGTGAGAGAGAATTAACTAGGTGGGTAGCTTGGAGGGAAGATCTCCATTTAATGATGATTTGGACAAGATTTTTAAAGAACCAAAAGACAAAGATTCAAGTATTCTGGTCAATAAACTTAGTTTGTCACATCCTGGGATATTGTCGTAGTTTTATCATTACAATAGTCTGCCACATCCTGGAAGTAGCTCAGATAAAATCAGGCTCCTAAATTCGAGGCACCAAAAAGCCTTGGGGAAGCCAACAGATCTTTGGAAATTCAGTCTTTTTAAAGGCATAACAAAGAGGATGCAAAGAGAGTTGGCTTCAAAGCATGTAGGTTTGTCAAACCTAGGCCAAAATGCTTCTCCAAGACATCTGCATAAGAACTGACCCCCCAAATCAAATACTTTGGCTTTCTACAGGCTGATCATAATTAAAGATGGCAGTCCCAAAGAAGATGAGCACCACAGTGAGATGAGAGGCTCAGGTGGAGAAGGCTTTCTGCCACCCCTGAGCAGACTGGATTTTCAAGATGGCAGAGATAATGAGCATGTAGGACACAGCAGCGAAGAGGCAGGGGCTCAGACCAATGGTGGCACTGGACACATAGAAAGCAACCTCACTGACTGAGGTGTCTGAGCAAGAGAGCTTCAGGAGCAGGGGGATGTCACAGAGAAAATGGCTGATTTCATTGGAACTACACAGAATGAGAGTTGCCATGAGCCTTATGTGTGTCAGAGAATTCATTAACCCACACAACCAGGACCCAGCTGCTAAGTAGGGTGTAAATGTAACCCATTTACTCATGAGGACTGGGTAGCGTAATGGGTGGCAAATAGCTATGAACCTGTCATAAGCCATAGCAGCCAACAGGACACTCTCAGTACCAGCACAAGTAAGAAGGAAGAAGAGCTGGGATAGGCAGCCTTCATAGCTAATGGTCTTCTTCTCTTGGAAAAAGTTCCCCAGCATGATGGGGACAGTGGTGGAGGTGTAGCAGATGTCCAGGAAGGACAATTGCTGAGGAAATAATACATAGGAGTATGAAGAGCAGGGTTGATTCTAATTGCTGTTAACATGAGAAGGTTCCCCAGAAGAGTTACCAGGTATACAACCAAAACTACTAGAAAGACCAATCCCTGAAGTTCTGGATGGTTGGAAAACCGCAGGAAGATGAATTCAGTAATTGTTCGGTTTTTCCAGCTCATATTCGAAGATGAGAGGGAAAGATATCTTAAAGCTATAAGGGGAAGAATATAATTAAGCAGGAGCAGTAATAGGCAGCATGCATAGCAGTATTCTGTTACACACATCTGGAGTTATCAAGGCAGCTCGCCAGGCCTTTCTAAACTTTGTTGACTAACTTGACCAGTTCAGCTGGGCAATCTCCCTGTGGATTTGAGTAGCCACCAGCACTCCACCCAATTCTTCCAAGACAAGTGAAAACTTATCTCATCATTTTGGAAAGGTGTTTCCTTCCCATTCCTTTCTCATACACAGAAACAAACCTGGGAACTTTTGCATATGGGGCAAAAATTACAAATGCCCATGGGGAAAATGGCACAGGGCTCTCCATTAGTGAAGCAGGGTGGATGGGATGTCTTCCTTCCATGGGGGAAACCAAGGTTCTAGGACACTGTGGGAAAAGGAAGGAGGGCAGAGTGGAAAAGCAACTCATTCCAGCCTACCATTTGGTAACTTCCTATTTTAAATCATTCCTGCTAACTAGCTCCTGCTGTTTCTAAACTGCTGCAGATTGTACTGTACCCTTTAAAATTGACACCCTGGGACATAGCCAAGTCACCCTGCCCTAGTAATAATCCTTCACAGACACACATATTCCTTCTTGCCCAATATTCTCAGGCTCCTCTACTGTCATTAATGTTGTTGTTTTTAGACCAGTTTCTCAAGAAATTTCTGCAATTTGACCCTTTGATCAATTTCATTTTCCTTAATGGGATCATTTCTCAGAATTTATAAGCTAGAATTCATTTTTAGAACAATCAATCACCTTTGAATTAGTTTCCTAGGAATGCTACCTCATCGAGGTAAACTGTTCATAGATTAATGTTTATCTTCCATCAAACATTATCTACTTCCTGGGAGGAATAATTAATACACTCATAAACCTGAACATTCCCATTCCTCTTAAGCCAGTCATTCTAACCTCTGGATGCTTCTGTGAACTGTGATTTCTGAGTCTTTACTTAATCTGTTTTGAAACCTCTCAAGAAGCCATTCATTCATCTGCTTTTCAGAAGAGATTTCAGTATCCAACACATCTTCCTATGAGAAAATTTCATCTAACTATTTCCCATTTCATCTAACTAATTATGTCTAGAGAACCTTGTTTGGGCAATGCATCTCACATTTGAAAGTAATTGTCAGGCGTCTCTGCCTGTTATGATTTTTACTTTTAAACTTGACCCTTTAAGTTAGTTCTTTCAGATGGTTAACTATTCCTATTTTTGTTCTTTACCCTCCCCCACCCCACTCCCCATGTCTTACCCCCTTTGAGAAAGTGACCATCACAATCCAGCCATTCCAGCTGGATGATCACAGCCAATTAGATGTGCTTTCTTTATTTGTTTGACTTTTTAAAAAAGTGCTCAATCTGATTTCATAAAGTAAAGGAATATTATTCAAAGTCATAATTAATGTTTGGTGAATTAAATAACCTGGAACAGATACCTAATTAACAGGCTTTCTCCATGTTGTATAGTATCACAATGAAATGAATTGTCTTAGGGACTTTCTGCCTAACACAGAAAATATTTTTTCCCACTGCAGAACAGATGTAGTTCTCTGCAAAACGTTTTGCAAACCTTAAAGTGCCATTATTAGTATTATTTAGAGTTTTAAAGTGTAGCTGGCACTACACTTGAAAGACAGTACAATATAGTAAATAGAGCTCAGCACAAACACTAGAAACTGCAGGATTCCAGGACAGGAATTATTTCTTTTTGTGCTTTTGTATTGCCCGCCCTTAAGAAGTTGGCCTATATTTATGAGCCCAACAACTCCATGTTGTTGAACTTGCTAAATTGGATTGAAATCAGTGGATTCTTTGTATTGGCTTCTCTATTTGGATTTGAAGCCAGGAACAACATACCTTTCCCCCAGAATAAACTCATCACCTGAAATCTCATCATCCTGGTACCCAATTCAGATTTTGAAACTCAACATCTTCCCAGCATCCTCTGTTGTACCTCCCTCCCCCCAGTTGAAGGGCAGAGCAATTAACTCTCCCCCAAGTCTCCCTTTATATAGGGCTCAGAATTCTCCAACTAATCTTCATTTCCCATCAGCTTCTCTGCTTGGGTTCTATTACATGGACAACATTCCCTCCATGCCAGGTACTCTCTGGCACTCCCAGCCCCCCTCCGCCATACACACACCTCTACCCCTCTTCACTTTTCTTTTATGGATTATATTTCCCCTTTGGACTGTAAATTCCTTGAGGACAGAAGTTGGCTTCCTTTTTCCTATTTGTATACCCAATACTTTGCACAGTTCCTGGCACAGTTGGTATTTAATAAATGTCTAATGTCTATTGATTATTGAATAAAATCCCTCCCTAAGGGAAGCTATAAGCTAGGGATTTAACAAATGCTACACTGGTATAATTGTGATATTTCCTTCCTTGGAGTCTGAGCCTGAATTACTACTCAGAGAACATATTTTAGGCCCATTTCTTCATATACACAAGGGCACGCACAAACAAGAAATAAATGCCACCGCCCTGTCCCACCCAAAATAGGGGCAGCTAGGTGGTGCAGTGGATAGAGCACTGGGCCCAGAGTCAGGAAGATCTACATTCAGATCTGGCCCCCGATACTTACTAGTTGTGTGACTCTGGGCAAGTCACTTTCCCCTGCTTGCCTCAGTTTCCTCATCTGTAAAATGAATTGGAGAAGGAAATGGCAAACCACTCTAGTATCTTTGCCAAGGAAACCCCAAATGGTGTCACAGAGTCCAACACAACTGAACAACAACAAAACGTGATAGGCTTAATAGACTGACCCATGTTCCTATCACTTATTATCATACTTCTGTGAGTTTGGATGAGTATTTTGTAGACACTGAAGTGAAGCAGCAGTACCAATTTTACCGTCATCATTATTTAAAGCGGGGGGGGGGGGATAGTATTACTTAAGTGCATCAATGTACATGCTAGTTTCCTAGGCATTATTTGAAGATAACTCCATTCAGATCCTGGTTCTGCCATACACTAGCTATAACACTATGGGTAAAGCTGTTCGTGACTCAATTTCTTCATCTGTAAAAGCATAAGCTTACTAACATAAGGGGTCAAGATAGGCACTTATCTAACAGGGTTGTTGTGAGTGCCATATAATTAATAACAGGGGACCATCTCTAGTCATCCTGACCTATATCTGGCCACTGGAACCAAATGGCTCTGGAGGAGAAAGTGAAGCTGGTGACATTTCGAAGCCTTCCCTCACTTAAATCCAGTTCACCTGCATGTCCTGGCATCA
>CM053593.1:354078049-354132774 GCA_028646575.1 Pseudocheirus occidentalis
AACTTTTATTAATTCAAATCTGAGGAGATATTGACTGAAGCCAGAGGTGATGTACTTTCACCATTAGTTTACTTTTAACTTAAAATTGCAAAATCCCTTCCCTTCAGTCAGCTTCAAACCATATTTAAAGTGAATACGGTGGAAATCAATAAATCTTAATTCAGAAAAAAAAAAACCTAATAAGGTATTGTTACCTATTTTGGCTGGAAACTGCATATGCCTCATAACATACAAGACTATGTGGTATAGTGGGAAAAGATCCAGCAGACCTAGGTTTTAATCCTGATTGTCACCAAATGCTGAAATCTTCATCCAGACCCTCCTTTTTTTCCTATCAGTAAAATGCCCTTCCTTGACAAGCTGTTGTTAAGATATTACTTCATTATAATAACTGTTGAGTGCCAACATAAAGCTAGGCTCTCTCCAGAATATATAATTACATGAAATTCTTGTGTAAGTGTATGCAAAATCAAATAATAATGCAGGGAGAGGTTTGCAGCAAAAGAAAAGTGTCTTTTCCAGTCATCCTTATTTCTGCCCTGGGACCCGTCATCTTTTCTACTTATCCTTGCTAACTTTCAACCAGGTAGTCTCCTCTGTAGCAGAAGTTCATACTTGACTCATGCCCTCCATTACTTCCAGCCATTTGTGACTTTTATTAGTTCCAGAGTGCAGTGTAATTTTCAACTCCTTCCAAGGGCAAAGTTCTACAGTCCATTACTTTGACTACTTTTAAGCCTCCACATTCCAACTTCCATTTTATTTATGGCACTAACAGAGGAATTACTTTTTCTTTCTTCAATACCTTCTAGTTGCCCTCTCTAGTCTGGCCAGAATTCCTATTTACTTTGATTCTACTCATTTTTTAAATTTTTGGTTACTTTATTCACCATTCTTCACTTCTGGAGCTCTCCAGAACTCCCTTCTCCGACATTAAAAAAACCTAGAATGAGATGAGCAAGCATCCATCTCTGTCCTTCATCTTCCCTGCCTCCATTCTCTTTCTGTCCATTTGCCCTCTCTCATAGCCTGTGGCCTTCAGTTCCTTTTGGTGTCCAAAGTTCTATTTCTTTATCATGTCATCTGGTTAGCATTTCTTTAACTTTCTCAGCCTGAACTTCTACCCCATTCCTAATTCACCTGACTTCTTCAACCCCAGTCATCTTCCTATTGTAAGTTAAATAGACATAGTCTCTATTATTTAGGGATATATCTGCATTTCTCTTAGAGTAGCTATACTCAAAGTCTGTAAAAATCTTCCTGATGGCCAGTGGATTAATCCAGAATGTAGGGATGATTTTGATACTAGTTTTAGAGTGAGGTTCCCTAGTCTACATAGGGTGAAAAAGTGAGTGTGCTCATGAGTGTGTGCATAGGGGGTAAGGGAACCATTTATGGTTGAAAGTTGAACCAGTTTGACATTAAGCATAGTTTTCATAACATTACATGCAACCAGCCCATAGAAGAGCTCTGTCTTGGTTCTACACTGAGAAGAGAGAGACCACAAAAAGACCCAGGGAAAGAAGGAGGGGACACCTGATCCCCCATGTAGACAAATCACATTTATCACTGATCTGATTCCCCTTTACCTCATTACAGCTCCCCTGCTGTCTGCCCCTGAATTGTTTTTCTTTTTAACAATGACAAATAGAAGCCAGGGGTCTGTGGGACCTCCTTCCCCAGCAAAGTGGTCTCAGGCAAGTCTGAGCCATTACCATTGAGGGACACCATTTTAGGGTCTTTAATAAAGGGTTCAGTGACCTCCTAACTGCCAAATCCAAAGCTGATTTTTTTTCAGTGTTTATTTTCCTTGACTCTTGGTTTCCTAAGTTCACACTCTTCTGATTTACCTCTTACCTCTTTAACTGCCCATTCTCATTCTCCCTCACAGTCCTCTCTTTCTCTTTGTGACTCCTGAAGGTGAGTGTTTCCCAAGGTGTTGTTGTTTTTTTCCCTCCACCCTTTTCTCTCAAGATACTCCTTCCTGGGCATTTCTTCTTCATTCCTACTACTTTACCTATGACCTCCATACAAATGACTTCACTTCTTACCCCTGACCTCCCTTCTGAGTTCTGGACTTAATTCTCTAACTACCTGCAGGCTAAATGTTCATCACGTTGTCCAAATGACCATTTATACTCAGCATGTCCAAAGCCAAGTTGATTTTCTTTTTCCCTAAAACTTGTTCCTCCTGCTGTTTCAGCTCCTTTCACCACCATTCTCCTAGTCTTCTAGGTAAAGCCTTGGTGTTATTCTTGTCCCCGCCTCTTCTCCCCCCTTGGATTTACAAAGTCAGATTGATTCTCCCTCAACAGTATCTCTCTCCTCTGTCTCCTTTCTGTTCCCACTGCCACCACCCTGGCACCCCACCTTTTTGCCAGAGCAGCCTCCCAGGCTTCCTGCCTTCACTCTCTCCCTGGTCTGATCCATTCCTGGCACCACAGCCAGATTCACCTTCCCTGTGCATGGATCTGGGTCGTATTGGACAAGTGTTAGGCCATCAGTGGAAGCCTTTAGACACCTCTCCTTGACCTCAGAAGGCAGAACTGGGAAGAAGTGAATGTGGGCTTCCCATAAGAAAAGGCTTCCTAGGAATTTCATCTACAGTATTTGAAAGAGAAATGAGCTGCCTCAGGAGGAAGCTTCCCCTTCACTAAGATATTCAAAAGTTATCACGTTGTTATAAACGGCTAACCATGAAGTTCTGAGCTGTGAGAGACTTGCCTACCACTGTGGTTCTCAAACGCTTTGGTCCCAGGACTTGTGAAGTCTTCAGAATTGTTGAAGACCCAAAGAGTTTTTGTTTATGTGAGTTATATCTCCTGATGTTTATAATTTTAGAAATAAAAATGTAATTTTAAGAATTTGTTTACTCATTTAAAAATAATAAACTTACTACATGTTAATATAAATAGCATTTTATTAAAAAAAACTTAATAACTTTTAGATATCAATTGATTTATAATAGCAAAAATCCACTATATGTTGATATAAGTAATGTTTTTTATGAAAAAAATTATTTTCCAAAAAAAAATTTAATGAGAAGATGATACTGTTTTAGATATTTTTGCAGGTCTCTTGAATGTCTGGCATGAGAAGATGACCTGATTTTCATATCTGCTTATGCATTCAACTTGTTGCAATATATTATATTGGTCAATATCCAGCTTCACCAAGATCTGTATTTGGAAAAGGGAGAAGTCTTTAAATATATATATAATGTCTTAGTGTTTATAACTATGACCATAGTAGACTCCTTGAAAGGCAAGCTCAGGGCTTGGCAGACTATACTTTGAGAATCGCTCGCCATATTGAATAAAATTCTAATTCCTTCCCATTATGTTCCAGGTCCTCCAGTATCAGGACTTTTCCTGCCTTAGCTGTACAGTTCCCTTTTATGCCAAACTGCTGTTAGCTTCTATGCTCTGGACAGACCCCACACATACCTGGTCTCTTGGCTTTTGCTCACATTTTCCCCTCTACCCAGAATGCCTTCCCACCCTATTGAGTTTGTGCCCATCCTTTAAGGCCCAACTTTTTTGACTTCTTTTCACCCCCTACATCCAAGCTATCTTCTTAAAAATGGCACCAAATGCTGTGGATCCCTCCTATCCCTCTTCTTCAGGTCAAGAACTATCAACTGTCATTGTCCCTGAAAAGGATGTGTCAGACTATTCCTTGTGACCTCACCATCCCCTGTAAGTTTCCAACGTGCCTGGCCATCAATCCTCTATGTGTGGTATCGCCTTCTTTCAAAATATAAGTTCCTTGAGGTCAAGGACTGTGTTTGCTTTTGGTTTTGTATCCCCAACTTAGCACATAGTGGGCACTTAATAAATGCTTACCATGCTTTTTTTTATTTGTTCATTCGTTTATTCGGCTCAAATGCTATCTCCTTCATCAGCTTCCTGAGATCCCCAATGCATCCCTTGCTCATTGATGACTTTGTTGCCTTCTCTCTTATGTGTTATTTTGCCTTAGTTATTTGTATATGTCTAACATCCCCAACCAAACCTACAAGGTTGCATAAAGTAGGCACCATATATGTTTGAAGTCGTCCACCATACCCAGCATCTAACACAAAGCAGATGCTTATTAAGTGATATTTGAATTGAATTGAATTGAGTCTTTTAAAATTTCTGTTCCCATCTATAGGAAGATTCTGGTGAATACAAGTTTCACTGACTCCTTTAGTACCATATTATTACAAAACTAACTGAATAATTCTGTTTTGTCCTAAAAATAAAATATAATAGCACATGCCCTAGAATAGTTCTTAACCTGAGGTCTATGAACTTTAAATAAATATACATATACATACACACACGTGTGTGTATGTGTGTATACATATATATAAATGCATTTCAATATAATTGGTTTTCTTTATAACCATATGTATTTTAAGCATTTAAAAATTATCCTGAGAAGCGGTCCATGGGCTTCACCAGACTTGCCAGAGTAATCTGTGGGACAAAAAGGCTAAGAATCCCTGCCTAGGAAGAATGCAATTTCTGAAGTTCAGAGCCATTTCAGCCTCTTCTCCCTCCCTGTGCTGTGAGTTTTCATTCATGTGCCTGTGTAGGTGGCACAATTCAGAAGATATTGTGACCCTCCAGTCCATGAAAAAGTTTCATTATTTCAGCCATCTAAACACTAGACTCTTGAACATAGAACGTACTGGTAAGATCTTCTGACCAAGACCTACTGCATCTTGCCTCAGTCACTTTTGGCAACTCCTCATCCCAGCCTTGATCTTTTTTTCCCATCTGCAGGTGCTCTTCTTTGGCTTTGGATGGTTGTTCTTCATGCGCCAGCTGTTTAAGGACTATGAGGTGAGAAGGGATCCATTTCTCTGCCAGGATTTGAATCTGAAATAGCTTTAGAGTAGACAGCTGAAAATGTCAGTATTAGCGTAGACATCTCATGTTAAGACTGTGAGTGGTATTTTATTACTTACACATCCATTTTAAATATTATGACTTTAAGGCCAACATGGGCTACGTGACTCAAATCCCAAAAGATGACTGGATTCCTCTGGTAAAAGAGAAGGAATCCAAGATATGAATTGCTCAGAAGCCAGGGACAAGGAAAGTGATTTCATGATCATATTTTCTAGTCAAAATGTGACACAAGAGAGAATTATTAGCGTAATGCAGCCTTGTAATTACAGTTTCTTATTTACTGACTTGGCCTTCCAGTTAATTACCAGGCCACCTGGCTTCACTCAGTGTTGTACACAAGGGCAGGCATTCTTAACCGTTTTATGTGTCATGGACCACTTTGGTGCTCTGGTGAAGCCTGTAGACCCCTTCACAGAATGATGTTTTTCAATTTATAAAACAAAGTACATACTGTTACAAAGGAAAACAATTATATTAAAGTAAAGTTATCAAAATATTTTTGTTAAACAGGCTTACAGTCTCCAGGCTAAATACCCCTGCAGTAGAGATTGGTGTTGTTTGTTTTGCTTTTAGTCTGATTCTGGCCTAGTATCTTGGGCTCAAGTTTGGACATGTTGAAATCTTTTCTCCTTTGGTTTCATTTCTTTCTGCAATATGTACCACATATTGCCTGGGTTTTCTCCTGGCTACATGCAAAAAATTGAATTACCTTGAGATATTAGAACAGAAATTCACTGGTGTTTCACATAACAAACCAAACTCCTTTGGAAAGTCTTGCAGCTCACCTGTGGTCTCTTCAGTCTTGGGGTGGATAAAGAGCCCCTTCCTGTGTTACCCAGAAAGCCTTCTTTGCATGTGTCCAAATTGTGGATTTCCTGATATTGATATTTTCTGAATTCCTGATAGCTTCATGATTTGTGCTTTAAACTCTCCATCCACAAGGAGTAATATAGTAACCTGCCCTGCAAATGTAATGTAAATTAAGTAATAATCAAATCAAGACTTTCTTGCCTGTTCCCTTTTATTCTTTCAAACTCATAGTAAGATATGAATACCATCATGTTCCTGTAACTGTAGGGCTTCTGGTGCCTGTGGGCTAAGGAGGCCTTTCCGTTGGCCACCTTTTAGCTGGAGCTGAACATAGTCTCTTACCGTCCCTGACAGGTGCGCCAGTATGTGGTACAGGTAATCTTCTCTGTGACTTTTGCCTTCTCCTGTACCATGTTTGAGCTCATCATCTTTGAAATCTTGGGAGTGCTCAATAGTAGGTAAGTTTTGTGCACCAATTGACCTTATTCATGGACAGTCCAGTGTTATATTCTTTCTGTAGAACAGAAAGTTTTATCATTGAAAAAACACTCCCTTTCGGAAAAAATCACCTCAGTCTCCCCTTGTGGAGCAATTAGGACAAGGATGTAAATGCATTTCAAATGTCCAACTGTATTCAGAGATTAAAACTGTAAAAAGCATTCTAAATCTTTATGGTATACATGACTGATTCTCTTTTCATTCATATATTGGAATAGAACTCCCAGGGATAAAGGTCAAAATCATCTGATCCACCAGGAGTTTCATAGTGGGGATTGCCTTTGATATTTAAAGTTGTGGCAATATAACCAAAGCAATAGTGTCCAAAACAACTAATTGATGTTCTTAGGAGCTTCGAATATTAAAAAATACGATTTTGGTAACCAACCATGTGCCTCCTGCTGAACAGATAGAGCTGTTATTTGGCAGTCTGCTGGCTGCTGAGTGACGGTCATCAAGCCAGAGGTGGGAGGCAGTGAATTGTGGGGAGAAATTAGACTTAAATATATGATCCTCCCAGTGACCTTTTCCAAATTTCATTTCAGTTCCCGTTATTTTCACTGGAAATTGAATTTGTGTGTAATTCTGCTGATCCTTGTTTTTTTGGTGCCTTTCTACATCGGTTATTTTATTGTGAGCAACATCCGACTCTGTGAGTGTTTGAGCCCCTAGAGGTGTGGATTGGGACAAGCATGTTTGGGGACTGAGGCCATCTGAAAGCTGTGTTTTTCTTCCTTACTTTCAGTAACCACTGCCCCCATCCCCTTTTTTTTCAGGGTGGGGGAGTAACAGAGAGTACCTGGTTCAGTACCTTACACATAGTAGGTCCTCAGTGAATATTGAAGTGAATGAATTTAGTGTGTTCTACCACGTCCTTCCATCTTACAACATTATTTCTATGTCTCCCTAAGGGCAATCCTATCCTCTGTTTCAGCCAAATTTCCCTTCTCCTTTTTTCCCTCTATACCTTCAAATATTGGTAAGGAGTCATCTGTGAAAAAGTAGATTGTCATACTCGAATAGCAAATTTATGTGGATGGGAGAGGAAGAGATCATTGGTTTGTTCTGGGTTTCTAAGTAGAGCAAATTCCTAACTTTTGTGTATCTTGCACCTGCCTTCCACCCCAACCCCAACCCATTTCCTTTACCTTAGTGCACAGACAACGACTGCTTTTTTCCTGTGGCCTATGGTTGACCTTCATGTACTTCTTCTGGAAATTAGGAGATCCATTTCCCATACTCAGCCCAAAACACGGTGAGTGATTTCATTTTAGGCATCTGCTTCCCTTTCTCAGTTTTTTTTTTTTCCCAGAGAAAGGCAGTTTATTTAACATTTTCCTCATCTTGCATCCTAGCACTGAACTCAATTAAGATCTCCTGTTTTAGAACTAAATTAGGGGCGGCTAGGTGGCACAGTGAATAGAGCACTGGCCCTGGAGTCAGGAGTACCTGAGTTCAAATCCGGCCTCAGACACTTAACACACACACACACACAAAAACTAGCCGTGTGACCTTGGGCAAGTCACTTAACCCCAACTGCCCTCCAAAAAAACCAAACAAACAAACAAAAAAAAAAGAACTAAATTAACACCTTGCCCCCTAGATGATATAAAAATGCTAATTCCAGGACTGAACTATTAATCTATTATCATAGAAATTACAGCATTATCTTGGTGGACAAGTCTGTGTTGAGAAAGGTAAGCATTACTACTCATGAATAAAAAAAAAACTTTCCAGAAATCACTGCTTCTTCTCTAGCGTTAACTTCATTTTCTAAAAACTATATCATAAACAATATTAAACTTGAACTAGTTAAACTTTCTTTGTAATTATTCATATTTTAATTTTTTCTTTTTTCATTTAAAAATTTTAATGATGTATTTTGTTTTTAGGTTTCAGACATTTACAGATTCCTTCTGTTGTATGAGATGTCTCTTATAAAGTAAAACTGATACTGTTGTGATTTCATCTGAGAGTACACACATTCCAATACAAACATAGCACTCTCCTTCATTAAAAAAAAAATAAAGAGAAATCTATTTTCTCTCACTCCTATCCTCTACCTCTTAAAAAAAGAAAAATAAATTTCTTATTACAAATATGCATAATCAAGCAAAACAAATTCTCTCAATGACTGAATACAGAAATATATGTCTCCTTCTGCACCCTAAGTCCATTACTACTCTCTAATGCATTGAATATCATTTAAAGAAATGGAATTTCAACCTGTGGTCTATTGCAACAAGTTTTTAATCTCAGGATTTTTTTGTCTATTAATTCTCATTCATTTTTCCTCTTATGGAGTCATAAGATGTCTTCTCTGCTTCTGGTTTGGTTTGGTTTTTCACTTTTCAGAAATAGTCCTTCCCTATTTCTTTATATTTTTCATGCTTGATATTTAACCATTCACGTAATATTTAATGTTGAAGTTGCTTCCAATTTTTACAATTACAAATAATTCTGCAATGAAAATATTTAATAGATAGTCCTTTTTTTGTTTTTGATAATACTTTTAGGGTATATTCCCAACAATGGAATTGAGTCAAAGGGTATGATTGTTTTTGTAACTTTTATTGCATGCTGCAAGATTGCTGTCCAAAGAGATTCCATTATGCAGTTCTTCTTCTAATGAATGAATGTACCTGTCTCCCCACAACCCCGCCAGCATTGAATTTTGTTGCTTTGAATTATTTTTGCCAATTTGATGAGTGGTACTTCAGTCTTTGAGTTTGCATCTTTTATATTGTTAGTGAAATTGATTACTTTTAATTGATTACTAACAGTTTGTGTTTCCATTTTTGAAAATAGCCTTTTCTTATCTTTTGACCATTTATCCAAATGTAAAAATGAATCCTGGACAAAACCTTGAATCAAGAACCATGTATGTGTGTGCGTGTATATTTGTGTTTATTTGTATGTGTGTGTGCTGAACAATATGAATCAGCTAATATGGCTGTCTTCTAGAGTAATTTAGGGTAAAAATAAAGATATTAGAACTATATTTGATCAAGTAAAATATATACATGTAAATATATAGACATATATGTGTATATGCATATATGTGGTCAGAGTAAGAGATTATAACACTCTATTATCAGAACACTGGATAGTCAAAAAGTATTTGGCTTTGGAGACTAAATATTGAATATAATTGTTTTCTGCAACAGATTTATCTTCATGATTTTTTTCCCACTAAGATTTTTTAAAAATAATTGGCATTCCCACAATACCAGTCGATAATGAAAAGAGATAATAACTTGGATAGAGAAACCAGACAGATTAAAAATTGACTGATGAAAAAGCTTTACACACAGATAATTGAGAGTTGACATTCTAAATTGACTGTGGTATAATGGAAAGAGTCCTGTTCTTCGAGTCCTGAGAAGCCTGAGTTTGGACCCCACCTTTGACATTTACCAGCTGTGTGACCTTGGCCAAGTTACATAACTCAGTGAGCCTCAGTTTTTTTATCTGTAAAATGAGGAGAGTTATGCTTGTACCTCCTACCTTACAGGGTTATTATAAAAATCATCAGTTTAAAGTGTATTGCAGACCTTCATGGGCTGTGTACATGGGCTAATCCCACATGTGACATTTAAGAATCCCAGGTGAATTTTTCCATTTATAGTAAAGGGGAAGTCAGTTGCTGTGTCACTGAGATGACTTCATTTTTTTTCAGGGATCTTGTCCATCGAACAACTCATCAGTCGGGTGGGTGTGATTGGGGTGACCCTCATGGCCCTGCTCTCTGGATTTGGGGCTGTCAACTGCCCCTACACCTACATGTCCTACTTTCTCAGGTAACTTGTTTTTTGTTCTTTTTTCACCCTTTTCTGCCTCTTTCAGAAGTTCATGTGTCCTCTACATGGCTGTCTGTCCTGATACCACTATCAACAGAGCTTAAATATTCTATCTCCAGTCTTTCTTTTCATTCATGTTGGCTTGTCCATGAGACTGATTTCGCCTGTTGTTTGGTTTTTTGGTTTTTTTTCAAAAGGGAAAATAATTCACTTCAGGACATGACTTTCAAAAACAAAGCACATCAGTTTGAGCAACAATTCAGTTCCACAAGCATTTACTAAGCACTTACTCCTGGCTACCATTTCAGTTACCAGGAGGGATGACAACAGTGATGACCCAGGGCAGAGTCCCTGTTTCTAAGGAGCTCACTATCTGGTAGGGGAATCTGGAAAACGTGCACACAGTCAGTCTTCATTTATTAAGTACCTACTATGCACCCTTCTGGTACTAAGGGCTGGGGATGCAAAGAAAGACAAAAGTAAAAGGCTTCCCTGCCCTCAAGAACCTCCCAGTCTAAAGGGAGGAAGGAGGGGATTAACATGCAAATAACTATGTACAAACAAGATAGAAAAAGCAGAGGTAATCCACAGAGGAAAGGCTTTGTGCAGAATGTGGGAGTCACAAAGCTAGAAGAGGCCTTCTAGCTCCAGGCCTGGAGGCCTCCAACCCCTACATAAACAGGAATCATCTTCTACAACATTGATGGCATGTGGTAAGTCATTCTCCGGTGATAGGGAACTCCCTGTCTCTTGAGGCAGCCCATGCAATCTATTCTACCATGTCCTTTATGAGGCTTCAGCTAACTTTGGCTTAAACACTTCTAGTGAGGTGGAGCCAACCCTACCCAGAGGCAGACCAGTCAGCATTGGAGTACTTCTGATTGTTAGGACATTTGTGAAGCTGAAATCTGTATTTTGCTGCCTATTGCTCCTGGTTCTATTTGGGGGCTGGGGGGTGGGGAGGAGAGAAGGCAGAGCAACTGAGATGAAGTGACTTGCCCAAGGTCACAGAACTAGTTAAGTGTCAAGTGTCTGAGGTCAGATTTGAACTCAGGTTCTCCTGATTCTGGGGCTGGTGCTCTATTCACTGTACCACTAGCTGCCTCTCCCTGGTTCTATTTTCTAGGGTCAGTCAGAACAAATCTAATCCTACTTCCATAGGACAGTCCTTCAAATATGTGGAAGTTTTAGTTATGTCTCCCCTAAGTCTTTTCAAAACTAAAACACCTCCAAGTTCCATCTATAGATTCTTTGGCCTGACCTTGAAGCTCTTTACTGTCCTGGCTGCCTTCATCTGAATGTTCTCCTGCTGAGCAGTGTCTTTCCTAAAATGTGTTGCCTAGAACTGAGCACAACACTCCAGCTGTAGCCAGACTAGGGTTGAGTAAAAGGGACTATCACCTCCCTCATTCTGAACTCTTACCTCTGTGAATGCAGCCTGAGCTTGCATTAGCTTTCTTAACTAAGTGTCATATTATTGACTCGTAACAAGCTTCAAGTCCATTGAAACTCCCAGGTCTTTTTAAAAAACTGCTTTTTAAATGTATTTTCCCAATATTCTACTTGAAAAGTTGATTTTTAAAGCCTGACTTTAAAATTTTCCATTCATCCTTACCTAGTATTAGATTGAACCCAATGTTTTAGCCTCTCCTAATAGTATTTTGGATTCTGACTTTCATTCAGTGTATTAGCTGCCCCTCTCAGCTTTGTTTCATCTGCAGATTCGATAAACATGTCATGTAGGCATTTATCTGAGTCAGCGATAAAGATGTTCAAGACCATCAGAGGACCGAGGAAGATTCCTGAGCCTTTTTACTGAGGGTGATCTTCCAAGATATCATCAAACGATGAATGACTCCTCTCTGTGCCCAGCTATTCAGCCAGCTAGTATGAACTCATCTGACTTAGGGGGTCTTAACTTGGGGCCCAAAGACTCCCATGGATAGATTTCAGGGAGTCTGTAAACTTGGAAGGAAAAAAATGACATCTTTATTTTTACTAATCTCTGGCTAAAATTTATTATTTCCTTCAGTTGTGACTATAAGAAACCCTTTATTCTGAGAAGGGGTCTTTAGGCTTTACCAAATTTCCAAAGGAATCCATGTTCTAACTGTACTAACATCTGTCTCACACCTTTCCATCTTTTCCAAAAAAAAAAAACAGTAGGAGAGACCCTGCCAAACATTTTACTAAGCTCTGGGTAATTTATAAACATAGCATTCCTCTGATTTACCAAAAAAGGAAATGTGACAAATGCCTCAAGACCAGGCTCAGGGTTGCCCCTTCCTATTACCCAGTCTAAAGGTTCTTTTTAGAGAACCTTTAGGTAGAGGTAAGGGAAGAACCCTAAGAACTTGGTAGTTCCACCTTCTTTCCTTCCTCCCTTATTTGTCTATTCCAAGCAGTGGGCCTTTGATCATCTTCTTGCCTCCCAGTATGGCACAGCCTAGTTTGCCACTTTCATTTCACATTCATCACTAGGCTTCCGAAGCCATGTATAGAGAACCATTCCATTCATCAAGAGGCAGGACAGCTGAGTGGAAAGGTCTCCTCAGCCATTTACTTGCTTTGTGATCACTGGACTAACATTTAACCTCTTAGAGCCTCAGTTTTCTCCTCTTGAAAATGGGGGTAATTATACTTTCACTCCCTATCTCAAAGGTTTGTTGTGAGGAAGGCTCCTCACAAATCTTAAAGCTCTAAAGAATATGAAAAATTCTATTATCTAATACATAAAAGTGCTTAATAGAGATGCTTATTGATTAATCATCTAAGATAGCAAATGCAGTGTGATAACAACAGTAGCTAATACTTATATAAAACTTTAAAGTGTACAGAGTGCTTTAAATATACTATCTCAGCTGATCCTCACAATAGCCTTCATGAGGTAGCTGCTTTTATTATGTTTACTTTATAGATAAGGATGCTGAGGCAGTTCGAACTCAGATCTTCCTGCCATCAGATCCAATACTTTATTCACTATGCCACTTGGCTGCCTGATAAAGTGGAAAGAACACTAGACCTGGGTTCAAATGCTACCCTCAAAGTTTACTAAACATGTGACCATGATAGTCACCAAGGTTCTTTGAGCATCAGTTCTTGGAGGATAAGGTGAAATCAAGAAAGAGCAAATAGTCCATTTTGTCCATAGTATATGAACTGTGAGAGCAACCTGAAGAGGTAGCTAGATTGTGGAGCAGTTGGAAGGCCAAGCTTAGGAGTGTGCATTTGCTTTGGTAGGAAGGGGTGACATTCCTATAAATAAGGAACGTTGATTGCTCTGCAGCTGTGGGGAAAGTGGATTGGAGAAGAAAGAGATTAGAAGTAGACAGATATTACAGATGGGTGAGAAGCCCCAGAACTAAGGTGATTCCCATGGAAATGGAAATAGAAAGTACTATAGGGACATGAGAGCTATTTCAGAGGTAGAATTGATTGGCAACCAGTTGTATATGGAGGGTGAAGTAGAGGAATGAATCCAAGATGACTGAGCTTTCAAGCCTAGGAAACTAGAAGAATGAGGGTGTCATCAGGAGAAAAGGGAAAGTTAGAAAGAGGACAGGTTTAGGGAGAAAGATGATGAACTCAGCTTTGGACCTACTGAATTTAAAACATTGAGGTGGCATTCTTCAACAGGAAGTTATAAATTCAGGACTGGAGTTCCAGGGAAATTTCAGAGCTAGAGCTATCCATTTGGGAGTCATCACTCTACAGCTGATGATAATTGAAACCATGGGAATGGACAAGATTGCCAGGCAGGACAAGGTAGAGGAATAAGGAGGGAAACCAAGGGAAGAGGCTGGGGGGGGGGGTGAGTGAACAGACCCTTAATTTTGGTGGAGGGAATAAAAAAAAGAGAAAGGTTAAGGAGGCCGGAAGAACTAGGGAAATGCGGGGTCAGTGAGTCCAAGAGAGAAGATCATCAAGGAGAGGGCCGCCAGTGCTGTACAGAGAACAAGTAGCTACAAGTGCTAAAAGGCCATTGGTTTTAGAGCTAAAGAAGGAAATTATTAGTGACCTTGGAATGAGCACTCTCCATAGGTTGGGAGATTACAGAAGGGTAGAGGAGTGAGGAGATGGTGAAGAAGCAGAAGCAGCAAATGGTAAATTGCTTTTTCTAGAAATTTCAAAGTGAAAGAGAATGGAGAGAAGACAGTGTTTTAAAGAGTCAAGGGAAGGCTTTTGTGTTTTTTTGATAAGGGAACTCAGAATTAGTTGGTAGGCAAAGGAGAAGTGGCAGAGGGTCTTGTGTAGCTCAGTGAAGCTATGAGTTGTGCTGTGCAAGGTTACCCGAGACAGACAGGTCGTAGTGGAGATTTCTGACAAAAGGTGATCTACCGGAGAAGGAAATGGCGAATCACTCCAGGAGCTTTGCCAAGAAAAGCCCATGGATGATAAAAGACAATAATAGAGATGACCCCATAAGATAAGTCCCTCGGGTTGGAAGGTGTCCAGTGCATCACTGGGGAAGAACAGAGAACAGCTGCAGGTAACTCCAGTAGTAATGAAGTGGCTGGTCCGAAGCCGAAAGGAAGCTCAGCAGAGGATGTGTCTGGTGACAGAAAGAAAGGCCAGTGCTGGAAAGAGCAATAGTGCATAGGAGCCTGGAATGTAAGCTGTGTGAACCAAGGTAAACTGGATGTGGCCAAACAGGGGATGGAAAGATTAAACACTGATATCTTGGGTGTTGGTGAACTTAAATGGGTAGGAATGGGTGAATTTAGTTCAGGTAATCACTACATATACTTCTGTGGGCAAGAATCCTTTAGAAGAAATGGGGTGGCCCTCTTAGGGAGAGAAAAGCAGTACTGACTGGGTCTCAAAGATGGCAAAGTAAAACCTGTTGAAGTTCAAGACTAATCCTTCAGCATCACAGTAATATAAGTCTGTGCTCCAACCACTGATACCAAAAAAGCCAAAGTGGATCAGTTCTGTGGAAACCCACAGTATCTTCTAGAAATAACATCCCAAAAAGAAAAAAATTATGTTCATCAGGGGAGCAGAAAACTAAAGCAGGAAATCAGAAGATAATTAGGCTAACAGGCAAGTCTGGCCTTAGGGAGCCAAGTGAAGCAGGGCAGAGAATGATAGAGTTTTCTCAAGAGAATGTGCTGGTCACAGTAAACACTCTTTTTCAACAATCCAGAAGGCAGCTCTGCCCATGGACATCAGCAGATGGTCAATATAAAGATCAGATCGATTATATACTTTGCAGCCAAAGGTGGAGTGGCTCTATGCAGTCATTTAAACAGGACTTGGAGCTGACTGTGGCTCAGATCATGAGTGTCCTATTGCAGGGGGAAAAAAAAAGTAGAGAAGACCATCAGACTGTAAAGGTATGACCTAAATAACATCCCTTATGAATATGAAATGGAAGTGAAGAATAGATTTAAGGGATTAGATCTGGTGGATAGAGTGTCTGAAGAACCATGGACAAAGGTTCAAAATATTATATAGGAGGCAGCAACAAAAGACGTCTCAAAGAAAAAGAAGAGCAAGAAAGCAAAATGGCTGATGAGGCTTTACAGATAGCTGAGGCGAGAAGGAAAGGAAAGGGGGAAGGAGAAATGGAAAGAGATACCCACCTGGATACAGAATTCCAGAGGAGAGAGAAGGTTTTCTTAAATGAGCAACTCAAAGAAATAGAAGAAAACAGTAGAATGGGAATACATGAAATCTCTTCAAGAAAATTAGAGATAGCAAGGGCACATTTCATGCAAAACTGAGCATGGGATAGAAGGGCCTGGCGTGCTGTGGTCCGTAGGATCATGGAGAATCAGACCTGACTGAACAACTGAACAGTAACAAGAGGGGAAGGTGTCATTCAGGAGGGAGGGATTAAAACGGAAGGAGAGATGTTTGAGGGATTAAGGGGAGGGGATCAAAGACACGGTGCAGGTCTTAACATTGGCAAGAAGGGCTGAACCATCCTATGAGACCAGAAGGAAGGAAAATAGGGTGGGATGAAGAGAATTTTAGAGGCAAAGAACAGAGTAGGAAAAACAAACTATGATCAGCCTTCATCTTTCCAGTCATTTAGGTGTCAGGATCGTCTCCAGAGAGAGAAAGTGGCGCTGGAGTGAGAGGTTTGAGCAGAATAGGACTTTGTAAAAGCCCCCATGGTGAGTGTCATCAGCGTCAGTGAAATTAATGAAGAATACCATGGGAAAGGAAGGTCCAGTTGGGTTCGAAGGCATCCATTTATCGTGAACCTGTTTAGTGGCATTCAATGACTTCAGTACTAGATGGTTGGCAAGTAGAAGCAGAGCAAGTAGAAACAACATGATGTCATCCCAGCTTCCGCACACACACCCAGCTCTCTGTGCTCAGCACTACGTTAAGGAGATGCCTTGACAGTGTGTCCTGCCTGGCACTGGACCAGACCTAAGGAGGAATCTACAAGAGATTTTGAGCCACTAAGAGCCTCTACTATTCTTTAATCAGCATCCCAAGTAATGAAAATGCAATCATTCTAATTGAATAGGACTGTTTTAAAGTGCTTGAGGGAAAGGCATGGGCTGTACTGGGTGATGATGGGTGACTTTAATTAGACTTGACACTGATGACAGCACCTCCATCATGAGCCTGATACAACACTAACAGGATGTATCTGTGCTTTATTACAGGAATGTGACAGACACAGATATTCTAGCCCTGGAACGCCGACTGCTTCAAACCATGGACATGATCATCAGCAAAAAGAAAAGGTCAGATTCTGGAATGTTCCTAATGATTTTCATCCCTTTGGGGTTTTCTAGCAAGACAGTATAAACTCTGAGAACTGCTGTCAGCAAGGAACTTTCATCTTGCCCATTTCTGAGTGTCATCCTGTATCTAAGGTATCTTGTATCTAAGCTGGCATGAAAATATTTTGAAAAATGCAGTCGCTTACTGGATTGAAAATTTTGTTTTAGAAGAATAACAATTTCCATTTATTATTACCCTCCGTTGGATGATTAGAAGTGGGAGAGGATTTATTTTTCTATGGCAAATCTTTTCCATTTGCTTTTCTCCAGGTACCTTAAAAATCCTTCCAATATTATAATGGTCATTATTGTGATTATTAATATCAAAGTTCTTTGAAAATGCACATTTCAGGCAAAGTATTTCACAGAAGTTTATATACATTCATATTATTTTATGGTGGGCAAATCTCGTTCTCCACTGAATTCCTATGTATAGTACTTCATTTTGGTGGGGAGGTGACCCTGAGTTCTTAAACATCTATACCAGAGGACCAGAAATTCTAGAAGATGAACCATATGTCTCTTTGGCAAGAACCAGCCTAGTTTATTTTGATAACTGTATTTCAGTATAATTGACATCCTTTGTAATCCCATATATTTCATATTATGCATTTAAAATCATTTTTCTGATTATAGGCTTCCTAGACTGCTAAAGAGATCTGTGACACACAAAAAAGTTAAGAACCTCTGCTTTGGGGAGGTTGTATTAGTGGAGAGCCCCACACCAACCAAATGATACCTTGAAGTTTGGAAATACCATGGCTAATGTCACCAAGATTTAACTGGGAAGATTGCTTAGGAAATGTACAAATTAAATAATTGTATCCTGTTTTCCATGCACTAGAATATGTTTTTTAAAATCTAAAATGTTCTGCCTTCACTAAAGCCTACCATTCATATGTAAATAGGGATATTCTGGTCTTTAACAGCCAACTTTCCAGGAAGAAAAAAGTTTAATTTGCATTATTAACATTTTTTCCATCAATTTCTTAAGCTTAGACACTCAACAAAACAATAAATCTGTCCCTGGTTCATAGCGTTTGCCAATTTCTGAAGTGTAAATGCTTACACTCAACATTTAACAATCAGCTCTTACAGACCTCTTTGATTTGGCTGTAGCACAGACCTAAAACGCTGCTTTCGGCTGTCTCTAGCATGGTTCTAGATTTTTAAATGTCAGTCATAGTGTGTTGGATAAAGTGCTGGTTTGGAAACGTGAAAACCCGAGTTCAGATCCAGTGTCTTGACACTTACTAAGCTATATGACCTGATAACCAGCTTTTATTAAGTACCTACCGTGTGCTAACTGCTGGGATACAGACAAAAAAATGAAGCAATCCCTGCTTTTTAAGAACTTACATTATCTCTTTTTTTTTTTGGAGGGGGTGAGGGCAGGGCAGTTGGGGTTAAGTGACTTGCCCAAGGTCATTCAACTAGTAAGTGCTAAAGGTCTGAGGCTGGATTTGAATTCATGTCCTCCTGACTCCAGGGCTGGTGCTCTATTCACTGTGCCACCTAGCCACCCTGAGAATGTATATTATCTCAAAGGAAATGACATGTATACATATAATTACAAACAAAATACATACAAGATACTTTTATGCTAGGAAACTCTGTAACCACAACATTTGTAGCTGGCCAGGATTTTAAGGTAGGCTCTTTTCTTCGGGAAATACTTTAGCCCGTCATTACAAGGAGCAGCCTTAACCCCTTTAACACACGCTTTTAAGACTTGCTTTTTAGAGGCAGGTCTGTACCATTCTTTTAGAACTGATCCAATAGTTTGGTTGTTTATTAGAGCTTAGAAAGCCACTTTGCAAAGTGTAACCATTGGAGGAGAGTAGGAAGTGAAAAGTGCCCTCAGGTTTAGCAGCAGAGGGCGTCAGGAGGAGAAACAGGTTTACCAGACTAGCATATGTTACATGTGGGGAGGGGCAGGAGAGGAAGATGGGAAAGGCACAGGTTGTCTTCTCAGCTGGAACACCACTCAGAGGCTGGAGCCTGGAAAGGTCAAGAAGCCTTGTTTTTACTGAAAACAAGGATATTCATGCAGGGCTCATGATCAAAGGCTTTCTGTTTGGGTCTCGTCAGATGGTCTCCATCTGAGCGTCTGATGTGACGTGTTATTTGAGTTATCTATTCTGTTGCTGTGGCAAGTAAAGCCTTTGTTGTGTTGTGCTGTGAGATAGGCTCAAATATAATCTCTACAGTCAAAGCAAATATGTATAAACCTCAAAACTCCTATTTCAAAAAGTTCACATTAATCTAGTATTAAAATTGTAGTTACGTGGTAATTAGGAAATGCCGAGCGAAACTGCCCCCGATTGGTGTTCTTTCCTCAGATACTGTTTCCTACATAGCTTTTGATATAAAAACCTAGATTACTATGATGAGCAAATTCAGACAGTGCAAATGTCCCAGAAATTACTTTTTTCAGCATTGATTACACCGTCTATAAAACAATATACTTTAAAGGTTAAGAATTTGTATTACCCTGAAGTCTCCTCTTTTTGCCCCACATGTTTCAGAGGAGGAAATAGAACCCTTTGTGTGTGAGTCAGGCACTATCACTAATGGACAATCTTTGTCCTTTTGGATTTCTTTACCGTGGTCATTGTCACTACAGGTGGCTCCTAGGCCTTCTGGTCTCTTTCTTAAAGCTGGGTAGGGATCAGGGAATATAGATTCATTGGTGAAATTTTGGAGCAAACTACAGGTTTTTGCCAGCTAAGGTATATATCCATTTTCCTTACAGAATTTTCTGGCCAAATCTTTGCTAAATGTAAAACTTGTTCTGTGCATTCTTTGAGTTATGTTCTTTTTCCCAGATTATGGTTTTTTGTGTTCTACTCAAAGTCAAAGGCTCCCTGCTTGAGCTGGGTGACTACTGTTGTCCCAGTCAGAGTAGGACCTGCGGTACTAAGAACAAATACTCTTGCCTTCTTTAAAACTTCATATCGGTGGCATCTTTTATTTGGGGTTTTTTTCCCCGTGCCCCATCCCATGGAGTTGGAGGTAACTTCCTGAACTTAGTTCTTGGGGTTTTTTTTTTCTTAGCTTTATCCACCTCAGAAGTAGCAGAATAGGTTTGTAAATCAGTAGAAAATTGCAGACCAAAAGGAAAGGGAACAGTTAGGGTGGGATTATGCAGCTTATCCCCAGTGTGAACAGCACATTCAGCAAGCTTCTGCTGCAACCTGTTAGCAGTCTTCATAGACATGCCCTCCCCCATTTGGAAGCCAGGCAGTAGTGTGAGCGTTTTGCAGGCACTGAGATGGAGGAAAATAGGCATGCATTTCTATACCTCTTGACTTTTTATCTCCCATCCTATTATTCCAGCACCGTAAGTGACAAGAGGTTCTGTGTGAATAGGGTCAGGACACCTTCCTCCTCCACAGTCACCATCACGTACCTGTTTAAAAGCAGGACGGCAGATACTAGCATCACCATTCATGGAGTCTGCTTAAGGCATTTGCCTCTTCCTGAGTAATTTCAGTTCCCTAGGTGCTGAAACCTACAGTAAAAGAGAATGAGGCAGAAAAATCCAAACCTTGGCTCTGTAGCCAATTGTTCAAAATCCTCTTTTGTTCACACACTATCCAGATGTTGCCCTCAGGCTGTTACCAAATTAATAAAGGGATTTGGGAAGGGGAAGTACATGAGTTGACATGGTGGGCACTTTCTGGGATCCCTTATTGTGCCAATCTTGTACATAGTTTCCAAGAATCATTTGGCCTGTTGTATTGGAGTTACAACATTTGAGTTGATCTCCACAACATTCTCTGGCGCTCTGTCTTGCTATTCCTGCCCCTTGTTTCTCAGATCAAAGTAATCAATTTCCTTTATAGACACAATGAAAATCTACCCAGAAGACAGTAGAAGAAAGATGCCACGTGTCAGTTTCCATGGTCCCACCTTCCCAGTTTTCGGGGGCTTGTTCTAATTTCTTTGAAGCCTGTAGGCAGATGGCACACCGTGAATTTTCATGGTTGATGTCTAACTATAAGCTACTAAGCCGTTAGCAGGAAGTTTGAATCTGGTTGTATCTCTTCCTGAACTGACACAAAGCAACTTTGGATTTGGAGGGGACAAAAAGAGAAACCGCATCATCTTCTGTGTGGTATCCTGGGCTTGGGCACTGTGTTGTGTCTTTGTTTCTTTTCCAGGGTTTTGAATTCTCTTCCTTTCCAGGATAGCCATGGCCCGGAGAAACCTGTTCCAAAAAGGAGAGGTGAACAACAAACCATCAGGCTTATGGGGAATGATTAAAAGTGTTACCGCATCAGCCCCAGGAAGCGAGAGTATCCTTTGTTTTTGTGTGAACCTCACCCTCAGCGTCAGGTGAAGAGAGGAGTAGAGGCAGCTGCTTCTGAGGTCTGTGTGCGGGTCAGCCTGGGTCCAGACTGCACAGAGTGCATTCTAGAGCAGGACATTTTTGTGATCTTTGCCATTCCCCAATGTGACGTCCTACCCACAACATTGACTGACTGGCCAAGTCACCCTGCAGCCATTGTTCCAGGCACATCTTTGAGACTGTAAGCTGCAGGGGAATTGTTGGTCTATATTGGTAGAGGGAATTTCCTCATCCAGGAGGTCCCTATACCAGTGAAATCTCAGGTCTGATCCTTAAGCCTATTCCTGTCTCTACCTTTCACTTGTAAAGGTCTGCATGGAGTCAGAGCATTTCTGCAAAGTGGTGTATTTGAGCCATACAATAGTGTTTTTGCTAGTACTTGGGTGGTGAGCTAGAATATGACCATGACAGCCATAGTGTAGTATACTGGTTCTTCTGCAGACTCATTGACGGGGAAAGGGGAAAGGTGTTCAGTGGGTCATTTGCAAAGTCAAACAACAGTGGGATAGGATGCAGCAAGATGGGGAAGATCAAGTGAGATTAGAGATAGGTGTGTTTTGAAAAGAATCAGACTTCTCTCCTTAGACATGTCATCTCCCAAAACCTGGAGTAGCCAGAACAGTAATGGTTTAGACAGTTTCGGTCAAAAGAAGAATGAGCATAATTGCCTCCAAAAGAATAATCAGGTATACCTTTCTGATATAGCTAGATTTAATAAATATAGACTACACATTAAGCCGTCTGTATGGTGAGCACCTAAGGATGAGGGAGAAGCTGAGTGGTGGGTGTTTATGAAAATACTTCTTTTCTTGAGAAGCATTACAAGCCTCATTTGGGAGTTAGTAAAACTACTGTGCTCTGGAGTACCACTTTTGCCTACACTTTGAGGAACCCATCCTCCATTTCTAGGTTTAGTGTCAGGCATCTGTGAGCCGAGAGAAGAGCCGCAGAACCCCAGGAAGCCAAGCTGTTCTGGGGAGCTAGGAAAGGGGGTGAACCAGAAGTAGGCTTAGCTGTCTGTAAGAACTTGAGGAGAATATACACCTTGACTCCGTACTGCTTCAGATCTCACTCTCGTCCAACAGGAAGTGGATGCTTTGGAAGAGCTAAGTAGACAGCTCTTTCTGGAAACAGTTGATCTATATGCTACAAAGGTACAGAGTAGAAAATTGCTAGATTATCTCCAGCCACGGCAGGGAAGAAAGACCAAGCCACGCCTTGGGCCCATATAACCAAGCAGCATATGACAATTTAAACATGAAAATTGTCTAATGTCTTAGACAATTTAACATGAAAATGTGGAACTCTGGGGAGAGGGAGCCTACATGAGCTATGAAGTGGCTCTTCCCATTTTCTTAGGACAGAGCTCTCCATGCCCTATTGCTACAGTAGCATTGCTCAGCCTAGAGCATCACAGTTATCCCATCGTCCCCACTGCTGATCCCTTTTGCCCTCTTCTGCCCTCTGCCACATTTGTCCTGCTGGTCCTGACACAGTCTTTGTCCAGCTATATTCTAAAGAGCCAAGACGGGTCACAGAGCCGTCTGGCTGAAGGAAGCAGCTAGCCATATCTCCATTTAAACTGATCTGTCCAGACTAAGCGGTGGCCTGCTCCCTATTCCTAAACCTGGGGGGAGGGAGGGAAGTCGGTCAGTGTAATAGAACAGAGGATTGGATTTGGAATCAGAAAAGCCGGGTTTGGATCCAAGTTCTACAGCTCTGTGAGGACCAGAGTCAAGGGAATCCACGTCCCTGAGCTTCAGTGTCCCTTTTAGTAAAATGAGGCAGCAGATGAGATAGGTCTCTGAGATCCTTCCTACCTCTAAATTCCTTTGACCACCATCATTTGGCTGGGAGCTGTGGGATCTAAATAAGCAAAACTCAGTAAGTGGAGGGGGAGAATTGTCTTGATTTTTTGTTAGGAAAACAGTAAATATCACATATGGAGGTTCAAGAATTATTCCTGTGCTCTAGAACTTGAGTCTGTAATTGTTAGTCTCAGTTGGCTAGCCTTGGGGGAGGCTCACAGAGGATAGCGGAGACTGGATTTTGATTTCATAGAAATCTAACATGTTACACGTTTGTTTTTTTCTCCCCTCAGGAGAGAATAGAATATTCTAAAACTTTCAAGGGAAGATACTTTAATTTTCTAGGTTATTTTTTCTCTATTTACTGTGTTTGGAAAATTTTCATGGTAAGTGTATTATTTGTTGTGTTGGAGTTTTTTCAAAGATAATGAGAGGGTTGGCTTAATCAATACCTTTAACTTAACTTGCTTATAAAACATTGTCCCAACCAGGTCAAACCTTGAAAGTTTCTGATTGCCATCCTTTGCATTTTTGTCTATTTTCATAATAATAAAGCACTGAAATGTGAAGTGTGTAAAATGAATACAATTATTATTAATGATTTCAGATGGCTTTCCATCCAGTATAACGCTCAAGTTTAAATCAGGCAATATATTCAACTTCTGGTGGCCGCTTAGAAGACAAGCCACCTGTGTGCTTCTTGTCTGATCTTCTTCATCTTTAAAAGTAATGACAAAATAGTTAAAAATAAAAATCATCAGATTAACTTACCTCTTATATTTACTGATTAATTTCTTTGTAGCTGTTGTATGTCATGTCCTACAGTAACGATTCTAATACACATGTTTTCTGGCTACTGGCTGCCTTTCATCTTACTGTTATCTGGGGTCATTGGTGGTTTTCTAAGTAACTACAGTAAAAGCCAGTTATGCTGTATGATTTGACTTTCCCAGTAGGGGTATATCTAGACTAAGAGATGATTTGGCAATGATGTAATTAATTTAGATTAGACCAGTTGTTACCAAATTTCTATTTCATTTTGCACCACATATGGACATAGTCTCTAGGATGTCTTGGTTTGGTCATCATCCATGAGTGCTTACCTAAATCATGAGGGCTTCCCATGCATTTTGAGCCATCTTTTCTCTGTTTATACCCTCTCTTTAGTGACCTTGTGAGTCTAGCTCTAATCTCTATATAGATGACTCAGATCAGTGTGGCTTCTGAGCTTTTGTCCTACATTACGAGCTGCCCGATAGACATATCGTAAGTGTTCTGTAAGCACCTCAAACTTAATATATCCAAACTAGAACTCTGCTGCTTCCCCCTTTCCCTTCCCCAAACTTCCCAGCTTCTGTTAAGGCCATCGCTGTCCTTCCAGTCCTAAGATCTCAAGTGCAGAATTATCCTTGACTTTTCACCTCCTTCACATCCAGTTGATAGCAAGCTTGTGATTCTTTAACCTTTACAATATTCATAACATCTCTCCCCTCCTCTCCATTCACACAGTGAATTCACCCTGGTTCAGGTTCTCATCACTTTTTACCTTACCTGGAATGCTGTCCTAGTCTCTCATTTCTGATCTCTCTCCTTTCCTTCATAAAGTTACCCAAAAAAAAGTCTTCCTAGAGCATAGGTCTGACTATATTGCTTCATTGTCTCCCTGTTGCTTCTAGGATAAAATACAGATTCCTCAGCTTGGTCTTTAAAACTTTTCAATTTAACTCCAGCCTACTTTTCCAGATTTATTTCATTTATTTCATTAAATGCTGTTTCAGCAAAACTTGTTGGTTTGCTGGCTCCAGAGCTAAGCAGTTCGTCCCACACCTCTTTGCCTTCCTCACATCTTGCTCCTAGAATCCTTAGACTTCTTCAAGGCTTAGTGCAGGTGCCACTTCCTATGAGAAATTTTTCCTCATCTCCCTAGGTTTCATCGCTCTCTCCCCCTTCAAATCATTTTGTATTTACTCAGCTGTCCACATATCATATCCTTGAGTGTAATGTCTTTTTCGTGTTGTGGATGCTCAGAGGTTGAGCTGAAGGGAATTGACTGTCTAACTAGAATCTTCTCCTTCCAAAGTATGATTTCTTTGGCTTCCAGCAAACTCAAAGAGATATTGCACCTTTTTCTTTGAAAAAGAATAGACTACTCCAAAACTCTCAAAGAAAAGTGTTTTAAATAGGTAAAAATCTGATGTACTGGGTACTAGAATTAAAAAGAAGTATCTCTTTTAAGTAGCAGATTAACAAATTCAATATTTATTGAATATCTGTTGTGTTCCCAGCAGTATTGAAGAAAGGTACATGGGCAGCATATTCTATACATTTTAAATGGGTTTGGAATAATGTTATTAATTGGTATTAGCAATACCACTCCAGGTATTCATGAGTTTAAAATGATCCCAAAACATATTCTTATTACCTTTGGTTCTCTGCAGAACTCATAACAGATAAAGAGTTGAATTCAGGGGCGGCTAGGTGGCGCAGTGAGTAGAGCACCGGCCCTGGAGTCAGGAGTACCTGAGTTCAAATCCGGCCTCAGACACTTAACACACACACACACACACACACACACACACACACACACACACACACGCACGCGCGCGCGCTAGCCGTGTGACCTTGGGCAAGTCACTTAACCCCAACTGCCCTCCAAAAAAAGAGTTGAATTCAGAAGAGAGATGGTTTATATGGAACCATTTATTTGATTACAAATGAGTTAAAGAAATAAATGTTTTTCACATATAATTTGAATCTTGTTTAGAATTGCCATCTTTGGGTCTACACAGGAACTATCCTGTCAGGTAACGCTGTGAGGGTTCATTTATGATTGTGAAACTCTTGGTCAAAATAGCAAGTGAAATATAGGACCGTGTGTATTTTTTGCAGGCAACAATCAACATTGTGTTTGATCGAGTTGGAAAGACCGATCCTGTCACAAGAGGCATTGAGATCACAGTGAATTATCTGGGAATCCAGTTTGATGTAAGAGTTGTTTGAATATCCTAATTCTGCTTTTCCTTGTTTTGTTTAATACAAATGAGAATTGTTCAAGGTCTAACCTACCCTTCTAGACTCCCTTCACACTTTCTGTTTCCAGAGTATTCTAGACTGTTTCATGCTGTCCCACTTAGTGTACCACACTCTGCATACCAGGCTAACTGGTGTACTTACTGTTCCCAGGATTTGGCCTTCTTTCTCCTGGTTTCATGCCTGGAATGCCCTCCCTCTCTCCCCACCTTTGTCTCTTAGACTTCTTAGCTTCCATCAAAGAGGTAGACTTCCAGTGAAGATGCTAATTTAAAAGGCTCAGGGTAACCCCACCTGCCCTGAGAAACACTTATTAACAACGAGGAACCTCAAATCAAATTTGAAAACAAAAGTGTTGCTGAGCCCTTCCATCCCATACAAGATGACATGAAAAGCTAGGCCCTAAAATAGGGATCAAGGCTTGTTGGCAGGAGATACAGGAAAATCAGGCTGAGTAGTCCTTAGGGGGTCCAGGGACATCCCTGAAGATCAATTTAAAGCCAGTATCATCTCTGGTGGGGCTATTCTGGTAGCTAAGGCTTGGGGCCAAAGACCAAAGCCACAGTGATTTGGGTAAATGACTTCATGGGGCATGGGGCAGTATAATGACTAGAGATTTGTAGTAACTCTAAGAGACCAGACTAAAACCAGTGGGGCTGAGGCCTGGGGCCTTGGACTTCCATGCAGTGACTACACAGGGATACCAGCCTGGATATGGCTGACAAAGGGAACAGTGGTTTAGTGGGGACTGGATTTTGGTTTCATATAAATCTAACATGCTGCTTGTTTGTTTTTTTTCTCCCCTCAGGAGAGAATAGAATATTTTAAAACCTTCAAGGGAAGATAACTTTAATTTTTTAGGTTTTCTCTATTTACTGTGCAGTCCTAAATATTAAAAAGGCCAGCAAGACCCATTGGGGAGTGTCACAGACTGTGATAGGGGAAGAGACCAGGAGCCAGCACTGTCTGTCTTCCAGCCCACTATGAAAGGGCTGTGGAAGAAGGCAGGGGCTGGTCCTGTGCAGACTTCCTCCCAGAGATGTCCAAGCCATAGACGAGGCAGGACTTAGGCCGGTACATTTTCTTACTGTGGGAGGACAACAGGAGAGAGGACCTTGGCCTAGCTAAGTTAATCAGCACTTCAAGAGGGTTCAGAGCCTGGGCCGGGCACAAAAGTCCCTGTCCCAAGAAATAAAGCTATAAATATGAGAAAACAAGGCAGAAAACCTTCTGTAATATAGAAATAGAGGTTCAAAGAATCTCAAGATTAAATTCCAGAGAAAAGAGATAATTCTTAAAATAATCACAACTTGAACCTTAGGGAAAAAAGAATCAAGTGGTCGCAAGAACTACAAGATTAGATTGAAAAAAATGAATGAAAAGCTGAAACAAGTTAAAAAGTGAAATTAGAACACTTGGAGTAAGAATAAATAGCTTGGAGCAAAAAAAAAGCAAAAATAGGAAATTTTATCCAATATCTGACACCCTGAAAAACAGAATAGAGAAACAGAACTCAGTGATTCGATAAAAAGAAATATTAAAACAAAGTCAAAAGACTGAAAATTATGGAGAATAAGATATGTACTATCAATAGCAACTGACAGGAAGCAGGATGAAGAGAAATCATTTAAGAATCATAGACTCCTTGAAAAAAGGTTCTTCTTATCATATTTCAAGAAACAATTTTTTGCTACTTTGTTATAATTAAAAGGGGGGACTGGAGAAAGTTAGTACTCTAAGGAAAATATAAGGAAGTGGTAGGAACATACTATTCCTCATAACCGGGGGGTGGGCTGAGAAGAACATACAAACATGGAGGTTTAGGGATAAATGGCACACGCTACTTGTCATATACTTGTAATATAGAAATAGAGGTTCAGAGAATCTCAAGATTAAATTCCAGAGGAAAGAGATAATTCTTAAAATAATCACAACTTGAACCTTAGGAAAAAAAGAATCAAGTGGTCACAAGAACTACAAGATTAGAGCAAAAAAAATGAATGGAAAGCTTAAATGAACTATTACGTAATGATATAATATCCACTTCATACACATACATACATATATATATATATATGCATCCACATGCACACAGGCACACAACATTTGAAGAACATGGCCAGCCCATCTGTAGTAAAGTTTGAATGTTTGACAGTTTAGTTCCAGAAAAAACCACAGGGTCTGGTACCTTATCCTGCCAGGTGATCTTCAGAGTCTTCCTCAGACAATTCAGACGGCATTATTATTAATAATTATCCTGGCATGGCGCTGGTAAACTGTCCAGGTTTCACAGGCAGACAACAAGGAGGTCAGCACAACAACTCTGTAAACCTTCAGTTTGGTAGGAAGCCTAATGTACTCTTTTCTCCCACTCTTTACTTCGGAGCCTCCCAATCCCCAGGGCTAGCTCTGGTAATGCATGCATCAGCCTCATTATCAGTGTGTACATCCCAGGAAAGTATATTGCCAAGGTAAGTAAACTCATCCAAAGCATTCAAAATTTCTCCAGTTGCTATAACCGATGGTTCCACATAAAAGAACAAGAAAAGGAAAGTGTACAAACTGTATACCATGCATTTACAAATACATGGTGCTTCACCATGCATTCAGAGCTCAGCAGTTCTCTCTCTGGAGGTGGCTAGCATTCTTCATGATGGGAACTTTGGGATTGTCTTAGATCAGCATCTTGATCAGAAGAGCAGAGTCTTTCACTGTTGGTCACCCTTACATTATTGCCGTGACTGTGTATGGTGTTCTGGTTCTGTTCACCTCAGTTTGTGTAAGTTCATCTAAGTCTTCCTGGGTTTTTCTGAAACTATCCTGCTCATCATTTCCTGTAATACAGTAGTATTCCATCACAGTCATATATCACAGCTTGTTCAACCAATCCCCCGGTGATGGGCATCCCTTCAGTTTACTGGAAATCTTAGAAAAAGGCTGGATCACCACATGTTAGGGATGCTTTCACGAAGATTCTTACTCAGTTACAGGTGGAACCAAGTGGTCTGTGAGGTCCTCTTGCAGCCCAGCCTCTAATTCATACCCACTCCTGGAAAACCACGTAAATGATGCTTTCCCAATGCGGAATCAGTAGCGCCTCTTTGTTTGGAAAGGAAGCCTCATTTATCTTTCCCAAAAGCAGTCAGGATGTGTGCTGTATTGATAACACTTGTCTTTTTCATTTATGTGGATGTCTTTCCCTCTCATCTTAATTTCACAAGTCTGAGTTTAAAAAAAAGTTGTTCCTTTATCAGTGGTGAGAGAGGGTGTGCAGTTACTGCCTTTGAGATTTGACTACCTTCCTCATACGATGCATTTGGCCTCTGAAAAGGTTTTAGCGGACTCTCTGTAACTTTGCTTTCTTTGCTTAAACAGATCTTACATTTCAGTCGCAGCAGTTCCTTATTCAAATACCGTTCAGAACCTCACTCTGTAGTACAGGGATTCTAGCCCACAGCCGGCCCTCAAGACTGAGAAAAGCCTGCGTGTCATAGTGAAACTGCAACTCGGGCTTTGCTGCTTTCTGGAACTTGCCTAAGAAGCCCATGGAACTCTTTTCTTAGGACAGAGTCTGCAGCCAGATGTGTATGAAGGGCTGTGACAGTTTTGTACATGTTGATTTTTTTTCTGCTCTGGGGTAAATAACCAAATAGTCATCAGTCCTTCTCCCTTTATTAGTATTCTATAATTGCATGGAAGAGCTGTCATTTTTCTTGTCCTTCCCATCTGTGGGCAGTGCTTGAGTTAGTTTGCTCTGCTTCTATTTCTTTTCAAGATAATCTTTAAACATCAGTCTCAATCTTTTTCTAGCTATTTTAATCATTATTCACTTGCCCCCCAGAGACCCACTGTGTCTCATAAGTGGATCCCCCAGTCACTCAATGCAGAATGAGGCCACATGGGTAAGGACAAGAGTGCTGACTTTGGGGTCCAAAGACTTAGGCAAGGAGCAGGTAGGTGGGGCAGGGAATAGAGCACTGGCTCTGAAGTCAGAAGGACCTTAGTTCAAATGTGACCTCAGACACTTGACATTTAACTAGCTGTGTGACCATGGCAAGTCACTTAAACCCAATTGCCTTGCCTTCCCCCTCAAAAAAACCACAAAACCTGAGACAAATCCAGATGCCATGACCTCGTCTGCCAAATGAGAAGGATAGACTAAAGGAGCTCTCAGAACTTCTCCAGCTTCAAATCATATGATCCTATGAAGAGATTAGAGTGTCATGACCATGTTCTCACTCTGTAATTTTAACATTTCTTTTCCTTATTTTTGTGACAGGTAAAATTCTGGTCCCAGCACATTTCCTTTATCCTTGTTGGAATAATAATTGTCACCTCTATCAGAGGATTATTGATCACTCTTACCAAGGTATTGTGCATCTAGTCATAAAAAGTATGGACTAAGGGAGGGTTATGTTTGGAAAATGCAAGTGATATTTTTTAAAATGATAATTTTTTACATGACTGAAATAAAATCAAAATGGTTAGCAGGAATTGAACCCAAGAGAAATGAGGAGGAAACATCTAGCTGCTTTCAGTGCATTCAGGTCACCAGTAGTACATCTCAGGGTACTGAAAGAACCAGCAGGTGATTGCTGGGCTACTGTCAGTGACCTTTCAAAAGTGTCATTATTTTCTCAATTTTCAAAAAAAAGAAAGAAGTCTGCAAGGCATGGCCATTAAGCTTCATTTAATTGCTAGCAAAATCCTAGTTTGTGAATATTTTGAAAAAGAATCAGTAATCACAAAGAGGAGTCATGGCTTTAAATGCCTCATTTCTTTTCCCATAGAGTAAATAAAGTATATCAGATGAACACTGTGAACATTGTATTCTTAGATTTCAGTAAAACCTTGACAGTCGCCTGCCTCTCTCACTGTCATTGTGGACAAAGTGGAGAGACGTGGGCTGAGAGAGAATACGGTGGGTGCATTATTGGTTAATATGATGCAGCCAGAAGACTGCTCAGTTACTCATGCCCAGCACTCACTGGAGCCCTGCCCTGGGGGTCTGGCCTTGGCTCCATGCTCTTCAACATTTCTGTCAGTAACCTGGGTGCTAAACAGACTTATAGATGGCATGAAGCTCAGAAGGTTGATGAACATATTAGGTAACAGATTTAAAAGGTCTCAACAGACTAAAATAATGGCCAGATCTACTGAGATAAAATTCAGTGGAGATACATGCAAAAGTCCTGTACTTAAACTTTACAAATCAGCAAATTATAATTAACATTCACAGTTACAAGCTGGACAGTAATGAAAGGCACAGTGGTGTGATGAAATGGAGATTGGGGGCAGGGACTTTGGGATTTGTTAGGAAACCGGGGTTCAAATCTCATCGCTGATGTTGACTACCTGTGTGACTTTGGATAAGTCTTCTCGCTCCTAGGTCATGGTTTCCCCTCCTGGGAGTGAAGGGGCCAAACTGGACACCCTCTAATATCAGTCTCTGCTCAAGACGGATGACTGTGTGATCTATGAGGTTGTGTTTTCAGTCATAGGAACCACATTTGACAAAATGGAGTTTATCCAGAGGAGAATAAGCAGGAAAATGGGCAAACTTAAGAAGATGCCGTATAAGGATTGCTTTTAGGAACTAGGAAGGGTTGGCCAGTGGGAGACCTAGAGGAAATAGGCTAATTGTCTTTAAGTGTACAAAGGGCTTCCGTCTGTAACTGACTCTGCTGGGTCTCAAAGTTGCAGACAGGCATACTTAGAACCAACCAAAGGAAAATATTTCCTAATAATTAGAACCATCCAAATATAGGAAGGGTTGCCTTTGGGCACATAGTGGGTTTTTTCTTTGTTGTAGGTCTTCAAATGAAATGAGAGGATCAAGTTTCAGAAGCATTGTAGAAGGGTTTGTTGTTCTGGTATTGGTTGGAGTAGGTGGCCTCAGAAGTCTTCAGACTGAGCTTTTGTAGTTTTGTAAAAACATTTGACTGTGTTAGCCACTAAACAAACAAGACCTCTTCCTGAAGTAGAAATGTTAAAGAAGATGAACAGCTCTTTGCATCCTCCCTGTTGCCTACAAACGTACCCAGCTCTCCTCCACCCTCCAGGCTGCTGCCCCATACCTCACTACCCTTTCACAGCCCAGCTCCTGGAGAAAGCTGTCTGAACTGTGGCCTCTCTGCTCTCACCTTTTCTTTCCTGCAGTTTTCAGTGCTTTTTCTTCTGATTACCAGCCACTGTCCCATTGCCTCCTTCCCCTGTCTTTGAACTTCCCTTCCTTCTTTCAAAGCTTAGCTCAGGGGTGGCTAGGTGGTGCAGTGAATAAAGCACCGGCTCTGAAGTCAGAAGGACCTGAGTTCAAGTCTGACCTCAGACACTTGACATTTAACTAGCTGTGTGACCTTGGGCAAGTCACTTAACCCCAATTGGCCTGCCCTCCCCCCTCCAAAAAAGAAAAAAAGCTTAGCTCAAGTACTGTCTCCTAAAAGAGGCCTTTCCTGATTTCCTCCAGGTGTTACTGCTTCCCTAAACAAACAAAATACACATTTTGTTTTGTATTTACTTATGTGTGTACATGTTGTACTGTACACGTACACACACATTCACACACGCACACGCGCACATACACTCGCATAGGAATCGTGGCTCCTTGGGGGCAGGCGCATGGGATCATAGCTTTAGAGTGGGGAGGAACCTCAGAGGTCATCTTTTACAGCCTCCTCATTTCAGAGAGGAGGAAGCAGGTTGGCAGAGGGTCAGTGACTTTTCCAAGGTCATCTAGGTAGCAAAGAGTGACACCAGGCTCTGCATTCTTCCCACTGCCTGCTAAATGCTCTTTGGTTGGAATGGAATCCCAGCTAGGCCCGGGCACATCAGAGGCATCAAGCAAGGAAAAGTGAATATTTATGTGGCCACATGGGAAAGCTGCCCATGAAAGGTCTGCTTCTGGAGAGAATAGGGGAAGAGGCTGCTTTCCTCTGGTCGGTTTGAGAAGGCTGCAGTGAAGGAGCTGAGTGTTTCAGGAGCTTTTAGAATGGTGGGAAAGAAATGAGTGGCGAAGGGGATTTCCAGGCCTATCACACACTTCCGGGGAGTAAGAGGAAGGAGTTGCAGCAAGGAGACAGAGTGGGGAGCCTGATAGAGCCCAACTTTTCAAGACTCCAGTTTAAGTAAATTAAAAATACAGTGAAGAGAGGAAGAGAGGGAGGAAGAGTGAAGACCTTCAGAAGAAAATTGCTTTTCAGGTCAGGAAATGGAACAAGAAGGGATAGAACAGTCCAACAAAGGAGGCTTTGAGTGGGTAACAATAGGCAGCACATCAAAGCAAGTCGAGCATTAATTAAGCACCTACTGTACACTGGGCACTGTGCTAAGAGCTGAGGACACAAAGAAAGGCCAAAGCAACCCCTGCTCTGGAGGACTTGCTGGCTAATGGGGAGATGCCATGCCAATAGCTGTGTGCAAGCATGGCACCGGGTGAACTGGAGATAAACTTGAAGAAAGACACTGAGATGGAAGAAACCTGGGAAGGGGTTTTTGCAGAAGGCGGGGCTTTAGCTGAGAGTCAAAGACAAGAGAAAGAGATGAGGAAGAAGAGAATCCCAGACATGGGGGCAGCCAGGAAACACCTGGAGCCGGGAGATGAAGGGGCTTGTGCAGGGACCTACTAGGAAGCCATCGTCACAGCCAGAGGTCACCGAGTGCACAGAGGGATACAGGGCATCCAAAGACTGGGAAGGTGGGAGGGGCCCAAGTGAGGAAGGGCTTCATGCCTGATCCTGGAGGAAACTGCAGCTCCTGGAGTTTATCAAGTGTGGGAGAGGGGCAGGATGCTATGCTCAGAATTGTGCTCTAGGAAGATGAATTGCAGCTGCAAGGAAGATGCCCTAGAGTGCAAAGACCCAAGGCAGGCAGACCCACCGCTAGCCACTGCTGCAGTCCAGGCTCCAAGTGACCAGGATCTGTAGCAGGGAGAAAGAGGCCCACAAGAGGGAGTAACGCTGAAGTTTAGAAAGTAGTTTGCATGTGTTCATTTGTCTGATCTCACAGTCCCTGTCCCCTCCCCGGTCAGATAGTTACACCAGGTGTCACCACTTCACAAATGAAAAACACTAGGGCTGAGAGAGGCCCAGTGACCAAGATGGCCGTATCTACTAATGCTCTAAGGCAGAAGATTCACTCAGGGAAAAAGCCAAGGGCATCTCATCCTTGGTCAGAGATAGAGCAGAGATCCTGAATTTGTTTGGTGGCTCACCTTGCTACCATCATTGATTTGGGCCAATAGCTGAAGACAGCCATGTTGACAACATGCTCAGTGGTTAAGCTGACCACTGACCACTGCCTTTTCTCAAGCGTTTCCATGATAATGAGGTTACACCCCAGCCCTCTGGACTGTCCCCTAAGAGCATGCTCCCCGGAGGCCCTCTGGAGCTCCTGCACATCTTTCACTGTCCCTTGGTGGCTCCATTACTGTTCCATGACAAAGACAGGCTGAGGGTCTCCTGCACCTTGAGGGATCCCATTGTTGATTCTGCAAGGATCTCCTTATGCCGCCATAGTCATTTCACGTTTCTTTCCCCTTTTTTTGAACAGTTCTTTTACGCCATTTCCAGCAGCAAGTCCTCCAACGTTATTGTCCTGCTCTTAGCACAGATCATGGTAAGTGGGGGGAAGCCACCAACGTCATTGACACTCTCGAGGCTCTGTCTGGTGTGTCACCCCTGTAACTAGCCTCCCTTCAAGGTGCTTTCTGGCCTGACTTCTGTTCTCTGATCTCCAGGGCATGTATTTTGTCTCGTCAGTGCTTCTCATCCGGATGAGCATGCCCCTTGAGTACCGCACCATAATCACGGAAGTCCTTGGAGAGCTGCAGTTCAACTTCTACCACCGCTGGTTTGACGTGATCTTCCTGGTCAGTGCTCTCTCCAGCATCCTCTTCCTCTACCTGGCACACAAGCAAGCTCCTGAGAAACACATGACACCATGAGCAGAGAAGACTTGAGCCTGTCTCAGACTGCTTGGAAGCCCGAGAGGCTATGTCAGAACAGCAGAGAGAAGGGAAACTCAGGGGCTGGGTTCTTTGGGTAACAAAAATGCTCTGGTAGGTTATACTGCCTCCAGCATCTCTATACCTCCTCCCATAAGGAAACAGTGATCATTTGTGTTATCAGGACTAGCGGGAGAAAGGACAAGAAAACCCAGCCTTCGGGCCATGGAACATTTTCTGTGTGCAATATGGTGCCCACACTGGAAAAATCAAAGGGAGGCAAGATCAAAGGAAATGACACACTGGAAAACCAAGGCAGAAGGGACTGCATTGTCGCTATTCTTGGGTGATTTTGTTTGTTTAAATTCTGATTTCATCAAAAATAAGAAAGGGAAACTGGAAGTCATTAAAATCAGTTTTTGTGGTACATTGGTTTCAATTTACTTCTTGTGTCCTACTTGGGAACATTTTGCCCAGGTAATACCATATGCCATGGGAGCACAAACTGTGCTCTCTGGAGTTGGACCCCCCAATTGACAAATGGAACACAAAGCCCCTACATGGAATTATAAATACCAAAGATGATTGCTGTTGGCTAGGAAGTTCATTTTTTTTGACCTAACACAGTAGCTTTATGTTGATATATCAGTATGTCTTCTGTATTGATCACCTGGGGGTCAGCCTAAAGAAATTCCACCAAGGAAACAACCTTTAAAGCAGTGCTTCTCATCCTTCCTAATGTTATGACCCCTTTAATACTCATATGTGGGCATATCTGCATGTGGGCGGACCCACCTGGAGAGAGATAGAGGAGCGGTGTCTCTGTTCCTAAGACCATCAGAAAAATGTGTTTTCTGATGGTCTTAGGCGACCCCTGTGAAAGGGTCATTCGACCCCCAAAGGGGTCACGACCCACAGGTTGAGATCCACTGCTTTAAAGTCCTTCAGCCATAAGATCATTTGAGTATGGAATATTCATTTAGAGGTTGGAGGAGAGAAAATGGAATGAAGCTATAAGAAGGGCAAAGGGCACTAATGGAAGTGAGGGGAAACATGGTCTAAGTCCAGCTCTCCCACAACTCCTGGATCCCATCCAGCTCAAAAAGCTGATGAGGCTGTAGCTTCCTATCCTAGCCATGCCCTAGCTTTCTAGTAAGAACTCCAAGGCTCAAGATGTTTAGCTGGCATCCAAAGCATCTGCAAAGGAAAACACCACACACTCAGGTCACACAAACATCGCTGATGTTTATTCTTCATCGTACATGCAAATACATAGCATACTATTTCTAAGAAAGGCTGATCTGATCAGATTTTGCAAATCTAATGAGCAACTGTCTCCTCTACTAATTGTGAATCACCTTTGGTGCTCCAAGATGCACAGGCCTATGTGAGAGGCTTAAGTACACCTCTCTGTTTCATACAATCACTTGAGAGAGAGAGAAAGTGTGTGTGGGATGAAAATGGCTCAGGGGTTCTCATTTTCTAAGTTAACCACAAGTAAACTGGCTGTCTACAGTGGTCATCCCTGCAATGGATGACAGGAAAAGACCAGGGACTTCCCTCTGGCACAGGTTCACATAAGAGTCCTTCCCTGTGGGATTACTTTCTTCACAACAGGTAACTGCTTTTTTCTTTAAGAGAGGATTATTCCTGTCAAATTCCAGGACATTCTAGTCAAAGCCAAAAATTGGCATCATCACAATGCAGTGTCTTCAGAGTCAGAAGAATGAGAACTTTTGCTGTTGGCCTGCACAGAAGAAAAGAACCAAAAATTCCTTACAAATGATGCAATTCAAAAACCCAGGGATCATTTTCAAAGAACATCCCAAGGAGTCTAAGTCAATCCTTAAGAAGATTCAATGCAGAAAGAAGCAGGATACCTGAACTCTGATCTTGGTTTTGCATCTGACTTCCTGTTTGACTTAAGGCCTCTCTCTCCAAGGAAACAAAAGGCATAAGCATTAAATCTGGAATAAGAGTGTAGTTGATGTCCACTAGGACCATTACGGCTAAATTATTGAAGAAAATCAGTACTTTATTCCCAAGAAGCCCAGAGTGTAAGACCTACAAGGAGTAGCTTCCTGTTATGAACTTGAAATTTTTGCTAAAGCATCAATCTGGAACCTACGTGATCTTCTGGAAGGAATGCTGGATGAGTAGTCAGGAGACCTCCAGGCCCTGTTCTGCCACAGACCCACAGTGCTACTTGGGGCAAGGCTGCCTACCTTTCTGGTTTCTGGGTTCCACATCTAAATATTAGAGTTGGACTAGGTAATTTTCCAGCCCTAAAATTCTGTGATTCAATAATTTTCCTGTGAAGATTCCAGAAAAAAAAAAGTCATGTAGGGGAAGAAGCAATGAACTCTTGAGTCCTTGCTTTGTGTATGACTTTCGACAGTCAGCCCCTCCCTGGGCCTTTCTCCCTATTTGCAAAATGAGGCAATTGAGCTAAGGGATCTGAGAATCCTTCCTATTCTGTAACAGGATTCGTTTTCCTAAAGGGTTATATTCTTTGGTGACTATAGGTTGGGGTACACCTAATTAGCTGAAAATCCATATAAAATGAACCTGAAATCCCAGTGGATTTTAAAAAGTCACAATCACTTACTCTTTCTTTTGGCATGGGTGATTCTTTCTCTGGTTCGACTGGTGACCCCTCAGTAGAATCAGGGGAATCCTCCAATGGATCCGCCATGGAGGAAATAATAGGTATTTTTTTAGCCTGAAAGTAATTGTAGGCCTTCTTTCCACAGACTAGTAGAATGACACTCTTTCCACTGTTCTGGATTTTGTCCACTACACCCTCATAGGATTCATCCATCACATTCACCCCATTCACTTCAATGATGTAGTCATCATCTTCTAGACCAGCCAGGTCAGCAGGGCTGCCCTTCTGTACCTGTGAACAGAGGCCCCAAGTGACTCCAGTATCTGTAGTGCAAAAAAATGTGTGACACTCCCCTCCTTACAGTAGCGAAGGTGGGAAGTTGGCTGTCTATTTTTAGCCCTGCTGTTAATTTACTTGCACACAATTTTCTCAGTTTTCAGACTTCCACCCATAAATGCTGTGCCTCACACTAATAGTAAAAGAAACAGTGGCATGCTATATTGTACGTGACTTCTAGTGTGGCACCATGGGATTCCTACACTGGTCTCTTCAGAGATAAAGAGACAGACCTCTACCTATAACTTTGGATTCTCACATTGTTATTCTTGCATAGCAGGACAGGGAGGCCACCCCTCCAAGACAGCTGAAAATGTGGAGCGGAAAATAGGAGAAGTGTGTCCATCCCAATCCTGGTTCATACTATGCCTCCACAGTGTCAGAAAGGGCCATCCTAACCACCTAGAAGACACAGACTGGATTTTGAAAGTGTTTATTTGGAGAGAATTGGGCAGGAAGTCATCTAAGAAAAGAGGATGAGATCTCCGTTTTCCCAGGAAAACTCATGAGCTTGGGATCACATTGACAGCTGTTCAGTAGACCATGGGGATGATCAGGAGCTTAATTATGGTCTCTCTGCTACTTAGTACTCTAGTGTCTTTGAGCTAGGCAGTCTTACCTCTTTGATGAAGGAACCAGGCTGATCCCGAATAGCATTTAAGTGGAAGCCATAGCCCTGCTGGCCCTTGACCAGTCGGCAGAGCTTGGGCTTGTGAGTCTCCACTTCCTCAGGGGGAGGAGGGCTGGCAGCCGGGGAAGGTGGGCTGGCAGCCGGGGGAGGTGGGCTGGCAGCCGGGGGAGGAGGGCTGGCAGCTGGAGGAGGAGGGCTGGCGCGTGGGGGAGGAGGGCTGGCACGTGGGGGAGGAGGGCTGGCAGCCGGGGGAGGAAGGCTGGCAGCCAGGGGAGGAGGGCTAGCAGCTGGGGAAGGTGGGCTGGCAGCCACTGGAGACGGAGCATCAGGAACCTCCTCGACAGCACCATTAGGCAGCACTTGATTTTGAAGGTAGTAGAGAAATGGAGAAAATTGAGCCTTTGAAAAGAGAAATGCATGTTTGCTTTAATGGAAAGACATTAGACTTTGTGACAGGAATGTGCACTGGTTCTATCTCTAAGATAGAGTGCTCATTATACTCACTCAGGGCCCCAAAACCTAGGACTGTGTGCTGCAAATTTCACTGCTTCACAACCAGCAAGACTTTCATGGGACCTACATGGTAAAGTGTGTGTGTGTGGCATATTTTACACATGTGTATAGAAATGGAAAAAGAAAATGCAGTTAGAGGAATGGACAGAACACTGTCCTGGTAGCTCAGGTTTCTTCTGGTTTGGTTTTGTGTATGTGTGTGTGTGTGTGTCCCCTAGTCTGCAGTACTCCTTCCTAGATGTTGGCAAACAAGTCACTGACAAAACCTCTATGCCTCGATTTGCATCACCTCCAAAAATGGGCAGAATCTGAGGATTCAGGAGATGATGTCTGCCAAGGTCCTCGTTTCTGAAAGAAGGCAAGCACTGTGCATGATACATCACAACTATATCACTGACATGTCCTGGAAGGCTCAGGTCTACTAGAAAAGACACCGTCCAATCCACACCAATTTCTAAGAATAGTCAGTATAGGCTCAGACTTTAAAAGTTATATCTATTCTTTTGCTGCTTAGCTTTGGAAAGCCCTGGGATCTATTCTAGCTACTACCTTAATAAACTATGCAACACACACACACACACACACACACACGCCACCCCTAGTGACTCCCTATCACCTCCATGCTCAAATGATGAAATCCTTTCTTATTCACAGTCCTTCATAACGTCTCCCCACCCCTACATTTCCAGTCTTCTTACACCTCCTCCTCCCCCCACATTCTTGGAGATCCCATGGCACTGTCTTCATTGCTGTTCTTTGAACAAAACACTCCCATCACTGGGCATTCACTGGCCATCGCCCACGTCTGGGATGTTCTCCCTTCTCGTCGCCACCTCCTGGCTTCACTGGCTTCCTGCAGGTCTCATAAAATCCCACCTTACACAGGAAGCCTTTCCCAATCCCTCTTAATTCTAGTGCCTCGCCTCTTGATTATTTTCACTTTATCCTCTATAGAGCTTGTTTGTTTATAGCTGTGCTGTTGGTGTCTTGTCTCTCCATTAGACTGTAAGTTCTTTGAGGGCAGGTTCTATCTTTGCCTCTGTATCCCCAGTGCTTAGCACAGTGCCTGGCATATAGTAGGTCCTTAAGGAATGTTTATTGACTGACCAAATAGGAGAACCAGTAGCAGTCTCTTTCCTTCCGAACCCATCCTCCCCCTGCTCCTACCTACCCCCCCAAAAATGTAGTCACCATAATGATACTTCATTGTGTTACACCAAGTGAGACTTTGTACTTAAAAACCATCTCATCTTAACCACAAGACCACATCGTCTTCCTTTCTGAATGAGAACTGCAAAGGTTTAGAACTTCCTAGCTGCCCAACTCAAGTGATTAAATTCAGACCTTTTCAGGAGTACATTTGTATAAATGTTCCTTTTCAGTCATTTTCCATATCTTAAAAGAAAGTAGGGGGCAACAAAATCTTTAAATGACTCATGGGAAGAAAAGTCAATTCTAGTCATTCTATATCTCAGACCTCAATTCAAGTTCATAAAATTACCATGCAGTAATATTATGTCTCTATCTGAAGGCGTAAAAGGTCAGTACTGCTAAACCTCTAAAAAGGACAGTTTTCACTTCTTGCCTCTAAGCCTTCATCACCCACTCACCCCCAAAACTTCTGCAGTCCTGTTTATCCTCATTCAGTCTCTGAACAATCAGTCAATAAGTATTTTTGTTTTGTTTTGTTTTGCTTTTGGTGAAGAGACCCAGAACAGAGGTGTCTTATCTCCCCCTATACACAAACTGCCCTTTGATTGTTGTCTTAACCTTTAGCACGGACCTTTTATTTTAGGGAACAGATCTGTGATTTCATTGGTACAGGGAACCCCAAGTAAAGAAACTCCCTCTAAATGTTCTTCAACCGTTGATAAGTATTTATAAAGCACCTAATATATGCCAGGAATGGTGCTAAGGCCTAGAGATATACATAGAAAGGCTTAAAAGATATTCCCTCTCTCAAGGAACTCATTCACAGTCTGATGGGAGAGACAACAAGATATAGAAAGGATAGAAAGAGGGAACGGACTAAGCATGAAATGGGAAATCAGAAAAGGCTTTTAGAAGGTGAGATTGCAAACCCTATAGCACATCCCTAGAGGTGCCCCTTTAAGGTTGTTCTCAACCCATTTATCAACATTATTGGCATCTGATTGCTCAATCAGTTATGAATAATGAACCATCATCTTTCACTTATTTCTCCATCTTGACCACAGCACTATCTTAAGAGACTGTCCAATGCCTTGATGAAACCCTGATAAACCATCTACTGCATTTCCCGACTTTCCTAGCAGCCCTGTTAGGAAAAAGAAAAGGTTCGTTTGGCATGACCAATTCTCAGGGAATACACAAACTCCTAGTACAGTCCTTCCTCTACTTGTTTACCAACTCTTTGTTTAATAGTGTCTTCTAAAATCTCATAGAGAATCAACATCAAGCTTACTGGTCCATTTCTGACAGAATGGGCATAGAATCTTAAATCTAGAGCTGGGATTCAGTAGCCATCTGGTCAACCCTCTCATTTTATAGATGGAAAAACTGAGGATTAGAGAGATTAAGACCTGCTCAAGATACTATTTCCTTTTTTTTAAATCAGTACATTTTCTCATCTTCCAGCTCCTCTACTCCCCCCATACTTCCTCAAAGATTTACAATACTGGTTCTTTGATCATATCTATAAAGCTGGTTTTTCCCCAGTACTCTCAATTGTAATTCACTGGGCCCTAAAACACAGACTCATTTAAACCATTTACATGTCGACTATCTCTTCATCTATTTTTAACTCAAATTCCCTCTCAATGATCTCTCCTTTTCAGTTTGAAGATTTCTTCTTGGTAGAGAAAAATCATTCAAAATAAGTTGCACTGTTCCGCTTTCATCAGTTAACATTAAATCATGGCCCAATAAAGACAAGAAGCCAGTATCAGCCAAGGAGAGGAAGAGAAGGTAAGAAATAGCTGGGAGTCTGGCATTCTTCAGCAAAATCTCACAGCTCACAGTTAATTAATATTGCAGCTACTATTTACCACTGGGGGCTGGCAGTTATCTGATAATTATTAATTACAGCCAATAGAGCCAGGTAGCAGCAGAGAATTTAAGAACCTCTCTCTAACAAAGCCCTGATTGCTGCAAACTTAAGAAGGGGCACAACAGTTCCCAAAGACAAGTAATAGCAAGGAGTTATTAGAGAAAGCCATGAGTAAGATGATCAGGATTTCAGTAGACACAGAGAACAATGAAATTGGTCCTGTGATTTACAAGCTTGGCACAGACTGATCTTTGCCAGAAAATTGAAGAAACACCAATCTCTAGTTTATTGGGAAGGAGGAAATGTTTGTAACTGCTCGATCCAACGGCCTTTTCTTAGCCCTTATTTGACTTCCCGTCATTTTTCAATACTGTTGGCACACCCTCCGTTGCCCAGGTTTCCGTGACGTATAATTCCTTTGGTCCTCCTCCCAATATGACTTTGGCATATCCCAAGGTTCTGGGAGACCTGCCTGGACCCTCTTCTCACTCTTCTTTAGTGATCTCACAGCTACGGTGGGTTCCCATGTCATGTCCATGCCAATGACTCATGGATACGTATGTGTATGTGTATACGTTTACATCTGTAGACTCAAATGAATCAATGATCTCATCAGTTTAGGAGTTCCCACCAGTGATGCAGACTGCACACCATCTTGGGAATTTCTTTTTCATATTCTTCCAGAAGTTTTTCACAGGAGGTCCATTCCACATGCTGGCAGCCTTCTTTGGTTTCTCCCAATATCATGAAGGTACCAGTGGAAAGCTCTGGCTATCTCCCTGTGGCACTCTCCCTTTGGTCCCATGGCCAGCCCATTTTCTCTTCTGGTCAGGCAATTCCTTGTTTTTATCATTTACTCTTTTTCTGCTTTGGAGCTTCTGTTTGATTATTTGTTACAGCCTATTCACCTCCACCATACATCTTGCCCTTTATGTGATACTATCGTTTCCAAATCAGCGCTATTGCACACCTCACTGCTATATACCACTTTCGTACTGGAAGGAAAACCCTATTTTTCATAGGAAGTATGGGGCTAGTTAAATGAGTTCTGCACTTTTCCTTCAGATGATCCCATCCATTCTCCTCATCTCCAACTGTGGGCTCATTTCATGGTCCATCTCTACTGTCTGTCTCAAATATACATATCAGTGAATGAGCTCTTTTAAGTGTCTGTATGAATGCATGCCAACATCTGGGCAATAGACATTCTTCATCTACTTTATCTTTCCTGTGTGGATGAACCAGCCAAACTCCTTTGAGTGATTACAGATCTCTTCCACGAGGTTCTACGGTGTCTTGGGGCATAATGTGAGCCATAAACAGAAGCATCTATAGCTGTCCACTCAGACTGTCCGCTCATTTCCCCCTTCACCTGTGTTCTGTGCTGCATCTCCTGTCACAGTGGTGAATACCTTTGGTGAGCACACGTCTCATCTGGCATTTATGATCAGACGGTCATCTTCCAAGCAATCCCGAATGATCTCATTGTATGAAGAGGCAGCATTTTGTTCTACTGAATCAAATGCCCTTTTTATGCATAATGGGATCTTATATTCTACATCTCTTTCAGTTAATTGTGAGTTAGAAACAAAATCCTTATAACAATTCCACATAACCAAGCAAAAAAGTTGCTTCATTGGCCACGTTCAAGAAATATGCTTCATTCTGTACCTTCAATACATTATCTCTCTAACAGAGGATATGTTGGCCCTCTGGAATCATAGCTGGTCGTTATAGGATAGGCATTTTCTCAGAAAACTCATATTTCTGTAACTCTTTATTCCTGGAGAAGAGTGCATTATAGTAATAATGGCCAGTATTTTATAGCACTTACTGTATATTTTCTCCCTTTATCTTCCCAATAATCTTGTGAGGGAGATGCTGTTATTCCCACTTTATAGATGAGGAAACTGAGGCAGGAAGAGTTTAAGTGACTTGCCCAAGGTCACGGAGCTAGCAAGTGTCTGGGGAAAGATTTGAACTAAAGAAGGTCTTCCTGATTCCAGGTCTGACACACTGTGTGCTGTATGGCCTACCTGCCTAACAGTGATGATTCTATCTGTGTCTTGAGCTGTGTCCCTAAAAGTCAAGTCTAATTATCTGACATTCTTCCTATAGCATCCTTTCTCTTATAAAAAAGTTCCTACCTTCAATTGGATGCAGTTATGAAAACACCACCCACATCCCTAAATCCTCTTGTTTCTGATCAGTTCTTCGGAATCCCAAGACATTCTCCAGGTTCCTTCCCAACATATTCATTCTCACGTGTCTTTTCTTGTTTGTTTGTTAAAAATGAAACAAACAAAATATTCTCACATAAACCACTGTCAGTGGGTAGTCATTTTCAGGTTGGGCGAGTCTCCTAAGGCCTCCCTCACATTCTCCGTACCCCAGGAAGGTAGCACACCACTGACTGGCCCTCTGGGGAACTTGCAGATGATTCCATACCCCTTAGCAAGGCCAACTGGCTCCAAAAGGACATGTAGGAAAAGGCTGCTCCCCAACCCACTACTTCTTTGTGAAACTGGGGAGACTGAATGTAGAAGACTCCATATAATGTCTGATTTTTTTTTGCTATGTTAATTAGTTTTGCTGAGCGGTTTTTCTCATATTTTATTCTTTTCTTTTTTTAAAACAAAAGATTGCTTTCTAAGAAGGAGGAGGGATACAGTGGAAATGTAGGTGAATTTGGAATAAATAAAACAACTCAAAAGAACCTCAGGTCACCTCCATTCAAAAGTGAGGCACCAGTAGAAATTTACAGCTGTGAGTCTGCTAGGGCCTGGAGTGAAGAAGAGTTGTCTTCCTGAATTCAAATCCAACCTCATTCTGGAGCCCCTACAATTGCGGGCTTAACGTGAATATAAAACCTTTGTATTAATCAAGAATCACAGTGTATAGGGCTTATCTGTCAGGCAGTCACCAAGCATTTCTTAAGCACCTACCATGTGCTGTCTTAAGCCCTGGGGAGACAAAGAAAGACAAAAAACAATCCTGGCTCTCAAAGCACATGGAGGAGCCACAGTGTAAACCACTATGTACAAATTAAATATGAGCTGATCAGCAGGAGGGAGGTACAGTCATCAAGGAGAATTGAGGAAGGTTTCTTGTGGAAGATGGGATTTTAGCCAGGACTGAAGTGGAGATGAAGGAGAGCATTCCAGACATAGGGGACACACTGAAAATGCCTGGGATGAGACGAAAACCATTGCTTTCAGTAACAGCACTATATCCCATGAAATAAATCTCATCATTGGGCCACGCTCTTCTGTAACTTACCAGTCTGTACAAAGCATCGGTCTCCTTGTCTACCACCAGGAGTGAGGTCCGATCTCCACCTTTTTTAATCTTCTCCACGATGCTGTCGTGATCCAGCATTTCCACCGACTCTCCATTGACAGCCACAAGCAGGTCATTATTCTTCAGACCAGCCGCTTCTGCAGGACTTCCAGAATCTATGTCTTTGATGATCTGACCTACTCCCCATAAACCAAATGGTCAGAAAGGTTGTTCTCTTTCTGGGGAAATGCCCTAACCATGGAGATGATGAGAATAAGGATAAGAATGGACAGATGCAGAGGAGCAAAGGGCTCTCTGTATTATTTCTTAAACTGCCACAGTCTGAGATTTTAAATGATAAAATCTATTCCCTCTTTCCATCTACTCACTCCAAATTAGGTAAGCATAGAAGTGTAATGCCCTTGGAAATGCCCATTCTTCCTGTCACCCCAGGGGACTTTGCAAAATGGGAAAGTACATGCATCTCTAGGTACATGAAAGTACCTTCATCCCTGCTCAGAATTTCACAAGGCAGTAGGCTTGACCTTTAATAAGGAAAGATACTTTGGAAGTGAAAGAAAGTGTTGGGGTGGAAAAATTCAATTACACTCTACTTGAACAAAATAGTTTGTGTGCTTTAAATCTCAAAACAACTGGAGAAGGCAATTATCACCACTCTCATTTTATAAGTGGTTAAGCTGAGACATGGAAAAGCTTGATGATGGACCCATGGTCACAGAGTGAAGAATGATTATGCTGTCTTCCCCACACCCAATTCCTTATTCCCAAAGTTCCAACCAAAAGCCACCCACCCTTTCCACTGTGCCCTCCAGAATGACAGTTCCATAGGCAACAAACTTCCCCTTTACCTTAAATCTTCCCCTTCTCTTTCTATCTTCTGTCACTGAAACCTTGCTCCCCCAGATGACGTGGCCTTCTTGGCCACCCTTTCCAGTACTGGTGGCACTTTCAAGCATTCATTCCCCTTGGCTCACTGGTCAGGGCAGGAGAATTGGAATATTCTGCTCACCAGTGCCATTCCCAGGTTCTCCCCCACCTCCATCACTCAGTAACCTCTCGCCCTTAGAAGTTTATGCAGTTCATATCTACCACCCAATCAAAATCCTGGTAGCTCTTGTCTACAGACCTCCAGGTCACTCTCCTTCCTTCCTCATCTAGATCAATCAGTACCTAGCTCACCATTTTTCTCTCCTCCCTAAACTCCTACTGACTTTCCTTCAAACTCCCGTGAACAGGTCATTTCCCAAGGGCATTACACTTCTATGCTTACCTAATTTGGAGTGAGTAGATGGAAAGAGGGAATAGATTTCATCATTTAAGATCTCAGACTGTGGCAGTTTAAGAAATAATACAGAGAGCCCTTTGCACCTCTGTATCTGTCCATTCTTATCCTTATTCCCATCATCTCCATAGGTCACTTCCCGTGACCTATTCTGCAACCCCCAACTCAGCCACACACAAATTAGAAGTGGGATTGGAGTGGCCATCTTCCTGATTCCAAATCCAGCAGTCTAGCCACTATACTTATGTTGTCTGTCTCACAAACACATTGGAGGTGCTTAATAAATACTTAAATTGATATTAATGGCCTCATAGTAGAGGGACTTTAATCTATACATTGACTCCCCTGAAATACCTTAACCACTTAGTTCTTCAACCTCACTTCCCACAATCCTCTCCTCTACCCCACCTCCGCCGCTCCACCAAAGATGGCTATATCTTTGCTCTTGCCATCACAAACAAATGTACAAAATGACTTAGATGTCAAGAAATTCTGAAATCCTATCTGACCATATGCTATTGACTTTCCACTTATCCCTCAGCCTTCCCTTACCAAACTCTACCCTTCACCCATTCCATGACCTCTAATCCTTTAACTCCTCAATTCTCTCCCAGGTCATCATCTCCCCTCTACTTGCCATTGTCCCCTTTTTTTCTCCTATCTTGACCCTTGGTGAACACTGAACTCTATACTAACCTGTTTTCTTGAGTCCCTACTCCCCCTTTATCATTTTTCCAATTGCTCCCTCACAAGCCTCAGACTTAGATCATTCGCACCATCCGCTATCCTAAAGAGATCCCTCGTATTGGACCCTACCCTGATCTAAGGATTGATTCAGATTGTCCCCGCAGAGTGTCAGGAGAGCCTAACAGAACCCCAGGGTCAGAGTTTGATGGAGAAGAATCAGACAGTTGAGCCTAAGAAACTTAGAAGCTTCTTACCTTTCTGCCCTGGGCCTACTCTCAAGTAAAACCCATATCCCCCCTTTTCCTTGGTCATGTCCACAATCCGGGGCTTGTGAGGAAGCAACATCAGACTGGCCGTCTCTCTTTTGACTTTTATCTTATGATCACTGTGGTACTTGTCCATGTCCTTGTCTATCAGCAAAAACACAATTTGGCTTCCAGCCTTCTTCACCTGTAGAAGCACATGGAAGAGAGTTATGTCCCCATGGACACATTGTCTAAATGCATAGACAGCTTACAAGACAAAACCACAGCCCCAGGGATCCGATGCCAGGGAATGAGCAAATCCCTAATGACAGCCCTCCTGATTCTGGTGTTATAATGGACAGAACTTGAAGTCAGGAAGACCTGAATTCAAATCCTAACTTGCTGTGTGTCCCCAGGCAATTTACTTAACCTCTGTCAGTCTGGACTTCCTCATCTGTAAAATGAGAATGATAATAGGATTGTTGTGAAGATCAGATGTGATATTTGTCAAGTGCCTGGCACACAGAGGAACTTAATAAGTGCATTTCTCCATCCTTTCCTCACCGTTTTTGAGGCCAGTCAACAAATATTTATTAAGTGTCTACTACAAAGGTACCTTGCTGAGCTCAAGAGAAACAAAGAAAGGCAAAAGACAGTCCCTGACCTCAAGGAGCTCCCAGTCAATAGAGGAGATAATGCAGAGACATCTATGTCACACAGGAGAAATCAGAGGGAATCCACCGTGGGAGGGTCCCTACGTTGGGGAGATATCATCCCTGGCTTCAGGTAGGGCTTTGATTGCCTAATTCCTTCTGTTTACCTTCCTCTACAATTTTCTTCCTATTTTCCCCTCTTTTCCAGGATGTTATATTTTCCTTGCAAAGATAAGAAATTCTGAGAAGGGGATTAGAGATATACAGAGGTCAATGTGAAAAAGGAACTATCAAGTAATTAGAATGCATGTTGGAATGAGGAAAAGGCAACCATAGGGGCCACCTTGTAAAATCCTAAACTCTAGGTCTCAGCTAAAAGCCCCCGTTTTACAGGAAGCCTCTACCAGGACCCCTTACCTTCAGTTTACCATCTTGCAGCTGGGTGGAGCCATGGAACATAGAGCCCCAGGCATGAAGTCAGGAAGACTCATCTTCTTGAGTTCAAATCTGACTTCAAACACTTACTAGCTGCGTCACTCTGGCCAGGTCACTTAATGTTTGCCTCAGTTTCCTCATCTGTAAAGTGGACTGGACTAGGACATGGCAAACCATTCCAGTAACTTTGCCAAGAAAACCCCAAATGGGATCACAAAGGGTCAAACACAACTGAAAAATGACTCCTCAACTAATAACATCTTGTTTCTACATAGCTGTTTACACGTTGTCTCTCCCATTCAATTTTGAGTTTCTTGAGGGCAGGGACTGTTTTTGCCTTTCCTTGTCTCTCCAGGGCTTAGCACATTAACTGGCATTTAGTAGACACTTTATAAGAGCTTATTGATTCAACTTGACTCGATTCTCCTTGGATTATATGAATGTCTTTTAGATTTTCAGAGACTAATTTGACTTACTATTTTAATATTCCATGTTTGAAATGTGCTTTTCCATAATCCATTTTGCCATGTTGAATTCTCAAATCTGAAATAACTGGGAAATCTAAGGACCAGTTTAACCTTACACTCCTCAGACACCCAGCTAAATAATCCTATCTAGTTATCTCCCACTACATACTTTATAGAATATATATTTCAGGGGAAAAAATTATTTAAAAGTGTCATGTAACTCCTGTGTCTTCACTGAATTATAATGAAATTTAGCTATGTGCCCTCACAGGATAGGAGTACAAAGACTGGACCTGTGATTTCATTAATACAGGGAACTCCCTGTTATGGATATTCCTTCTACCAATGCAAGTCTACACCCTCTCTGAAATTTATAATTGTAGGGTGTGGTCTAGAGAACTGAGAGGTTAAGTGATTTGCCCAGAGTCACATAACCAGTCTATGTCAGAAGAGGGACCTGAATTCAAGTTTCTGTGGCTTCAAAACCAGCCCTCTAACTCCTATACTCTACTGTCTCTTATAGGAACAAAAGCAAAAATGAAAAATCTCCTAACAGATTTAGTTCAAATTTTTGTTGTGGAATGCTGTTTTCCATAAATATGCTCTCATATGGGCAATCAGTGAATGGATGAATAAATGAAAAGGCATGTATTAAGCCCTTACTATGTGCTAAGTGCTGTCCTAATCAATGGACATACAAATACAAAAAGAAAAATCACTTCTGCACTCAAGGAACTTATATCCTAATGGAAGACAACACATATAATGGAGTAATGGCAAAGGACAAAACTGTTCTGGACTGGGAGGTTACAGGAATGGTGAGCAGAATCATGGGGTAATCCATTGACATGTCCTTTCCAGGAAAGGTAATGTTGATTTTGGTCCCAGAACTGGAGACAGAAAACAGACATGGAAAAGGAGCCTGGGCGGTGGCGAGGTGTGAATGTGGCTGGAAAGCAGAAGCAGGGTGGGTTTGGGTTGGTCTAGCTCTAGGGACATCTCATCCATCAAGACTCAGGGCAATGGTCCCTAGACCCAAAATGATATGGAACTGACCAAAGACCTTATTCCAGGTCCTACATCAACTCTTCTATGTTACTAATCAGTCGTCCTTTGAGGACACAGAAATTCCTTCAGTCATTCCAGTTCACATCTGTCCTCTCCTTTCAAATCTTGTCACCAGTTTGAAGAAGAGAAGACAAAAGCAGCAAATGCTGCCTCAGCAAAACTGGGCTATATACCTTTTCAACCACCTCCTCATGACTGGCACTTTCCACATTCTCCCCATTCACTTCAATCAGACGGTCTTCAGATTGTACACCAGCCTTTGAAGCCACACCCTGGGGAACCAAGTCAGTCATGTACACTCCCTTTTTACCTAGAACAGAGGTAGTGGAAGGAAAGAAAGAATTCATTCCAGGCAGCAGAAGGGCACAGCTCTGGTTCATCAATCCCTTGAAGTTCCTAAAGTCTGAAATGAAGAGGTCTCATCTAATAAGGCTAAATTACAATTTCATATCTTTGTGGTTAATCTACTCTTTCTTAGCAAACAAAAACAAAATGCTGGCTTCTCATCAGGAGGTAAAAGAACAGCGCAGGGCTTGGAGACATTGGAGACATGCGCAGAAGACATTGACTGATTTGCTCATAATTCTTGGTCCTCTCTAAAATACAAGTGGGTTGTAAGAATCTTATGACTAAGGGGCAGCTAGGTGGTGCAGTGAATAGAGCACTGGCCCTGGAGTCAGGAGTACCTGAGTTCAAATCTGACCTCAGACACTTAACACAAAAAAAATCCTAGCCATGTGACCTTGGGCAAGTCACTTAACCCCAACTGCTCTCAAAAAAAACAAAACAAAAACAAGAATCTTATGACTAGCAAACATTTTAGCCAGAATGCACTGAACAAAGATGCTTAATCACTGTATTACACATTTCCTGGCTTTCCTCTTCCCTGTACAAGCCCCCCTCCTTAGTTTCCTTTGCTGAATCCTCATTCATATCATGCCCACTTGGGTATCTCCCAAGGCTTTGTCATGGGCTCTCTCCTATCATCCCACTATACTATATTGGTTGGTGATCTCATCAGCCCTCATGGTGCCAATTATTCTCTCTGTCTAGATGATTCCAAAATCTACATATCAATCCCAGTCTGCCTCCCCAGCTCCAGTCCAGCATCACCAATTGCCTTTCGGACGCGTTAGACAAGATGTCCTGTAGGTATCTCAAACTCACTTTGTCCAAAATAGAACTTGCTATCTTTTCCCCCAAACTCTCCCCTATTTCTAACTTCTTTATTAGTGTTATAGACACCCACGTCCTCCCAGTCACCCGATCTCAAAATCCTGGGCATCATCTTTGACTGCTTACTCTCAATCACTTACCTCACATATTCAATATCCTACTAGAGCTTATCATTCCTACTTTGACAACATCTCCCCTATACATCCCCTAATGTCTTCTCACATTGATGAGTTCTTGGTTCTATCAAGGCTTAAGCCACAAGTGGAACACAGAGAGTGTGTTGACGAATTAAGTGACACTATAAACAAGTCAAAAAATACAATCATCATTGATGGTAGATTGTCTTCCTGGATCATGTTATGATGGAATTAGTAAAAAGCATGTTTCTGTAAGGCTGGCAAAAAGCCCACTGAGCAGAAGGAGGCCAGCCAGCCCCACATTCTGTTATCCAGGGAGCACAGGGCTCACTAATTAGCCAAGAAATTGAAAACTGAATCAAAAAGTGTCCTCTGAGAAGCTACACAGGCGAACTCAGCGGCCAGAGATAAGGACAATCTCAATGAACAAAGATGTGTGTGGGCTATTAGAATGAAACAAAATCTAGACCCACAAAGCAAAGCATAGTCTTCAGGTGGAGATTCCAGGGAAGGGATGGTCTTCAGGCAAACATGCATCAGACAATGACACTATTGTCAACAATGTGAAAGAGACATATCTTTCAGCTAGTATCCGTCAGCTGATAAATTTGTGGACTGTGCCCTCAATCACTCTGTTATCTACCTGTGCTCATTTAAGTGATAATGATTGCTGCCCACTAGAGTCATTTTAAAACATCCAAATGGTGTGGAATCTGAAAGAAGTCATAAAAGTGGGTTTGCACTCACTCTTTTGCTTACTAAAGCTAATTGTTAGGTTTCGTATGAATACACCAAGGTTCACTAAAATGCCTTGTTAAATACGACATTCAATTTAAAACAGATAAAATACAATCTACTGATTTAGATATGATTGGACATTAGCTATGAAGCCCATCCACAAATGTGTTTGTGAAATAATTGATTAAGGAGGAATTCAGAGTCTATAGCCATAAATAGGATTTTTTCCTACATGGAAGAAGTGAACTGGCCTTTAAGGGGATCAAACCTGCAATCCAAAGCCTGTTACCATCATGTTCCAACCTCTTTCATTCATTGACATGAGCTAACCAGCCCAGACACTGCAGACTGGGCAGAAGACAGTATACCCAATCTTATTTTGATAAAAAGTAAAGTACATTAATCTCATATAAGAGAGTACATTGGGAAAGTAAGAGAAAAGAGGTGTTGCTGACCAGGAAATGACTGTCTTAATCCCATGCCCTCCTAGAATGGATACAGAGGAAAATCCAGCCTCTCCTACAGTGATGGAAAATAAAGCCCTCAATTATATTCAAGTCATGGAAACTCCAAGAAGAAGGCTCGTAAGGCATTTGACAACCCCCTAGAAAAGCTGAGATAAAAAGGACTATTGAGAATCAAAATATTTATTCTCCTTTAAAGTCTTCAGGGAAGGAAACAGTTATCAGATAATTAAATCACCAAACTGACAAGAAGAAAAGCAACCTTCTCCCAGACAAATCTAGGAAGTGTAACAGAGACTCCCAAGCCAGGCTCTAGCTCAGTGCACTCACCTTGGACAGTTTTTAGAGAGAAGCCATAACTGCTTCCCTCCTTCACCAAGTAACAGAGCCGCGGCTGGCTCCCCGAACCTGCTACCCCATTCATCATTGGGGCTGTCTCCTTGTGGTTCTGACTCAGCTCCTTTAGGTTTATCCCTTTTTTAACTGCTTGTTCATAGGATGCTCCATCCAGAACCAGGAATATCACTGAGTTCCCACTTTTCTTGACCAGATCGACAACCTGAGATGAAGAAGAGATTCAGTAAGCAACCTTGAATAAACCAAGGTAAATGCCTAACCTTTGCTCTGAGTGACTCAGTTCCTGACTCTACATACCTTGGCATTTTCCTTGTCCTTACCTAGGCCTTTGCTACCCCCGGGTGTTCTCTCATTCCACTCATCCTCCCTCCAGGTGGAACTATCCCTGAAGATCCAAGGTCAGACTAGGTTCAGCCTAAGAGAGGCTTTCTAGTCCTGAGAGGCTCCAGCAAATGTGATCTAATTCCAGCCCAGAGGACCCCTATTAGAGAGGAGCCATTCTTGGGTATCTGGTCTGTTCAGTGGTTGTTGTCTTAAGGCATAACTAAAATTTATTGGTGAAGGAAAGTAGTTTGTGATTCTAGAAAGGAACGCTGTGATTCTTGGCAAACGTAAGAACTCTTGGCTTGGGGGGCATCTTCAACATATAAGGCTTTGGAGACTTTCTCTAACTCCTTAGGAGAGAGAACAGAGAGAGAAAGCTGCCCTGGCTGCCTGACACAAGACAGAACCATAACTCCTCAACAGGACAAGATCTGAGTGCAGAGAATATATTAAGCAAGGTTCTAACTTATAAACAAGCTTCTAGGTTAAGGAAAATGGAAGGAACAGGGATCCCTACAAGTCTCATTCACCTGGAAGTGTTCTTCTTTGTCCACATACACTCCATTGACACAGAGAACCCGGTCACCATCTCTGAGGCCTGCTTTCTCAGCTGGACTGCCCTGTTCTATCACCCGAACCAGGTGACCATCAACGTCTTTCTCAATCCGGAGGAAAAAGCCATAGTTTTGCCCCTCTTGTTTGGAAAGTTTACATTCTCGAGGCGTGAAGGTAGAGGCCATGTCTGTTCACAAGGGAGGCAAGAAGGGAGAAAGAGAAAATAAGATGATTTTAGCAGCCAGATGGTACCATAGTACATAGAGTGCTGGATCTGGAATCAAGAAGCCTGTAGTTCAAATATGACTTCAGACACTAGCTGTATGACAAGTCACTTAAGCTGGGCAAGCTGGGCAAGTCACTTAACCTCCGTCTGCCCGAGTTGCCTCATCTGTAAAATGGGAATAATAACAGCACCTCCTTCCCAGAATTCTTGTGAAGATAAAATATTTGCAAAGCATTTTGCAAACCTTAAAGGGCTACATCAATCATAGCACTTACCATCACCTACTACTCAGCTTCCCCAGAGTTAATCCACATGCCATTCTCTCCTAGCCCACGCAAGGACATGTAGAAGGTGTAGAACAGAATAAACAAATCATCGAAGCTGAATGAGAACCCTCTCTTCTGTCCCTGCTTAGAATGAATGAACCACCCAAACTGAATGAGAACCCTCTCTTCTATCCCTGCTTAGAATGAATGAACCACCCAAACTGAATGAGAACCCTCTCTTCTGTCCCTGCTTAGAATGAATGAACCACCCAAACTGAATGAGAACCCTCTCTTCTGTCCCTGCTTAGAATGAATGAACCACCCAAACTGAATGAGAACCC
>CM053593.1:354132874-354162181 GCA_028646575.1 Pseudocheirus occidentalis
CAGACCCGCACCAAGAGATAGCACCCAGCGAAATCCTTTGCCAATAGTAGGTGTTCAATAAAGATTTCTTGATGAGAAAGAGAGAGAGAGAGAGAGAGGACCAGCTATGCTCATGAGCCAATGGAGAAGAAGCTTGGCTTGCTGATTCATTCTCTGGATCCTTCAGATATAAGAAAAAGGAAATACCATCAACTGAGTTGTTCTAATTCCACGCTTTTGGATGGAGCAGCTATAAGGCTAGAGATTCCTTAGTAAATAGCTGTTCCATGCCAGCATCCTACTGGGCACCATGGTGGATACAATGAAGTAGAAAGATAGCTTCTTGGGGTAGCTAGGTGGCACAATGAATAGAGCACCGGCTCTGGACCTGAGTTCAAATCCAACCCCAGACACTTAACACTTACTAGCTGTGTGATCTTGGGCAAGTCACTTAACCCCAACTCCCCTCAAAAAAAAAAAAAAAGATGACTTCTGTGATAGAGAACTTGACCCCCTAGCTACAAAAAAAAGACAGACCTAATCCAAACAATGAAATCCTATAAGGCAAGCTTTTGATCAGTGCAGTCTGAGGACTGTGACACTAAGTACTCTAAACTGGGCTCAGATCCCGCCTTCCACAGGAAGCTTTTCCCGCAGCCCTGCCCCCTCCGGCTGGGAGGCCTTCCCTCTGAGACTGCCCCCAGTTCACCCGCATATATCTTCTGTGAACATGTTCGCTTGTGCACCACCTCCTGTTAGATTGTGAGCTCCTCGAGGGCAGGGATCCTGGTTTTGCCTTTCTTTGTATTCCCAGCTCTGAGCACAACGCCTGGCCCATAGTTAACTGCTTAATGAATGTTGACAGAGCGACTGAACAGGGCAAGTTCACACTGATAATCAGAACTTAGGGAGAACCCCAAATAATGCAAAGGCACGGAAGAGTTGTCCTTATGATTGCAGAACCTCTTTTTTTTGAAGAACCAGGGCAAAATGGAAGCAATTCCCCAAATTAACTGAACCTTTGTCCATTGTACTCAGATGGAGTTCAAACCTTCTGCCGTCCTCACTGTTGGAAACTAGAACCCGAATTGACACTAACTACCAGTAACTGTAGACTGGCACCTGGTAGGATAAGAGGACAGACCTCCTGGTTGTGTTCTTTAGCCCTTCGTTGGCTTTATCAAGTCAGAATTCAAAGGCCAGAATATATCTACGTCAGGTGCCATGCAGATGTTTAAATGAGGATTGCTTCAAAGTGGCAGGACAGCGTTTGAGGTTATGCTCCCAGTGGATAGAGCACCAGGCCCAGAGTCATGAAGACTCATCTTTGTGGGCTCAAATCCAGCCTCAGACACGTACTAGCTGTGTGACCTTGGGCAAGTCACTTATCCCTGTTTGCATCAATTTCCTCATCTGTCAAATTTAACTGGAAAAGAAAATGGCACGTTACTCCAGTATCTTTGCCAAGAACACCCCACATGGGGTCACGAAGAGTTGGATATGACTGAAAGCAACGAAACAACAACAGATCTATAGGCTATGTCTGAACGACTCTGCCATACGAATCTTGAACTTTCCTCCACTGTCTCCCGCTTATAAACCTGTCTCTTGCTGGAAGACTTGGGAAAACCAATGGGACTGATGGGGTGCTTGGGTGCCTGTGCTTGAACTCCAGTTCCAAAATCACATTTCTCCCTAGCCTCAGGGCATTATCTCTGCCCATTTCTCCCCACCCCCTTCACTATGTCTAACAATCATTTATGACTAGGCCCCAGCCAAATGCTTATCTCCCTTTGGTACAATAACAAGCTGCACCTGTGAGAACTTCACTAGATTCCCTATAAGTAACTCCTTAGCTCATTATATACATCCTGAATCTTCACTGGAGTAACTCCTTAGCTCATTCCATTCATCCTGAATCCCTTGTTATGTATGCCTTAGGCTGGGGATATACATATACTCCCAACATCCATCTTGTTAAACATGACATTGATGGGTGGCAGCTTGGTCAGCCCTGACCGCTAGCTGACTTAGAGGCTAAAACCACACCTCCATGCAGGTCCCCCTCGGGCTATTTCCCAGTGAATTCTGGGCAATATGCCCGCACAGTAGATATTAAAAGTGCATATTCCTCCTTATCCACTCCCTAATCCTGCCCTGACTCACCTAGTTAGCAAATTTAGCACAGGTTTTACTATAGTTTATCCTATATAAACTTTAACCATACCCCTCTAAGGTTGCAGGTTCCCAAAGAACTCTTGCCTGTTGTATAGCAAAACAATAAATCTTTGCCACCTTGACTTAAAGAATGCTCAAGTCCATGAATTCATTCCAGATTGCTTTCCAGGGACTCTGGGTTCCAGATCTTCACTTCTTTCCTCGGGGCTGACCTAGAAATCACTATGTATTTGGAATATATAGAATATAATTTACTTTCACATTTATATAAAGTCTTTCAAATGATCATAACCTAACAGGAAAACAGAATTTGAATTATTTACCACTAAAGGTCAATGTGGCAAAAAAAAAAAAAAAGTGAGGCAGAAATGACCCCGGGGCAGCTGCAAGCTCACCCATCCAGAGCTGAAACCAGAGGTCCTCTGTCTAGTCCAAAGGATCTTAACCTGCAATCTGAGAACTGAATTTTTAAAAATATCTTGATAACTGTATTTCAATATAATTGGGATCCTTCATATTTCTATGTATTTTAGGTAATTAAATACATTCTAACCAGGGGTCCAATACAGACTAAACTATAAAATGTCAAGTTCACACTTCTTTTTTGAAAAGTTAATTATTAAACACTTACTACCATACCCCTGCATGTAAGTAACTAGTTACATAACAAGATAGATGTAGAAAAAGTGAAAGATGATCTTAGAGAGAAGGCACTAAGGCGGTAGGGGTGGCACAGAGGGCTCCTGAAGAAAACGGAAATATGGAATGACTCTTAAAGGATGCCAGGGAGGAGGAAGGTGAGGAAGAAGAATGTTCTTGGGGACAGTGAGAGCAAAAACATGGAGTCAGGAGATGAAGCATCATGTTGAAGGAAGAACAAGAAAGCCCTGTCCTAGGTTGCTAGGTGGCACAGTGGATAGAGCACTAGCCCTCCAGTCAGGAGGGCCTGAGTTCAAATCCAACCTCAGACAAACACTAGCTATGTGATCCCTGGCAAATCACTTAACTAACCCCCAATGCCTTAAAAAAAAAAAAAAAGCCCAATCAAATATTTGAGAAGACTGTTTCCCATCACCAGAAACACGTAAGAGTCTGCACAAGATTTACTTGGGCTCATTGATATTTCTCCTTCCTCTTATTCTTCTAATTTGTAGAAATCAGCCCATGGTCATGGGGTCCCTTTTAGGCTCAAAACCCACATGACCTGTCTGTAGGAATTTCCAGTGGCTGATCAATTGCATATGACTGAAATTTTTTTACCACCACTCCCTGCCTCACCACAGTAAAAGGAATGGACAATGTGGCATGGCTATTATTTTATTATCATAAAATAGTCTGATTATTTTATTAAAGACATGGAGTTATATCACATTACCATCCTTAAAGTAACTGGAATAATGAAAGCTCTTTTGTTAAAGGATCTAGTTTAATGAAAAAAGCAAAAAAACAAAAACAGAATATGAAATTTTATGTAAATAGAAATTTCCAAAATCTGTCTTTGCCTTGTAGGTTAAACACTCACCCTGTGACTTAATTTCCTTAATTTCCTCTTCTTTCTTCATGGATAGTACAACATTAGTTCACACACTTGGAATGAACAGAATTTGAATCAATAAGGTCTTAAAATATTTTTCTTGTTGGAGTCCACTGTGGGGTTACTTTTTAAAATGACAGCTCTACTAATTTAATAATAAACTCTAAAATTCCAAGAAATGTTCTTTTTATCTTCATCAATATAAGGAAGTTCTAATGGGGAAACTCTTTACCAATGCAGACCAGCAACTGCTCTGCAAGGTATAGTCTTAGAGAGTTGGTCAAGTGCCTTGCCCTGAGTTATATGTTCAACATGTCTCAGATCCAGAATTTGAACCCAGATCTTCCTGATTCTGATCTGAGGCAGCTCTCTAGCCACGATACCATGCTGCCTGTCACATTGGGAGAGGAAGTTAATTATTGCGTTTGGTTAATTTTTTTTTATCAGCCATAAACCCCAAAAGGTCCAGAAAGAAAGGTTCCAGATACAGCCAAATACATGGCAACACTTTATGGAAGCACCAAAATGGAAACAACAGTAAGGTACCTTTCAGTTGGAAATGGCTAAACTAATTGTGGGACGTGATGTTGCTATGCTATAAGAAATGATGCATATGAAGAATTTAGAGGGCAGGAAGACAAATGAACTGATACTGAGTGATGGAAAGAGAGCCAGGAAACAGCTTATTCAATGACTACAGCAATGTGAATGGAAAGAATCATTAAAAAAAATACAACAACTGGATGTTGTATAATTTTAATGACCAAGCTGGGTCCCAGAGGACATTTGAGAGAATATACCTTCTTTTTATTGCAGTGATGGTCCACCAGGGCTACAGAGCATTGCATTTGCTGTTAGGCATGGCCAGTGCAGAACTGTGTTTATTTCTTTGTCTTTAAATCTTTGTAATAAAAGGCATCTAGCCAGATGGAGGAGGGAGGAGGGATATAGTTAGGAAAGTATGTGGTGTTGAAATAAAAAGCATCGATACATGTATAAATATAGAAATCATTTTTTTACACAGCTACCATTCAGCTTTGGAGCCCTTTGGATTTTAAAGTTGAGAGGGCTCAAGGCCAGGCTGTGGCCAGATATCACTAGCCCTCTAGCACGGTAAGTAAGGCTTGGTGATTTCAATCTTGTTTTGCCACTTAGCAAGTGGGGGCTCAGGATTCTGAAATAGAGATTCCAGCTTGGGAGGAGTTTTTCTATTTCAACACTCCTCTTCCTCACTCATACCCCATCTACCACTTCCTGAGGAGCCCCAAAGACCAGAAGTTACCAATGTAGAGGTTTGTAACAAGTAATTGTCACTAAATTTCCATGACCCCACGTGTTCCTTTATAGATTTTCTCTCCCCAGTTCAAATGACCCAGATAAAACATAAACAGTGAAAGAAAACAGAAATTATTCTGAGCAATGGGAAAAAAAATCAATATTTGACAGAGAAGATCCTTGTTTGTGCAAGAGGCAAGATGGATATCTGACTGATAGACTCTTATAGAAAAGGAAAAAAGCCAAGAAAATTATGGTTTCTGCCTTCCTTTTTGGAGAGTTGTTATAAGGAGCTCTCAGTGAGGAAACATAGAAAATTTGACCAGGTAAGCTGGTCTGCAGAGCTGCCTGGGGCAGAGAAAGTGCCCCAAGGGCATGTGAGCGACAACTCAGCCAGGGTGGACCAACTCCAAGCCATGGGGTCTCTAGGATTTATCATCAGTTGTGATCATTAGTAATAATAGCTTGGATTTACAAAGCAGCTTTCTTCTAAAGGACCCGGATTAAAGGTACTAGGACAGGCTGTAGTGAGAAGGAAAATTACAGTTGCCTCAGGAGGCAGGGGAATTGTGTAAGGCTTCCCTTACAGGGGAGTTTAGGTGGGAAGTGAATGTGTCCTGGCTTTAGGCCTGGGTGATGTGGGATGAACTAGAGTGATAAAGGAAGAATAGAAGCCACTGGGTGTGTTTTGTTTTCCTCCCCGGGGTGAGGCTGAGGGCTGAGCCTTCTATTTTGAGCCCAAGATTAGACCACATTCTTTAGTTCCCAATCATCATCATCATCATCATCATCATCATCATCATCACCACCCGCAGCCTCAGGGGCGCTAGCCTTTGCTCATCTCTTAGAATCTCTTAGTAGAAAGGGACTCCAGGGCCATCTGTGCCAACCCACACTGAGATAAGAATTAACTCCATAACTTGTCCAACAAACGGTCGATCAGCCTTTCCTTAAGGGGAAATCCACTACTTCCAATGGTGCTCCATTGCCCTTTAGGGCATTAAGGGGCAACCGGCTGACACCATGGATAGAGCACCAAGGCTGGACTCAGGAAGATCTGAGTTCAAATCCGACCTCAGACACTTACTAGCTGGGTGACCCTGGGCAAGTCACTTTACCCTATTTGCCTCATTTTCTTCATCTGTAAAGCCAGCTGGATAAGGGAATGGCAGTCTACTCCAGTAGCTCTACCAAGAAAACCCCAAATGCAGTAACGCAAAGTCAGACACCACAGAAAATGACTAAATAATAACTTGTTGTAAGGAAGGGGTTTTTGGTGTTGTTTTTTGTAACATCTGCCCTTCTCCAACTTCTCCCCACTGCTCTTACCTCTATCCTCTGTGGCTAAGCTTAGAGATTAGACTAATTTTTCCACATAGCCCATCAACTACTACAGGACCACTCTCATTTGGGTACGTCTAATTGTCTTTTTCTCCAGGTTAATTATCCCCAGTTGATCTCTAGATAGCATGATCTCAAAGTCCTGACTAGCACACAGTGAGGCTGAAAATACCAAGATTCGGGGACTGTAATAACAAATACTTTGACTTCACCTTCAGCCAATGTGGCTGATAAAGATCCGTGGAAAAATTCTTAGAGCTATTACAGATCTGAGTTAGGTTCAACCTCCCATTTTACAAATGAAGAAACTAAGGCCAAAAGAGATTAGGTATTTTGCACAAGTTCACTAATTACTAAAATTGTCTCCTTCCTAAAAGGGAGGCCCTTGGTCAGTGTCCTTGGCCACACCTAAGCTATTTTGAGAACCTGGCTCTCTGCCTGAGATCAGTGAACCTCAGCTGAGACTGCATTTTTATAAAAGAGAGTCTGTAACCTCTGAACTTCAATCCTGAATTCTGAACCAAACAGAGATTGAGAGCACTTCGTCTAGAACCCGGGGAGAACCCTTGCCTTGGCTAGCTACAAAAATCCAAGCCTAACCTTCTTTAGAATACAAGTGATTCTCTTCCCCTCTGCTCTCTCTCACCACTATGTCCTCAGTACACAGCAGTGGTTACCTGGGCTCCATTCCAGGCCAAGGTTGTGCCCCAAACCCCGTTGTCTGATACACACACACACACACACACACACACACACACACACACACACACACACACACACACACACACACACACACACACACACACACACACACACACACACACCCTCTGAGCCCTTCCCCGTGGGAATGAATGAAGAGGTACAGGCTCTGGGAACCCCCTTGAATTCTGATTGAATCTTCCCATTTGCTGAAGCTGCCTCATCATGACAAACAGTTTCTTTGAGCTAAGTTCTAGAATGCCCACTTTCAGTATCCACCAAGTTTAAAACTCAACAAACATTTAACATTAAGTACTAGAAAATTGAGTTTAAATGTACTTTAAAAAGAACAAACATGTTTACTGGTCGTCATAGGTCTATTTTCCTTTCATACTGATAATCACTCAGCGTCTCTGAGAATACATTTCAGAAGCCAGGGCTATGTTTGCCCCATCATAATCTGACAGGGTCAATATTTCAGTCTCCTTTTTACAATGTGTTTCCTTAAGATAGGAGACAGCGTGATGTAATGGGGGAAAATACAGGGTCCTGTCCTCTAAAGAGGACCTGGGTTCAAATCCTAACTCTGCCATGTGCCCATGGGCTACGGACAAGTCCCTCTCTCTGCTATTCCAGGAGATCTGACTGCCGTGTATAGAAACTGGCTTTGTTTCATGAGTGACCACAAAACTACTGTAAGAGTTACAAGTATCAGTCATAACAGATGTTCATGTGGGAGAAGAGAAAGGAATGTTAGCTTATCAAGAAGTCCTGGCAAGGTACAATGGGAAGAACAACAGCTCCAGAGTCAGAGGATCTGGGTTCAAATCTTGACCCTGATGCCACCAGTATGAGGGAGCCAGCTGGCCTGGAGTCAGAGAGACATGAGATCCAAACTGGCCTCAGCTACTTCCTAACTGGTCACTTAGCCGCTCTCTGACTCAGTCTCCTCAACTGTAAAATTGGGTTATAATAGTGCTTACTTCATAGGGTTGCTATGAGGATCAAAGAGATCATGTTTGCAAATTGCTTATTCAACATAGAGCCTGGCATGGAGTAGATACTTAACAGATGTTGTTTCCCGCCTCCCACCCTCCCCACCCCAGCCCAGCCCCAGCCCCTCCATCTCAGGAAAATCCCTCAACCTCCTGGGCCTTCTTTTTCCTCAGCTGTAAAGTAAGGAAGGCGGACTGGATGGCCGAGGGCCTCTCCTACTTCTACGACCATCATCTGTCCTAGGGATGCTTTTCCACAACTATTTTGGGACTTAAAATATAATAATAAAGCAGACGCGCCCTCAGACATCTTCCAAATCTGAGATCTGGTGAAATGCTGGTCCTTGATACGGGAAAAAAGGGGTGGGATAGTGTCCATGAGTAAGCAATATCCTCAAAATGAAAGGGACTCTGGGCTTTTCTTAGTAAGAGAGCAAATGAAGGCTACTTTCATATTGAATAATGAAGACATTAAGCATATTTAATATATATTTCATAGCTAATACATTAAAAAAGAAAACATCCCTTGGCATCAAAAATTTCTCACAGAACTCTCACCGTGTCAAGCATATTTCAGCATTCCGCAGAACCCAGTCTGAGAAATACCAACCCAACCCACACAGCATGGTGCCACTGGAGTTTTAGTGTCTCATGTCTCTTCAAAAACCCAGATAGTCAGGGAAAGCCTGAGACAGAGAGGCGGATTTGAAGCCAGGAAGACCCGCACTCAGGACCTCCCGGCTACATCACTCTTCCCATGTGCCAGATTCTCTGAGACTCCAAGTTGCAGGGAACAGACCTGTGCTGATAGGGGAGTTTCCTCAGCAAGGATTTCCCTATGCCTGTAAAATCACAGGCCTGATCCCCATCCCTAAGCACTCCTCAGGCATCTGACATGAGCGAGTCACCAAACTACCTAGGCTCCAGAAGGTGCCCGAGCAGCTTGTGACATGTGCACTTGTGAGACAATTCCATAAGCAGCATCAAAGGTAAGATATCACTGATGTCGGTAAAAAGGGGGCGGGGGGAGCATTGAAGCTCCTGCTGTATGCTAGGCACTGTACTAAGTGCTTTCCAAGTATTATTTCATTTGGTTGTATGAGTCAACCATACAAGAGCTTTGACCTGCTCCATTTCAGACCTGGACCAGTCCAGTCCTCTCAGGAGCTCACCATATTAATGCAGAGCTTGGCATGGATACTAACTAGCTTAGCCTTCGGCTCCTTCGGCTATGAACTCCTGAGCTCAAGCAATGCACCAGCCTCCCCAGGAGCAGGCATTACTGGTGGGTGCCACCACACCTCAGCTATCACATAGTTCCATATTGTTTCTCATGATGCCTGGACCAGTTCACAGCTCCACCAACAGTGCAGTAATCAGCTCATTAGTATTCAACAGTGAGGCAGAGGTGGTATTGTCCATAAAGGAGGCACATCTTCTCACCCCAAGCTTCTCTCATGCTAATGCAAAATGGTCTCAACAAGGGAAGTGATGCCACTCAGGGAAGTCTATGATTCTGCACTTAATTCCAATAAAAGGTGATGCCTGGAGGGCCAGAGTGCAGAAAAAAGTGAGAAACACGACAGTGAGATGTATGTGTTGGGGCAAGAGGAAGGAACTAGCAGAGAAGAACAAATATAGACCCCTTTGCCACCTGTATCTGGAACACTCCCCCACCCGTTGAAAATCCTACACATTCTTTAAAGCTGGATGTTCCACAAAGTCCCTCCAAACAAAACTCTCCCCAGTCCCCCGCTCCCTCTTATTGGCAAGATTTCTTCCCCCTTTTGACATCATGTAACACTTTGTATCTCCCTAAAATAATAAGGGGTGATATTTATTTGGTGCTTTATAGTAAACAAAGCACATTCTATACATTCCTTCATTTGAACCTCATAAAAATCCTGTGACTTACTTCATCATATTTATGCCACTAGGAAATCCTAGAGCAGGAAGCTTAGCTTTGATGTCTAGTAAAGTCCTAGAATATATTATTAGTGGGTTGGTTTGTGAACATTTAGAAAAGGAAACAGCAATCCCTAAAAGTTACAATGGCTTCAAAAGAACAGGTAAGGCCAGATGAAACTCGTGCCATTTTTTGATAGAATCATCTAAATTGATAGATTAAGGAATGCTCTAGGTAGTTGACAAGGCATCTCACTGTAGAGTACAAGATGGAGAGATATGTGTTAGATGACAGTACTTTGGGGTAAACTAGTTAACCCAAAAAGTTGTTAACATTTCTGAGTCCATTTGGAGATCTTTACCAAGATCTATGCCATAAAAATCTCTTTGATGTGGTACTGTTTGACATTTTTATCAGTGACTTAGCTAATGTCACAGATAGTGTACTTACCAAAATGCTACCACATTGTATGACAGAGCCTATGTGTAAAAAAACAATGACTGAAAAAGACGATGGAATGAATCTACTAAGATTAAATTTAATAGAGATTATTACAAAATCCTGTAATTGGGTTTTTAAAAATTAGAGTTTAAAAAATCAATTTCATCTATATAAAATGGTGGAAGTAAAGCCAGACAGCAGTTCATGTGAAAAATAGCTAGGTGGTCCAGAAGACACCAAGCACATTTCTGCTCTCTCAGCCTTCAGAAAGAACAATTATTTCCCCTAATAGGAGGAATTCCTAATTCCTACTCCTTCCCACTCCTAATAGGAGAGTTTCCCAAATATCACCAGCCAGATGGATTTCTTCCAAAGACCCTCTAAATTGGATAAGAAGATGAGTGAATCCCACATTGAAAGAGGAACCAAGAGAGACAGACACCAAAAATAAGAGTCAGCAATAAAGTTGGTACTTGAAAACAACTAGGTCATTGTACCACTGGCTAGACTAGGGATCTCCCAAATTGCATTCATTTTTTTCCAGTCTTTGATATCTTTGTGCCTTCCTTTTGATTTCTACTGCTATCACCCCAATCTAGGATCATTTCTCATGTCTGGACCATTTCAGTAGTCCCCTGACTTGTCTCTTTGACTTCCACCTCTCCCCTTTCTAATACATGACAGCCAGATAATCCAGGCACCCACATTTGCAACCTTGGAATAACCTTTGATTCTTCCCTCTCCCTCACTTCTCACAACCAATCAGTTGCCAAGTCTTTGTGGGTATCCCTCCTCGACATCTCTCATAACCACCCTCTTTTCTCACAATTACACCCTTTCCCCTTTCACCTGGATTATTACAAGTCTTCTAATTGATCTGACCTGCTTTTTACTCTCTCTTCTCCCTAGTCTATTCTCTGTATACCTCTAACCCACTCTCCTCTGCTTAGAGATTTCAACAACCTAGGCGGCTCCCAGTGAGGACCTCCCTCTACCAATTCAGATGGGTTCAAAACTTCAGGTCTTGGAAAATTGCCTGGGTCACTAAAAGGTGAAGGAGCTTGTTGAGCACGGACATGCAATCCGTAGAGGTCAGAAATAGGACCTGAACCTGTGTCTCCAGATTCCAGAGCCACCATGGCACCACAATGCCTCATTGACCTACTTGGCTTTCCAGGTTCTTTACTCTACAATCCATCTTCCTCACAGCTGTCATCATGTTAGTATTTCTAAAATGCAGCTCTGATCATGTCACTGCCCTGCTCAGACCTTCATACTGTAGCTTTTATCTATCTTTCCAGCTTTATTTCACATCTTTACCCTTCATACCCTCTAAACCACCCATTCCTGGACCTCTCCATCCCATCTCTTGTCTCTGCCTTGACACAGACTGTTCCCTGTGCCTGGGGTGTACTCCCTGCTCACCTCTGCCTCTTAGAATCCCTAGCTTCTTTCCCATTCCCACTGACCCCACTCCTAGAGAGAGCCTAACCTCCCTTTTTCTTTAAACTTTTTATTCATTTCAAACTTAATTACAAAATAAGAAAAGAAGAAAAAAGAGCATTTCCATGTACACAGCAGAACAGATGAGGATTCAATAATAAAACATTAAATTTCCCTTTCCCAAACAGCCTAATCTCCTACCTGAAACATAGTTCCTGTAGTAGTCACTGGCAGATGACCAAGACACAATGTAGAATTCACTATTCTTTGAAAACAGATGAAGACCTCATGCCAATAAAGAGCCTGCCTTGGAGTCAGGACCTCTTTGCATCTATTAGCTATGTGAATATAGGCAAATTACCTAGTCTTAGGGTTCCAGTCAACACTCCAAGACCATAGGTTACAGATGAGTTGCCAATCTACCTAGATGGAGGAAGTTCCTCATATAGATGGAGTTACAGGTCCCAGACCTTCCACATTACTGTCAGAGTGATATGCTTATCTGTGGCCTCTACAAAAGGATGCTGTGTAATAGCTGGATGGATGCAATAATATCATGCTTTCTCTGGACTGGTAGGACCTCTGAAACAGATTTGAGAGTTGGAGAGGGCCTCAGCAGCGTCTAGTCCCAACCCTCCACTATCACATATGTGACAAGTGGTCCTCTCTCCTCTGTGTGAAGACCTCCAAAAAAGGGGAGCCCACCCTCTCTTGAGGCAGTCCATTCAACTTTGGGAGAGCTTGGACTGTGGACAACTTTTCCGAGCACCAGAATTGTATTTGCTTCTTTGAAATTTCCATCCACTGCTCTTTGCTCTGCCCTCTGGGGCCCAAAAGAACAAATTGAATGCTTCTCCTGTGCCCTTCACATACTCCGGAGACAACTCTCATGTCTCCTGATTCTTCTTCACAGCCAGCTGGATGATGCCACAGTGCATAGAGTGTGGTCCTGGTGTCAGGAAGACTCACCTTCCTGAGTTCAAATCTAACCTCAGATAGGTACTAGCTGGGTGACTCTGGGCAAGTCACTTTACCCTGTCTACCTCAGTTTCCTCATCTGTAAAATGAATTAGAGAAGGAAATGGCAAACCACTCCAGTATCTCTGCCAAGAAAACCCCAAACAGGGTCACAAAGAGTCAGGCAGGACTGAAATGACTGAACAACAAAAAGTCTTCTCCCTGGACTAACTATCCCCATTTCTTCAACTGGTGTTCATACTTAAAGCCTAGCACCATCCCAGTGCCCCCTGTGGGCACTCTCTAATTTGTCAATGTCCTTCTCCAACAGTGACACCAGGAACAGAACACATACCATGAATGTAGTCTGACAAGGGTGGAGTAGAATGAGATGATCACCCATGCCCCATTTATTGAAGCCCAAGAGCACATTAGTTTTTTGGCTGCCATACCACACTGATGATTCATATTGTGCTTCAAATCCCAGATCTTTTTCAGAAAGACTACCATTTAACTATGACTCTGCCACCTTCTCATTGTGAAGTGGAATTTTATTTTTATTCTTATTCTCAAGGGCTAGACTACATTTATCCCTATCGAATTTTATCAGATTCAGCCCAGTATTGTAGACTATCAAGAGCCCTTTAGATCCTGACTCTGTCATCTATTGGGTTAGCCATCCCTCCCAGCTTTGTGTCATGTGGAAATCTGATCTATGCCTTTATCCAAGTCGTTGATGAAAACATCACACAGCATAGGATTCCTTCATGGTAGAACTTCTGATATATTGAAATGAACTATTAACAACTAATCTGAGTCTGGCCATCCAACCGATCAGCAATCCTTCACATTCTAAGTGTGTCTAATTCATACACTCCATATTCTCCATAAGAATAGGATAAGATGCCTTGTTCCAAAACTTTAGTAAAATCCAGGTTAACTATATCCATAGCATTCTCCTCATCTACTACTTTAGTAATCCTGTAGTAGAGTAAAACGTATCCTTACTGAAGCTATGCTGATTCTTTGTAATAATCCCTTTCCTAGGGACACGTTTGTCAACAACTCTTTAATGATCCACTCTAGAATGTTCCCAGAAATCAAAGTCAAACCAACTGACCTATAGTTTTCAGACTTTGTTCTCTGCCCCCCCCTTTTTTTTTTTGAAAGTCAGAACAACATTTGTCCTCCAATCTTGGATCCTGCTCCCATTTCCCACAAACTTTCAAATGCCACTGACAGTGGCTGAGCAATCACACCTACAATTTCTTTTAGGACATGGAGATATGTTTCATCTGAGCCAAGTAATTTTAATTCATGGAGGGTAGCCTATATGTTCATGTATAATTGTTTTTTAGTCATGTCTGACTCTTTACAACACTTTTTAGGGTTTTCTTGGCAAAAAAAAAAAGCTAGAGTGGTTTGCCATTTTCTTCTCCAGCTTATTTTACAGATGAGAAAACTGAGGCAAAGAGGGTTAAGTGACTTGATCAGGGTCACACAGTAAGTGTCTAAGGCTGGATTTGAACTCATGAAGATAACATCTTCCTAACCTCAGGCCCAGCCTTCTATGCACTGCACCAATGGGCAGCTCGGTGCCCTCTTATCTCCTTATTTATCTTGAGTAACAATTCCCCGTTAGTCATTTTTGTTCTTCAATTTTTATTAAAAAGTTAATTTTTCCTTTAAGAATTGAGCACTCTGCTTTCTCAGTTGTTAGGTGTATCACTGTTCCATCCTCCCCAAGCCAAGGTCCTATCCCCTCTTTGATCCTCCTTTTTTTTTCCCAAAGCAGCTTTAAAAAACCTAAACCCTTTTTGTTATCCTTCGCTTCTCTTACCAGCACCAGATCATTCTCATCTTTAACATTTCTAACATGATTTTACAGGACCACCTCACATTCAAATGCCATTCTCTGACTTACTTCTATCTTCAGTACATATCTTTTAAAAAATCTAGGTTATTTCTAGCCGTGTGACTTTGGGCAAGTCACTTAACCCCAACTGACCTGCTTTCCCTCCTCCAAAAAGCAAAAATAAAATAAAAAATAAACAAAAATCTAAGTTGTTGAGTTGCTTATGCATCCACATCAGTCTTTTCAGACAAATCCCTTTTTTCTCCTCATTGGAACTGTTTCCCTTTGTGACTTCAGAATTTCATTCATAAACATTTCCTATTGCTCCTGGACTGACTTCCTCTGAAGCATTTTAGTCCATGGGATCCCGCCTATCTTTCCTCTTACCCTCTGAAATCTGCCTTCCCAAAATCTAGAGCACCTGCCACACTATACCCAGATTTCCTTTCTTCTCTCACAAACTCTAGGATGGAGTGGTCACTTCCCACAAGGATTTCCCTCATCTCCACCCCAGCAGCCAGTTCCTCTAGGATCACCAGATATTGGCAAAGGGAACTTCAGAACTCTTCTGGACAAACATCTTCAGTTGACAGGTGGAGGAATTTCATGTTCCTAGAAGGACTCTGACTTTCTGGTACCCCGCCCCCCTGCCACGATATGCGCCCTAGGTAGTAACTCTTGTGGAAAGATTTAAGGTTCCCAGGGGATCCCCATTCCTGGGCTGGTCCCCCCAGCCTTTCTCCATCAAGTTAGCCTGAAGCTAAGATCATGTTCTTGCTATTTTCTTATCCAGCTCATTTTACAGATGAGAAAAGGAGATGGGATTCTAAGTCTTCTCTCAGATCAAGCCATACTCCTGTACATACTGATACAAAATGACCATTTCTACCTAAGGTACCCTGATTGGGAACTGAACAAATGGACTCAGAAACCAATCTTTCCCCTTTAGGTAAAGGATACACAACTTATAGCCCTGCCTCCTCTGTCTTTTCAATCCCTACAGTGTCATCAGAACTTTTCAAGACTCCTTCTAGAGAGGATAAATGTCTTCTACCAAACATCCCCACATTTATTCAATTCAATAAACTCATAAGAAGTACATAGTAAGTGCAAATTAATTATACTAAGGAGCAGTTAGGTGGTGTGGTGGATGGAGTGTCAGGCTTACAAACAACATAGACCTGAGTTCAAATCCAGTCCCAGATACTTACAAGCTGCATGACCCTCGGCAAGTCACTTAACCCAATTTGCCCCAGTTTCCTCATCTATAAAATGAGCAGGAGAAGGAAATGACAAACCACTCCAATATCTTTGCCCCCCCGCCCCAAAAAATAAATAACCAAATGGCATTATGAAGAGTCCGACCCAACTGAACAACTATACCAAATGCTGGGTACCCAAAGGAGGGGGAAACAGAATGGTCTCTACCCTCAAGTAGCTTACAGTTTTATGGGAGAAGGCAGGACTACCACATATATATAGATTGTAATACTATTTAATTTGAAGAGAGAGACAGCAAAAAGAATTAGCAATCAGCATTTGGAGGCAAGGGATGAGAAATGAGCAAGCTTTTCTAGAAGAGGTGGCACCTTAGCTGAGAAGGAAGATAAGGATTCTGAAAGAAAGTGAAGAGGAGGGAGTGGATTCCAGGCACAGAAACAAGAGCTGCATTGGAGGACAACAGTATTTCACTTAGATTCCTTTTTGTTCCATTTGCCTCACCTCTCCCCTCCCAAGAATGAGAAGGAAAGTAGGAAGAAGTCAAGTAGCCCAATCCCCAGCTAACACCAGATTCTTCTCTATAGTATCCCTGAGAGATGCTATGCTTGAGCCGGTACAGTAAGAAGCAGTTCCTTGGACCAATGTCAAGGACCTTTGACTACCAGGCCTATGCAATTTGCACTAGAGATGAACCCCTGCCCAGTATTTTATGGTAGGAACACTGTATGAAATTCATAGAGCTGAATGATTCACTTAATCATGCATAATAATCAAGTCTCAAGGCCTCTTGGTTGTTTGTCTCTAAGATGAGTATCTGACTCCAGAGCCAATTCACTGAGATAGAGATCTTCCAAAGGGTCTCTTATCTCAGTTTATTGAGGTCAATAAAGGAGGAAGGATTCACATCACACTACCACTCATCACTGCCATATTTCTAGCAGACCAGAAAAATAACATGCAATAACCAAGGCAGTTGAGACCACGCATCTTCTAGATACAAGAAAATACAGACAGTCCAGAGAAGCTTTTCAGCTGGGCCCCAATTGATCCGTTCCCCATTATACTTTTTTTCTTTTTTCTTTTTCTATTCTTTTTGCTTTTTGGAGGGGCAATTGGGGTTAAATGACTTGCCCAAGAAGGTCACACGGCTAGTAAGTGTTATGTATCTGAGGCCGGACTTGAACTCACATCCTCCTGTCTCCAGGGCCGGTGCTTTATCTTTATTCACTGTACCACCTAGCCGCCCCCATTATACTTTTAAAACCCCTTTCCCCCTTCTCTCAAGCTCAGACCTGGTCCTTAGAAAGAACAAGAACTCATGTTCTTACAAGTTTCAAGACTTAGCTGGAGTAATATTGCACACAATGAGGTTTCTGATCATTTTCTTTGAGCAACCTATGGTGAATTGCCAAAAACTTCAGTTCAGAGCCCCTAAGATGTTTTGGTGGGTATCTTGGCATCCCAAGTCTCAAGGGGCTCCTTGTACCTGTAGAGGCTTAACAGATGTGGGTATTGTATAAGAATGCCTTGTTCTTCTAAACAAACATGGAGCCCTTAACATTAAGCATTTCTCCATAAAAAACTGTGGTACAGTGGAAAGACGATCCACTCAGGAGTCAGAAGATCTGGCTTCAAATTCTACCTCTGTCACTCACTATCTGTGTAACCACAAGCAAGTCCTTTAACCTTCTTGGGTCCCCCCCTCCCCACCCCCCCACCCCCGCTCCCTCATTTGCATAAATGACAGGGCTTGGACTTTGAGGTTTCTTTCTGTTCTAAATCTATCACCAAGTCAGAGCAGCTGCTTTGTGGCAGTCCTACCACTTTCAATGAGAGTTAAATGTTTCGTAGGACACATATTTCCCAACAATACTTACTTTAGCTAAAATCCTGTAAAATTTAATGACCAAGAAAATGTCCACAACACTTAAGAGTTGTAAGGTTTTAAAGAAAAAAAAAATGAGAAAAGCCTAAGAGCAGAGTGGTTTCTGCTGATTCCACAGGAGATAAGTACAGAAAGTCACCAGCAGTGCAAAAGGCTACAGGCAATCCTTAACTTAGAAACAGAAAGATGGTTAGACGCTGCATGTTTCCACAGCCAAATGGTCTTGATAAATGGGTAGGCCAGATAAATGAGGACAAGATAAACAAGTTTCTACTGTACTTTGTATTCACTCTGCCTAACCTCAGAGTGGGGGCTCTTACCCATGACAAATTCCCATAATGCCAGTACCCTACACAGGGTTTCCAGGGGCTTGAGACAGTGCTGCTTCCTTGTCCTGCCCTCCAAAAGTTAGGGAGAAATTAAGTTACCCCACTAGCCAAGCTCCCAATTGCCCTCTAACTTCTGGTGAGGGGCCCACAGCCTTACAAGACCTTACCTCTTCAACCTCCAGAACCTCCCCTAGAATAAAAAGGGAGAAGGAATAACTCATTGGAAAACATATGGTAGGGAAACCTGGTGATATCAGCTATCAGTAACTGAGTCACTCTCAATCACCCAAAAAAGTTAAGTGCTCTGTCCCAAAGAGGGGAAGGAAGGAGCTATGTTCCCCATTCTCCAGAGAAAGAGCTTATAGTAAAACCAGGTTATCAGGGTACTTCTAGCGATTGAATTCAAGTCAAAACCCCACTGGATTAAAATAATCACTTCAGTTTCCTGGCCATGTCTTAGCCATGGAGTTCTAATCTGAATGTATTTGGGTCAGAAAGAGGGAAACAAACATTTATTAAGATATTGTGCTAAGTGCTTTACGATTATTATTTCATTTGATCACAACAACCCTTGGGAATAGGTACTATTATTATTCCCACTTTATGGAAACCGAGGCAGACTGAGGTTAAGTGATTTACCTACGGTCACACAGATTGTAAGTGTCTAAGACTATTTGAACTTAACTCTTCTTGACTCCAGGCCCATCCCTCTATCCACTGTTCCATTTGGCTGCCTACATAAACCTACTTCCTCCTCCAGGGCTGTTTTCCCAGCAATACTATGATACTTACTCTTACCCCTTTCTACTTCAGAGTAGTTAGGAGAAGAAGGGAACCTGAAAGGCCAGCCACTTTTCAGGAGGGGAAGATAACAGTCTATTTCTTTGACTTAAAAGCCAAGTCAAGGAGTTTTTTCTTAGAATAAGTTTCTTGGACAGGAACTCATGCCCAGACCAAGGGACCATAGAACACTAGATTGTATCTTTTCTAAGAAGCCTCCTCACCTTCCTTCCCAGATGAATAGCAGCTAAAAGGGTTTCCATCTTTCTTTCTAGGTCATCTATCCCCCAGAGAACTGGCTACCTACTTGAGGAAAAGAAAAAACAGGGAAGAAGAAGGAAGTCCAGCCAGTACCTTCTCCCTGGCCAAAGCTAAAGACAGCCTGGCCACATTAGCAACGTCACATCCTGAGAAATTTGAAAGAGGATTTCTTACCTGTATCCAGGACTGAAACTCTTTGTTTTACCCTGGAAATTCTCTCACTGCTGACAGGTGCTAGACTTGGAACCTGCTGGACTTTGGTTGAACAAAGGTTGAATTAAAGGCTGATCTATTTAACAGGACCTTGTGGTCTAAGTTGAAATGACCTATGTCCCGCCTCCCTGTCAGCTGGCCCACAGTGCTGGGGCCATGAGGGACTGCAAAGTCCCAAACAAACCAGAGTGCTCTGTCCTCAAAGAAGGGGGACCAGTGCTCATCAGCAGCCACCCTGATTCTGCCCATCAATAATCTCACCCTGCTACCCAGCCTCCCTGGACTTACTGAGCACCTAGGATGAGGGATAGAGTGGAAAGCACTAATTCTTCTGGATTCAAATCCAGGGCACTACCAAGTGATCTTGGGCAAGCCATTCCTTAGTTCTTTCCCTGAGGCAGAAGAGAAGGCAGTTTCACTGAGATAGCAGCCTCATTTCAGCCAAAGCTTGAAGATTTCCCTGTTGCAGTGCTACCTGCCAACTAAACAAGACAGCTAAGGCCAGGGCAGCAGCAATTTCCCTGAGCAGCTGTCTGTCTGTCTCTGCCTCTGTCTCTGTCTCTCTCACCCACACACAGTCCTTGAATTCTTTACCTGTCTCTTTTTTGCAGAGAAGCCTTCCACCTACGGGCAATTTCTTCCTTTCACTCTTCCACACTTATCTTCTAACTCTGGTGACTGCTTGTCCCCCTGTCCCACAGTGGGCTGGGGAGCCTCACGCCAGCAACAGAGGCAGCTAGAGAAGGGCAGCAGGAACAGGCCAAATGCAACATTAAGAAGCTGCCCAGCCTTCCGCCCCAGGACAGCTGGCTTGGGACAGGTGGGCCCAACCGGTTACTCTGGCCTCCAGCGCAGGCCAAAGTGACGAACAAAACAGAGATCTCTATCACCATCACCCACACAACGAGGTTGTCTGGCATCAGCGCTCTTGGATGACCTGAACCCCCAAGCCCACGATTAGAAATGAAGGTGAGAGGTCGCTCAAGTTGCCCCAAGGCAAGAAAAGGAGAGCTGACCACAACCACAGGTTGGACACTCAGTGGCCTAATAATCCTTCATCCACCTAGGCTGTGCTCTACAACTCTGGAAAACCAAGTTATCCTTTACGTTGCCGATGTCCACACACTCCCCCTACACATACACATGAACACACAATGTACCTTGTCCTCATAGATGGGAGCCACACAGCTACTGGAAAGGGTCCTGAGCACCTGGATGACTCAATAAGCCAGCTTCGGGTTTCCTGCTCACAGTGTACCTTCATGTACACCACACACATATATATCCAGCCCCCTCTGTCATTTCCTCTTCTGATCTATATCCCACCTGGTCTTTTCCTGGGGCTCAGATCAAGTCCCTCTTCCTCAATGACTCTATCCTCAATCACCTTCTCCCACAGTGAGTTCTCCAAGTACCTCTTGTCTCTGTTACCCAGGTGGCCCTGACTATGTACAGGCATATCTCAGATATACTGTGGATTTGGTTCCAGACCACTGAGATTAAATGACTATTGTAATAAAGCAAGTCACACAATTTTTTTTTATTTCCCAGTACATATAAAAGTTATGTTTACACCATGCTATGAAGTGTGCAACAGTATTATGTCTGAAAAAACAATGTACCTTAATTCAAAAATATTGCTTTAAAAATGCTAACCATCATCTGAGCCCTCCCTCAGTAGCTACGTCACAATCTTTTCACTGATGGAGGCTCTTGCTTCCATGCTGATGTCTGCTGGCTGAGAAGGGTGGTGGTTGCTGGAGCTGGGGTGGCTGCTACAATTTCTTAAAATAAGACGACAATGAGGTTTGCTGCATCTATTGACTCCTCTTTTCATGAGAGATTTCTCTGAGCCATGCAGTGCTGTTTGATGTAATTTTACCCACAGTAGAACTTCTTTCAAAATTGGAGTCACTCCTCCCAAACCCTTCTGCTGCTCTGTCAGCTAAGTTTATGCAATATTCTTCAATACTGTCGTTGTGTCTTAGGGAATAGGGAGTCCCAAGGAATGGCAGACAGTCGGCGGAACAGCAGGTTGATGGAACAGTCAGAACATGCCTATTTCTCAATTAAATCTATCATCTTAGACGGGCACAGTTTGTGGTGCCTCAAAACAATTACAATAGTAACATGGAAGACAACTGATGGCAGCTCACCGTAACAGATATAATTATAATGAAAAAGTTTGAAATATTGCAAGAATGATCAAAATGTGTAACTGACACACTATGTGAGCACATATGATGCTGTTGGGAAAATGGTGCCAATAAACTTGCGCAATGCAGAGCTGCTATATACCTTCAATTTGTAAGAAGAAGAAAAAATAAAATATGCAAAAAATGCACAAATAAAGTGCAATAAAGCAAAGTGCAATGAAACAGGGTAAGCCTGTACTACCTTCAATTCAACTGAACATTTACTATACTATTATTTATCTTCTTCCTGTGGCTACATGTCTTCTATCTCCTTTCCCTCTATCCCCGACTCCACAAAGAAATATAAGACATATTCTGGGTCCTCACATAGCTTATATACTAGTTGAGGAAACAAGACGTAAATACATGAAAAGTCCCCAGAACAACAGATATTCATTCACCCAACAAGATCTCTCAAAGCAACGTGTAACTTACTGCCAAAGGAAGAGCACAGAAAAGAATGGTTCTAAATTACAGGGAAGCAAAGGTCTGAACCAGCTAGAGAGGGCTAAAGGGCTTCATGGAAAAGGTTAGACGAGCTGGGTCCTGGAGGAAGGTCCCGGTCCCACTGATTTAGAGTTCACTGCCTCATTTTAAAGAGGAAGAAAGAAATGAAGCAACTTCCTTGAGTCTGATCCCTTTGGTTTACAGGGAACAGAGTAGAGGAAAATGACCTGGTCAAGGTCTTGGAATGGATAGAAGATAGGACGGGTTCAGTGGAGAGTGAGAAGACTAATTTGGCAAGAACAGAGAATTTGGGGTAATTGGAGATGGGGAGGGGAACACTAAGAGAAAATGTTGGAGTAAACCAGAACCAACGTGCGTCAGCTTCCTCCAGCATGACTTCCAAGGAAGAGGATCTGTTAAGAAAGTGGCAAAGCTCTGCTCCTTTCTTGAGCTTCATGATCCATTCAGCTCAACCTGATCTTCCTAAGCCAGAGAGAGAACAAGATATCCCTCTTGAGATACTCCAGAGAATCACGTTTTCCAAAAATTACTCCATTCACTGACTCAGAAGATTTGAATTGAGCAATTCATGTTACCTAACTGGGTCTTTTTCCTCATCTATAAAATGAGGCAATTAAGACTACATGATTTGAATAATTGATATCATATTGCTTGCCTTCTCAAGGGGGTGGGGGAGGGGAAGGCAGGAGGGAGAGAATCTGGAACTCAAAACATTTTTAAATGAACATTTAACATTTTCAAAATGTCATTGGAAAATAATGAAATAAATTAAAATTATATTTTAAAACAATTTCTAAAGACTACAGGTCTCTACTAAAGGTTCTTCTTAACTTTAAATCTGTGACCATGCTATGAAATTAATTTCAAAGACTTCATTGATGGGGCCTAAATGGTGACATCCTGTGTACTTTGCCCTCCCATTCTGTTGTTATAGGAGCAGGGATTCACGGGTTTGAAGAAGGAGAATGAGATTTAATAGCTTATTATCTAGCTAAAGTGAAAGGACAGTTGAATAGATAGGTGCTGCTGTCAATCTGAGGACAGAGAGGGAGAAGGGAACGGAAACAGGGAGGCGCAGGAAAGACGCCTGGTGAATGTCTCTCTTTGCTATTTTTAAAATTCATTTTATTTTTTATTCCTGCTTTATGTACACTTAACCGGGCATAAGCCAAAAGCTCTTTAGATCTGATCTGATCTCAAATGAGGTCAGGTTTAGACGGAGGGCTTTCTCCTGTACCCAGGAGGGTCACAGAGAGTCTAGGGGCAATCTCTGATTGAGGGAACCAATGATCATTGCAGATGGAGTGCCTCTCTATGGGCAGGACACAGAACCAAAGTCCGTACATTGGGTCCTGGCTATTATGATATGATCCTCTCTATGCTCTTCCCGGTCTGGCACCAGTCTACATTTCCAGACTGACTTTATATTACTCCACTTTCTCTAACAGCCAAACTGGGCTGCTTGCCATTTCATGAATTCTATCTCTGTATCTTTGCACTGTCTATCCCTCAGGTCTGGAATGCAAGGCCTCACCCCAACCCCACCCCGATTTCTTTTACTTAGAATTCTCAGCTTCATTTACGACAATTCAAGTGCGTCCTCCTACAGGAAGCCTTCCTGATCTCCCTAATTGTTAGTGCTCTCTTCCCTGTCAAAATACTTTCATCTGTATAAATACTGTGTCCCTCCATAAGCTCCTTGAGGGCAGCAAGGTCCCTTTCAACTCTATGATTCTGTGAGTTGAACTAAATTAAACTCCCTCTCAATTGCTACATCCAACCCAAAATCTTGAGCCCACATCCAGACCTAACATAATTTAATTTCTTGTCATCCTTCTTCACTAATTCAGAAAAGCAAACTTCCAGATCCCGTACCCACAACTTGATCCTTCCTGCTTTCGTGATAGAGAGAGATAGAAGACCCTTCCATCTCCTCCCCATCTGGCCATGTCCCCCACTACCTTCTAAACACCTGCTACTGAAGGTCTCAGGATAAAGGGGGGGGGGGGCTATGGCTCAGAAGGTCGTCTTTATTTACCTGCTTGCTAAGGGCTCTCCTGACTTTTTCGAGTCTGCTTATCTTGACTCCCCTTCATGACTGGAAGTGGACTGAAAGTTCCTCAGAGGTCGGGAGGGAGTCTTCTATTTCTTTTGTATTTAACCTAATAATAATAATATCTTACATGGGCATATCCACAAGACTACAAAACTTTCACATACATATCACCTGGATTTTATTTGTTCTCAGTTTTACAGATGAGGAAAGTGAGGCTTAGAAAGTGCAAGTGGCTTGTCCAGCCCTAGAAGGAACACACACACACACACACACACACACACATACACATGCACATGCATATGCACATGCATACGCACACACACCAGGGACAGGAATTCAGGAGTTGTTCAGTATATACTTGCCTGAATGGGACTGGATAGCAAGCCCGTGAAGCTAGGAGTAACAGAGGGAGTTGTACCAGGCACCAAGTCCCACAGCAAAGGGGAGCCTGAGGCGGGAGGAGGGCAGAGCTGTTGCCTAAGTCCAGGTCAACTAGAATGAATCATTAGGGAATGGAGTGTTGGGTGGGTCTTTATGGAGAAAAGGCATAGCTCCACTTTCAGGCTCATCACAAATCTTTTATAAGACCTACACTGTAAACCAGAAAGCCACCCACAAGCAGAAGGAGAAAGGCAAGAAACGCATTTAAAGAGTCCATAGGTACCATTCAAATGTGGATATCCTTGTTTGGTATTTCTAATTAGTCTTGAGAATTCTTTATGTAGGGGCAGCTAGGTGGTGCAGTGAGTAGAGCACCAGCCCTGGAGTCAGAAGGACCTGAGTTCAAATATGACCTGAGACACTTGACACATTTACTAGTTGTGTGACCTTGGGCAAGTCAACTTAATCCCAACTGTCTCACCTTCCTCCCTCAAAAAAAAATTCTTTGTGTTCATTTTATTCTTCATCCTTTTCATTTCTTATGAACCAATAATAATCAGTCAATCAACAACCTCTTCCTTTTGCAGACAGGGCAATTGGTGTCCAGAGAAGTGACTTGCCCAAGGTCATACATAACCGCTATTTAATTGTACTAGGAGTGAGGTGTCTCCACATGTAGCCTACCAGGGGAGGGCAAGGAGTATGCACCCAACACTGACATTACTAAAAATTACATTACTTTAAGCTTAGGGATCAAAATGTTCTTTTTTAGTCTTTTTTCTGAATTAATTTGAAAGTCTTTTTTTGCACTCCTCTCAGGCCTCTTTTGGTTCATACGATCTCTGAAGAAGTGACTTATGGGATCCATTTCAGTTTTCAGTCAAGTCTGACTCTTTGTGACCCAGTTTGGAAATTTCTTTTTTTAAGTTTAAGAACGGCCTTTATTTAAAAAAAAAAATCTTTAGGACTACAGATTACAAAGGAAGGAGATCACTACAATAGAAACCTATGGGATAGATACTTACGAATATCTACATATGAATATTTAACATAAATTCCACTCACAAGACTATTAGTTACAGTGTTTTTCCTTATAAGTCTATTATAGTTCCAAATTATATTATACTCCATTTCCTCAAAGTGTACTTGTAATGTTCAGCACCAAATTCTTGGCTCTTAATGACACATGCTAAGACAGGGCATATTTCACTGACATCCTGGTGACACTGTTTCCAGCTCTGATGAAGAGTTAGGAGCACCTTATTTCAAAATGATCACCTAAAATATTGTTTACCTACCACAAAATTTAGCTGCCAAAAATGAGACAACAGTCTGGCTATGCTCGGTGTCTAGACAAATTATCAGCAAAGATAAAGGAAAAAAGTAGTCCATCACATTAAAAAAAATTGAGCTCTGGAAAGGAACCTTTTTTGGCTTGTGGCAAGAAGAAAATGGCCACTGGGGTAGATATTGGGCAGATGCTTAAGTCATCCCTGTATATGCTAAAGAATGAAGACAGTCCAGTATGGCCAAGTGGTATCTCACATCATTGCATTTCAATATAACAAACACAACATCTCTAAGCCAATAGGACAGATCTAACAGTTATGCTTGGAGTCCCAAAGGGAAATCCTGCTGGATTCAGTCAAAGGGTCATACTTGAGGATCTAGAAGGCCACATGTGACCTCGAGGCTGCAGGTTCCCGACTCCCTGTTTAGGATATTTGTCATTTCTTTACATTCACTCCCTTTAATGATTTCTATCCTATGAACTTAGGGTTCTCTAGAGTGCAAGATTCTGAAAATGACAAGACTACCTTAATAATACATTTGTAGGTAGGCCTAGAGATGGTGGCATAACAGACATTCACCTATTTTTACTGGCTAAAACACCAAATGCAGAAAAGCACGCAGCAGAGAGATCTTAATTTTCTTCTTTCCACCTCCCTGGTCACTTGTGCTGCCTTCATTTTCTGAATTGCTTCCCACCAATTCCTTCACTTACAAGTGAGAAACCAGAGAGCAAGGGTAATCGAAATTTTAACTGTAGGCTACTTGGAAACCCTTTGCTTAAACTTTTAATAATGTAAAAAAATAAAATAAGTGTTAACAGAAATAGTCTTTAGTAATATCAACCCTAAAATGAGCTAATTACCTTAGAATCAATGTTCAGAAATTAATCCTGGAGGTCTTATAGAGGAGACAATCATCTAATGAATGGGTTTCTGAACACCACTTACTGCTGCCTTTTCATTTTATACCAAATTATCACACAAGTCATTTGCCTTTTGACTTTGTATACTTACATAGTTTAAGTAAATTTAATTAATATTATAGAATTTCCATAACGAAATATTTGTAATCAAATCATGTCTTGTAAACTATTTATAGAAAATCCAGGGATAAAATGAACTTTCATTGTGGAAGGCCTTAAATTATATTATTACAGTAGAAAATACAGGAGGTAGAAAAGACTAATGAAACACTGGATTCAAATCTATATCTCCTGTAACTACTGAAAACATGGTTTAAAAAACTCAACCCATAGTAAATAGTAACCACAGTAAACAGCTCAAATAAATTTTACATGAAAGCCCTTATGTCATCCATGGTACATGGAGGTAGGAAGATGTCCAAACCAGAAGGACACAGTAAAATAGAACATTTTATCGACAACTTCTGTTTGCTTTACTGGGCTTGTAGTTTCGCAATTCAGTCATCTTCTGCTTCAGACGCAGATTCTTCCACATTCTTGAACCACTCTGCAATTTTTTTCATTTGTTCAAGAAAGATACTTTTCCCTTTTGCAACACGTACATCTTTTCATGAGTGCATTTCAAAATGGGCTCTTCGAGTGGGACTTCAGCTTTATCAAAAAGCACCACGATTTCCTGGAAGGTTTTCATGAAGTGAATGATGCTGTTATCAGTACTCCTGAATCTTGAGTAACAGAGTCAGCTCAGACTGACCTTGAATAACAGTAAAGGCAGCAAGTAGAGGGCTAGATTGCTTCCCAAGCTTGATGGCTTGTGATAGCTCCTCCTTTGGTTCCATTCCACAGAGCTCACTACAGTTGACCAGACTATGCCTGTAACAATCCGTTCTGGGATATTGTTTTGCTTTATCCCCTCCTTGACATACGACATTACATCTTCCACTGGATCACCACGTGACATGGGTTTTGTAGCTCTTTACTGGCTCCAATGCTTTGCTGGTTCCCAATACACTCAGAAGGTTCTTTTAGACCTGCTTTGGTAAAATAGTGGTAAAATATTTGGTAAAATATTTTGTGAAGTGCTCAACACTTTGTTAGCAAGAAAAAGTTCCATCAGTCTGCTGACTTTCCAAAGACTAATAGCTACTGATTAATATCTTTTTCATTTATCCATGATTTAAACAGCTTTACAACAAAGACCACTGCAGAGACTTCTTTAATCAAATTTTCATTATAAGGCTGTTAAGAATGAATGCATCAGGGCAGCTAGGTGGCACAGTGAATAGAGCACTAGACCTGGAGTCAGGAGGACCTGAGTTCAAATTCAATCTCAGACACTCAACACTTACTAGCTGTATGACCTTGGGCAAGTCATTTAACCCCAATTGCCCTGCCTCCTCCCCTCAAAAAAAAAAAAAAGATTGGATGCATTAAGAGTCCCATTGACCAGAAGAACCCCAGTCAACATGGCCCATTTGTTCTCAGACTCTGAAAAATCCTTTAAGAATAGCAGCAGCTTTTAAATTTCATACTCAGATCCCTTTTCAAGATATATAGATCACCTGATTAACCTGATGAATACTTGAGCAAAGGCTTGTGTGGTCTCTAGGTCTTGTGCTGCAAATATACAGACATCAGTAGGCATCATGTCATGTACCACCTGGGGCCAGCATGCCACCAGCCACTAGAAAGTCAGAGCGTTCTCTGCAAATTGACAATAATCAAGTTTTGCCCTAGAAGCACCGAGAAATTACACTACTGCTTCCAAATTGTACCAGTTTCAGTTAAACCTTGAATAAAACAGTCTTGAAACCAAGTAGTGTCAAGCCTCTCTTTTTTCTAGTTTTAAAGTGCTGGCCTGATAGCACTGGCTTTTACTGCTTTTGATTATTTATTGACTTTAAGGCAGAGAGAAAAGAGCCAGAAATCCCAGAGGTAATGATAACCATGGCCGGTGGCTTCTATGCAACCAGAATGAATAGAAAAATAGAAAAAGGAAGGAGTCAAATTTGGAATTTTCTTGTCAGAGGTAGAGGTACTGGAGTGGTTTACCATTTCCTTCAGGGTTAAGTGATTTGCCCAGGGTCAAACAGCTAATAAGTATCTGAGGCCAGATTTGAACTCATGGAAGGTGAGCCCAGTATTTTGTGGAAAAAAAGTTTTGGCTACATCCCCAAAGCAGTCCTGAGATCAGCTTTTCATGGGGGAGGAGGCTTCAGAAGCTACTTGTTATGGGAAGTTGGCCTAGTTGTGCGCATCACATATGGAAGCTCTGTATCAGATATGAACTTTATACTTACTTCAGAGATCAGGTACTAGGTTGAAAGGCCCAAGGATTCCTCCAGATCTGTGAAACATTAACACTCAGACTGGCGACCCAGGGTATTTTGCAAGTCATTCCTTCCTTCTTCCTACCCACTCAGTTTAGGAGCATGATCTAATCAATAACCAGCCCCCTCTTCCTCTAACCTCCCCACCTTACTTTTCACAGAAATAAAAACAGAGGAGAAGGAAGACATATCACATTGTGGACTTCCTACAAAAACCCACAGCTGGTAAGAGAACCCAACATTCAGCTGTGTGGTCTGCTGTGGTCAGTCAGGGAGGGGCCACTCGGTAAGAGAACCCAACATTTAGCTATGTGGTCTGCTGTGGTCAGTCAGGTAGGGGCCACTCGGTAAGAGAACCCAACATTCAGCT
>CM053593.1:354162681-354183951 GCA_028646575.1 Pseudocheirus occidentalis
GGAGGGGCCACTGCACCAATCTACAGTGGTAGTCTCTAGGTATTAGGAAGTGGCACTAGAAAACTATTTGGGATCAATAAGCCTTGTAATGATATAGTCAAAAAGAGCCAGGTCCCCATGTGGGGAAAGGGAAAAAGAGGAGAATAAGCATTTGTACAGTACATAACTTATGCCAGGCACTGTGCCAAGCATTTTACAAATCACTCGTTTGAACATCACAATGATCCTGAAAGAGGTGTTATTATCCCAATTTTACAGCTGTGGAAACTGAGGCACACAGGTTTGGTTTTGCCCAGAGTCACAAAACTAGCAAATGGATGAGGCTGGATGTGACCTCACACTTAGCTCTCTATCTATGGCACCGTTTAGCTGCCTAGAGCAAGAAAGAACCGCGAGGATTCCAGGGAGCCCCATAGCAATGGCCCTTGTCCTCCCTCCCAACCAAAGGTCACACTAATTCTATGGAAGAGCAGAGGACAAAGCTCCTTGTCCGTTAGGACCGTACACCTGAAAAGCTGACTTTTATGTCTTATGTTGATCACTGGGAGACTCAAGGATTAAGAATCAATGAGACAGGGGTGGCTAGGTGGTGCAGTGAATAGAGCACCGGCCCTGGAGTCAGGAGGACCTGAGTTCAAATCCGGCCTCAGACACTTAACACAAAAAACGAGCCGTGTGACCTTGGGCAAGTCACTTAACCCCAACTGCCCTCCAAAAAAAAAAAAGCAAAAAAAAAAAAGAATCAATGAGACAGAACTCAGGAAGTAGGCATAGCCTAGTACTTGGGCAGAGTACGTATTTTCCTGTGGTCTGACAAGAATGTTTTTTCCCCCCTCTCAAATACCACAGTGTCTATAGTTCTACCATTAACTCTCATTCTTTTATGTTAAGCATTGCCTGATCCTTGTTCCTTTGTTAATGTAAATATTGTTAAGATGGGTAAAACATTAAGTCACTAACCCCTTCCTATTAATGAAGTTAACAGGTTCCAGGAAAGCATAGGAACACAGGGGGCTAGAAGAAAGGACATTCTTGTGGGGAGGGGAGGAAAGGAGAGAAAGAACAGAGATAGCAAAGACAAATTTCAGTAACCTTATAATTTTACCGAGAACAGGACACTCAAAATGCCCCATCTGCATTAATGGGCTGAGCTCTGAATCTTTGTTCACTTTGGACTGGTAATCATCCCCTTTAGGCTGAGAAAGTTAAGCTGGATGAATGTATGTTGGGGGCCAGAGAATCAGTTTTACAGCCCAAGTTGACAAAAGAAGATAGACAGAGAAGTCTGTAGCCACTGGGAATAGGACCTAGACAGGAATACTAAGCGTAGCATTTCATTTCAAGTAGAGGTTGTGTAGTAGGGAAAGAAGAGATCAGAATCCAGCAAAGGGAGTCTAAAACTTGTGCAGAAGATAGATATAGGAGTCAAATGGCAGCTTTGTTGTTCACTACCCAGTTCCAGGTCACAGATCTTGAACTGACTGAGGGAAGGACCTGTATCTAGAATGCTCCAGGATGAAGAGTGGTTCTAGGTTCTAGGCTGTGTATCAAGCAAGGAGCAAGTTCAGAAGTAAGCAGAAAAAAACGTGAAGGAAGGTGGCCTACCCATCCCAGTTCTCAAACTATATTATAAAGTAACAATCAACGATCTAGTACTGGCTAAGAAATAGAGTGGCGGGTCAATTTGCTACAATGATACACTGTAGCAAATGGCCATAGTAATTTAGTGTTTGATAAACTCAAAGATCCAAGCTTTGGGGACAGAAACTCATTATTTGACAAAAACTGCTGGGAAAAGTGGCAGAAACTAGGCATAGATCAATATCTCACAATGTATACCAAGATAAACTCAAAATGGCTACAAAATTTAAACATAAAGGATGACACCATAAGCAAATTAGGAAAGCATGGAATAGTTTACCAGCCAGATCTATGATTAAGGGAAGAATTTAAGACTGAACAAGATACAGAGAGCACTATGAAATGTAAAATGGATATTTTTGATTATGTAAAGTTAAAGCATTTTTGCAAAAATAAAACCAATGCAACCAAAATTAAAAGGAAAGCAGAAAACTGGGGTGGGGGAGGGATTTTTACAGCATGTATCTCCAAAAGAGGTCTCATTTCTCAATTATATAGAGAACTGATTCAAATTTATAAGAATACAAGTCATTCCTCAATGGACAAAATGGTCAAAGGATATGAACAAGTAATTTTCCAAAAAAGAAATCAAACTCTCTATAGTCATATAAAAATGCTCTAACTTGCTACTGACTAAAGAAATGCAAAATGAAACAATTCTGGTACCACCTCACACCTGTCAGTTGGCTAATATGACAGCAAAGGAAAATGATAAATGTTGGCGGGGATGTGGAAAACTGGCACCGTTGACAAAATTGTGAACTGATCCAACCGTTCTGGAGAGCAATTGGGAACTATGCCAAAGGGCTATAAAACTGTGTACACCTTTTGATCCAGCAATACCACTACTAGGATTGTATCTTAAAGAGATTTTTTTTAAAAACCCACAGTTGGTAAGAGAACTAAATATTTAGCTTTGCGGTCTGCTGTGGTCAGCCATGGAGGAGCCCCTTGGTAAGAGAACCCAACATTTAGCTATGTGGTCTACCATGGAGGGGCCACAGCACCAATCTACAGTGGTAATTTGTAGGCACTATAAAGCTATCTGGGATCACTAAGCCTTGTAACAATATAGTTAAAAAGAGCTAGATCCCCATGTGCTTTAAACTTTTTTTTTATTTTAAGTTTTTTTTTTAAATGTTCGTACAAAAATATAGCAGCTCTTTTTGTAGTGGCTAAGAATCAGACATTGAGGGGATGCCCATCATTTGGGAAATAGCTGAATAAGTTGTGGTATATTATTGTAACGGAATAGTATTGTGCTATAAGAAATGACAAGCAGGATGATTTCCAAAAACAACCTGGAAAGAATTACATGAATTGATAAAGACTGAAGTGAGTAGAACCAGTGGAACATTGTACACAGTAATAGCAATATTGTACAATGAATAACTGTGAATAACTTAGCTATTCACAACAATACAATGATCCAGGGCAATCCTAAAGAACTCAGAGTCTGACCCCCAGGGGTCAGAACCTCACGCCTGCTGCTTGCTTTTTAAAATAAAAATTTTATTTTTTGCTCTAAATCATGATTGACAAGAGAAATGCAAATTAAAACAACTCTGAGGTACATATATAACCTATATCCTTCCTTCCTCCCTCCCTCCCTCCCTCCCTCCCTTCCTTCCTTCCCTCCTTCTTTCCTTCCTTCCTTCATTTCTTTCCAAGTTTTCTTCCACAAAATGACCAATATGGATGGCTTACTATCTCAGGGAGGGGGAAGGGAAGGAGAAAATTTGGAACTCAAATTTTTTTTAAATGAATGTTAAAAGTTGGTTTTACATGTAACTGGTGAAAAAAAAATTTTAATTGCACTCAATAGTATTTTGTTTTTTCCAATTACATGTAAAGATAGTTTTCAATATTTATTTTTGTACGATTTTGAGTTCCAAATTGTTCTCCCTTTCTCCCTCCACTGCCCCCTCTCCCCAGATGGCAAGCAGTCTGATATAGGCTACACATGTACAATCATGTTAAACATATTTCCAGATTAGTCATGTTGTGAAAGAAGAATCAGAACAAAAAGGGCAAACCACGAGAAAGGGGGGAAAAGCAAAAACAGTATGTCCCACATCCCCTCCAACATTTAGCATTTTCCTTTTCTGTCAGATTAACCAATCGATAGGTATGAGGTGGTACCTCAGAGTTGTTTTAATTTGCATTTCTCTTGTCAATCATGATTTAGAGCAAAAAATAAAATTTTTATTTTAAAAAGCAAGCAGCAGGCGTGAGGTTCTGACCCCTGGGGTCAGCACAGTCTTAGTTCCAGCCTCCAGCCAAATTTGAAGTTTGCAGTAGAATAGCCAGGACAGAAATTCCAGAACAAAGGGGAATGTGCAGTTCACCGGTCTGAGCCAGCAGAGCTTTTCAGTTGCATCAGACTCCAGAGGCAGTCTACTGGAACAATAGGGATAAGCCCATAGGAATGTTGCTCAAACCCAAACCCAGGTCAGAGACTTGCCGAATTCAAACCAGGGAGGCAGCTCTCAGATTTTGCTGTGGATCAAACTACTTTGGAAGCACTGAAATCTTAGAGGTACCCAGCCTGAGCTATCCCTGAGATCCTAGAATGTATTGATACAGTGCTCAATACCCCAAGAAAGCAGCAGTAAGACCAGGCCAGACATTCCTTCCAAAACTTCACAGAGCCCAGACCTAACAAAGTTCAGAAAATAGGCTAGAAGAATAAGTAAACAAACAAACAAATAGAAAAAGAATCTCACTATAAAAAGCTAGGTCACTCAATACTCAAATCCAGGAAAAAAAAAAGAATAATTCCAAAATATTTATAAGCAAAGCCTCAAATAAAAGCCTAGCTTGAGCACAAGTTCAACTAGAACCCCTAGAAGAGAAGAAGCAAAAGTTTTTTGTTTTTTTTTTAAGGGAAAAGAAATGAGAGCCATGGAAGAAAGAAGTGGCAAGGAAATTAACAGCTTGACACAAATGATACAAAATCTTACCCAAGCAACAAACTACCTAAAAATTAGAATGAACAAAATATAAGATAATTGATTCCATGAAACAAGAAATACTAAAAAAAAAAAAAAAAAAAAGTCAAAAGACTGAAAAAACAGAATAAAATGTAAGGTATCCCATACAAAAAAAATTTTTTGGGATAACAAATTAAGGAGAAAGAATTTAGGAATCATTGTAAAATACCTGAATAGTTATACCTGAATTAGGAATACCTGAAAACTATAACCAAAAAGGAACATAGACATTATATTTCAAGAAATCATAAAAGAAAATTGTCCACATATCTTAGAGCCAGATGGCAAAGTGGAAATAGAATCTACTGGTCACCTCTTTCAAGGAACACAAAAATGAAAACTCCTGTAAACATTATAGATAAAACGCAGGGCTACCAGGTCAAAGGAAAAATACTGCAAGCAACCAAAAAGAAAGAATTCACGCATCAAGGACACACTCAGAGTTACACATGATTTAACAGCTACTGCTATAAAGGAACTGAGACCTTTGGAATGAGACATTCCATAAAGTAAAGAATATGGACTTACAACCAAGAAAGACTTTCCCAGCAATACTGAGTATAATTGTACAAGGGGTAAAAACAAACCCTTAATAAAACAGAAAAATTCCAGCATTTCTGGAGGAAAAGACCAGAGCTGCATAGAAATTGTGAAGTACAAACTTAGGAATCAAAAGAAACATAAAAAGGTAAACATGAGCAAACAATCTTAAGACACTAAGCAAGGATAAATTGTACATTCTAACATGAAGAGATGATACACGTGCCCCCTCAGAATCTTATCACATTTAGAGGTCACAGAAAGAATCTACTTAAACCAAGGACCTGGGATTAATACTATTATTTTCTGATGATCTTAGAAGAGTAGAAATGTATAGGATTTGGGGGACAAGGGAGAGGAAGGTTTGGGGAAAATAATTCACTTAATCAGGTTAGATGAGTAGAAGGCTACACAAACAAGGAGGAAAGTCTTGGGGAAGCAACTGACATTTGAATCCCACTCTCATCTGAAGTTAGGATGGAAAAATACCCATACACAGTAGGGTACAGATATATATTTTGATTAACAGGGAAATAGTAAAGAAAGGAGAGAAGGAAGATGGGGAATAACCAGGAGGATACATTAAGGGAAAAAATTTGTCCTAAAATAATTTTTAAAAAAACCTAAGGATATAGAAAAAAAATATTTATAACAGTTCCTTTTGTGGAGGCAAAGAACTAGACACTAGGATGGTACCCACCAATTGAGGAATAGATGAACAATGTATGGTATGTAAATGAGATGGAATACTACTGTGCTGTAAGAAATGATGAAGGGGGTGGTTTCAAAGAAACCACAGAAATTTGTATGAACAGATGCAGAATGAAGCGAGCAGAATCAGAAGAATGGCTTATTCGGTAACAACAATATCATAAAGACAATTTTGAAAGACTTATGAACTCTGATCAATGCAATAACCTGCTGTCATTCCAGAACACTCAATAAAACCCACCTCCTGATAAAAAGGTGATGAATCCAGAGTGCAGACTGAGATACTTTTGCAGACATAGCCAATGCAGGAATTTGGCTTACAGGAATTTAACTACACATACTGGCAATAGGGGTTTTGTCCTTCTTTCTCAAGTGAGCAACATAGAGGTAGGAGGAAGAGAAAGTGGATTTTTGTTGATTGGGAAAAAACGTTTAATTTTTTAAAGAGAGAGAAAGCACATAGGAGGAACGTCTTGTCCAAGGAACAGCAAAGAAGCTAGTGTCACTGATTACAGAACTTGGGAAGGGAAATAAGGGGTAAATCTCACTGTAAAAGATAAAGGATGTCAGAATTCAGAGTCATAAACAAAAACAAAACAACAAAACAAACACACAAAGTTTCAGCAAACAATGAGAGGAACTTGAAACTCCAATTCAAAGAGGCAAATTTGTATCACTTGCATGTATCACTAGATTTTAGTGGGAGAAAACTCCTGACTAGAACATTACTTTGAATAGGTACGCTTTATTCAAAAGAAATAAGATTTGTATAAAGGGGCAGGGTAAGGCGGGAGGAATAACATTCTACAGTAAGAAGGTATACTCATAAGAAAATTCAAGAACCATAGTAGGGAAGCATGATGGAAAATATTTGGGTGAAGGTCACTGGAGGGAGAAATAGAAACAATTTTGTCATTGGAATATTCTACAAACCATCTGGAAAGAAAGAGGAGATAAGTAAAGAGTTTGGGAAATCTACATCCCTGGAAGAGAATGGAGCTAATAACTTCTTGATTTGCCTTAGTGCTGATTTTATACTTCAGAATGTCATACATAATGTGGGCTCTCTCCCAAGTCCTACTTACTGTGACAGGCCAGGCTCCCAGGGCAAGGCTTTCCCTCTAGAGATTCTAAGAAAACCCTTGAAAGGTTTGGGAAGTAGCAATCTAATGCTGTTGGTCAGGAGCCCCCATTGGTGTGCTCTTCTATTGATTATCAGTTGATACTATAATTAGTTTTAAGTAGTTTTTAAAATGTCACTATATATTAAGTGGTATTTAGTAAGGCTCTTTACTAAGATAATATAGTAAGAACAGTTGGTACAAACTATGCCCCCAGATGAGAGGCACATTCTTCCACATAAAGTCTAATTTTAAGGGATTTAGGCTTAGAAAGCATGTATGTCAAAGGGATAACTCTCAGCTCCCAATTGTGAGAAGTCTCTTTCTCACCCTCATGAAGTCCTTATAAAGTTCTTCTTATGTATGAGATAGCTTTCTGATGGGTTCTTTCTACAGTCACAAAACTCCTTTTCCTCTCATTTGTCTTCAATATGTCTCCAATCTCCCAATGCACATGCTGACCCCAGCTATCACTAATTTGGGACACTTACTATTATAGTCACAAATCTTCCAACCTTTCAAAGTTTGCAAGGTCTTCCTTTGGTCAATAGTGAGGGGGAGAGCAAGGAAACAGAAGCTCTCTGTCTTGTCTTCTCCTCTCCAAGGTATTTTCTTTCAGGGATTTTGATAAAGCACCTTCCACCACTGGGTTGACCCAACCCTAAGATGCTAAGGAATGATCAGTCTATTCAATAAAACCCAACATACTTCCAATATAGCATCATTTCATCATCCAACAGCTGGAAGCATTTTCCTCCTTCCAAAATGATTTAGGATTTTTGTGGATCTAGTTGAATACCTTAGATTTATTGCATGATTCAATAGAGGTCTTCTCATCTGGTCAAGATATCAAGGCGTAAAGCATCTTTTAAGTTATTTTAAGTAGATGAGCTGATTGATTCAATTCACTTTCAATCTCACAAAAAGATGGAGGACAAGGAGACATTCTACTCTGACTTTTATTCTCACTAAAAGGAAGTTACTAGTTTCCAGGGTAAAAATGATAGGAGCCCTGGAGGGAAATGACCACTCCATCCTAGAATTTATGATAAAGAAAGGAAAGGAAATCTAGTCATATTCTGACTTACACCTAGGGAAATCATATTTAAAAGAGTTCAGGGGAAAGATAGGTAGGAACCCATGAATTTAAATGCTGTAAGAGAAGTCAATCCAGAAAAGATGGGAGATGCTCAAGAATGAAAATTTGAAGATATGAAGGAAAACAATTTCAGTGAAAAGAATAACTGGAATTTTTCTGAAAAGTCCAATGTGGATACACAGAGATCTCACCAACCAACCTATATTTTTAAAAAGTGTTCAAAAAGTAAAAGTTAGCTCAGGTAACAAACATGGTCCTATAAAAATAGTGTAAGGAATTTTATAGCTCAGAATATACAAGTTAAGGTCAGTGAAGGAAGAAAAGGACAATGACTCCCATTTTAGCTATAAAGGGAAGAAAAAGGAAGGGACTTGTCCTTTCCTTGGAACAGATGGACTGATGATGATAATTAACATAGAAGAGAAGGTGGAGTTGCTCAGTTGGTTTGTTGTTGTTGTTGTTGTTGTTGCTTCTGTTTTCTTTGCCAAAAAGAAAGACCTTTACACTAGAAATGAGAGAAAATAATGAATAGGGAATTGATACCCAAGATGAATAAGGAGATAGAGAATACTTAGTTTATTAAGTCACCTGGTTCAGATGGATTATCTCCTCTGGTCCTAAAAGACAGAGCAGAAGTGACTGATGAGCCATTGACAGTGATATTTGAAAGATCATGGAAAATAAATAAGGGGGGCAGCGAGGTGGTACAGTGAACAGAGCACTGGTTCTGGAGTCAGGAGGACCTGAGTTCAAATTCAGCCTCAGACACTTGACACTTACTAGCTATGTGATCTTGGGCAAGTCACTTAACTTCAGTTGCCTTGCTTTCCCCCCTCCAAAAAAAAAAAAAAGAAATGAGGAATGACAAGATTTGAGGCCTAAGTGACCCAATTTACAAAAAAATAGTTTGCCTAGATTTTAACAAAGTATTTGATAAAATATCTCATATTCTTGTGGAAAAGAGATAAAGGGATTACGTGATATTACAATTTAGATAGATTCAGAACCTGATTGGATGGCCAGAGTGACTGGCAAAGAGTCTTCAGTGGAGTTCCCCAGGGACTTGTGCTTGACCCTGTGCTGTTTGATATTTTTATCAATGACTTGGATAAAAGCATAGATGGTATTGTTGTTCAGTTATATCCAACTCTGTGACCCCTAGCAAAGATACTGGAGTGCTTTTTCATTGCCTTCTCCAGCTCATTTTATAGATGGGAAACTGAGGCAAACAGGGAGAAGTTACTTGCCCAGTAACAGCTGGTAACTGAGGCTAGATTTGAACCCTGGTCTTCTTGACTCCATGCCCTGCTTTATCCACTACATCACCTGCCAAATACAGAGGACACAAAGCTGGGAGGGATAGCTAGCACAATTTGGGCTACTTCACTAATTGATACATACTCAAGGGATAAAGTAACATTGTGAGTGGCTACTTGTGAAACTATGTAGTTTACACTGAGTTGCCAAGGTCTCCTCCTCTCCAGACCCAGCTCTCTTCTCTCCTGCCAGGGGTCCTATTCCTTCAAGTCATTTCTTCTTCCAAGTGATTCTCTATGTCTGTGTCAATTCTGGGTGTGTCTCTCATCTGTGTTGGATGAAATGTCTTCTGCTGTTTGAGTAGTCCCCTCTTCAAGTTACATGGCCAAAATGGGGGGAGAGGAGGGGCAGTGTGAAGGGGAGAGAAAGAGAAATTCCTTCTTTCCCTTTCTATAGGAGTCTGCTCCATAAGCAGTTCCCACTTGAAATCTCTCCTATTCCTTTCAGGCTGAAGAAATTCCTCTGGGACTTCACTATTTAAAACCTCAATGAGTTTGGCTAGTTTGATTACTCAGTCAATGGAGTTCCATTCCTGACTCAATTAGGAAGTTGTTCCATCTTGTAAACACATTAATATCTCATCCTGTATGAGTGCATCAAATGGGGGGGGGGAATCACATACCTTTCCCTCTTACAGTTTTTCTCATGTGGTAGACACGATAAATTTTTACTATGGGCTACAGGGGGGATAGGGATAAGATCGAGGAAAGACCTGGAAAAGTACATTGAAGGGTTAGGGATTGGGAGGACATTAAGGAGATTAGCCTGTGACAGTGGCTGAGGAATAGAGGAACACAAAGTCTTCATAAGATGAAGCCATATTCAAGGAAAATCTTCAGTTAGTATGGAGAATTTGGATTTGATCCAAAAGGCCTGAGGAATCTACTGCTATTTCTTGAGCTGGTAAGGGCTGAGTTAAAAACTGATTTCAGAAAAATTCTGCTGGCAGTGGTAGTAGGATAGACAGAAGCAGGGAGCAAGGGAGAAAAGACAAGTCTGGGAAAGCTCTATCTGCCTGGAAGCTTATTGTAATCTCTACCCAAGGTATTTTAAGAACTTCGTCTCTAAGGAACTTTGAAGCTTAAGTGATAAACTCTGTGTACCCACATTAGGGCTGAATTACTGGGTTATCTTTACATATCTGGCCTGGGTTGCAACAATTTTAATTATTTTATGGTGGGTATCTCTGAATGTCCTTATTCCAATTAATATGCTTACCCTACAACTGTCTCACAGAGACAGATAAGGATTTATCTCCATTTCAGACAAGGACCATTGAATTCCTGATTATCCCATAGCCAGCAAGTGAAGCCACAGAGAGCAAAAGTCAAGCCCAATCTTCAGCCCTGGGATCTACAATTCAAGGTACTCATGGCTGTTTCCTTCCTTCCTTCCTTCTTTCCTTCCTTCCTTTTGTTCTTCCTTCCTTCCTTTTTCCCTTTTCTTTCTCTTTTCTTTCCTTCTTATTCTTTCTCTTTCTTTCCTTCTTGGGAAATACTATTTCCTTCCTTTTCTTTCCTCCCTGTCTTCCTTCATTTCCTTCTTCCTTTCTTTCCTTCCTGGAGAACACTTTTTAAGTCTTCCAAAATTATCATTTTGTCAGTGAGCATGGTTGAAGCCACTGCCTTCCTTTTAACCCAAGACCTGGGGCTCCTGGACATGAGTCATTCTGCTCTTGGGCGCCCCAAGGCTCAAGGATGGGTTTCCCCCAAGTTGTCCCCAACTATATCCACCTGGACTAGTGGGGAGGGGTTCCTCTGCTTTCATGGCCTTGAAATCTGCATCATATCCCAATATCCCATGCCCTTCCCTTTAAAGATCCCAGACACCAGGAGAAGTTCCTCTGAGTACGGGATGTTCTGTAGAGGTTTTCATGTTCTAGGAGGGTGATTTGTGGAAGTCTTTTGTGCTGATCTGTGATTCTAACAACATACATACATACATACACACAGAATATGTATATATACACATACATACACATTTTTATATATAATAAAATATATTACTATATATTAAAATGCATTACTGACATGAGAGGCTTTCAACTGGAGTGAGTAAATAAAGGTTTCTTACCTGTTTCTAAGAGGTTACTGCTCATGAAATCACACATCCAACAACCTGCTCTTCCCTTTCTTTCCCTCCTTCCAAGATAGGACTATTTTTACAAGTCTTACAAAATTGACAGTTGGTCAGTGAACACTGATCCAGTGCCCACTCCATACAAACTCTAGCATTGTAGGCTTTAGAGCAGGAAGGAATCTAAGAAATCATCAAATCCAATTCTGAGGCCTAGACAGACAAAGTTGTACTCCTAAGGCCACAAACAAGCAGCAAAGCCAGGATTCAAACCCAGGGCCTCTGCAGAGCCATAACTGAGACATTTTTCTTCCAAGGCAAAAACATTCGGGGAGAAGAGGGAGAGAGCACAAGAAAGTCTGACTGAGGTGGCACTAAGAAAATGGGTAATTTGACTCTTGAGTCCCTGGTGTTGGAGGAGAAGGCTGGTGTAGAAGAGGGATGTTTTAGGGACAGGACCCAGACTTTCATTCTTCACCAACCTTTGAGAGTAAGCAGAACAGGCCATACCCTTTACCAGGGAGAGTGTGCCCATAGTCAGTCAAAGAGCAGCTGGGTCATATGGCCCTACACTAGAGGAAAACCAGGATATGATAGGAAGGAATCCTAGTGACCATGGACATGGGTATGTCCTTGTAGAAAGGAAGCAACCTCCATCTCAGTATTGGCAAACTAGAACAAAGTCCCATTTTTCCCTAGGATAATTACAGCTTCACTCCTCCAAATCCAGTGTTCCCTGATACTTGCCTATGTAAAAAGAAGCCATGAACACTATTTTCCCAAAGGAACTTACCATACATTTCAGAAGAGAAAGCAGAAGAATAAGAACTCTCACAAACCATCTATGCAGTACCATATCCCCAAAGGCAGAAGCACAGGACATACTGAGCTGGTGAGTGCAGAAGGCAATCAGGAAAGAAGCTGTTCCTGGGGAACACAGTTAATCAGGCTAATCTTCTTGGAGGAGATAAGTTTCAAAACTGGTATTAAAGGTGAGGACAGACATCACTTGCAGGCCAGTGCTCAGCGAGGCCCTTCTGAGCATTATTTCTGGCACGTGTAAAAGCAATGGACACACACAGCAAGCTGAGTGTGAGGCACCTGGTCATGGCTGGAGTCGGAGCCATAGCTGGGTCAGGAAAACCAGGCTTTGCCACTGAGGGTGGGTGAGTGACAGGGGAAGATGAGGAAGAGGAGAAGGAGGAAGAAGGGGAGGAGGGGGAGGAGGAGGAGGAAGAGGAAGAAGGGGAGGAGGGGGAGGGGAGGAGGAAGAGGAAGAAGGGGAGGAGGGGGAGGAAGAAGAGGAGGAGGAAGAAGAAGGGGAGGAGGGGGAAGGCTGACAAGACTTCTAGCTCTTCAGCAACTAGAAACAACTAAACTCAGGAATAACTAGTTAAACTTTCCCCACTGCTGAAGGGTGTCCTGGAGCTCCCTTCTGATTATGCCTTGATGATGCTGATGCTGATGATGGCATACAACTTGCTATTACTTTTAAATATAAAATAAAGTTATCAGGTAAGTTTCTTTTTTTCTCCTTTTGTCTCCCTCCCCCAACTTGTAAGAGACAACTTGTGAACCACCAGGGCCATACAAGATAAACAGAGTGTACGGAAGGGAGTCTGAAAGGGAAGGCGTTAGCAGCAAGGGGCATTGGGAAAGGACTCTTTTGGGAGCTGGGATTTGAGCTGAAACTTGAAAGAAACCCAGGAAAACTCGGTGCAGAAGTGTGGAGGCAGAGCATTTAATTGCCAAGCTGGGCTAGAGGTTAGAACCTGGCCAGGGGTGGAGAGAGGGGGAAATCCCAGGCCTGAGGGCGTGGTGGGCATGCTGGGGGTGGTTTTTAGGGGATAGATGACAAAGGAGACAGCGGCTCTGAGAAGGTGCAGCCTGAAGATGAGCTATACGACCTTTAACTTCCACCTCAATCCCTAAATCATAGAGATGACCGGTAAAGTGCCTTTAAGTCCCCCAAAGGAAAAGCACCAACAGGATAAATGAGTTTTATAGTCTCATACGCTTTATAAAATCTCTCTACCAAAGAAACGAGGCAGCCAGCTGGCAAAGTGGATGAAGCACTGGGCTTGGAGCAAGGAAGATTTGATTCAAATATAACCTTAGACCCCAAGCAAGTTACTTTAACCTCTGCCTCTGCCTCAGTTTCCTCTTCTGTAAAATAAAGATAATAACAACACCCCTGTCCCAGGTTTGTGGTAAGATATATGTTTTTTGCCTTTTTTTCTCTTTTGGAGGGGGGAGAGCAACGCAATTGGAGTTAAGTGACTTGCCCAGGGTCACACAGTTATGTGTTAAGGAAATATATTTGCAAAGCACTTTGCAAATCTTAAAGCACTCTATAAATACTAGATATTATTATTCCCTCAAACTACACAGCATCTGATATTTCCCTCAAACTCTCTATTTCCTAAATCTAATTCAGCAAGTATTTATTGAGTGCCCTATACCTAGCACTGCCCTGGGTGCCAGGAGGGACACAGGAGACACTGGATTGTCCTCTTGTTGTTGGAGGAGGGATGACTTCCCAGAATTTCAGAGACCATCGAGTCCAACTCATACCTTTAAAAGAATCCCTAGAAGATACCAGACAGGTGGTTATCTAGCCCAACCAGCACAAAATCTCAGAGTTGGCAGAGACTTCAGGGTTCATATGTCCAACACATATCTGAAACAGAATCCTTTCCACAACATGCCTGACAGGTGTCATCAAATCTTTGTTTATGGATCTCCATCGAGAGAAGGGAGCCCTACTGCTTCCTGAGATAGCCCATTCCACTGTGGGATAACTCCAATTCTTAGGAAGTTTTTCCTGACAGCAAGTTTAATTTCGCCTCCTAGTTTTGCCCTCTGGAGTCCAGCAGAACAAATCAACTCCTTCTCCATAACAGTCCTTCAAAAACTCAAAATAACGTCTATCGTGTTCCCCTAGAACTAATCCAGTGAAGTCCAAATCCATTGAACCATCCATCCATTCTCCATTGGACCAAATTACCTTTACCATGACCAGTAGTCAAAAGATCAGGAAGCCCACCTGTGATGCTCCCCACTCTCTTTTCTTTGCCCTCCCCTCAGTTGTGTCCTCCAACATCAGGCCTATAATGCCCTTTGATCTTTTCATTCCACCCCAACCCTTGGCAAAACTTGCTCATAGAAAAGGATCTGTGTTAGAGTGGCTGTCCCCTCTCTGGGCCTCACCTGTAAAATAAAAGGATTCATTAGATGTCCTCGAATCCTCCTTCCAGCTCCTTACAGTCTATGATTGTACCGCCCAGGACAGCATCTATTCCTAGGCTAAAGAAAGGAAGAAGAAAAGGAGCAGGAAAAGTACAAGGAAGAGCTGGAGGAGGAATGGAAATACCTGGTTGAGAAAAAAGGGTGAAAAAAGTTAACATGACCCTTGATAGCCAAAGGCATCTTCTGTGGTTTTAAAGTCGGCATCTACTAGCTAAAACAGAACCAAGCACGTGACAGAAATAAAGGAAGTGGTTGTGGGGGAAGGGTGGGAGTAAATTCAAGTTGAGTGTTCTGTTACCAGAGCCCCCCAGCCTGACAGCAAAGAAGCTCAGCTCTGGATCTAAGGTAAAGAGGTCCCAGTGGTGCCGGGTTTGCAATGGGAGGTGGGAGACACGGGCAGAGAGGAGGGCAAATAATGCAAGGACAGCCACCTACAGGAGCATCCCAGGGCTCCTTAAATAAAAAGCACGTGTCTTAGTCTGCCATTCAAGGCTTCCTCTCCTTAATCTGGATTCAGTCTACCTTCCAAACCTTAGCTGATGGTGCTTCCCTCCCTATACTCCCCAGACTTGCCCTCTCCTACCTCCAAACCTTCTGTGCTTTTCACTGTGCCTGGAATGGACTCCTGCCCCTACGCCATCCTATCTTCACCCTTCACCATCCATCCCTTCCTTTAAGCCCCAAGTCCCAAGCCACCTCTTCCATGAAGCCTTCCTTACCCCCACAGCTAGAAGTGATCCTTCCCTCCATAAACCTATCAGAACGTTCTATTTAACGCACAAAGTAGGACTACTATTTTTAACAGAATGACTATCAGGACACTTTCTTAGGTCTAACCTCAATCTTTTTTGCTGTGACTTGAATTATCAGCGAGGATGAATGATGGAGGAGGGAAGGCTACTTAGTGGGATAGATATCAGGACACATTTGGGGCACGATCCTTAACTTTGGGGACAACCGTAACACCCTTCTACAACTGCCTCCATCCTTACTGTCACCTCCACCACTACCAGAGAGGGAGACAGATTCACTGGTCTCAGTGGGCTCTGCCAATATTTAGACTTCACATCTCTGGGTCCTTGATGTTGTTGGTCCAGGTAGGTCTGTTGATTGTGAGAGAAAAGACTTTTTGATGCTTGAACATTTCAGGCAGTATGTATCTGAAGAAGAGGTGGTAAGAGAGTGAGTATTTTTCCTAAATCTCCTGAATTGTGTACTCTGAAAGCACAGGGAAAATCTGAACATGAAGAAAAAGCTGACTGCATCATTCAGAGCTAGTAGTCTGATTGTTTTATAACTTCAAAAGCTTCAAGGATTTGACTGTAGGAGAATTTGTTTGAAATACATGGGTCTACTGACTGGTGTTTAGGTATTGTTTTCACATTTTTGGTAATTTTTTAAAATTTTAAACTTAAATACAAAATAAGAAGAGGGGGGTAACGTTGCTATGTATACAGCACACCATAAGAGAGGGTTCAATATAAAACAATAAATTTGTATTTCAAGAAAACCTATAATAAATATTACGCATTGTTTTCAAAGTGGCCCAGCTTTTCTTTGACTCCTTATTGGTTTTCTTTGTTCTCTGCTGTGTACTTTTGACTTTTTCCCCCTCTTCCCCCCCCAAAGAAGGTTACAATTAAGTTACAATCGATACATACACATATATATACATCTACACTGATACACATACATGTAAGCCCGTACCAGGCTTATTCCCTCCAATCACCTGTTTCTAAAGGCGGATAGCATCTTCCTTCATAAATCCAAGTCTTTCCATGTTTTTCTATCATATCAAGTCCCTCCCTTATTCTCCCCCCCACACCACAGCAATATTCCAACCCAATCATATCCTGTCTGAGAGAATGTCTATGAAAGTATTTCCACCAATTTTCTGCATTCCTTCTGTTCTTGGCTACATAGTTTTTATCTATACAAGGAAAGTTTAGTTTAAGATAATAGAAATTATCCTCTTTTACATTTCAACAATGTTCTTGTCTTATAACATAGTTTAAGGTCTGATACTGCTGGTTCTACTTCCTTTACATCTTTTTTCCTTGGTTTTTTTTTCCTGACGTTCCTGACCTTTTGTTCTTCCAAATAAACTTTGTTATTATTTTTTCTAATTCAGTAAAATAAATTTCTAGTAATTTAATTGGGATGACATTGAATAGTAGATTTGTTGGGTAAAATTGTCATTTTCAAAACTATATTGGCTTTACCTATCCATGAATGATAACTATTACTTCAATTATTCTGATCTGAGTTTATTTGTATCAAAAGTGTTTGTTTATGTTCATATAGTTCCTGTGTTTGTTTTGGCAGGTATATGCTCATGTGTTTTAAATGGTCTAAAACAAGACTGAATAATATTGCGGACACATAGTGTAGTTTCTCTATTTTTCTCTTTTGATTAAATCTATTTTAACTTTGAGATCATGATTAATATCCTTGCTTTTTTTACACATTAAATTCTATTCCTGCTCTTTTATCTTATCTTTGTGTATATCTCTCATTGTTATGAGAGATAAAGTGATGAGAGAGACAGAGAGACAGAGACAGAGAGACAGAGACAGAGAGAGAGACAGAGAGACAGAGACAGAGAGACAGAGAGAAAGAGAGAGACAGAGAGAAAGAGAGAAAGAGAGAGACAGAGAGAAAGAGAGACAGAGAGAGACAGAGAAACAGAGACAGAGACAGAGAGACAGACAGAAAGAGAGACAGAGAGACAGAGACAGAGAGAAACAGAGACAGAGAGAAAGACAGAAAGAGAGAGACAGAGACAGAGAGACAGAGAGAGAGAGACAGAGACAGAGAGACAGAGACAGAGAGAGATGCTGTAAAGATATAGATAGAGATGTTATAAAGCAACATATTGTTGAATTCGTTTGTTTTATGGGTAAATTTGCCCCATTCACATTATAAGCTACAATTACTTAAATATTTTCCACCTTTATATTTTTCCTCACCATCCTTCTCACACTATTTGCCCTATCCCTCCTCACCCCTCTGCTTTACTTCAACCTGCTACCTTGCCCTCCTATTCCTTGACCTACTTGCCCCTCTAAGAGTCCCTCCCTTATCCTCTCCCTCACACTATCTCTTTGCCCTCTTATTTCTTTCTGAATTTAGAAGACTTTTATACCCTTCTAGATATATATGTTTTTCCCTCTTTAACCCATTCCCAATGAGAGTAAAGTTCCAGCATTACCTGCCCTCCCCCAATAGCTTATTCTGTGTCAGTTTTTCCTTTTATGCCTCATTTGTATGAGATAATTACTCCTTTTTATCTCTCCTTACACAGTTTTATTTTTTTGGAATCATCCAATCATACTCAACTCAATTCTTTCTTTCAAATAATGATGACAATCATAAGAGTACCTTATATTTCTTCTGGATGTTATATGTTGAATTTTCCCTTAAAATCTGGGGATTTTGTCACAAAAAAAACCTTTCAGTTTCTTAAAGTTCCATCTTTTTTTTCATTCAGGATTATACTTAATTTTGCTGGGTAAATTACCCTGTATCTTAACCCCAGATCTTTTGCTCTATGGAATATATATTCCAAGACCTATAATCCTTCGATATAGTAGCTGCTAGGTCTTACGTAATCCTTATTGTAGAGCCATGATATTTAAATAGTTTTGTTTCTTTTTTCCCTTGCAGCTTCCAATATTTTCTCCATAATCTGGGAGCTCTGAAACTTGGCTATGAAATTCTTATAAGTTTTCCTCCTGGGATCTCTTTCAGGTGGTGATTGGTAGATTTTTCTATTTCTACTTTGCTTTTTTGCTCCAGAACTTCAGAGCAACTTTCCTTGATAATTTCTTGCAACACTGTATCAAGATTTGGCTTTTTTAATCAGAATTTTCTGGTAGTCCCAACTATTCTTACATTATTTCTTCTCTATCTGTTCTCTCCATCAGTGGTTTTTCTAAAGAGATGTTTCACTTTCTCTTCCATTTTTTCATTCTTTTGATTTTGTTTTATGATTTCTCAGTGTTTTAGAACCTCATTAGCTTTCTCATGCCCAATTCTAGTTTTCAAGGAATTATTTTCTTCCTTACGTTTTTGATTCACAATTTTCTTGAATTGCTCTTATTTTTTCCTCTCTAATTTTTCCTTGATCTCTCTTACTTGATTTTTAAAGTCCTTTTTAAGTTCTTCCAAGACCTCCTTTTGTGTTTGGGACCATCAGACATTTCTCATTGAAAAAGGAGTAGCTTTTTTTAGCTCCATTATCTTCCTCTGAATATGAATCCAGATCTCCTCTATTCCCATAGTAACTATCTATGGTTGAGTTCTTTCTCCTTTGCTTGTTCTTTTTATTTATTTGTTTATTTATTTGTTCGCTTTATTTTGTCTTCAGCAGCTATTAATGTAATCAAATTGTAGTCTTGGGGAGTGATATCCCAAGCCTCCTATTGTTGTTTTCTGAGGTCTATCTTGGAGCTCAAACTTGGGCTCTCTTCTCCACTCCTAAACCATGGCTAGGGCCCTCTGCCACACTGTCCCACAAATGATCTTGCTCCCTGTGGTCCCTCCAGTGGCTGCACACTACCACTGCCCTCTGCCCTGGCACTGAAACCAGGGCCTCTGCTCTTCTGCAAGCATCCACAAGCAACAGGGTGCCTGCCCCTCACTACTGCACTCACCATGTGTGTACTAGCTCCTTCCTGCAACCAAAGCCTTGCCATGTTCAGTTAGCAGGGTTGTGCTGGAAAGTCCTTCAATCTTTTCCTGTTTGCCCATCAGATCTGGATCCTCCAGCTTGACAAGCCCAGCCTTGCATCACATGAACCTTTGTGGAAGACGTCACAGTGATTGATACTGGTTTACAATTCATAAAATCCCTCAAATCTTTTACATGTTCTCCATCCTCTAAAAATGAAAATGATTTTTTTTCTTTTAAACCACTCTTGGTCGAGAGAGACAGAGAGACAGAGAGAGAGCGAGAGAGAGCACTAAGCTTTAGGTTTGGCCTCTTTGAAGAACAGAGAAATCCTTTTTGAGTGTTCATGTATTATAAGAAACTCTATACAGAGCACATTCAGGGCTGGTGGCCACAGTCTGTAACAGAGAAAGAAAGGGGCTCCTGACATCCCTCTGTTCTGATCCTAAGAATTCTATGGTTTAGACTTCCAGGGGTGGGGAATCTGCAGCCTCCAGGCCACAGGTGACCCTCTAGGGCCTCAAGTATAGATGGCCCTCTGACTGAATCCAAACTTCACAGAACAAATCCCCTTAATAAAAGGAGTTGTTCTGTACAACTCAGACTCCATCCAAAGGCCATACCCAAGGACTTAGAAGGCAATGCGTGGCCAGGAGGCCAAAGGTTCCCCACCCCAGGTGGATCTTCTCAACCTGCTGTTATTTCCCTGATCATTTTTGAATGGATGCTTAATGAGGGACAGAAATGAAAGGCTGTCCCAGCTAAGCTTCCAGAAGCATTCCTTTTAACCCCAAGACCCAGAGGCTCATAGGAGGCCAACCAATGGTAGGTGGGTCAGTAGATCAACTAGTGTGTTGATGCTAAACAACTGGCCTAGCCAATTTTGCTAAGTGCTAGGGAAACAGAAGATAATTCCTGCTCTCCAGGAGGGGAGACAACATGGAAACAGTTACGTGCAAACAAAGTATGTCCAGGGTAAATCGAGGGGTTGTCTCAGATGGAAGACACTAAGGTTAAGGAGGATTGAGAAAGGGTTCTAGCAGAAGATGGGACTTCAGCTGAAACTTGAAGGAAGCCTGGGGAGCCAGGTGGTGGACAAGATGAGGGAGACTGTTCCCAGTATGGAGGCAGCCAGGGAAAATGCCTGGAACCAGGAGATACAGCGTTTTGTCCAAAGAACAGTAGAGAGGCCACTGTCACTGAAATACAGAGTATGTGGAGGGAGAAAAGGTGGGAAGGTAGGAAGGAGCCAGATTATAAAGGGCTTAAAAGCAAACAGAAAATTTTATATTTGATCCTGGAAATAATAGGAAGCTACTGGAGTTTACTGAATGGGGAGGAGGGGCTTGATATAATCAGATCTGCGTTTTGGAAAAATCAGTTTGACAGCTGAGTGAAGATGGACTGAACTGTGGAGAGACATGGCGCAAGGAGACCAATACCAGACTATGCAAAAGCTGATTATTAACTTTTCAGTGTGAGCATTCACACCTTGGAAATTGCAACACTAAAAATCGGCCTGATTTGTTGTTTTGTTTATTTCTAGACTTAAAAAAGTAATGGAGAAAGTATTAATAATGGAGATTAAATTTTGAAGCATGACAGTGGTTTTTGGAGATCCAGTTGTTAAATTTTTAACAACATATCCATGCCACTACAGGAATAGGATGATGGGAGCGGCAGAGGAGAGAAGGGATATTACAATATTGATGTTACAAAGGTAGACCCAACAAAACAGGAAAGGGTGGGGTTTTGCTAACAGCTGGAGCAGGATCCATTCATCCCAAGGGGAAGTCCCAGGAGGTGACAGTCCTAATACAAAATGGCTCATTTTTATGCCTCTCCCTAAAG
>CM053593.1:354190256-354235610 GCA_028646575.1 Pseudocheirus occidentalis
CTCCCCCCCTACCCCCCATGGCAGCGAGCAATCATGGACAGGACCTGCAAATACTTTCACATTGGACAATAGTCTGGTTGTATAGAAGGGTTGTAACCAATGGAGTGAACAATGGGAAAGAGGAAACAAAACGAAACATGACAAAGAACAATAGCATGTGTTGCTTCAGTCTCCATTTAAGCTCTGGTCTTTCTAGATCTTTCTCTGAATGTAGACATCTCCTTCCATCCTGAGACTTGCAGAGTAAATACAACTTTTAAACAGTTGCCATCTTTATTTTGTTGCCACCCACTAATCACCCTGACCTTTTGTTGTTCCATCGTTCCAGTCACATCTGACTCTTTGTGACTCTATTTGGGGTTTTCTTGGCAAAGATACTGGAGTGGTTTGCCAGTTCCTTCTCCAGTTCATTTTACAGATGAGGAAACTGAGGCAAACAAGGTTAAATAACTTGTCCAGAGTCACACAGCTAGTGTCTGAAGCCACATTTGAGGTGAACTCTGGTGAGCCACCTAGTTGCCCGACCTCACAAAGTACTTGTGGGCAGTTTTATACCACTAACAGGACTACATAAAATCAAGCTGCTATGATTAAAGTGTCCCTTCCCTCATTATCTTCTCTCCTAGCCCACTATCTCTGACCCTACTTCAGTTCTTCTGTTCTCTCATTCTCCCCCACTCTGTGCCTCTCATTCCCCTCCCCTCATTCTTCCATTTACTCCTTCCCATCCCAAATAGATGACCTCTTCCTGCCCAACCAACCTTCCTACTTGTGTGCTCTCATTCACTGAAACTGAAGTCCCTCTGGTGATCATCAACCGTCCTTACCCCGATCCATTCTGTGCTTGTCTATTTCAGAAAGGAGACACTGGGGACACCAAAGTGAACCTGCCTTTGTGTTCAGTCCTAGATGCTGCTGATGGCAACTGGCTTGAGGTGTTCACTCATGGTTGTCCTGATAGTAGTGGTGGAGATCAAGAGAACTGGTAAGGATTCTATGTGGAAAGATGATATTTGTAACTCATGAGACCTTTCTCAGTACTGGAGTAATTGGAGGGAATGTATATATATATACACACACACATATGTGTATGTAAGTATCTATGAATGTGTATATACACACATATATGCATGTATACATATATAGACAGAGGGCACAGGGTGGGTTAAATATGAAGTGATGATATCTAAAAAACAAAATTAAGGAGTATGAAAGGAATATATTGGGAGGAAAGGGGGAAAGAAAGAATAGGGTAAATTATCTTACATAAAAGAAGCAAGAAAAAGCTTTTACAATGGAGGGGAAGAGGGTGGAGGTGAGCGGGAATGAGGATTTGGCTTTAGGAGGGAATAACATACACACTCGACTGGGGATCTTACCCTACAGGAAAGTAGGGGGAAGGGTGTAAGGGAGGAGCATGATGGAAGGGAGGGCAGATTGGAGGAGGGGGCAGTTGGAAGCAAACACTTTTGAAAAGGGACAGGGTCAAAGAAAAAAAACAGAAACAATTGGGGGCAAGATAGAATGGAGGATAATAGTCTTTCACAACATGACTATTATGGAAGTGTTTTGCATAACTATACACGTATACCTTATATTGAGTTTTGCCTTTTCAATGAGGGTGTGTGGGGAGGGAAGAAGGGTGAGAATTTGGAACTCAAAGTTTAACAAATGTTAAAAATTCTTTTTTGCATACAACTGGGAAATAAGATGTATAGGGAATGGGGTATAGAAATCTATCTTGCCCTACAAGAAAGTAAGAAGGAGGGGGATAGGAGCGTAAGGTGATAGAGAGGAGGGCAGACTGGGGGAAGGGGTAATCAGAATCCAAGCCATTGTAGGGTGGGGGAAGGGGAGATATGGGGGGAAATTTTGGAACTCAAAATCTTGTGGAAATGAATGTTGACTAAAATGAATAAATACCGGAAAATGTAAAAAGAGAGTTGGTAAGGCCAGACACCTAGAAAGCAAACCACATCAGGGCATAGCTGGGGGGTAGGAACGGAAGCCCACTAAACATCTTTTTAGGGGGAGGAAGGAATTATTCCAAATCATCCTAACATTTTTCAAAGGACAAACTCCATCTTGGAACAATTCCAGTTCACTTGCTTCCCCAGGCCACTTTACCCTATCCCTGACCTGCCAGTGTAATGCAATGAAAGGTCTCGGAGCTGGTAGGGAAGGGGTCTATTTCAAATCTAGACACTGCTTCAGACAATTTCCGTAACCATGATTCAGTTTTTTCATTTGGAAAAGGGGAATGAGGGTGGGAGAAAGGGTCAGAAGGAGGAATAACCCCCCCTCTCATTTCAGTGAGGAGTAATGTATGTGAAAGCATTTTGAAAAGTTAAAAACCCAATACAAATGGGAGGTATTACTATTCTAATTTCTCAAAACAGGAGAACATGAAGGGTCCTTGGAGACCAATGATCACAACTCACTCATTTCCTCAGTGAAAAAAAAAAGCCCCCAAATGCAAGTGATTTGCCCAGAGTTATATGGAAAGAATCACAGAATCACAGGAGAGGATCTACTCCAGTCCTCTAATATCATAGAAAAAGAAATGTACCCAGAGATGTGAGGTAACTTACCCAGTGATATTCAATGTCTGGAAAAACTGAAGGAAGTATTACTAAAGGGTAGGCTGGTGAGCATCTAGGAAAGGAGGCAAATGACCACAAAAAGTCAGCCTGAAACCTCCCCGTGTGGTTTTCTTTTTGTTCTTCTTTTCCAGCAGACTTACTGTCTCGGGAGGTCAGAGGAATGCTGCAAATATGGCAGACATAGTTCACTTAGATTTCAGCAAGGCGTTTGATAAATTTTGTCTTGGTCTTCTTGTGGAAAAGATGGGAGAGATGTGGGCTACAATCAGATAGATTCAGAAAATGCTGGACCAAACTTCCTAGTCTTTAGAATAGCACAAAATTAAATGGGCTATCTTCAGGAGGTAACGAGCTCCTCCTCATGGTGGTTTGTAAGTTCCTTATCAATTTGTGATCATTGAACAAAGGTTGGATAATCTCTCGACAGGGATGTTGTTGGTCTTCCTGCAATGGCTGGATGATTACCTAAGATGAGGTACAGGTTGAACCAGAAAGCCCCTGAGGTTTCGTCTAACTTTGAGATTCTGATTCTTAGTAACAGTTGTATTCATGGTCTATTTTAAGGGCAGCCATAACCACTAACTGAATAATCCTGACCCCTGTTTTGGTTGTAAGGACTTCTTATCATCTCACAGACTCATAAATCTAGAAGGGACCTCAGAGATCTTTAGGCCCAATAACTACATACCCCACCCAAGGCTTGACCCTTACCAACAACATCCCTGAGAGATTATCCAACCTTTGTTCAATGATCACAAACTGATAAGGAACTTACAAGCCATCAAGGGAAGTCATTTCATTTTTGGAGCTCAGGGCATTTGCCGAAGGAAAAAGGGGGAATGGGGGAAAAGCGAAGAATGAGAAGCAGGGCACATAGCTGTGAACAAATCATACTATGTGTCTACCTTCTCTTACAACTCACAACATTTTATCCAGGTATCAGATTAAAATTAATATCGAAGGCAACCTTGGAGAGAAAAACATGCAATTTGAGTACATGGAGAAAGGGGACTGGCAGCCCCACCATTTTGCTTTGGTAATGAGGGTGAGGAGAGGCCTGGCTCTTCACTTCCAGGTCACAAGGCCAATTCATGCTATGGTCCCATGTTAATTTCCATTCATGGGTCTTTTTTTTGTTTTTAAAGCAATCAGTTCATATTCTTTAAGTTTTACTATGTGATAAGCAGCACTGCGCCAAGGCCTATGGCGAAAGATACAAGAGAAGGCTATAATTGTCCTCTTTCCCCCAAAGCACTGAAAAGACTAGACTGACATATATAGAGATTCAGGCATGTAGTTTAGAATAATTTAGCATCTTGGAATCTCATAAACACAGATTATGAAATCTTAGAATCCTAGAAGCTCAGAATCACAGAATCTCAGCACTGGAAAAGACTTAAAGCTCATCTAGTACAATACGGAATAGCGCATAGAGTGCTGGACATTGGGTCAGGAAGACCTGAGTTCAAATCCTACCCCAGATACTTGCTAACATGGGCAATTAACCAATCAATAAGCACTAATTAAATGTTTTCAGTTGTGCCAGGCACTGTGCTACCTACTGAGAATACAAAGAAAAGTTGGGGCAGCTAGGTGACACAGTGAATAGAACACCAGCCCTGGAGTCACCAGGACCTGAGTTCAAATCCAGCCTCAAACATTTAACATGTTTGACCTTGGGCAAGTCACTTAACCCCAACTGTCCCTCCAAAAAACAAACAAAAAAGACAAAAATAGCCCCTACCCTCAAGGAACTTAAATTCTAATGGAGGAGATGATACTGTACATAAGTAGGAACATGCAAGATGCAATCAGATCAGGATGCCTCATTTTTCAGCTGTAAAATTGGAGGGCTGGACTAGATGGCTTAAGGTCCCTTAAAGCTTTATCTCATAAATCTCTCTCTCCCCTAGTAGGTGCTCAGTAAATAAGACTTGCTGGTTAACCGATGATTGACAAGAAGGAACAGAGAGAAATCCCTTTCTGGTTAGATCCTTGATCCCTGCTTTGCCCAGCCTTATTTTTTGTTCTTTAATAATAATAAATCCAACTCAGGTTTTAATTTTTTTAACTGATTTTATTTTTTTCACCAATTAACAAGCACTTATTTTCTTTCCTTCCCACTTCTTCCCCCCAAAAAAATTTAGGGTGGAGAGAAACAAAAAAAACCTTGTAACAAATCTTCATTGTAAACAAATCCCCACACTGGCCATGTGGAAAAGCCTGTGGCTCATTTCTTGAATCCGTTTCTTCAGTCCATCCTCTCTCTGTCATGAGGATCATCCATTCTCTGCAAATCATGGCTGGTTACTCCAGTGATCACTGATAGGACCTAAATCTCTCACAATTGTTTGTGCTTATGTTATTACTGCATCAGTTTTTCTCCTGATTCTGCTCCCTTCCCTATTCACCAGTTCATACAAATCTTCCTGGGTTTTTCTAAAACAGTCCTCCCTTTTTTGTTTCTTATGGTGCAATAATCTTCCACTATAATATACCGTAATTTGTCCAGTCAATCCCCAACTGATGGATACCCCTTCATTTGCAGTTCCTTGCAAATACAAAAAAGAGCCATTAGAAATCTTTTTGGACACAGATCTTTTCCCTTTTTTCTAACCTCTTTGGGGCATAAAACTATCTTTGCCATCTTTGCCCAGCTTCTGCAGGCTAACCTTTCCCTTCACGTTCTAGGCTGCATGGTTATCTTCAGCTCCAGAGAATCAGTTTTCCTGCAAGAAGGAGAAAAACTGAGTTTAAACTGCACCCTGTCATATAAGAAAGAAGAGGCCAAGGGGCTCATAATATTTTGACCTAAGAACAAGTTGGCACAAGGCTGCTCTCCTGGGACCAGCTTGAAGCAGCTAAAGCTGAAAAGGGAAGTGGAAGTGGGGGAAGAAAGAGCCACTGTGACAGAACACTACACCTCCATAGACTTTACCATACTTCAGGCCAAGCTGACGGACAGCAGCACCTACCAGTGTTGTGCAAGGAGTCAGAATCCCAACGCTCTCTTCCAGAGCCACTATATCTCTGTGACAATCACAGGTGAGCCACACAATGTTCAGGAGCTTCACCCCATCCCACTAGCTTCCAGAGTCTCTCTGCATTGCACATGCAACCTGTCTACTAGGCATACCTTCCCAAAGCCACTGACCTGGACAGCAATCAGGGTCATTAACTCATTGGCCAGGGGCAGCTCTAGAAACAGAGGGGAAAGCCAGAACACATAGGGTCCGGCTGAGCCTGTTTTCACAAAGGTATGCCCTCCTACTAAAAGAACTGCAGAAAGGTAGAACCATAGTGAACTTTAATGGCTCATTTAGTCCAAAATCTCATTTCATGGATGAGAAAACCAACACCCAGAGAAGTGTTTTACCCAGAGTCACTTACAACAGTAATGCCTGAGACAAGACTCAAACCCAGGTCTTCTGACTCTGAATCTAGGATTCTTTCCCATCTTCCCAAAGATTCAGCATTCTTGTATGCTCTGTACCTTTTAGTCATCTGCCATCGTAATGACGGAGATTGCCATAGAAAAACATTGCAGAAAGCCTTTCCTCAAGGATATCTTTGACCTATTTGTAGATCACTGTCATAAAAACTTTAGAAAGATGAGAAAGGAGGTATCTATGTCAACAGTAACCAATATTTTTAAAATTTTTTTTGGGGGGGATACTAACATTGTTCATTATTATTCCCATTCTTTTGGTGATGTCTCTTTCTTGACACATCTTGTAAAACTATCTCTATGCCCTCAAGAGTGTGCTAATGCCACAAATTTCCTCAGTGGGAACCTGTTCTATAACATTAGGGCCCAAATCTGGTGGTTCCACTGACACTGATGATAGAAGTAGATCATTCTAACAACATTGATAAATGCGTTCCATTTTACATCCATTTGTTGACTTCCTCCTAAATGTATTAATGAAGAAGGTCAAGGCTTAGGGTGACTGAACGACTTGCTTATGGTCACAAGCTAATAAGTGTTAGAGGTAGTATTTGCATACCCCGGCTCTCTCCTGGTGCTTTCCACTACATTGGGACACCTCCTAAGAGGTGAGGTAATCTTTGATGATTTCACTGGGGTTCACACTAAGTTTTCCAAAGGCTTGGTTTAGCCTCTATTGCTTTTCATGATTTTATGAGAATGCTCTGCAGTGTTGCATGAGTTTTCATTCTAAACTGATCTTGTGCTCAGCAGCCACTTCTTTCCACATGGCAAAGAGATTAAATATTTGCTGATCAAGGCAATTTCTGGCTCTTTTTGCCTCCTCTTTGCAGTAACTGCTTTAGACTAGTTAAACTTTTGTGGAAATGGTGATAATCAAGGACACAGATTATTCCTTTTCCATTCCCCATTTTTCAGCACAGCAGTAGCAACAGCTGACATTTATAGAGTGCTTTTAGGTTTACAAAGTATTTACACAGACAAGTGTGTAAATCACTTTGTAAATTAACCAGTCAGCAAGCATTTATTAAGTGCCTGTCCTGTTCTAGGCACTGTATTAAAAACAGGGAATACAATAGAAAAAAAAGAAATCCTTGCTTTCAAAGAGCTCACATTCTAATAGGAGAAATAACCTGAATGTAAATCAGTGCATACAAGATAAATACAGAGTGGATGAAGGTAGTAACTTAAGAGAAGAAGACACTGGGAGCTTGGAGCCCCAGGAAAGGTCTTGATGCAAAGGGAGGTCCTTGAGATGGGTCTTAAAGGAAACCAGGAATTTTAAGAGATAGAAGTTAGAAAGGAGAGCACGTCCAGGTATGGGCAACAACCAGGAAGAAGGCACAGCCAATAGGAGATGGAGCTTACACGGAGACCTTACACACGTAAAGAGGGAATTTGCTACAACACTGGGAAAGTAAGAAGGCAGGATTGTGAGCTTTAAATTCCTCACTGAGGTGTTTAAGGTTAATCCCAGAAATTTTAAATTGCTATCCATCAGTTGTGGTTATTATCCTTACAATTACACTGGGAGGCAGGTTATTAACTGGTGGTATTATTTGCATTTTACAGGTGAGGAGACCAAGGCTCATAAAGGTTCTATGATTTGCCCACTGAAATGCAGCTAGTAAACATCAGAAGCAGGACTCAAACCTAGGGCTCTTGTACATCCTTCCCACCCTATGTTTGGCTACTTCCTCATGATTCTATTGCACTGAAGTGAGACTGCACAAAGATCATTTCATTTTACTCCTATTGAAACTTTAAATTAAAGATTTTTATTGTGAGTAGCAACAGCATAAGGAAATCAATGCTGGTAAATTTTTACTTAATTTGATCGTTCTCCTAGTGTCATCTGAGGAACAACTGGAAGACAGTATGGTGCAGTGAAAATAATGCTGGCATTGGAGTCAGGAGACCTGCGTTCAAATCCCTGCTCTGTCACTCCCTGTGTAATCTGGGATGATCTATTTCATTTCTCTGACTCCCAGTTTCCTCCTCTTCCAAATGAAGCTGTATGTTCTGTTATTGTTGCCTTAACAGAGAGACCAAAGGCAGCCAAGGCCCAAAGTTCTTTAGCAGCAGAGAAAGTAATGTACATTAAACCTTTGTATCTTCCCCTGGGGCAGCTTAATGAAGGCCAGCCAAGATTAAATGGTGGAAGTGACAACATATTCTCATTTGTCTGGGATGGTTTAGGTGTTGGTTTCAAGAGAAGAATGCTTAGAGACCAGGTGGCTTGTTGATGTCCAGAATAAATAATAAGATAACTTCAGCCATTTAAAACCAAATGAGCTCCAAATAGGATCCCCCAACCTGCCAAGAAAACCAACCTTTAGCTGATTCAGGAAGCTAGAGACAATGGGACTCCAAACAGATCTAAACAAATACTTTCTCTCTATTCCCCTAAAATTGAATGTGGGGAAACCATACCAACACCCTAATAATGGTAGGTGCTTAAAAGTGTTCATAAGACTTATCTGCAACAGTGGAAGGAGTTTTCATATTATGAATTCCCTACGCTTAAGAAATCACAGGTATTATTTTTTTTTAAAAAGCCTAAAAAACGTGCCATTCAAAAGCACTCATTAAATACCTATTTGGACATGATGTTACAGTAGGAGACGCAAACTTGCAAGCTTCAAAGTAACATATAAATACAAGGTGGAGTTATTCTTGGAAGTGATAATAAAAAGGGAAGACTGATAAAGGCAGGTTAATAGACTCACGGACCTCTGCCACCCCTGTTAAACTTAATCATTCTGTGTTTTGAACCAGGGAAAGGGAACTATACCAAGAAGGAATCAAAGCACACAGAAGATGCCTTATCTAGCCACGGTGAAAGATCATTCAAAATGAGTTCCCTGAAGGAGAAAATCTGGGGACTAATGTCATAGGCTTGCTAGCCCTTAAAGGTATGTCCAGAAAGGGGGAATACTCGAGTACGATCCTCCAGGCCATTGGGTGTCTACGTGACAGAAAAAAGGTGACCTATGTCTCTAGAGAAAGAGCTATGAACCTATGGAATAGTGTTGTCCAATAGCTAATTATAACATAGGAGAAATAAACTAGAACTGGTTGGGCCTTCCACTGGGAGGGAATTCATAGGATTTCAAGCTTTCTTTGGGTGAGTAATCCTTTCCTGGGGAGAAAAAAAAAAGCCTGTCAAAAATCCAGCAACTGCTTCTAATCCTTCCCTGGAGGACAAGCAGGAGAAATGCTAGGAAAATAGGCGATCAGCCATTATACGGAGGTAGGCAAAGCAGAAAGGTAGGATTTTGGTTTGCTAGATAGGCGCTTGATTTTAAACACTGCCGTCAGCCCCAGGGAGAGAATAACGGGTGGATGGAAGGGCCAGGCTAATCTGTACGCCCAAACATCCGTAACAGGGACCGTGGAAAATCGTCTAAGAGCCTATATATCTCCTAACTGTGAGGGGACGCTTTTACCAAACCGAATCAGGCTCCTCCCGCCCCCTCTCCCAGAAGGTTAGACACATTCCAAGCGACAGAAAAAAGGCCGTCAAGGCTCCGTTTGACTAACAGCTCAGAGAAGCTTCTGCCCTCCCCTTTTCAAGCTGTTAAGCTTTTCTTAATCAAGACGTTATCTACTGAGTTGCCAATGCAAGTACGCGAGGCATCTGCTTCTTCCCAATCCTGTGTAGTAGATGAAAGGGATGGCAGGGATGGCAGGATGGTTTCATAATTGTACTCAGAGTGGAGTGGGAGAGGAAGGGATCAGGGAAGAGTGTAAAGGGCCTGAGACCACACGAGACAAGGTGAATTGCTGACCAATCAGAGCCCAGGATAAAAGAGGGGCTGTTCAGTTCCAGGTGGAAGTAGAGGACTACTTAGACCCAGAATACCAACCCAAATCCTAGAAATATCAATGTTTTTGCATAACAAATAGATCTCTGTACTAGGCCTTATTTTCCCAATAATGTTCTTTATCACTTTCCTCCTTGAATCCCTATACCAAGTTTAGTTGTTTAATTGCAGAATGGCCACAGGATCCAGATTTTAGGATGACCTTAGGGCCCTAACTAGATGGTGACATTGTTGAACCATTTTGGCTGAATTTGGGTCCTATCAAATAGCTAAGATGTTCTAAGACTAGAAGACTGCAAAGAGCAAAACAAGGGTAAAAGGAAAGAAGTCAGGGCTTAGATACGTTCCTTGGTGCTCGCCACTATCCATAACCAAGACTTCCTTCTACTCTCTCCTTTCCCTTTTCCACAAAAGGGCTAAAGACAAAGCATTTATGAGGTCAGGAATGACTGATTTGATTCTTCAGGTAACTAGTTTCCCAGTGCATAATAAAAGAAATCTGAATACCTGGTTATATGCCAGGAAATAAGCCTTTGTAACTCCTTTCCATCTTTCTCTTATGTTCCCTGCAATGTCCCCATGCTCACAAAAATATGAAAATATCTACACTTGCATGAGATTATGTGTAAATTAATACCAAATGAAAGCATTTATTAAGTCCTTAATGCACTGTGCTAAATTCTGGGAACACAAACAGAAGTAGAGCCAATACCTGCTCAAGGAGTTGACATTCATGTAGGGGTTGGGCAGAGAGGAGGGGGCCATGACATATAGAGGTCACAACTGCAAGGCAGATAGAAAGGTTCCATGGTTCTCAGGGGGCAGCAACAAAGCAGAATGTTACGCATCACCATTAATGTCATTTTCATTGATAAAACCACATCTGTTTCTGATGATGAACCATCTGAAAGTATCAAAGGCTTTGGCACTGAGAACTTGCTTACCTGGGTCTTTAAAAGCTGTCGTTGCTGAGAGGAGGCAGAGGTTTTAGCATCGTAAGAAGCAGTTCCTGCCAAGCTGTATAAGGGTTGTTTCCCTCAGTGAGGATGAAGGGGGTCAGTCTGGAAGCAGAATGGGAGTTCTTGGGGACACTACTGTGCTTGAGTTTAGGGTCCTGGACACACACACACACACACACACATTTTAGTGATGAGAAAACTAAGGTCACTTTCCCAAAACTCACATTGAAGCACAATTTGTCTTACTTGATTCACTGCTTCTGACTCTCATCTTCCAGACGCCTCCCTTCCTGACAACACTCTTAGTTAGCAATTCTACCAGTTCTCCTTAGGAGAGACAGCACAGCACAGGGGATAGTCTGGAATATTTGGGTTTGAATCCTCCCTTTAGCTTTTCCTTCTATTAAACAGGCATAATACAACAGGATGGTTGTGTAGCCCAAATAATATTACACATACAAAATACAAATCCTCTAAGAGATTTCTAGATCAACGAAAGCAAGGCCCTAGTCTTATTTAATCACTCCATTTCCACTACACAGTGAGCATTTAATGCATGCTGCATTTAGTTTACTCTTTTCTTTACCCACCCACCTATTTTCTAGACTCCCCATAAATACTTGTTTGTTTTTATGCATCCCTAACCCACTCTTTATATAGCAATTTTTAGAAGCTTTAATGGTGTTCAAAGTTACTAATTAGTGCACTAATCCAAACCTCTGTTCTTCTCCCCAAAGGTTTGTAAGAAGTCTGGGAAAGACTCCAAAAAAGGCGGCATCAAACTCCCTGAAAGAAAATCTCCACTAAAATTTAAGCTGTCTTTTTCCTCCTATATTTCAAACACATTTCACTAAGAGCAGAGGATTCTTTGAGGTGGGGCCTAATAGCCACAGATTAGGAGTCAGGAGAACTCAGCTCTTCTCCCAGTTCTTCCAACAGCTAGCTGCATGACTTTGGACAAATCACTTCCCCCTCTAAGCCAATTTCCTCATCAATAAAATGAGGGTAGTATGGATGGTCTGGTTATCCTTAAGTCTGAATTCATTTGCTAAGCAATATCTAGGAGAAATCAAGGGAAATTCAAGCCTACAGTAAACCCATCTTCCTAATAACATTTTCATGTAAATAAAAAGATCAGCTTTTAAAAAGGAAAGGACATTGTCTGGTTCAATTAAAAAAAAAATCTTTATTGAACATAGTACTAACCCTACTGAGGAAGAAAAATAAGACTAAAAAAAATCTCTGGGCTCACAAGGCTTAAATGTTAGTGGAGAACATATATAAATGAGAATGGTAAATGCAGCCCATTTTAAGTACCAGATGTACTCTTGGGATTTGGACAAATGAAAGGGTCACATCTGAGGGCAGGTGGCAGATTCCACTTAATAAGACTCCACTCATTAGTCCTTGGAGGTTCAGGAGGATTTCAGCAGGCAGAGACGTGGTCAGGGGAATGTTCCAGGTGGAGAGAAAAGAGGGAACTCTTCATACCAAATTAAGGCAGTAAGAGGTGCGGACTTTGTTTGGTAGACAACTGATAATCATTAAATATACCTGGGTAGAGAGATGACCTTATGAGAGCTGGAGGAGGGGGAGTCTTACCAAAATAAATCTGGTAGCATTGTGTAAATTGGATAGTGTGGGAGAAGAGAAGTAGGCAAGAAGCAAAAAAAAAAAACAACCCAAAAAACAGTTAGGAGTCTTACAATATGGTCTAGATGCAAAATATGGGGGAAGACATTCTGTAGGCAGAATCTATCTATAAGATCAGACAATGGACAGAAGGAAAGAAGAAGATGGACAGGACTGGTGGTACCATGAACAGAAAAAGAAAGTCAAGATGAGCTGGTTTTCAGTTTATTCCTATCCATACAAGTTGTACTGGTGAGAGTGAGATGTGGGTTTTTTTAGCACATTTTTTTCCTCCTCACATTTTCCTTCTTTGCTTAAAACTAAAGCCTCTAATGCAATTTTTTTTAAAATGAATTTTATTTAACAGAGAAAAGGGAAGGTAGGAAAGCACAGTTGAGTAGGAGAGAGAAGATAAGGACAATCATCTCAAAGTAATAAACGGTGTCTTGACCTTCCATTGTATTCCTGCCCCTCTAGCTGCTCTCACTTCCCTGATCGGTCTGGACCTCAAGATTGGTCAACTTCCACGATTCACCACCATTCTGTAATCCCTCCTCTGCCTGACTTATCATCCTAATCATCAACTCTGAGTAACTGGGGTCATCTGAATTCTCTATTCCTGCTCCATGGCTACTAAATGAAACTAGAGATAACAACAAAATTGGACTGATTTCATTCATTACACATGTATACCCCTTAACCTTTAACATTCACGACTGCTCAGTATTTCTCCCCCAACCCCAGCCAGTGAAACACATTCACAACTAGTAGTAACTTTACCTCCTACTTCATTGAGACCATTCAAAGGTAGCACTCTCAACTCTTCTCACTTTACAAAATTTTTGCCATTAATTCCTTTTTCCTGTCTCAGTGAAAAAGCAAGGCAGGATGTCTTCTCCCTGTGCTCTTCCCATCTCCTCTAAGAACTTCTTCCTTAAATCACCCTCATACCTCTTTAATCTCTTCTTCATTTATGGATTCTTTCCCGTCTGTCAACATTCTCCATTCTCTCTAATACTGCCCTTCCCAAGCCTCAGCTGGAACCTTCTACTGCCTTGAGCTGCCTCTCTTCTCTTCTTTCACCAGTTATGCTAAAAGTAGTCTCCATTATGTTATTTGAACTTCTTTCTATCATACACTCAACTCCTTTAGCCCTGAGGAAATTTGCCAAGGACAACAAATGGCAACTCATTCTTATACTCTCAAGTTGGACAAACTGTTTTACTCACATTAACCCTGTGAAGATGGGTAGTGCAAGTATTTGTGTCCTTCTACAAATAAAAAAAAAATGAGGGGGGTGGCTAGGTGGCACAGTGAATAGAACACCAGCCCTAGAGTCAGGAGTACCTGAGTTCAAATCCGGCCTCAGACACTTAACACAAAAAACTAGCTGTGTGACCTTGGGCAAGTCACTTAACCCCAACTGCCCTCCAAAAAGCAAAAAAAAAAAAAGAAGGAAAGGCTCAGCCAGGTGAAGTGATTTGCCCAAGATGACCCAGCTAAAGTGTCATCACACGTCAGTCAGGACCAGAAGCCAGTTTTCCTGACTCCAAACAAGGGCTCTTTCTACTGCTACATCAGGCTGTGTCATCGCCACACTATGCAAACTCCTCTCAAAGGTCACCAATGACTATGTTACTCTCTTCTATGTGTCTGAAGTCCTAATCCCAATCATCTCATCTCTTCCAGGAGCCTGCTTCATCAAGCACTCCCTTTTATTATCTTCAACCTCACTCTGCCATGATCTCAAGCTATCATTCTTATCACTCTTGCTTTTCAATGACAAACTCTAAGGAACAGTTACATTTGTCCTCTTGCCTTCCTTCCTTCCCACCTAGTCACTTCTTACTGCAATCTGAGCTTCCAATCAATATATCTCCCTCCTTTCTTCAGAAAGGTGAAGCACTAGGTGTCCAAAACATCACATATACTACCAAAGTTGCTGTTCATTTTCCTTAAATGTTTCTCATTTAACACAGAAAAGCTGACTGTGGGGCAGGGGTGCGAAGAAGACTGTCAGATTAAAAAATTATTAGGATATAAAAACAAAACCAAAAAACATCATGAGGGAGGGGACATTTATTAAGTGCCTATTATAAGCCAGGCATTGTGCAAAAGCACAGCAAAATATTTCCAATATTATCTCACTTGAACAACCCTAGGAGGTAGGTACTACTATCATTACAGTTAAAGAAACTGAGGCTGAAAGAAGTTCACAAGGATCACAGAGCTAATAAAGAATCTAAGGTCAGATTTGAATTCTGGACTTGGTGCTTTATCCATTATGCCATCTAACTGTTTTGCATTTTGTTTTTTAATCTGGCTTCCAATCCCATCATTCTACTGTAAAATGCTCCCCCAAGGTTACCAATGCTCTCATTTGCTAAATCCAATGGTCTTTTCTCAATTCTCATTCTCCTTGACCTTTTGGAAAGCTTATGATGTTGCTGACCACCCACCCACTCCTAAACACTGCCTCCTTCCCTTGCGCTGGTAGCCTTAGACTCTTGGGGTTCTCCTCATACCTCTCTGACCACTGTGTCACTCTATGGTTGGATCATTCAAATCCCATCTTCCAACCATGGGTACCCTCCAAGGGTGCTTGGGCCCTCTCTTCTCTCTGCTGTCTCTTGGTGGTTTCATTAACTGACATGAGTTCAATCTCTTCTTTGAAGAGTACTCCCAAATACAAATAATTAGCCCTAGTTTCTCTCTCTTGAGATCCAGACCCACAACAACTGACCACTGGACATCACCACCTGAATGTAGACTCTCAAAATGAATGCACCTGAACAGAAGATTTCCTCCCTCTCTAACCTGTAACCTTCTCCAAATTGTTGTTTCTATATGTCCAGAACCTCAATGCCATCCTTGACCCCTCATGCTCACCTCACATATTTAGTCAGGCACCATATCTTGTCAGTTCTATGACCCCAAACCATCTCATATCCATCTTCTTATCTCTATTCACATAACCACTACGTTAGCTCAGGCCTTCATGATTTCTCACCTGACTAAGGTAAGAGATTCCTCATTGTCTCCCTGCTTCAAATCTCTCCACACCATCCTTTACACAGGTGACAAAATTCTTCTAAAGCACAAGTCATAGGATAATGGGGATATGGACTTAGAGATGAAAAGGACCTTTGGGATCAAATCGATGAAGAAATTGAAGCCCAAAGAAGTTCAGTGACTTGGCAATGATATTTATTAAGTGTCTAAGGCAGGATTCAAATCCAGGTCTTTCTGTCTCCAAGTCTAGCACTATATCTGGCAAAGTCGCACCCTACTTGCCGTCTCCTGCAGCATGACGCTGCTCACCACTATTGCTAGAACCTAGATTCTCTTTCCTCTCCAGGTTTTCATGACTCTTTCTCCTGGTTCCTCATCTGACTCTTCCTATTTTGCACCTAAAAATGATGGGTATACCTCAAGGTTCTGTCCTGGGCCCTCTTCTCTTTTTTCTCTACATTATCACTTGTGGGTCTCATTTCCCATGGGTTCAGGGAACTTCTCCCTTGCGATTACTCATAAATCTAGACATCCAACCCTAGTGTCCCTCCTTTACAGCCCTGCATCAAGAATTGCCTCTTGGCATCTCAAACAATAATCCAAAACAGAATTCTCCTCTCTCGAGACATACCCACTCTTCCAAATTTCATTGTTTCTGTCAAGGGCACCACCATCCCATCATCTGGGTTATTTCCTAATTCTCCTTCACATATACTGTTCCAGCCCAAGTTGACCATGTCAACCCTGGGTTCACCCATAATTTCTACAATCAAGTATAAACTCTTATTTGGGATTCAAAGCTCTCTGCAACCTGGATCCTTCATATCTTTCTAGTCTTTTTTCCTTTTCCTTTTTTTGGGGGGAGAGGGGTGGAGAGGAATGGGAAGAAAAGCAATTGGGATTAAGTGACTTCCCCAGAGTCACATAGTTAATAAGCGTCTAAGGCTAGATTTAAACTTGGGTCCTCCTGACTCCAGGACTGGTGCTCTATTCACTGCACTACCTAACTGCCCCCCTTCTAGGCTTTTAATACATCGTTCTCTTTCACCAATTCTGCAATCCAGTTGTACTGATCAACTTGCTCTTCGACACAACTCCATGGTCCATCTCTGTGACTTTGATAGCTGCCCCTGCTTGGACAATCCCTCCCTCGCCCCCCTCCCCTTTCAGATCCCTGATTTCCTTATTCATCAGCTCCCTTCTACATGAAAGCCTTTGCCAATCCCTCCAGTAGCTAAATTACTCCTTCCCTAAACGACCTTAGATTCATTTTATATATATTGTTGATTAACCTTTTCAGTTGTATCAACTCTTCACGACCCCCTTTTGGGAGGTTTTCTTGGTAGAGATGCTGGAGTGATTTGCCATTTCCTTCTCCAGCTCATTTACAGATGAGGAAACTGAGGCAAACAGGGTTAAGTGACTTGTCCAGATTCACACAGCTAATAAAGGACTGAGGCCAGATTTGAACTCAGGAAGGTGAGTCTTCTTGACGCTAGGCCCAGTGCTCTATCCACTGGGTCACCTGGCTACCCTTTTATAATACTAATATGCTTATGCACGCACACCTTGTTTGTCAAAATCCTGCCTTGAGGGCAGGAACTGTTTCAGGTTTGTCTTTGCATCCCCAGTGCCTGGGATATAGCAGATATTTAATAAATACTCAGTGATGAATGACTCTAAAATGCCCAGTTCTACCCTGTCTCCTTGGCACCAGATCTCCATCTAGATAAGTCACCAGTACCTCAAACTCCACCTATGCCCCACCTTCTTTCTGATTCCCCTATTTTTGTCAAGGTACTCAAGGCCAGCCCTTTCTTGCACTCATTCCCTCCATTTCATTCCTATTGTCATCACTCCAGCACAAACCCTCTTACCATCACTAGCTTGTCTGACTACAATGGCTTCCTAGCTAAACCAGCCTTCACACTGGTCTTAGAAGCAGGGGTGGCCTGTGGCCTCGAGGCCACACATGGCCCCCTAAATCCTCAAGTGCTGCTCTTTGACTGAATCACAGAACACTTGTTCTGTTCAAGTGTGCTCAACAAACACTTGTGAATTGATTAGGACTGAAAAAATGCAGTAATTACTCAACATTACCCTTCTATTAGAAAATTCACATGGACACAGCTCAGGTGTGGGAAGACTTTTGGTGAGGACCAGCCTGAATGCAGATGTTCAGGCAGAAATGCACCAGTCTGCAGTGGTCAGACAGGTTCTACTCAATACTGTTACATTTAGGGCCATTTAAAACCAGCAAAATGCTTAGCTCTGAGAAATTAAACAGAATAAACAAAACCCTGGAATAGAATGCAGCATAAGGATACAGTAGATTATGGCACCACAAGTTACAACAAGCATGAAGAATTAAAAAAAGAAAAAGAAAAAAAAGGGGCTGCTGTGATGTGATAGTGAAGTATAAAGAACATCCAATTATAAACGAAAACTTGAAAGGGTAAATGGCACAAATGATTTGGCACCAACTTGCTAAAAACTAAACTTCTTCCTCCTTTCTTTTAATAAAGAATAAACTGCAAAAAAGATTACACATCTTCCCTTTTCTCTCCTCAGCCCAAACACCAACCCCACCAACCCTAGTCTCCTGAAAGGGAGACCAGGGACACACGCCTCTTGCCAATGATTCTAAGCCCATACCCCATATCCCTCTAGCCTACTCCCTTCATGCACATAGTCTTGCTGTAAACCAGGTACTGCTACAAACTGTCATCTTCTCAGTAACATGGAAAACCACAGGGGCTCGCCTCTTGATCTGCTACTATGCTCTCTGGCTAACTAAGCCTCGCCAAGGGCTCCCCTACTGTCCCCTTGCAGACTGCTGGGCACTGCCATTTGCCACGTTAACAGACTCCTAAGACACTAAGCCTTTCCATCTGCCTTGTAGTCAATGCTCCTGTATATCTTCTTCTTATTAGAATGTGAATTCAAGAGCAGGGAATTTCTCTCTTTGCTCTTCGTATCCTCAATACTTTGTACATCACTTAACACAAAGCCAGGTGCTTAATGAATGCTTTTTAATTTATTCAAATATGTGTGGGATTTAGGACAGAGATACAGCAAAAGTTTGTAGCACACAAAACCCCAGTTTTGATCTCAAATATTTTTACTCACCTGGACACGTGCGAATTTCATTTTTCATACAGAAAAACCTTTGAACTTCATTTACTCTTTAGCACCTCTGCTAAAGATCTTCCCAGCAAGTGACCTGCCCGGATACAAGATGAGAAGGACACCATACGGATAAGTGAATCTGCTGCTTCCATCAGGAGAGTTAAAGTCCCTGAAAGTCCTTGTTTTTTAGCATCTTTGTGATCCCTGCCCCCAGCAAAAAACCCACATAAGTCATTTTCCTTATGCGAAACTAGATTTTTTTCTCTCAAGCAAATGCCCCAGTGGAACAGCAGGGATCAAAGAGAAGACGGCAGGGAATAAGACGACTGGAAAGAAGACAGGTAAGGTATGTAATGAGAGACTTTGAACAGCAAATATTTAAATTCCCTTGGCCAAGTGAGACTTTGTATTTTTGTACATCAATTTCCTCCTCTGAAAAATGAGGGACTGACTTACATGATCTCAAGTCCATCCCAATGCTACAATCCTACCAGGTGATGATCAAAACCGAGAATTTATTACCCACCACGTACAGCCATCCAAGTCATGTGAAACTCTCAACAACAGACTAAAATACAGACATATGGAGCTTTAGAAGTGCCAGGCACTGTACTAGGATACAAAAAAGGAGAGAAAGACACTCCCTGATAAGGAGTCCATAATGAAATGGGGCAGACAACAGATACACAAACATGCAAATAAGATATACGAAGGATAGAGAGGAAATAACAAAAAGAGGGGAATGCCTAAGAATTAAGAGGGGATAGGAACGGTTTCTTGTGGAAGATGGGGTCTGAGAGCTGGGACCTGAAGGAAACCAGAGAAGCCAGGAGGCAGAAATGAGGAAGAAGAAGAGCGCAGGCACAAGAAACAGTGGGAGATGAGAGATCCTGAGAGATGGAGGGCCCTGTTCATGGAGCACCGGGGATCAGAGAGATCCAGCCTGGAAAGGGGGTAGGGAGTGTCTGCTATGAAAGACAAACAGGATCTCATGCTAGAGATCACAGGGCATCACTGGAGCTTACTGAGGGGGTTGAAGGACCTACAAAATGAAAGTCCACATCCACCATTAAGAAAAACTGAGAATGGGAAGAGATGATTCATCACTTTAGCAAAGATTCACAGTAAGATTCTTTGAAAGAGTAAAAAGAAAATTAATAAATGCTTATTTAATATAATCAACTTGGAAAACCTGGATTCAAATCTTGTCTCTGCTTCTTATTAGCTGTGAAGGTCTATGTAACCACTTTCCTGGGCTTCCAATCTGTAAAATGAAGGACTGGGTGACCTTTCTGGTCCCAACTTAATATCCTATAATGTTTTAGGCTAACCAAAAATTTCCAACACATTCTATACTACAAAAACATCATTTACCTTGTGGCAAGCTAACCTTCCTTGGAGCTCTGGTCCTTCTCCTGCATAGCCTAAAGTCAACTATGGCTTCCCAAGTGCCTCATCCTCCTCAATCACCAAATCGATGTGTCACCCTCCCTTAATGTGTATGTATACAACTAACTACATTCTGAGGTTTCCTCGTGACAGGGTCATTCAACCAACATTTAACAAACACTTACTACATGCAAAAGCTTTGTGTGAATCCAAAGACAAAAGATGAAACAGGCCCTGCCCTCAAGGAGCTCACTGTCTATCAGACAGCTAGTGGTGTCCTCAAAAGAAACAAGTTTAGAAGAAGGGCATGTTTAGTGGGAAAGATAATGAAATGTACTTTGAACATGTTGAGCTTGAGATGCTTACAGAACATCAAAAGCCAGATGTCCAAAAAGCCAGCAATTTACCAATGGAGTTCAGGAAACTTTGAGGGATCATTTGCATAGAGATAACACGAGAGAGAAAACAGAATACCAAAAAAGTCCACTGAAAGAAACCCACATTTAGGAGATTAGAAACGGACTATAAAAGCAAAGACAACAAAACAAAGAACAGGTCAGACAAACTGGAGAACCACACCACAGAAGTCAAGGCGATGACAGTAATAGAAGCTGCAGAAAGATGAAACAGAATGAGGTATTAGAAAGGGATTTAATAGCGAAAAGAATATAAGTATAAAAGAGTAACCCAAAAGATAAGTGGTCAAAAGATATGAACAAACTATTCTCAAAAGAATTAAAAAGTATTCACAATCACATGAAAGAATGTTCCAAATCATAAGAGAAATGTAAATCAAAACAACTCTGAAGCTTTATCTCACATACCCCAAACTGTCAAAAATTCCCCCAAAATGGCAATACTCAATGTTGGAAGGGTTGTGGAATCATAAGCACACCAATACATTGTTGGTGGAGCTGTGAGATGGTACAACAGATGGAAAACAATCTGGAATTATGCAAATTAAGTGACTTTTGACTCTGTTTGAGTTAACATATTGTTTGACTCCATTACTTGGCTTATAGCCCAAATAAATCACTGACAAGAAGAAAGTCCCCATACAGATCAAAATATTTATAACAGTACTTTCTGTGATGGCAAAAAAAATGGAAACAAAACAGACATCCCTCAGTTGGGGAATAGTTAAGCAAATCGTGATACACGAATGCAATGAAATATTACTGTGATAAAAAAAAGATAAAAAATAAATCTGTAAAATGAGGAAACTGAATTAGGGCCTCTGAGGTCCCTTCCAACACTAAATCTATCATCTTACAATCCTATTTTCAATTTTTAAATTAGGACATAACACAGTCAGATGTCTGTCTTTGAGGAATATCAATGGGCTATCTCTGTGAAAGATGGACTGGAGAGTAATGAAGCTGGAGATAGGAAGATCGGCTATATGAATGGAATAATCTGGGCTAGAAATGCTGATGTTGAGGTTGTATGAACAGACAGAAGGAGACAGATTCAAAAGATGTTGTGGAGATAAGATAGACAGGATCTAGCAACCAGCTGGGTTGGAGTTGGAGGAAAGGGAAGAATCAAAGGTAAGTCAAAGGCTCCAAACATAGATAGCTGGAAGGATGGTGGCATCATTAACAGAAGGAAAAAAGGCCAAGTTTCAAAGGGAATTTAATTTTAGGGGGAAATATTCCACCAAAGTTCTGCAAGGGGGAGGTACAAGCCTACAGTCCCTGCTAGTGGCGAGGCTGAGGCAAGTGAATTCCTTGAGTTTGGGAGTTTCATGCTGCAGTGGGCAGAGCGGACAGGATTTCCCAACTAAGGTCCAGAGCCAACAGAGTGAAACCCCATCAGCAGCAGGCCACCAGGCTGCCGAAAGAGAAGTGAACCAAACCGCGTCAGAAACAGAGCAGGGCGAAGCTTCCATGATGATCAGTGGTGGGACTGGGCAAATGAGTGGCTGCTAAAAACTTCCAGCCTGGGAGAGATAGGGAGATGGTTCCCTTTGGGACACATTGGCTTGAGATTCCTACGTGACAGTTGGGTAGAAGGGTTTAGTGAGTAGTTGCTAATATGGGGTTGGAATTTAGGAGAGAGACTGGAGCACCATTTGTATTGAGAGGATAATTGAACACACAGAACTGATAAAATTACCAAAAGAAGCAGTGTAGAAAAAGGAAAAGAGGGTGCACTACACAGCTTGGGAGGTTAATCATACTCTTTAAAAGGGCAACAAGAAAAGGTTGGACCAGAGAACACCAAGGATCAGTCAAGCAAGAGAAGAGAATCAAGATAAAGCAGCGTCACAGAAAGAAAGGAGACAAGAATGTCCAGGTGTAGGTGATCAAATACACTGAAAGCAGCAGGAGTCAAGAAGGAGGGGGTCTGGGAAAATGCCACTGGACTTATCAGTAAAGGATGATTTGATGTCTGATATATCAGCTCTGGAGCTTAAAAAGGATATAAGTCTCCTTGAATGAAGAGCCTTTTAAAGTTTTTTGGTCATGGACCCCTCTGGCAGTCTGGTGAAGCCTATGGACCTCTTCCCAGAATCATGTATTTTGAAAAAATTCATAATTGATGAAAATTCTAAATTTCTTTTTCATTCAGGTCTATTGTCCCCATTGGACTAGTTGTGGGTGAGTGGTTGGATGCCAGGTTAAGAACAGCCACCACTGAGATTCTTATTCCAAATTCAAGATTTCTGAGGGATGCCTACTCTTCTGTAGGTCTACACTGTGGAAACTGCAGTCATACTGGCTCTTGCTGTTACTGGCAAAGTACAGGGCCTTTTAAATATTTTATTGACACATCTTGTGTTTACATTGCAAACATTTACAGACTACTCCACCTTTTTTAGGGGTCTCTTGTGACAAGGTAAAACAAACAAAACGAACACTACAGAGACCTCATCTCTATTTCCATTCAATGGCTGCCACAGGTTATCATTATCTAATTTTGCTAAAATTACATTCACATCATTACAGGAATCACAAGAAAAATAAAAATGCAAATACAAGTGAATGGTCAGAAGAGACTTTATATGAGTGAACTATGCACATTCTAATGGAGAGGATATTAAAATGATTCTTTCCAAATCCTAAAGTCACAAGGGATCATAGAAATGGTCAACTGAGAAAGAAGATCTATAAATGTTTGTAATGCTTTGAAGATGCTGTAAGAAAAAAAGAAAAGGGGAAAGGGGGAAAAGGAAGGGATACATTAAGGGAAAATGGAAAAGATGGACCAACTTATTAATATACATTCTCTCTCTCTCTCTCACACACACACACACACACACATATAGAGTTTTATGTAGGAATATATTTAATTTGAATACAGATTATAAAAACTATAAGAGGGAAATAAAGAATAAACTATCATAACTGTCAGTGTAAATGAGATAAATTCACCCATAAAACAGAGGTGACTAAAATAAATTAGAAAGTAAACTCAAGGGATGGCTAGGTGGCACAGTGAATAGAGCAAGCACTGGCCCTGGAGTTAGGAGGACCTACAAGCCTTGTGACCTTGGGCAAGTCACTTAACCCCAATTGCCCTGCCTTCCAAAAAGCAAAAAAAAATTTAAAAATTTAAATTAAATTAAATTAAAAATAAAAAAGAAAAGTAAACTAAAAACAATGTTGTTCACAAAAGGCACACTTGAAACATAAAAGCTTCTAATATGAACATTCACCCCCTCCCCCACCAGCATATTCTAAGTCCCACCACTGCCAGACCTTGTGAATATGCACCCTTCTCTCAACCACTGTAGTCAAGCACGCTTTTCTCCTAAAGTCAAACTCCTTTAGCTTCCACCAGCCCAGGTCCTCTTCCCCTTAATATCCATCTGCACTTAGAGCTGCAGATACTTTGCCTAGATCAACTGTTCTAACAAAGAATCTTCAAGTGCATGTTCCAAATCTCCCAAATCCTCGGAAACAAATGACGAGTGTTTTACACCTAGACAGCACAGAGATTACTGACCTCCCAAGGGTAGGAGGTAGCCTGGCAATCACTTTCTTTTTTTTTTTTTTTTCTTTTTGGAGGGCAGTTGGGGTTAAGTGACTTGCCCAAGGTCACATGGCTAGTTTTTGTGTTAAGTGTCTGAGGCCGGATTTGAACTCAGGTGCTCCTGACTCCAGGGCCGGTGCTCTACTCACTGTGCCACCTAGCCGCCCCTATGGCAATCACTTTCTATGAGTCACATTACGAAGTCAAGTCAACTCAACTCATGCCAAGAAGTACAGTGGCAATAATAAGCTGAAATGAAGATGGATGCGGTTTGGAAAAAGTTTTTTTCTTCTTTTTTGCTTTACTGGTAGCAGTAGGTTATGTTCTGTGGCTGACATTTTGGTAAGACCACTAAAATAATGGTAACAGAATAATAACAGCCAGCATTTACATAATACCTACTATGTGACTGGCGCTGTGTAAGTCCTTTCCAAATATTATTTTATTTTTGATTCTCACAACAATCTTGGGAGGTAGGTGCTACCGCTATCTCCAATTTGCAGTTGAGGAAACTGAGGCAAACAGAGCTTAAATGACTTCCCCAGGGTCACACAATATTAAGCATCTGCACTCAGATTTGCACTCAGGTTTCCTGCCTCCAGGCCAGTGGTCTACCCATAGTACCAGTGGTCTCAATAAATTTCGGGTTTGGGGGGTTTTTTTGTTTGTTTTTTGGAGGGGAGGAAGGCTGGGCAATTGGGGTTAAGTGACTTGCCCAAGGCCCCCGGCTAGCTTTGTGTTAAGTATCTGAGGCCGGATTTGAACTCAGGTCTTCCTGACTCCAGGGCGGGTGCTCTATTCACTGTGCCACCTAGCTGCCCCAATAAATTTCTATTTCTTAATGAGAGAATCAGAGAACTTGGGTTGGAAAGGAAACCTGGAGACATTCTAGTCCAATCCCCTCATTTTAGAAAAGATAAAAATTGAGGCCTAGAGAGAGATCGAGTGATTTGCCCGCAGTGATTCATGCCGGAATCACTGGAAGGAGACAAGTCAGAAGTATACTGAGCAAACCCAATTCAGATAAATTTGCCGCAGAAGTCCAGAAGGTAAAAAAAAAGAGTTCATTATCAGATCACAGATTGAGCCCTTACATTTGAATCCAATTGATCATGAAACAGTCTTTTAAAGCAGGAACAATAAATATTAAGCACTTTTCCCTCAATTTTTGAGCCGTTCCTTTCTGTTAACAGATGCAGAAATCTTGAGCAAGCTGTATTAGTTCTTTCCTCTAGAATCCTGAGAAGAAAACATCTCTCTTACCACAGAATAAAAATATGGACTATGCTGGTTGCTCCACAATAAAGAATTCACAGAAATTTATAAGTCAAAAGTTGCAAACATGGAAATGTTGATTTTTATTACAAATGTATAATGAGAGACCAGGCTGATGTGGCTCTAAAGTGTATATCTAAACTTTCTAAGGTTTTTACAATGCTCTTGCTTAACTCTACCACAGTACCCACCACCTTTCCTCCAATGTTAAAAAAAAAAAAAAGTTTAAAGAGAATGTACAAAAACATGGCTATAAAGTAAGCTTTCACCCTGTTGTATAATTTAATTAAAAAGTAAGCCTTCTTGGAGAGGAGTCTAAAAAAGAAATCAGCATGTACCCCCCACACTCTTTCTTCCAATTCCAATAATCCCTTACAACAGTTTTACAGCAAGGAAAACAAGCTAATTAGACCAATGGTCATTTCCTTCTATAATCTGCTCTGTTTTCAGTTGAATAAATAAAGTTAACAGTTATACCTGCTTCTCTAATGTAAAAGTGATGCTGGGAACTGGGTAATGTATGACAGGGGAACAAATGTCAATCTCGGTCCCTTGGGGCTTCTCAGTCTTGAGTTACCCGCTCAGAGCATGTGTGGTATTTTCATACTTGTTACAGCTTTTTAGTTATCAGGGTCTCTGAGGGAAATCCAATCCCAAGTGTCACCATTTCTTAATTATCTTGGCCCCTGACCCTCATTCTGCCAACCACATTTAACTGAGGAACTTGAATAATATTTGACCTGTATGGCAAGTGCTAAAACAATCTGGGCAAGTGGAAAATAAAATACAGTTGACTCCAATGACAGCAAGGAAAATCAGGCTACTCCAATCACAGGAACAAAAATCAGGCTGCTCCAATCAGAACCAATCAGAACTAGGGGCCCAAAAGTCACCACAGGGTTTCACAATCATCCCGAGTCCAATTACTGCCTCAAAGATTGCAGCTAGACAGGAAGAAGAGCTACAATAGGCAATTCTCCCACCACCATTCTGCCTACCACACCATCAACATACTGCACACCTCATTTGACAAGTCTTCCCTGACTAAGTACACACACACACACACACACACACACACACACACACACACACACACACACAAAATGGATTCCTAACCTCTTACCTCAAACTTTAAAAAGGCCTTTAATGAAGATTTGGGAAAGAGAGAAGCAAAATCATATGTCAGACAACAATCTACATATGGTCACTCAGTATGGAGTGATATGCACCCTGCTGATTAGAAACTGTGGTCACCTTTCCAAGACACAGGTTAACAACCTCAGAGAAGGCATTACAAGCAGAATCAACACTGCCCTGACTTCCATATACCCAGTAAATCTGTTTCTTCGTAAGAATGTCCAGAAGTAAAGAAATCTTCCCCTTAGTCAATCTTAGTTGTCTAGCCTCTTACCCTCTGATTATAGGCTAGGCTATAGGTTATATTCCTGGAAATAACTCCTTAATCCCTAGGATCAGAAAAGCCACACACTCTGGTGAGTTATGAAAGGAAGGCGTATCTTTTTCTCAGGGTCCACAGCATGGATTAAAAGAAGAAAGTTAAAGAGCAAAGGTGTTATTCCACAGATCATCACTGGCCAGTGTCTGCCCATAGAACACACTATTCATTCCTCATTCTGTTTAACTGCAAAACTGAAGCATACGTTTCTCAGAAGCACAGTTTATAGCACAACTTAAAGCCCAGAGCTCTAAGAAATAGCTAATTATTCTTCATGTTCTCAATGTTCTAGAGGAGGTAAAAAGCAGATTTTATGCAGCTTTGCATATTATTGTTAGTAGTATCAAGATATCCATACATTTTGCAAATTCACTTATCTTTTCTCCAGCTCCAGATAAATTCAGTATAAATGCTGCTTACCCTCTTGTATCCAGACATTTATTGAAAAAAAAAATCATTTGGCTTGGAAGAATGATAGACCATAGATTTTGTCAGCCAATCCAATCAACAGCAATGGACCTCAAAACTTTATAGAGAATGCAGCCCTAGTGAACTCAGGAACAGCCCCAACACCACTGCTACCTCCTGCCACAAAATCCCAACAGATCAAACCAAACATGGGCTCCACACTATGCAGATTTTATGCCAAGAACCAAGACTCTCAAGGAACTGGCTCCCTTCCCTTCTTGGCCTTTCATCAGTGGCCCCTGTTCCAGTTGCTCATTTGTGTAGTAATAGCTCTATGCCAAAAAGACATAATAAAAACAGAGCTATGGCACAAGATGTTCAAGGAAAAAGGAGGAAAAAAAGGGGGATGGAGAGAACCAGCAAGCCAAGAAATGATTATAGATCCTCCTCCTATGGTATTTGTATTTCAAAAGACTTTCCCTCAGGTTTGCCTTCAAAGGTTCTACCCCTAAATTCAAACCAGGGGGCAGTTTGACCTCCATAAGTAATGCTGGTGTCAGCTTCCCCCATTACCCACCCCCTCCCTAGCCCCAGCATGGCCTCATGGACCATGACCATAGCCCCACTATTCCCATGTGACACTTTGAAGCTCCAACAACATTCTTGACCTTCTTCATTTATTCAACTTTCGAAAATGTGCACTCCACAGAGCTGTGTACATGTGTATAAGGAGGCTCATTGGTTAAACAGAGTAGAACCCTAAGTCAGATACCTCCTTCGGTCGAGTGCTCTTGGGCCTGGCCAGGAATGGACTCCAACAGCAGCAAGAACCAGGCACAACAGCAAGGGTTTACAAGTGAAATGTGTTTTTTAAAAAAAAGTTTGAAAACAGACAACATAAAAATCTAAATTCCTGAAGACCAATGAATTATCAAGTACCAACGAACCAGACACTCAATCAGTTTATGAAACATCCCATTCATTTCCCAAAGAGATGTCTTCAGGAGGTCCCCCGGACAACAGGCAGGAAACAAAAGGAACCTACTACGAGTCGAGGGCAATTATAGACCCTAAACCTAAGAGTCAGAGTCCTCTGTCCCTTTAACTTTCATCCTGTTTTAACCCTTTCCAAGCAAGGGGAAAGGGGAGGGTCCCAGCTAGACTACAAGAATATATCATATTGTCTTCTCAAGGGAAACTGCTTCCTCCTCAAGTATTTTAAAAAGGAAAATAAGCAAAACCAAAGGGACAGACCAATAAGCCATGTTTTCCTTCCCACTTTAACTGTCCTTCAGTTTGCTCTTGGAAGATCAAGTCAAAGCTCTGGCTTCATTCACTTGACTTCACCAATCCAGTCAGGAGGAGCCACTTTCATCCAGTTAAGACAAATACTTTATGCCAAAAAGACCATGGGGTTTTGGTTCCACTGCATTTACTTACTTTAAAATACACTGATGAGGGAGGTTGGAGGCTGGGGAGAAAGCAGAACCTCCATTACAAGGCAGCATGACAGAGAGCAGAACCCTAACTAGACCTTTAAGTAATTTATTTCATTCTGAAAGAAACACATAATTAAGTTTCACAAGTATAAAATCAAGTCATCACTCTGAATTCAGGAATAGGAGAGGCATTCGGCTGGAGATACAATTCCATCTGTAAATGCTAACTTTAAATTTGGACAGCACTCATTGCATTAATATTATGGGTTGGGATTTCTGGTGAGGTGCCTATATCCACATACTATTTTTTATACAATTTACATCTGTAGTAAGTCTACCACAGCCCCAGCTCAACGGCTTCAGAAAGTCCATGGGTCATGTAGCTGGCTGTCACTGCTATAGCCGCTGCTGGAAGAGGCCTCACTGTTTGGTGTTTGCCGCGTAGAGTCCTCACCATTTAAGCTCTTTCTGCAAACAGGACACGTGTCATGCTGAAACAAAGACGCCAGAGAAAAAGTGAGCAGCCTGATCTGAAAAAGGAAATAAATGGGTAGAAAAACACCAAGATATGATTAAAAGAAAACACATTAATAATGAAAAGCTGGGGAAGCATATAGAGCAATGTTTCTCAAAGTATAGTTCAAGGGATCTACACTGGATCTACCCCAAGATCTCATCAGGGGCTGCCCAAGGTCAGAACTATTTTCGTAATAATACAGAGGTGTTACTGCCTATTAAAATACTTCTTCCTCTTCCAATTACACATATGTATGAGGGCAGATTTGTTCCATATTATAACTCAACCAAAACAATGTATCACAACAGACTGAATGCAAAAGCAAATATGAGAATATAGCTGCTGTCTTCTATTAAGATAAAAAGAGCCTTGCAAAAATACGTAAAATTCTCAATAATTTTTCGTTTTGAAAAATGTAGCTATCTTTCCACAAAAATATTTTATAGCTTTATTATTGTTAAAATTGTTTTTTTAAACATTTATCTATTTTAATTTCTAATATAGATATAACCCATATAAACAAAAGCTCTTAAGGCTTAGCATGGTGCCTGGAATATAATAGCTTTTAATAAAATTTTACTGCGTTTCTTAGATTAAAGGTCCTTAGTTTTTAAGAATATAAGGGGGTCCCAGACCAAAAAGTTTGAAAACCACTGATATAGAGCATATTGCTGCACACATAACACCATGACCACAAGAGGCAGCCCTAACACCTGCTGTAGGTGCTTACACCTATAACCCAGAGATTAGAGAGTAAAAGGACACATATGTACAAAAATATTTATAACAACATTTTTTGTGGTGGCAAAAAATGAAGGGAATGCCCATTAACCAGAGATAGGCTGAACAAATTACAATACATGAACGAAAAGGAATTCCAAAGAAATGATGAAAGGAATGATTCTAAGGAAACCTGCGCTCATGAAATGCCAGAGTGAACTGAGCAGAAGAGCAACTTACACAGTAACAGTACTGTAACAATAAATCACTCTGAAACACTTAAGAGCTCCCATCAATGCAATGACCAACCAGGATTCCAGGGGACTAACGATGAAGCCTGCTACTCTCCTCTGATAGAGAAGGGACGGCTCCAGGGTACAAAAGGAGACACGGGTTTGTGGATATAGACAATGCAGGGATTTGTTTTTGACTGACTGCATATCTGTTACACATCTATCAGCGGTGGAGGGTTGGGAGGGAAAATTTTTGTTCACTGAAAAAGATGCCCTTGAAAAATGCCTCTACTGTGAGGCTTTGGGTCAAACAGATAGTTGAGCTCAAACTTTAAGAAGACTAGAAACAGCTGCACTAAAAATCAGACCACTCAGTCATGACTGACACACATTACTATCTCTCCAATCAAAGCACCAAAGAGAACTAACAAAATGCGGGCAGGAGGAAGAAGGCTGCAAACAACCACTATACACGCTACCTGCCCTGTAAGAGGTGGAAAGGTACCAAGCAAGTCATCATTTTTTAAAAACCAGTGAAGGCTTTACTCAGGCCTGGGTCAGGGAACTAGGACGCTAAAATGTTATTTGATGCCCCCTGTACAGCACTCCCCTTAATCTTATTCACACACTATACTAGAGCCCGGCAGCTGGGAACTGCACTCACCAGTTCCAGCCATGGCACAATACAGCTGCTGTGAAAGAAGTGGTTGCACGGTAACTGCCGGACTTGCTCTCCAACCATGTAGTCGTCTTTGCACACTGGACACTCTAGACCTGTATCTGTAGAGGGAGAATGAGTGTCATGAAATGCACATACAGAAGGAAGCTCCTAGACTCAGCCTCATCTTCTCAGCAACGGAACAGAGAGAGGAAAGCAGGAGGAGAGTGAGTGGTGGACAGAGCTGTGAGTTTTAACCTAAAATGGAAGGAGGAAAGAATGGTAGCAGAACGGGATCTTCTTCAACATAAACTTGGATCTGAACTAATGAGGCCTGGATTTTCAATCACAGGTTAAACAAATCTAGTTTAAATTATGTTTTCTAACAAAAAGAATAACCAGGGAAACATCTTGCTAAACCTTTTAACTGCCATGTAAATAAAACCTGAGGCTGTCTGTGTCTAGCCAGCAAACAGCGTCATTCTCCCAATCACAAGGAAGGGATTCACTCTCAGCACATTTAAGGACTCCTGATCCATGTCCCCAGTCGCTGCTCTGTTTTCTTCCAACCACTCTTTCCTGCCAGAGCGGTTGACCCAAAGTCCACTGCCACAAGATACAGGGTGACGGCCTGACCATGAGGGGGCAGTGTGGAACTGTAATGCAGACTCCCTTTGGGTTGGCTCTGCAGCTAAGGAGAGTCAGTCACAGATGAAGGACCTTGGAAAGGGCAGGCTGGGGCGGCACGAAAGACATGCCCCTTCAGCAGGCTCCTTCCTGAGTGTCTCCCAGCTCCCTCCTGCTTAAGGAGGCTGCCATGCACAGGTGCCAGGGGTGACCCAAAAAGCAGAAACCCTCCCAAAAGGAGGCCGGCTATCATGTCCCCAGAGAGCATTGTTCCCATCTCCACAACAGCTGGAATGTAGACCTCAACACTGGAGAATTAAAGGATATGGGGTCTCATTTTCACTCATCCTTCAATATCCTCACTGCTAAGATTCCAGTGCTAGCATATCTCCCTCTCTCTCCTTCCCCTTTCTCCCCCTGTCCCCAGTCTCTCTCTCTCTGACCCCCTCCCTCACACAAATACAGACTTCCCTCCCACACCTGGACCATTCTATGAGACTCCTAGGCTACCTCTCTGACACCAAGTTCTCTCCCACTTCAATCCACCCCACTACTTCCAGACTAAGCTTCCTAAAATAAAACTTTCAATCATGTTACTCTCTCATACTCACTGTGACCTGGAAGCTTATTACCATTATTCCAAACTCAATTTGATTAGTGGTATACTTTATTTTCCTTCCCCAAAGACCTCCCACCACAAACTTCCCTTTCTATTAATTGGGATAGCTAGGCCCTAAACTCTTCCCTCTCAAACCTGCTTGACAACCTGACAACAGTCCTATGGCTTCTTTCTTTAAAATGTCTTTAACATATATGTGTGTATGTATATATGTAGTGTGTGTGTGTGTGTGTGTGTGTGTGTGTGTGTGTGTGTGTGTGTGATATATATCTCAGCTGCCACTCTGCTAGTCTGGCCTTCCAGATAGGGCTATCAGAACTATTTTCCTAAAAGGCAGATTTTGCCTCATCTGGCTCAAGAATCAGCAATGATTTCCTACTCTGGCAAACCTCTGTAATTAAGCACTAGCTTCCCTGCCTAGCTATCAAGGACTTGACAATCTACCTGGTCAAACTGATGTCTAGTGCCCAGTACCCAATCCTCATCCACACCATCCCACTCATTCTCCCCTGTGACTTTGGTTCTATTAGTTCCCTTGTCTCCCTCCACCTTCAAGATTTAGCTAAAGCCTCACCTCTTCCTCATCTCCAGAAAATCCCTCCCCCTTTGCACTCCTGATGCACCCGTATTGGACTCTACGGTACTGATTACATTTTCGTTGTTATTCAATCGTTTCACAGATTACATACTTCTTGACAGAAGGTACCACCTCTTCTATTTGTCTGGGTTCCTCCAGATAAGTCCTATCACAGTGCTAAATACAAAACAGGTACTCAGCAACTGCTGGTCAATCAGCACATGGAAAGAAAAAGTCATTCTCTACATCTCTCCCCACCTATAAACATATAGGACTGGAGGGAACTATGGACATATCAGCCTTACCAAATGGAGCCTAAAGAGTCTATTACAAGAAGGTTGTACATAGCAAAATGAAAAGAAGGTAACAGATAAGAAAATTAACCCACCAACTTGTTCCTGAGTTACTGTCACCGTTGGAAGAGAAGTGATCTTTTCTTTATCAGCTGGGGGAGGCCCAGTGTTTTCCAACTGTCCTAAGAGCTGCAAAAGAAAAATGTAGGCAACTTAAAACCTCAAGAGACAGAGTGGCTATTACAGGAGAAGGTGGACAATATGGAGGCAGGGGGACATATTAGCTGTTTTGACTTTAAGAAACACAGGTTTTTCTCCTCTTGCTCTAGAGGCACTTAGGTTTGTTTTCCAGAGCATCAGGTCAGGTTGATTTCACATCAGAGTTAAGGAGCTCAGCTGAGACACAACTGGACCAAAATCTGGCCACATGATAACTTACAAAGGGGAGAAAGGGAAGAAGGGAACAGTATCAGTGATGTGATAAATAAGACCACAGGCTGGTTCACAGTAACAGCTATGATTGGCAAACCTCATTTACCAGTAACTGGAAAGGAAGCTAGCAGCGATGGAGAAGGGGGAACGGGACAAGTGCTGCCTGACTTTGGCGATTTACAAAGTCAATGACTTAAATTCATCTAAATACACATGCCACATACACACACAGCTTGCTACTAGAGAATTCCCTTCTCACTGGGGTTTAAACATCATCTTCGAGGAAATCACTTAAACCCCAAAGGAAAGGGGAAACCACTTCCTAGACATGATGTGCCACACCGATTTCTTGTCAAATGGAAAACTCAGATTCAAGCACCGGGAAAAACTGTAAATGCTGGTGATGGCAGGGACCATCGTAAAAGCAGCCCTAAAAAGAGGAAGGAAGCCTGGGACTCAGGAAACACAAAGAATAGACATCCTCACAAAGGCAGCTCCTCACCTGGGTGACAATGGCATCAAGCCCCGCCTGACCCCAGGCATAGTCCCCGGGATTGGAGTGCAGCATCCCACTCCTGCAGAAGGGATGAGACAAACAGCATTAGGAGGGGTCACCTCACCAAGCCCCAGGAAGAACGGGCAAAATGACCATATTCTGGGGAGTCACTGCTCCTCCAAAACCAGATGGAAAGGAATTCCTCAAATTGTGTAAGTGAAATCAGCTCGGTGGAAATTTTTTCATTTCTAAGGATTCAGTTTCTATACTGAATTGAGCACAAAAAGGCAATTCACCATATGTGAGATAGAGGACAGAAGAGCAAAACCCCAAAACCAAACCACCCACCTACCTGCCAGCCCCATCTAGAAGCTCAAGCATAGCTGCTCTCTTCACAGTGAGAGCAGCACAGAGATGCAGCATCCAAAATGGCACCACAGAACATAAGAAAGCAAGAGGCAGGTGGTCACTTACCATGAAAAAGGATGGGGGGAGCCAGGAATTGCTGAATTTGCAAAGAATCCTGCAAAGATCTGTTGTATTATTCTGTTAGAAAAGAGGGAGGAGGAAAGCACATACAGTCAAACAATGCAAGAGAATGAAGATAACCCTCTTCCAGCACCCAATATAACAGAAAAAAATTATGGGGAGAACCTAATATGTCACCCCAAACAACAGCTTTCCACTGAAACTATTACTTAAATAGTAACAAAAAATATATATATAAGTACTATACCAGAAATTCATCTGGAAATCTGCATTGCTGTAGTGTTTGGCTTCCTATAAAACTGATCTTAAGCCATCATAGTCACTGCAGAGAAAGAGCCAAGCTCTATACAAAATGATGTTAAGTGAGAAGAGCAGAACCAGGAAAAATTTGTACAAAATCAGACACATTGTATGTGTGACGACCAACTTTGATAAACTGGATTCTTCTCGGCAATGTACAATTAATTATAAGGCAACTCTACAAGTCTTAGGATGGAAGGAGATACCTACATCCAGAGAAAGATCTAGAAAGACCAGAGTTTAAATGGAGACTGAAGCAAACTACATGCTATCATTCTTTTCCATGTTTGGTTTTCTTTTTTTCCATTATTCACTCCATTGGTTACAACCCTTCTATACAACCAGACTAATGTCCAATGTGGGGGGTGGGGGGGAAGAGCCAAACTCTAAGAGGATAGCTAAAATCCAACAGTCACCCAAGGATGACCCTTGTAGCTTCAATTCAATAGTTACTTCCCAGTCAACATCACTGGACATCTCCCTATGTGAAAGTTCCTGAAATCTCAGAAAAAAAACCTGGCTGGCTTCATTTTGACTACAGGGGTAACACAATTATTGCCTGTGTAATCTATTAATAAAGGCCTATTGTCACGTTTAAGATTACAAGTTTCTTTGGGTTTCAAAGAACCCCAATTATTCTCACTCATGAATACCGAAAAGTACCCTAGATTTTCTTACTAAGTCAGTATAATGCTGCATTTTACAAGAGGGTGTAATTATCATATCATATCCACTCCACCTTGCCTAACCTAGGATAAACTAATCATCTGAAATCTCACCATGCTGACTGACTCAGTTTTTGAGCACCTTCTCTGTGCCCTCATACACTTTCCCCTCAGACTGGAGACCTGGGGGGTAGAGCACTCAACTTCTCCCAAAGCCTTCAGTTCTCAACCTTCCTACTGCTGCGACCCTTTAATACAGTTCCTCGTGTTGTGGCGACCCCAACCATAAAATTATTTTCCTTGCTACTTTATAACTGTAATTTTGCTGTTATGAATCATAACGTAAATATCTGATATGCAGGATGTATTTAAACTGAACATAACCCACAGGTTGAGAATTGCTGCTTTAGAGAGGGCAGATCACCATACGTTCCATCAGCTGCTCTGCTTGGTCTCAACTCCATTGAATAAGACGCCCCCAAGGCAGTACCACCTTGGTATCCTTCCCTTCCCCCTCTTCTCAACTTTCTCTCCCACTGATTCTTCAGGGCAGGGACTGTCTCCTTTTTCTTATTTGTATCTCCAGTGCTTAGCACTGCTCCTGGCACATATTAAGTGCTCAATTATAAGTTTCTTGAATTGAACAGACAATGGAATGTCACATGTTTAGTATATCTGGTAAAATTTCTATAATAAGAAGAAAAAAACAGATTGATCAAGGTTTCCAAGCTCAGCTTCCTGGGAGGCTGGGGGCTCCCTGAAGGGCAAGAAGTTTCTCATTTTTGTCTTGGTCGTCTCCACTCTGAGCACTGGGACCTGGCTGACAATAAGTTCTTGATAAATGCTCGTGGATTAAATGAAACGTGATGAAGCAAAGTGGGTTCGTAGACTGGAATTAGGAAAAGGCTGTTTTCTGCCAAAGAGTACACTTACATTTGAGAAGTTACGGGCCAAAGCTGAATACTCTGCACTATCAAGGATGCAAAGCTTATATCAACCAGAGCCAGAAAGACAGCGACAAGAATAGCTCACATTTATGAAGCACTTGGAAATGCAGAACGCTCTACATAAGTCATTACATTGGTCAATGGGAAAAAGCATTCATTGTCAGTACATATATAAATGAAATGAAAATATGACAGCATTGAAGAAAGCATAAACTTTGCTCCTGTAATTATAACTTTAAATCCAATTCCACAACTAATTTCAAGAGTACAAAATTCGGCTCCTCCACTCCAATGTTAGAATGATATAGAGGTACAAGACTAGGCTTTCTAAAGCCATGTCAGGAAGAGTGCAAGTCTGTCCAGACCTAAACTACACTGGAAAGTCTTCCAGTATGTATATCTGTCATTCAGACGGAAGGTAGGTACATCCTTGGAGAAGGTCGTCAGTATAAGCTGTTTACCATACCATGGCAACTCATAAGCCTAATAACTACCCAGGCTCTCTTTGTTGCAACAAAAAGGTGGAAAATAGCAGAACAAATTATACAAGAGTAATATCACTCACGACAGTGAATTTGGCTTTCTGAATTCAGCTTCTTAAAGCTGTTATCATTGTGCCCTAAGAAATAACAAAAAGATGAGTTCAGAGAAACCTAGGAAGACTTGTATGAACTGATTCAGAGTGAACAGAGCCACAAGAAAAATTTGTACAACAAATTTGTAAAGACAAAACAACTCTGAAAAGCATGAGAATGTTAATCAATGCAAAGACCAATCATGATTCCAAAGGAATAAAGAGAGGAGATGGACTCAAGAGGCAGAATGAGAAATACATTTCTGAATATGAACAATGTAGGAATTTGTTTTGCTTAACTAAAATTTATTACAAAGGTTTTGTTTTTCTTTTAAATTAGGGGAAAAGAGTGGGAAGTTAAGAAAATAAATGTTTATTAAATGAAAAAGAAAGTAAAAACATTTAATAACCCTGATTCATGCAATGATCAGCCATGATTCCAGAAGACCAATACAGAAGTCTGCAACCCACTTCCTTACAGAGGAGTAATGGACCCAAGATAAAGAATGAAATATAGTAACCAATGCAGGGATTGGTTTTGCTTAACTATGCATATTTGTTACAAAGTTTTTTTTAAAAAATTTTCCCCAATATGAGAAAATAAATGCTTGCTTTAAAAATTTTTATTTGCTAAAGCACAGAGGAGTTATTGGATGAAATATCTACTAAGTTTCCCATCATTGCAGGTCATGCAAGCAGCACTGTTTACTTGAAAAAGAAAAGGGAGTGTCAATAAGGAACAATGGGGTCTGATTTCATTTTCTGTGGAGAGAAAACAATGAGGTTTCAAGGAAGGACTAGATTTAGCCTGGGAAATTTTTTATGCTGTCACCTACTGGTGTGGCAAAGATTCTAGAAAACGAAAGGCTTTTTAAACTTGAATCTCACCTATTCATTTGCTCACACAGGATCATAGATTTAGATATAGCAAGGACCTCAGAAGTCATATAGTCCACTGCCTTCATTTTACAAATGAGAAAGCTGAGGTTAAGTGACTTCCGTAACATCCCCCAGGTTAACAAGGGGCAGAACTGGAAGATGGAGCCAGGGCCTCTGACTCCAGCCCAGCTGACTAAGCTCTCACAAAGATCTTTCACATCATGGTTTCAGGTTTTTTTCAGGTTTCTCTAAGACAATGAACCAATCAGGCATTTTTCCCCTAGTGTTTGGCAGTTAGTAAAATCTACCACAAAATATGTTGGAGCTTTTTTTTTTTTTTTGCTTTTTTGGAGGGGGAAGGCAGGGCAATTGGGGTTAAGTGACTTGCCCTAGGTCACACGGCTAGTAGGTGTTAAATGACTGAAGTTGGAATTGAACTCAGGTCCTCCTGGCTCCAGGGCCAGTGTTCTATCTGCTGTGCCACCTAGCCGCCCCCGCAAAATATTTTGATAATGGGGTTGGTTCTTTTTATTTTTAAAGAACGTTTTCTTCAGTGATACTGATGGCCATTTATGTTCTCTGCTGCTGCTTTCACTGCCAATATTTGGTAGTGCATTTGTTTCTTGGTGCAAATCCTTTTTTTTTTTGGAGGGCAGTTGGGGTTAAGTGACTTGCCCAAGGTCACATGGCTAGTTTTTGTGTTAAGTGTCTGAGGCCAGATTTGAACTCAGGTACTCCTGACTCCAGGGCCGGTGCTCTATTCACTGCGCCACCTAGCCACCCCAGTTCTTTTTATTTTTAGAAGTAGAACGTCATCTTCTGCCTTGAGAAATAGAAGTATCCTACAAGTAATTATCAGAAAGGAACATGTGAATGCCTCTATGACTCTATTTCCCTGAAAAGTTAGTTCCCAATTCCCAGAGTAGACACAGAAAATTCAGACACAACCATTAAGAATAAAAAAAAATCTTCCTTCCTTGCTCTATCCCTTATGTTTGCCCTTCTATAACATAAGAGGAATGATAAATGTTTAAGGGCAGCTAGGTGGTGCAGTGGAGAGAGTCTAGAGTGGAAGACTCAACTTCTTGAGTTCAAATCTGGTCTCTGTGTGATCTGTGTGATCCTGAGCAACCCACTTAACCCTATCTGCTTCAGTTTCCTCTTCTGCAAAATGAGCTGGAGAAGTATCTTTACCAAGAAAACCCCAAATGGAGTCACGGAGAGTCAGACGGGACTAAAACAAATGAACAATAACAAATGTTTAAAAAGATAAGTGGGAGGCATCATGATGGAGTAGAAAAGGGTGGGGAACTTGGAGTCAGGAAGATCTGGGTTCAAATCCTGCCTCTGGCACTTACTAGCTGTGTGACCCCAGGCAAACCACAACCTCTCTGAGCTATAGTTTCCTTTTCTGCAAAATGGGAATAATAATAGCACCTACCTGATGAGATTTTTCTGAGGATAAAAGAGAAATGCATGTTAAGCACTTTACAAACCTAAAGACACCTCATAAACGCTGGGTTTTATTATTAACACTGCAGAATTCTAATGATTTTAATCTGCCAAAATACAGTTGTTCTGATTCTTCAAAGAGAAAGTCAAATATATCCCTTTCAATTGTTCAATAAATATATACTGAATTCATGACAATATGCAAAGACTAGAAGGTGAGATCAGTTGAATAAAACTCTCTGTCTTCAAAAAAGTATTATTACACCTACCAAGACACTTTGGTAGAAACATTTTTTGGAGTGGTGGGAGAAGTGGAGAAAGGTGACCACAAGCCACACTGACACTGCTCTACATAGAAGGAAATATGGAACCCCAGAAAAGGAAGTTGGCTGCAATGGTGCCGAGATGCTGGTGAGCAGAAGAGGGATAGAACGAGCATATTGAAAAGTGGTGGGGGTGGCAGTGCTCAGTCATTTCAGTCCTGTCTGACTCTTTGTGGCCCCATTTGACATTTTCTTGGCAAAGATACTAGAGTGCTTTGCCATTTCCTTCTCCAGCTCATTTTACATCTGAGGAAACTGAGGCAAACAGGGTTAAGTGACTTGCCCAGGGTCACAGAGCTGGTAAGTGTCTGAGGCCAGATCTGAACTCAGGTCTTCCTGACTCCAGGACCAGTGATCTACTCACTGTGTCACAGAGCTGCCCATTAAAAAGTTCACAGTACTATGTGACTAAATTGTCTTCACTGAAGCATCAAACACAATATATGACAAATGAAAAGTAAAAAAATCAAAATTAAAATCATTTTTAGCAGTAAAAACTCACGGAAAAGAAATTGTTGGTCAATGAGATACAGCAGAAAGAGCCATAGACTTGATGAGTCAAAATGATCTGGGTTCAAATCCCAGCTCAACCACTTACTACCTTCAAAACGCCGGGCAAATAATTTTCAACTCCTCTGGGGCTCAATTTGCTCCCCCATAACACAAGGAAGGGGAGCTAGATAGTGTGTAAGCACCTTTCCAGCTCTAATTCTATGGTCAAAAGGACTTCCTTATAGTGCAGGCTCTGAGACCACTGAAGTCCAGTTTGCCTCTGTTTCTGATTCGTTAACTAAGGATCAAAAGAGACAATATTTGTAAAGCATTTAGCACAGTACCTGGCACAGAGAAGGCAGCTGTTAAATAATTAACTGTCAGTGGGCCCAGATGATTCTTAGATGGAAGGGCATCAACCTCATCACACTAAAGCTAGCACTGACAGACAGCTATGGCCGAGGTCTCTGAGCTCTATTTCTTTGCTGTACTGGTGAGAACCCGAGGTATGCAGGTAGCCAACAATTCCTTCTTAAAGGACATAAACGCTACTCTGGAAGTTGTCTCTTACCAAGCAGAGAATCTAAGACCTGGAAAGCCCTAGAAAGAATGGTATGCAACATCATGCTGCAAGGCTGCCCTAAGAAGAAAAATCATCAAAACTGTTTTCAAAGTGTTTGTAAGTAGATGCTTACCCTTCAATAGCTGGGGACCGGTCAGGTCGAGAACTCCCACGGGATCGGTATCTCCTGGTCACTGGCAGTCTGGGGGGCCTGCTCGGTCCCCAAAGATCCGCATGGGTTTGATGGCCCCGTTCATTGTCTCTAATGTCTTGATCCAGTGAACTGCTACTCAGAAATGGTCTAAAGTCTGGGAAAAACATTGTGTGGTCCAAATGGTCCCAGAGCTGGCGAAAGTCAGAGACAGAGAACAAGGAATGAGACAAAAAACAAATAAACTCAAAACCTGATCATTTTCCAACTTTAGCAGATATACGAAGGACTACAAGTTCTTTCCAATTTCACATAAAAGCAGTGTGTCTTCAAAAGCAGATTTCATACACATGAAAACCACTAACTAAAGGTCATTCATTTAAGAGCCAAGACCATAGCTGCACAAATTTCTTTTCTAACATCTAGTTCACGTTCGCATGCCTCTTAGATTTAATATGAGCTAGAGGTGAGAACAGACTCTGGCTACGTATACATGTAGCCACTAAGAATTAAACCTCATTTTTGTGCACAAGAAAAATCTGTGGATTCCACTCTATTGCCAAGAGTCCAAAAATGTTCTTCTTCCTCCTTTACCAAATACTATAGTAAAGTTTCTGTTTCTAATTATGTGTCTATATAACAAACTCTTTTGTCCTACATGTAAAATTACCAGAGAAGTATCAAAAATAAACAAATTGGTGTGACCAGGGTTAAATAGTTCTAAATGGAGTTTCTGTAGAGCCTAAAAATGTCTGGCAAACCACCTAAAATTTAAGTAATTTTCAGATTGATTTTTATTTCAATTATGATTCATTATGTAATGTCCTTCCTCTTTACACACACACAGACACACACGGTCACAAGTACAATGTGGAACCAGCCCTGGACTCTTAAGGGCTACACCAGCTGTGAACAGGGCAGCTCTGACGGATTCTACCTAGCTAGACAAGAGTCAAGAATGGGGCGCAGGGCAGACTACGTTTCTGTGGTATGAAGAACAACTCAGCTAAGTCTGCTGAAGCTCAACATAAGGCTGGCAACAATGTGACAGATTTGGTGGCCAGAGTTCTGGAAGGCCACCTAAAGCCAGGGGGATTATAATCTGTGATGGAGGGAATATCCACAGTGATGACAAAAGAGAATTTGTAAAGGGACAGGTGGGGGGGGGGAGAGAAAGAGAGACACAGAGAAAGACAGAGAGAGAGAGACACAGAGAGAGAGACAGAGAGACAGAGAGAGAGAGAGAGAGAGAGAGAGAGAGAGAGAGAGAGAGAGAGAGAGAGAAGAGAGAAAGGGAGAGCACTCATTACACCATATGAAATATCCTCTCTTTCAGGAACACTCACCAAAGCCTACTCCCCTCAGAACAACCCCCTCAGGCCCTGATCCCTAAAACATGTCTGCTTTAGTTCCTAATTCCCTCCCTCCAGAAAGCATCCCTTAGGTCAGAGATTCTTAACATCTCCTGTCAAGGACTAGTAGAAGCCTTTCTCAGAATAATGTCTTTAAATAACTGAAGAAAACACTTCATTTCAGTCAGAGGTAGTGAAAAGAAAAATGTCTTTTTTTCCCCATCCAAGTTCATAGGCCCCCTGAAATACACCCATGAACCCTTTAGGGGTTGGTGGACCCAGGCTAAAAACCCCAGCTCTACTTCTAAATTGCTGTGGTTGTTTAGCCATGTGCAACGCTTCTGACCCCATGGACCACAGCACACTTGTCTTGGCCAAGATACTGGAGTGGTTCGCCATTTCTTTCTGCAATGGAGATAGAGGTTAACTGACTTGCCCAGAGATCACATAGCTAGTAAGTATCTTAAGATAAGATTTGAACTCAGGTCTTTCTGACTCTAGGCCCAGCACTCTATCCACTGAGCCATCTAGCTACTTCTAAGTACTTTAGGCAAACAGCAGAAGAATGCACCCCAGCCCTTCCCCAGTCTGAGACGGTTCTCCAGCATCATTTGAGAGACTAACAGTTTCAAGTTCAGGCAAGCCACACCAGTTTTCTTTTGTTACTAACGATAACTCAACTCCTGGTAATGTCAAGGATCACCGGCTTCTCTTCTGAAAAAGGAGTCTAGACCTTTCGAGTCTTACTGTCTGGGATCTTAGTGAACCCAACTCAATTACACATGTGCTCAAGGAGAAGCAGTATCCCTTGAGCAGCCCCCTCCATGTTGTCTGATCTCACTCTAAACTCAATTCAACTGTAAGAAGAAATTCATTCCCCTCAGCATGGGACAAAACAGCTTCACAACTGTACGTAAGAGGATAACACAAAGTGATGTCCACTGTACTTACAATTTCAAAAATACAGGTAAAAAATTATGGTTTACGTCAGAAATCCCCCCCAATTACAAAATGTCATGGGATTTTCCCTGAGAAATATCATGACTCAGACAGCCAACTATAACATCCTCCCTCCCTACTCACCAAAAATGTCCTTTTTAAGCTTTGCCAAGTACTCTTCTCTGAAGATTCTGAGTGGGATACAATTTCTTCAGTTGTCCCTCCCAACTTCTCACCAAATGCCGCGTCATCCTAGGACTTTGGACTTGACCCTACTTGACTAATTAATGTCAACGACTTGCATGAAGGCAGAGACAGCAAGCAAATCTAACAAATTTGCAGATGATACAAAGCTACAGATTACTTAAGGAAGTTAGATTAAATCTGGGACCCAAGTGATTTTTATATGCTGCTTGGATGATGTTAGTAGAATGAAACTGAATAGGAATAAATGTCAAGTCTTCCAATGTGGCTTCAAAAAGTCAAGTGAACAAGTGTGTAAGATGAGAGACATACGGCTAGAGAGCAGCTGATATGAAAAACTCTACAGGAGTTCTAGAGGATTCAAAGCTCAACAAGGCAAGAATGTGATGTGACAAGCCCAAGAGCTGACCCTCTTCTAGCGCAGCATGGTGCCCAAGGCTAGGAGAGAGAGCGCAATGCCCTCTACTCTAACATAACATGATGAGGTGCCACACAGCTAGAAAGGAACTGCTAAGCTAGAGCTCATCCCTCCCCTGGGGAGGACCAGAATGGTGGTTAGCCTGGAACCCAGGTCCTAGGACTGGGTGAAGGGCCCAGAGAAGATGAAGGGAAAGGAAGGCATTCTTAAAAATATATGAAAACAACTGGGTGCAAAGAGGGATTAACTTTGTTCCGTAAGGAAAAACTTTCTACCAGATCTAAGTAGAAGACCTGGGTTCACCTCTCACCGCTGTGTGGCCCTGTGAGACACTCGGCCTCAATGTCTTCACTACTAGAAAGCTTCAAGCAGGGGCTGCGTGGCTAAAAACTGAAGCTGTTTTAGATAGCAATTAGTCAAATGACCTCATAAATGTCTTCCAACTGGAATCTTTGGTGACTTGGATTATTTCCCTGAAGGATCCTGTACATGTACCCTGACAAACTCAGAGGCCCTAATGCACCAGCAGTTAGGTTAGTCCTCTGGCATAACCCCTCCCCCTTCCAACTCCTGCTCTCTCTTGCTCTAGAAAGGCTAGGTAAGAGGAAAAATATCTGAGAATCAACTATACCAAGATCTGCCCAAAGCTCCCTAAAACACCAAGGGTGCCCTGCCTTCATATGATCCTCCCAGAAGTCATCTATGCTATCAGGAGAGTAACAGCCTCTCTTACCTTGACTCTGAAACAAGACGCATGGGTCTAGGCTGACATTTCTCACTGGCACACGTAAACAGTCAGCCACTTTTAGGAGACTGACAAAGCCCACATGGAGCTATGGCTAAAAAAAATTCCCTGGGATTTTCTTTCATCAGTCATTCTGAATGAAAGACAAAACAAAAATCTCAGGATAGCTTCTTCTAGTCTCCCAAACCCCTATAAAGTGATGGTACTTCTGGACCAACCTCCTCATACACTTCTCAAACAATGTCTTTTATCCAAAAGGGATTTTTCCCTTTTCTTAAAAATTCAAAGCTGGTTTTGTTAACAATGCTCTGTTCATTACATGAAGGGGTAAGTAACTAGCCTATAGTCTGCTACTTTACACAGACAACAGTCACTTCCTAACAATCACCTCTTGTTGGGGAAAGGGGGGAACCTCTGCAAGGTTAGTACGAAGGGCAGCCTTGAGGCTTATCCCTCTTTCCCTCAATCAGGGGTCCATAAACTCAGCTGCTTTAAAAAATATATATTCTGGCAAACGTCTTTCATTACAATTGGTTTCCTTTGTAAACCTATGTATTTTAATTTATGCATTTAAGGACATTCTGAGAAGTTCATAGGTTTCACCAGAATGCTGAAGGTGTGTGTCCATGGCACAAATGAAGGTTAAGAATCCCTGTCCTATATCAAGAGTTTAAAATCAATTGCCCTGGGCGTAGAAGCAGCAAAGCACCGCAGCTCCCACACAAACACACTAAAAAACTCATAAAATGGGGCTCTAAACAGATTTTCAAGCTCCAAAACTCTCCAAAAAACAGAAAGCACATCTGTGGCTACAGGCAGCTCAGTAGGTGGGGCTCTTCCGAGCCTCAGCCAAAAACCCCAGCCGGGTCAGGCCCTGGGGCATCGGGCGGGGAGCCACATCTATAGGAGAGCAGATCAGCTGCACTGGAGGCACAGTTACCACATTTATCAGGCCAGAAGAAAAAAAGGCTAAGAGAAAGGTCAGTGGATCTTGCTAACTTGGGAGGAGAAGAGGAGGTCGGGCCAAATGCTCCCAGGGCAAGGAAGCAGTGGGAGGCGGCTGTAGCAGCAGGAACAGAGCAGCAGCAGCCTCCACTGGGCTGCTTCAGAGCCCTCAGCCTGCAGATAGCAGGGG
>CM053593.1:354236110-354255809 GCA_028646575.1 Pseudocheirus occidentalis
ACTCAACACAAGAGCCCTTGGCCCTGATGGATCGCCTCAGCCCCCCTGCTATCTGCAGGCTGAGGGCTCTGAAGCAGCCCAGGGGGGGCCACTGTGGCTCTCAGCCGTTCCTGCTGCCACAGCCGCCTCCCACTGCTTCCTTGCCCTGGGAGCAGTTTGGCCGGCCCCTCTCTTCTCCTCCCGAGTTAGCAAAATCCACTGACCTTTCTCTTAGCCTTTTTTTCTTCTGGCCTGATAAACGTGGTAACTGTGCCTCCAGTGCAGCTGATCTGCTCTCCTACAGATGCGGCTCCCCCGATGCCACAGGGCTTGACCCCGCCGGCAGGGGTTTTGGCCGCGGGTCCCAGACTGCTGTTAAGAGCCCCGCCTGCTGTGCTACCTGTAGCAACAGATGTGCTTTCTGTCTTGTGGAGAGTTCTGGAGCTTGAAAATCTGTTTAGACTCCCATTTTATGAGTTTTTTAGCGTGTTTGTGTGGGAGCTGCTGTGCTTTGCTGCTTCTATGCCACCATCTTCCCCTCCGCATTCTTAAATGGCTGTACAGAATCTTCTCCAAATCTGTACAAAAGCTTCTCACCACAACACTGGGAAAAATGTCTTCCCTCTCTCTTACCATCTACCCTGCCAAGTATACCTAGCCCCTGCCCCACAGATGACTTCATGACTGGTGCTCTTTCTGCAGCAGGGACTGTAAAACGAGAGCCATACCTGTACCTTTTTAATGTTAGGTGGGACAGAGTGAGCCCCACAGGATGGCCAGAGAGAATATGGGTTGTCATTACATCACAGATCTCATTACACTATCTTTCCTTCTTCTCCTCCCCTAGCCCCATTTCTTTTCTATACTTCCCTGTTTCTTTCCATGGCACCATTATCTTGGATGTGTCCCAGGTTCTCAACCCCTTTGTTATTCTTGACCTCTCACTCAGACATTGCTGTCTCCAAAGTTAACTAATGATGGATGAATCTGTTTCTCTTAAGTGAATAAAGCATTTATTAAGCACTTCTGTGTGCTAAGTTTTAGGGATACAGATAGAAAAATAAGACAGTCCCTACTTTGCAGGAGCTTACATTCTAATGGGGGCGACAACACACGAAGATTTCGGTTAAGAGCCAGATGATAAGGTCTTTAGGGTACAGCAGTAAAGCAGATGGCAGTGCCTCTTTTCAAATATCATATCCACTGATAAAATCCCTTCATTTTCTGATATTGACCTCTTTGACGATGCTGAGGACTTTGGTGACAAGAACTTCCCCTTTTGGATCTTCAGGAGCAGTTACCCAACCACATCTTCACAGGGCTTGTTTGCTCTGACTTGCTTGTGTTTGTTGGTGTTCCTTTGTCGGCATCACTGCCTTCTCCTTTGGATGGCTTGGCAGCAGGAGTGTCTTGTCTTAGTTCAACGAGAAATCTTACACCATTACTTGCCTTCAGAGCTTTGTGAAGAGAGGAGTGGTCCTGGATTCCAGTGATTTCTTTTAGTTCATTTAGTAGCATTTGGCTGTTTTAGCCATAGCTATCTTCTAGGCTTGCCTAGTCCTCCTCCTGCGGTTTCAGTGTTATAACAGGAACCACTCTTCCCTTTCCCAAGTCCTCCCACTAATAGGATACAAACTTTGCTTAATAACTCCCCTTCTTAGTCTGGTACTAGTTTCACTCATTTACCAGTAATTTCTTAATCAACAAATCTGGTGGCCTTTTTGAAATCCTCATCCTTTTTTGACCTTTCTGACCACCTTCTCTTCCTGAATACTTAAGACAATTAGGAAGAAAACCAGGAGAGAGCAGTATCACAAAATCCTAAAAGGTTATCAAGAAGAGGTTGATCAGCAGTGTCAAGCTGCTGAGAGTTGGATGAGAATTGTGAAAAGGCCCATTAAGATCTGGCAAATAAGAGATGTTAGGGAGTGGGTTGAGCAGAGCCACGTGGCAGGAAGAATACAGTTAGCATTTCCTTTCCATCCCCCTCTCAGCTCCTCCAAACTGATCTAGAAAATGTCCAAGACTGAATCCTGATAGGGAAATCCAAGAAAACATGGTAGTGAGTCATTTTTCCAGCCCAGGTTAGCTTAGGGTGATAGACAGTGCTTGCTAAGGAATGAGGTGTGGCCTAGAAGTACACCTTGCAGAACACTGGTGCAAGAGAGAGATTATGCATTAGGGCAAAAAGAGCTCCCAGACCAATAATGGGGAATGCTTTTATTAATGAAGTGAGAACACTAGAGGAAAAAAAAAGGAAAAGAAATGAGAGCTATGGAAAAATTAGAAAAGGAATTAATAGCTTGATACAGGAGGTACAGAACCTTACCCAAACAGCAAACTCCCTGAATATTAGAATGAACCAAATAGAAGCCAATGTCTGTATTAGATAACAAGCAATACCAAAAAAAAGTCAAAAGACTAAAAAAAATAGAAGAGAAGGCATTCCGTAGTAAACTAACTTACTTAGAAAACAGATTGGGGGGAAAAAGAAATTTAAGAATCACTGGACTGTCTGAATGCCATGACAAAAAAAAGATCTTAAGACATCATATTTCAAGAAATAGTTTTTAAAAAAGCAAAACTACCTAGTATAAATCCCCCAGCTAAAAATCTCACTTTCTATAGGAAGACTTTCCTATTTATCCTTTATGTAGCTTGTTTGTACATATTTGCTTGCTCACATTAGATTGTGAATTTCTTGAGGACAAGGACTATCTTTTGTCTTCTTTTGTATGCCCAGCTTTTAGGACAGTGCCTAACATTAGTAGGTGTGGTGGAAATGAAAACTCCCAGAATCATTAGCTAGAGAGCTTCCAGGTCAGATAAAAAATGCTGCAGGTAACTAGAAAGAATTGAAGCACCAAGGAGTCATTGTTAGGGTCACACATGATTAACCCCCACTAATAGGGAGCAGAGGGCTTGAGATACAATATTTCAGAAGGCAAAAGATATAGGATTATAGCTAACAATGACTTACCTAGCAAAACTGAATATAATCATTGAGGGGGAAAAAACTGAACCCTTAATGAAACAGAGGACTTCCAAGCATTTCTGATAAAAAGACCAGAGCTGCTTAGAAACTTCAAAATTCAAACACAGGAGTCAAGAAGAACATAAGAAAGTAAATATGAATAAACAGTGATAAGGATCTAAACAAAAATAAAATGCTTCTATTCAGATTAGGAAGATAATGTGTGTTTCCCCTCGGAACCCTGTCATCATCAGGGGTCATGGAGGGAGTCTAAGTAGACAGATGATCTAGAGTGGTTCTTTTAGATTTTGATAACCTCACAAAGAAGAATAGAAAGAGTCGAGAAGAGAAATATACTGGGTTGTGGGGTGGAGTGGTGGTGGTGGTAGTAGTGAGGAAGAAAGAAAATTATGGCACAGAATCAAGGTGCCCAGGTAGACAGGTATTGAAAACAAGGAGGAAAGAGTAAGGGAAGCCACTGACATTTGAACCTCACTCTCATCTGAACTGATAAAAGGAGGGGAGAATACACATACATATGTAGAGTTGGTTACAGGAATTAATTTCACTGAACAGAGAAAGAAGGAAAGGAGGAGTTAGAGGGAAGGTAGATTAGGAGAGGGATTTGCCCAAAGAATTACACAGATATCTGTATCTTTTTTTGAGTCGGCACTGAATGAGAATTTGAGAGGGCGCCCATCAATTGGGGAATGACTGAACAAGTTATGATACATAAATGTAATGGAATCCTATTGTGCTTGTAAGAAATGAGAACTTAGTTTCAGAGAAACATGGAAGGACTTGTAAGAACTGATACAGAGTTAAGTGAACAGAATCAGAACAGTTTGTACAGTGACACTACTGAAAAAACAAACAATTTTAAAGAACTCCGATCTCTAATCCTGAGAATGGGCTAACCAACCATGTTTCCAGAGAATGATGAAACATGTTAGCCCACCTCCTGATAGAAGTGAAAGTCTCAGTGCAGGTTCTCTCTCTTACACACACACACACACACACACACACACACACACACACACACAGCCAATGCAGAATTTTTTCCTTGACTATGAAAAAGGAAAAAGAGAAAGAAAATTTCCAGAGAAGAACATAAGTAACTTTGAATGGAAAGCCAGGGAGTTAGGAAAATGAGAAGAAAGGACATGGAGACACCAATTACAGATGGCCGTCTGAAGCAGTTTAGCCATGAAAGAAAGGAAAGATATAGATAGCAAGGATGGATGGATCAAGTGAGAGCCGTTTAAGAAGTGGAGAGACGGTAGCATGTTTGTAGGTGGTAGAGAAGTGGCTTGTGTTGTGTTTTTGTTGTTGTATCAGTTCTTCATTTTTGAAGAGGACCACGGCATCAGGCAAAAGATGACATGACTTGCAGTTCACTCTGATTGGAGTGAGGGAGGTCTCTGCAAGGTCACCAGTCTCACTTGCTCCTCCAGAGTCATCTGGATCTAGTGACTAGATTGGTATGGACATTGGTATGACTGGAGATGACGTAGGATGCAATGGAATACCCTGGCCTTTAGGCTGAGACTTTTTCACAAACTCACTAGAGTGAGGTATTGCACATTCAATGAATAGGCCTCTTTATGAAATGAGTCGAGGGATGGCCCTTTAATTAGAAAAAAAGGGGAAAAAAATCCAGCTGGGAGGGAAAGACCTTCTGGGTTGCTGAGGGTCTCTTATTCTCTAAGACTCTAAGACTGGGATACTATTAAGTATCTGGAGACTTGTGTATATGTATGTGCATATGTATAGATACAGCCTTTAAGTGGAGCTTGGGCGGGGACCTATTGTGGTAGGGAAAGATTGAAGATTGCGTATGATAGAGAGGGCCGTTGGCTAGAAAATGAGATGGCATGAGATTACTTGTGCTTGTAGAGGGGTTTGCCTTTGCTAGGAGAACATATCTCTTTAAAAGAGAAAGGAGTGAAGTAGGATAGGTAGGATAAGACACCTGAGTGATGTATAAACTGAAGAAGTGGTAAAAGGGAGTTCTGGGCAAAGAGCTTTAATTTTTTCAGTGAAATATGAGGCAAGGTTTTCAGCTGAGAAGATGACAAAGGAAGAGAAATAAGAGGTTTAAGGAAGGATGAAAAGGTCTGGAAAAGCCTCTGTAATAGCCAGTTGATTAGGCTGGTGTAAAAGTATTGCCTTACTCAGTGAGGGCCCATTTGCTATTTATAGGGACCCAGTCATCAAGGATTTAAAATTTCTTTTTCTCCAGCATTATTCAGCAATACATAAAGAAGATCAAAGGCAGTTGATAGTAGGACTAATCTAAGGCTGGGGTTTGGCATGGCAAGATCAGCAAAAGGACAAGGGTCAAAGTCCTCACATGAGATTGGAGACTATATTTTAAAGGGTTAAGCCAAGACTATAAATAGCATTTTTTTGTTTTTATCAGTGAGAGCAAAAAGGTTTAGTGGACCATTGCTTCACTAAAAATATTGCTCACATTTTTAGTGAGAGCAAAAGGTTTTTTGGGCCTTAGTAAAATATTTTCAAAACACTTAGTCTTTCTCAAAATTTTAAATGTCTATTTTAATGCAGATATGTATAATTTACACATATATTGATGATGTGTTCAAAATGTTCCACTTATAAGAATGTGTAATCTGAATGTTTGGAGAATGCAAAAGTCATCAATGAAATGCTTGAAAATAATCAGAAAAGAGCACATGGATGTTTAGAACAAGTTATAGAAAACCAGGGCATTTAAAAAACTCATTAAATTTAGCATGTCATACAGCTTGACTTGTCAAGGAATGGGGCAGGGTTGGGACATAGAAAATTCTGAACTCATTTTAAAATTTTAAAATAACATTTAAACATTCTTACATTCAATTGGGCAATATTTAACAAAATAAATAAAAGTATATTTTAAAATTTTAACGTGTATTTTTAACAAACCATATGCAACAGAAACTCACTAATTTAAAATCTTGCATTCTTTGTATATCACAGCGTTCATGTTTAATGTTTATCAAATGCCCAGTTACAAAAAGAGAATTAAAATTTAAGTTTGGAGACTTAAGAGTCTTAGAATCTTAAGAGAATAGGAGTAAAAGGTATAAAGATATATTAAACACTAATGATGACATTTCTAATTCTAAGTTATGATGATATATAAAATATTTTACCTCTGATTCACCTATATAAGTAGTTTGTGAGTAATCGGCCCAGTATGTTTTACCAACTGATACTTGAAGCCAGTATGAACTGTATGAATAGTATGTAATGTTGTTATTTAGTACACCGATTAATTTTAAATCGCTGACTCTGTGGGACAGAAAAAAGGTGTCTGTCCATTGACTTACTGACCTTTGTCTTTCCTGACCATAAAGTGCCAGCACTTAAGTCAAGTAAGCGATAGCCCACCAGCCCTAACCTGGAAAAAAACAAAACTCTGAGGTCCAGTAAGGAAATCCATGAGAAGTTGGGATTGTATAGTAGTAATGAACATAAATTTGCATAAGGTTCAAGGGTGTTTCTCTTTGTGGGGCATTACTTCAACTGGATCATGACTCATAACGCTACTTTGCCAACATCTCAGACTTTAATCATTTCATCTCTTAGAGAACAGGAGAGGAAAAATAATTCAAGCCAAGAGGTATATTTAATTTTCTAATGTTAAGTGAGTGTTGACTGTTTCTTGCTTTTAAGTTGATACAAGCAGTCAAGCTAAACTGTACTAGTAAATATTCCTAAAATCAAACCATTAAAAATACATATGTATGTAAATTTAAAATATATATACAGTATATACATATTATAAAATTTAATTCTGAATTTCATGAGCACCAAAAAAGAGAATGTTTTTTTATATAAGATGTAGAACCAAAAGGGAATATATGTGAACCCAAGAGTATTACACAAAGCTTGCATTTTTAAAAAAGTATTGAAGTTCATTCTCCCAGTCTCTCAGGCTTGCAGCTCAGGGGTCATCCTTGATTCCTCATTTTCACCTCCCACATCCAGTTATGCTGCCAAGACTTGTCAACTTTACCTTCATACCATCTCTTCTTTATACTCTCTCCTCTGCCATCACACTCAGACTGTTGCAATAGCCTGCTAGTTGGTGTCAGAGTAATCTTCCTAAAGAACAGGTCTGACCATGTCACCCCCTCCGCCCACCCCTTTACTCTGCATAAACTCCAGGGGCACCTTGTCACCTCTAGAATTAAATATAAAATCCTCTCACCTTTGAAGCCCTTTATAATCTTGTGTGCAGTCCTCCCCCATTTCAAATCCTCTGATACTCCTTAGAAACTATGAGATCCATTGCCACTTTTGCTGTTTCTTGCATTAGACACCCCATCTCCTGAGGGCATTTTCATCTGCTGTCCTCCATGCATGGAATGCTCTCCTTCCTTATCTCTGTTTTCTGGCTTCCTTCAGGCTAGCTAAAATTCTACCTTCTATATTGAGGTTTTCCCAGTTCCTTAATTCTAGAGCAATGGTTCTCAACATGTGGGTCGTGACCCCTTTGGGGGTCGAATGACCGTTTCACAGAGGTCACAGGTTGCCTGAGACAACACGTATTTCCGATGGTCTTAGAAACCAAGACACCGCTCCTCTATCTGTCTCCAGGTGGATCTGCCCGCATGCAGGTAGGCCCGCATTCGAGTATTAAATATTAAAGGGTGGTGGCATTAGGAAGGTTGAGAACCACTGTTCTAGAGCCTTCCCTTGGTTGATTATTTCCAACTTTTATAGAGCTTGCTTGTTTTTTGCGTCTCATCTCATTAGGCTATGAGATCCTTGAGAGCAAGACTTGTCTTTGACCTTTTTTTGTACTTTCAGTGCTTAGCATGGTGCCTGCCACATAATAGAAGCTTCATGATCTGTTAGGTGCATTAGGGGATTCAGAAAAAGGTTCAGCTTGATAAGTAATAATAACTAATCCAAATATTTTTCCAAGGAGGGTTTATTTTTTGTTTGTAATTTTTTAGGAGTGGTTGGGGGGATCTTGTACTTGAAACTCGGAGCTTTCCTTCTGAATGTGACCAAGGACAAAGTGTTGAAACAGAGAACCTGTTTCATTTCTGTATGGCCTTCGGATCACTATACTTGGAGGATCTGTGAATTTCTGTTAGGACACCCTTCACAAATGCATATTACAACTTCTCTTTCTCAGTGGATTGTCTTGATGAGTTGTGGCAATGATAACAGTTTGGAGTTGCTGGGAACCCTGAAATGTCTAGGGTACTGGGCATCTGCCTGGAATGAATTCAGGCACTCAGACCTTCTTCCAGTCAAATGACAAGGTTTATTGTAATGCCATAGTGACCAGTGAGATTCTTAGGGAATCTATCACTGAATGGGGATGAAACTGATCCTTCTCTACAAAAAGGACAGTAAAAGCCTCTGGATGGGATGAAGTAGAAAGTAGTCTGGGGTCAGCCAGGTGCAATAAAGAGCGACAGTGAAAGGACTGCTAAGTAAGCTAAGAAGTGATCTAGGTGGGCTACAGTAGGCCAGTTGCCTTGGATGATCTGTGCTGCAGAAATGTATGGGAAAATTTAGGGACTGGTTTGCTTTTAAAGACATGGTCTCTGCCTTTTAGGGGTAGAGGTCCCATCACCCCATCAGCAAGTTGCTCAGTTTACCAATTTTCTAATGAGCTTTTCTGAACTGAAGCAAGCTGATCCTCCTAGGAGTGTCTGTCACCACACCCTCTCTCCTACCCTTTCTATTTAATAGAATCCACTGGAGCTTGTGCTCCAGTGTCAGGGTCACCTCTATTCTAAGCCACAATAAAGCATTGGAGTGGGACCTTAGTGGAGTAGATTTCCTGCAGTAAGGAGAGTAACAAAACGTTTTGTTGGCTTCTTCCATCTTACTGAGGTCCTTACAATATATTTTGAGGCATAGTGAGTTTTAAGCCTTTTTGCAATGAAATACTATACTCAAAAGCACAGTCATTACTAGTCGTTTCCTTTTTCCCTTAAGATGTCCAGGGGTTTTTGGCAGGGTAGACAGCTTTTTGTCTTTTAATAGGTTTCAAAAGCTCAGGTAATGATTTGGCCTGCTGAAGTGGTGGGAGTGGGTGAAGAGCCCTGAGAGCAGTTGCGATGGAGGAGAGTTTGTATTTGTCATGGGTGCCTGAAAGCAGCAGGGGACATGGCAGGAACTCCTGAGATGACTTTGGGGTCTTAAAGACAGCATAGGAACAACACTTGGGGATTCATTTTGGGTTTTTAGTCTTGTAAAATGATGGTTGAGGTTTTGGGGGCTGAGATACTATACTCTAAGGCCTGGTCTTTGCTGTGTTTGAGAGAGGTTTTGTCCTTCTGACTGATAATTGCTTTGTGAACCAGCTGTCAATTCCATAGGGTCTCCATAATTTCTATGGTGCTGCCTGTAGGGGAGACCAGTTCCAGATGAATACTGTGTTTGTCTCTACTTTATAACTGCACCAAAAAAAAAAAATGTCCAGTTTGAGGAAATAGTCAGAATTTCACTGGATCACTAGAGACTTGAAAAATGTTCTCTACTTTCCTTTACCTTTGTTTAATAAAGATCAGTCTATCCCAGGCTCTGGGAACTCCATTGAACTCTCTTGCAATCTTCCCTCTGGTTCAAGGCATTTTGCCTGAGGCCATAAGCCTTTCATTATCTAGGCCCAAATCTCAGTTACTCTTAACCTAGCCTAGCCCTCCTGTGTCTGTTACCTCCGGATTGCCTCTGGCTGTTAGCCACCCTTGATCCCATCAAAATCCCATTCTCTTGGTTCCTGGTATCTGATCTCTAGCCACCCCAGCCACTGGCTACTCCCATTAAGATCCTCTTTAGACCCCTCCTCCAGTCGCCCCAGACTGCTTGGCCAACCCAAGATCCTACCCACAGTCTTTCTTTATATAAAATCCATTTTGCTTCCACAGAGGTGCTCAGATTCTGTCTAGCTCATCTAGCTGAGATTCAACGTGGACCAATTGTGTAAGCGTCACAAATGCTTAGGTTCTCCAAGAGTCTACCCAATATGGCGAATCTTTAATAAGCTTTGCTTTTCTTTGGCTGAGAGAAGACTTGAGTCGAATTCTTTGGGCAGGACACGGTGTGTTGGTATTTCGGGATCTCGAGCACCCCTACACCTCACCAGGACTGGATACCCTCCTTCACCCCTTTCTTGTTACTGCTATTCAGCTGTTTCTGACTTATCCCAGTCTAGTGGCAGTTTATTTTAATGCCAATAAAGTGGGTGAAATTTTTAGGGAACCTGCAAATTAATGAGGATGGTGCTGATACATACAAATGGGGTAGTATAAGGATCTGGGTGGGATTAAGGAGTGGTAAGAAATCTGGGGGTAGGCCAGATGTGACAGTGAAAGGAATGTCTAGGAGGCTAATTATTAGGTGATCTGGGTTGTTTTCCTTTAGGGCTCTAGATCATATCATCCCATCAGTTTGCCATTTCCTTCTATTCATTTTATAGATAAGTAAGTTGAGGGTTAAGTGATTTGCTCAGGGTCACACAGCTAGTAAGTTTCTGAGGTCAAATTTGAACTCCTGAAGCCCAGCTCCATCCACTGTGATACCTAGCTGCCAGCCAGAATTACAAAGGGTGTGGAATATGAAAGGAGTTTAAGGGCAAAGGGTAGGAGGTATACTGTATTATATAATGTCTATTAATCTTTTAAAGTTTATGATTATCCTAGCTTTAGAGCTTAAAGGGACGTTAGAGATGCTGTAGTCCATGGTTCTCACTGTGTAGAGGAGGACACTTGTGTGGGAGGAGCAACTTGTCACAAATGTAATTAAATGTCAGTCAGGGTTTGCATCCTTTATAAAGAATTATTTAATTCAGTAAATGTTAAGCACCTACTGATGAGGTGTAGGCCCTGGGAGCCCACTTGACCTCAAGGGGACTCTCAGAGCCTACACCTCATCACTACTATGTTCCTGGCACCATTCTTAGCACTGGGGATACAAAGACAGCCCCTGCCCTCAAGGAACTTATTTTCTAATGGAGGAAGACCACAGGCAAAAGGAAACGTGGAAAGTGGAGGGAGGGGAAGGACATTCAGGGCAAGGAGCTGGTACATCTTTTTGGTGGAGTTGAGACCCAGTGGAGCAGTGGATGAGAAGTGCAGTGCTCTTGCAAAGCGCTGGTCTGCTCTCTATCTACAGAGGAAGGATCATATTGAATAATCTGCCTGAATTGTCTTTATAAGTCTGGAATGTTGAATATTTGATTCAGTAGCCAGTCGTAAGCCTCAAAACATTGACTAGGAAATTTCCAGATGACCATTTTTGTAATTTCCCAAGTGCAATTTAGAGAGACAAAATATGATGTAGTGGAAAGATCTTGTATTCAGATGTCAGGTTTTAAGCCTTAACTCTTAGGATTTTTGTAACCTTGGTTCAAATTAGTTTACCTCTCTGGGTCTCAGTTTTCTTGCCTGTTCATTGAGGCTATGCTAGACTACATCTATGATCCAGTCCAGCCCCAAATCTATGATACATACTCCGGTACTTTCTATTTAGGACTCTTTTTGGACCACATGAAACTCCTAAATGTTATTTTGAGGCAGTAGGAATCAGAAAACAAGAGACCAAGAATATGTGGAAGCTCTGCCTTCTCCCCGTTTAGTAACACCCTTGTTAACGCCCTCTGCTAACATGACGACATGTGGTCCATCTGTTTCTGTCCTGTTCAGCATTAGAATGTGATTGTTTCTATGCTCATTTATCTAGTAGGGATTTTTCATTGAGAACTAGATTTGAGCAGGAAGCTAGGTCATTACAATTTATCCAGATGTTATGCAAACATTTTTAAATTAGTGAAGCAGTTGAAAAACAGGGGACTAATATTTTTACATTGTTCACATCTCTTTCTTCTCATTCCAGCCCAAATCCACTTAGATACCTATGAAGCCAGTGCAAAAATCTTTCACACGTATCTGTATCTGCTAGTGTACAACAAAGAAAATCATAATACAAATGGATGGGCACTTAAACCATTTCATAGCATCAGCTTTTGTGTTGTTGGCTGACTTGAAACTGTATTCAGCTCTCGCATGACTTGTGTTTCCTTTCTTTTATAGGAGTATATTTGCCCCAGATGTGAATCAGGCTTTATTGAAGAAGTGACTGATGATTCCAGGTATTGTACAAGCACGTGAATAAATCAGACATTGTCAATTATTTTTCACAGCACTGATTGAATGAATTGAAGTAAATTTGGTTCTCTCAGTCTTCTAACTAAAGATTTGAGTATATGTGAAAGAGACAGTGAGGGAGGAGGGAGGAGGGAGAAGAGGAGAAATGATGAAAGAGTTAGTAATTATTTTGAGGCAGCTAGGCAGCTCACTACATAAATCACTTGGCCTGGAGTCAAGAAGACCTGAGTTTAAATCTAGTCTCAGACACATGTTATCTGGGTGACCTTGGGCAAGTCACTTAACCTTCATTTCCTTTAGTTTCCTCAACTATGAAATGGGGATGATAACAGCATCTATGTTGGATAGGATTGTTATGAGAATCTAACAAGCTAATATTTGTGAAGTGCTTATCATGGTGCCTGGCATATGTGGTGCTACATAAATACTTAGTCCAGTTCCTTTCCTTCCCCTAGTCCACTGATCCTAGAATTATGACATTTTCAGGGAAATACTTATTTCCACACCAGTTAGAGTTGATTATCATTTTGTTCCTATGATTCTAGGATGCTTTTGGATTTATGATGATCTATCCTGTTGTCTGAGAGCCAAGTCACTGTGCTAAATCATGGGAGAGTAATTTCTGGCAAGGATAGCTAGCTTCACATATTCATAGCAGCTTTATTTATGAAGAACAGTTCTCTCTACTTTGGAGAAGCCATGTTTTCCTCCCTTTGGCTGATACTTTAGAGGAATGTGCTTTATCTATAATGGGATCAAATTAACACTAGCATGTTTAGGGAAACAGATTTCCATTCTAGTTGCTGGAAGGACTGACTGTCATTAAATCTGAGAAGACATTTATTTCTGTCCTTATGTGGTGGACTAAGTAGAGATTGGTTGAAAGGGAAGGACAGTGCCAATCTTTTAGGCCTTAATATCTTAGGAACATGCATTTTCTTTGTTTATATTAATAGAACTATTTCACCCCAGGGTAAATATCATTGTCATGTTCCTTTTAAACTCAAGATAATTAGAAATTGACTTTTTTAGAATAGAGTAGTTAGTCATTGATGAGATAGTTGAATTAGTGATTCTTTCTCTCCAGCTAGGTAAACAAGATGGCATTTTCTGACCTATCCCCTTTTGAGTCCTGGAGAACCTTAATTTGTGCTTTTAATGGGTAGGTATAGGGACTGAACCACTGATTTTATCCTATTGGTAGCTCCAAGTGAGGACACTCCATCCCACAGTGCTGGTCGCCTGTAATTAGGAGAGAGTTAACTTGAGCACTGAGAAAGGCTGAGACTTGTTCAGGGTAATGCTTCCAGGATGTGTCTGAGTCAGGATTGGAACCCTGAGCTTCCTGACTTGGAGGCCAGCTCACAGGGTTATTGTGACACTGTCTCTCACAGTTAATGAGAGTTGTTAATTCCCTTACTGTTGCTGTTGGCAGAATCTCAAGTTCAACGCTCCCTCCAAACCCAGGGGAAAATGACCACCTTACAGTATGTCCAGTGTTGGTTTGTTTTCACTAATGAGTGGAGATTTGTGTGCATAAATGACTGGAAGTTCTGACCTTGTCCTTTGTCCACTTGATGCATGGGTTCAGTTTAGGACAGACCTGTAGTTTCACTGTTCCTATAACTAGAATTCTGAGGAAGTAGCTTTAGCAAAGCTAAACCGGCGTTCTAGCATGACATCAGAAGTGCGTGTGGGCTGACTTTCTGTTTTGTGTTCCATATGTACCCGGTGCTGATGCAGATACTTATTATGTCTTTGCATGCATTAAGGCCATATCAGCTAATGAGATTATTAGTGAAATGGGCTTAATTTTTTCAAGTTTTTTTTTAACATTTAAGTTAAATTTTTTTAGATCTTCATTGGCAAGGGATCCACCCTAAAGAGGGCAAAGTTTAGCTTGATGGTACAAATGAAAGGAAGAGTTGTATGTCTAGGGAACTATGATTTCATAGCTCTCTCTTCTCTTAAGTTTACAATTCTTCCCACTTTCCATTTTATAAATGGAATGTAAAGCTGTACAGGCACTGCAGGACCCAAACGCTGTTGAAATGGGAGATGTGACTTCAGAAACAGATCAGTCTGTTAAGCAACATCTTTCTCTAAGTTGAAGGAAGAATGGATTAAAGGTCACAAACTTTGCTAGTTTATAAATATTTGACTAGGTAACAGCAAGGAAGTTTTCTTTTTCTGACCTATCAGTAAAACACCCTAGCTTGTAGACACTAATTTGAAAGACCTACGTACTTGCAGTGGATTGGGGGTGAGCACACAGCTGCCAGAGGGCCACATCTGGCCATCTCCCTGTTTTTGTATGATCCTGAGCTAAGAATGGTTTTTACATTTTTAAATACTGTGAGACCTTTTTAAAAAATGTAAACATCATTCTTAGCTCCCTGACCTCCTTAGCTCCTTGCCATAGTTTCCTGATTAATTGCTATAGATAGTTGTATTGCATGAGTCCTTGTAAATAAATATATTTCTTATAATTGTTTTAAAAAAGGTCTCGTGTTTTAAGAAACAACTACCATTTTAAGGATAAAGCTACATTGAGATTTTTTGGGACACCTTTGGATATAGCCTTTTTCCAAGGAGGCAGGAAAATTCATGCAGCCTTTTGTATCAGGGAAGTGTAGGTATATTGGGCTTGTGTGGCACTTGAAGTAGGGTCAGTTTAACTTTTGAAAGATGTTTTCCTGTGATCAAGTAGCTTTTCCTTTTTGTCTTCATAGTCTGTATTTGGGTATTTAAAACATATAACAATCTTATATTTCCAGTCTGCTGATTCATTGACCCCAATTTGCCTTCTGTATGGGGAAGGTTTGTGTGTTGGACCTTATTCTACCAATAAAGAACCTTGTGTTATCTTAGATGGGAATTTGGAAGGATAGATTTCTAAGTAGTAAAACAAATTCTTTTCTCAGAACTGGTGAGAGTTGTGGTCATTACATGATTTCTCCTCAAAGGAAGGGCTTTTTAAAGTATGTGATATAAGACACCTACAGTGGTTTAGGGGTCAGGAAAAGCCAACGGATGACTTTTTGAAGGGACTGAGATTCTGGGATGAAAATTAGGTGAGAACATGGGCCTCTTTATTTTTTTCCATCCCCTTGGAGGGAATATAAGGTAAAAGGAAGGCCTCCCCATAGGAGGTGGTTTGTGGGGGAATAACTGTTAATAGTAAGGAGTGGGTGACCTTTGTGGAAAAAAGTACATGGCATGTTTGAAGGAGAAATGAATTCTGTTTCGATGAAGTTGACTGGACGTTGACTTCAGCTTCTGATTCAGAGAATAAGAAATTATTATTACAGCATCACAAGAAGCTTCAGCTCTTGCCCTTCAGTTGTATGTGTGGCCTAGCTGCCCGTCACGTGCTGGGGAGATGCTGGAGCTTGGTGCAGCAACACTCAAAGTGGAAACTTGGGTCTGGGTATTTTGGTCAGATGGATTTTGCAGGATAGGAAGTATGGGTTATCAGGTCATTTTGTGACTCCCGGAGGGGTGTGTGTCATGAAGTAGAAGTCATCTCAAGGTCTTCCTATTTCCTGCCAACAAAGGAAAAAGGTGCAGCGCACAGTGCTTCCTTTCTTCTGATCCACACACCGTGGACATAGGACTGAACTCTTCCTTCATTCATGTGCCTGTGTCACCCTGCTCAGTAGGTGGTGTCTCAGAGGAGGGTAAGCTCCTCCAAGTGGTCTTGGCCCCTGCCAGAGCCCTGGTTCAGATCTTGTTTTCCCTGCTGGTAAGCAGGATTGTTCTTTTTGTTGTTGTGTTTTTTAAGTGACACATTGTTTACAATGTGATAAGGGCAATGTTTTCTTTTTTCTTTTGTGTAAAGGAAAGGGAATTGCATTGCTTGGCAATGGATCTGTCCCCACCCTCTCCTTCCTCCCCTTCCCCCTATTCATCCTTTGGCTTCACTTTGATTTTTCTGTTTGTTGGACTGACATTAATTTGTTTGATTTGTTTTCTTTGACAGAATAACCCACATTCCAGCTCCTTGTAATTTTGTAGTTGCTATGTGGTGATTTTTTTTTCTTTATCAGGCTTTTGCTCTCATGTGTCCCCATCTATATTTAGCTTTAGGAGAGGAATTTATTTCTGGGAATGGGATCACTACTCACTCTTGTTTCACCTTAGTTTTTTAGATAGTGGTGGCAGCGGCCTAGACGACAGCACATCCACGCAGTTTGCAGAGGTAAGTTTTGCTTTGATGGGAGGGGTTGCTTGAGCAGCTTGTCTGGATCAAAACTGGAGCTGAAATTCAGTTCATAGGAGAGCAAACAACAGTGTGTTCATGAAAAATAGAGGCAGGATGTGGCCTGTTTGAGAGCCAAGCCTGGCTTTCAGTGGCTGGAGCTTTGGTTGTTTGAATTCCAGTAAGAAATGCTATTTCAAAGAAAATATCTTAGCCCTGACACCCACAGCAGAGACCAGTCAGGGCTGAGTGTTGATTTTCTTACTGTCTTCTGCTTTTTCTGTGTTGTACAAGGGGTCTCAAAAGTTTAGTGTAGTTTTAACTTGACTAGCTTAAAATCCCACTAAGACTTTTGGGACACCTGATGGTGGTTTGAGAATAATGAGCTTGTACTGTGTTCAAGCCATAACAATTAGTACAGCCCAAGATGAGCTGGTATTTCCAGTAACACATTTTGGCACCAGTCATCAGGAGGTAGGCTGCTTGTTTTGTGTAGGGGTGCTGGATTTTAGCACCCAGATCACATGTTAATTGTCAGAGTTGAGATTTGGAAGGGAGTTAAGGATGGGACATTTTTGATGTTCAGGTCTCAAAGGGAGACATTTTCCCATGTCTGATTATGCATCCCTATTATGAAAAAAAGAACTTGATCGTAACTTGAAAATAAGAGGTCACTCTATTTGTTTATTGTTTAATATTTAAATGTGTAGCAATTCGTGTACCCTTCCCCATTGCCCTGAAATCTCTTTTGCACCCCTTCCCAGGTTTTTCTTTTTTTCTTTTTGTCTTTTTTTTTTTTTTTAAATAGTTTCTATGTTATAGGCTAGCCTAGCCTGGAAAAAGGTACTTATTTCTTTTAATTTCACTGTGTCTGCTATCTCCTGTATCTGCCTCTGGTTCTCTATAGCTAATAAAGTTGTGATGGCCATAATGAGCTCATGGGCTAGAAGTAGGAAAGATGAAAGCTTAATTTAAAATAAGGTATTGTTCTACCTTATATCTCCTTAGTGGCCAGAAAGTGAGTGGTTTTTTTTGTTTTGTTTTTTTGTTTTTGAGTTTCATGTTTTAAGAGGGATTACGTGAAATATCCAAAGAAGAATTGAGGGGACTTGAAACAATAAGAAGATCCACTGAAGGAAATAGATAGGTTTAACCTAAAGAAGAGAACTCCTCAGGGCAGGGACTGGCAGAGACATGATCATAGTTTTCAAATATTTGAAGGGTTATCCTGTGAAAGAGAGTTTACGTTTGTTCTGCTTAGCCTCCAAAGGCTAGAAGTAGGGCAGTTGGATGGAAATTATGCTGAATCTGATTTTGGTTAAACATAAAGAAAAATTTCCTTAAAATTTTCAAGAAATAGAAGGGGTTGCATGATGAAATAGTGAGTTCTCTGTCACTGGAGGTGCTCAAGGGCTGAATGATGACTTTTGTGGGGCATGTTGTAGAGCAGCAGTTCTCATCCTGTGGGTCTCAACTCCATTGGGGGTTGAACGACCCTTTTACAGGAGTCACAGGGGTCGCCGAAGACCATTGGAACACATTTCCAATGGTCTTAGGAACTGCTGAGACACCTTTTCTCTATTCATCTCCATGCGGGTCTGCCCACATGCATGAGTATTATAAAGGGTCGCAGCCTTAGGAAGGTTGAAAACCACTGTTGTAGAGGGACTTCATTCTTCTAGTGAGTGGTAGAGTACCTTTGGAGTTTCTTCCTGCTCTAAGATTAAATGTTTCTATCAACATCAGTCAGTGCAACTGTTTGAATGCACTTTTGTAAAGTGGCCTCAGTGGGTATCTTTGCCTCTAATTGATAAGCAAGCAGATTAGTAACATTAAAAAACTGTCAGCTTGATCCCTTGATCCTCAGTCTTCTACTTATTAGGAAATTTTGACTTCAAATTCAGGAATATAAGTAAATCAAAAACAAGAGGGCCTTGTTGGCATTTATATGACACTTTAAGGTTTGCAAAGCATTACATATACTGTCTTATATATATTACAACTCTGTGAAGCAGATGACCTGTTTAAAGGAGAGACAGTTAAAGCTGAAGCAGGTTAGTTGATCTGTTCAGGGTCACACAGCTGATGTCTGAGGCAGGATTTGAACTCTGGTCTTCTTGACTCAGAAGCCTAGCTCTGCACCACTCTGTCCTGTGATCTCAAATTACCTTCCAGCTTCTAGTCTGAATGTCATTGAATACCATCATGCTTGGCACTAAGTAGGAGTTTAACAAATGCTTATTGACTGGCTGATTGAATGCCCTTGGTTCAAATATCTAGAGATATCCTGTCCTTTGTAAGTTTCCTTTTTATTCTCTTTTGCTGTTGCCTAGGGAGAGAAAAAGCTGAATTAATGGATTTGGGGATTCTTCTTCACCCTCTACCTCCCCGCTGTCCCACAGTTAGTTATCAGCGCTGAAAGCCTCCTGGAAATCTTGTCTCCTTCATCACTCGCTTTTGATACTACAGGTTATACAGTCAGTTGCTGGTAACACAGGAGGCAGAAGAAATTTCATCTGTTTTTCTCCTTTTCTTTAAGCTCTGACTCTTCTCTTGGGATAAATAGGAAAAGATGGGTTCTGTCAGGTAAGCAGGTATGATTCAGACAAACCAGGAGAGACACTGAGTAAGGCAATCGTATCTGTGAGTCAGTTTCCTCAGTATAGTCATGCTAGATTCAAGAGTGGGGCATGCACTTCCTCTATAGTGGGGACGACATAACCGTGCCGTTCCTCATGGTCTGTAGTGTAGTCTTATGATGTATATAATCTTATGATCTTAAGGCCCTGATAAAGTTCTACCAGGACATTTGATTACCCTGTTCAGTTGTGTTCTTTTCCCCTCAGTTGTGCCCTTTGGGGGTCCTGGGATTTCTTTGCCATTGTTTCTTTAAAAAAATTTTTTTTAATTATCCAGATAAAAGCATAAAAGTCATCTCTCCCTCCCTTCACCCCCATCAGTTAAGTTTTTATTAGGTGCCTACTCTGTACTTTGTACTGTGCTACCAGGTGATATATAGGAGAGTCCCTGCTGGCTGAGAAGGAGTTTTTAAGTGTACTTTGGGGGTAGAGGTTTGGGGGGGAGGGATGCTGTGGGGAACATAAAATACATTTAGAAAATTTTAAGTGCTAATTGTATAATAGGCAGCGAAATAGAAATTAGGGTTGGAAAGTGGCAGCATGGGCTTTGTCTTCAGGGAAGATTTCATGGAAGAAGTATAGGTCTTGAAGGATGGGTAGAATTTGGATAAATGAAATAGAGATTAAGTATTTCAAGAGAAATTTGCAGTCTGTTGCTTATATTCATGCTTAGTTGGAAAAAAGATTGTATAAAGAACTAAAATTTCTATTTCTTTTCCATCTTTCAGAGGGCAATTGATTTTAAATTTTTTTTCGCTTTTTTTTT
>CM053593.1:354256309-354267121 GCA_028646575.1 Pseudocheirus occidentalis
TGGTGGGAGGGGGCAAAGATGTTAGGGATGCAACTGTGGGAGGGCAAGGCTAAGATTGTCGGAGTCAAGGCGATATAGGGATGAAGCTGTGGAAAGGTAAGGAGACATAGAGAATAGGCGGTGGGAGGGCACCAGGAGAGAATTGTGGGAGATGGAAGAGAGGTGGGGATGGGGCTCTAGGAGGGCACTGGAATATCCGGGATAGATGTGGGGGGGGTGCACGAATAAGACTATGGAAGGGCCCGGGGAACCGAGGATAGTAGGAGGACCGATGTCAGGATGCCAGTGTGGGGCTGTGGAGGTAAGAGAGATCTACAGGTGACAGAGAAAAAGGAGGCGAGGCTCCGTGGGGTAGTGACGTAGGAGAGGCTGGTTGGGGGCGGGGAGGGAATTGGCTGTCTCGTTTCTCAAAGAGAGCCCTCCAGTCATTAAGCTGGCCTTTGGTTATTAGGGGGCAAGGGGTACCCAAAAGATATTGAGGTTCCTTGATCACTCATAGCTGCCAGTCTCTCGGTGGCAGTTTCCTTGTGGGACCTGCCACCCCCTCTGCAGAAAGTACCACACAGGAAAGAAAAAGGGAACAGCATTGATTAAGAGGCACCTACTGTGTGCCAGGCACTCTGCTGAATGCTTTATTAACATTCAGTCATTTCACTGATAATATTGCATAGGAGCTCAAGAGGCCATGTAGTCTGTCCTCTTGATTTCAGACATTTTCCTTTTCCTTTTGGAATGGAGAAATGGTTTGCCGACACAGTATAGGTCCTGTTATCTGAGTCTTTGGTATTCCCTGTCAGACCAGTGGCCCCAGGACCGCCTGGTGGATTTGTGATCCCATTCTGCCAAGATGCTCTTCCCCTCCCTCTTCCTCCTCCATCCATAAGCCTTCTCCCTGGGGGATCAGGTCAGAGCTTTACCATCTGGATCTCAGCAGGGGAGAGGAACCACTCCTTCCTTCAGGGATCAGCTCCAACCCCTCTCCCCTTCATTAAAGGAAGGTCCCAGCCCATGTCAAGTTCTGTATTAGCCAGTTCCTGGTGGGATTCCAGCGTTCTGTGGTTTTCTCTGCCCTCTGCTCTGGGCCTTGGTTTCCCTTCCCCCAAAATGAGATCTTGAGTTAGGGTCATGAGGCTGAAGGTGAAAAGGGATTTGAGGGGTATTGAAACCTTCTCTAGAAGCCTTGGCCCCAAGCCTTACTTACATGGAATAAGGCACAATTGGGGGCTGGGAATTACTTACAGATCCTCCAACCACCTGGTCCCAGTCTCTCTATTCCTCCTCCCCCCCCCTTCCCCACCCAGGCCCATCCTTTTTCCTTTTTTCCTCTCTTTTCTCACCCCCCATCCTTCTTCCTTTTTTTCTCACCCCCCCATCCTTCTCTTCTTTCTTTTTTCTCATCCCTTTGCCTTATCTCTCAAAAAGCTGGGGTGGGCCTGGGAATCTAAAAATAAGCCAGAAGGAAAAAGCAACTTTTAGGGGAGGGTTAGGAGCTTTGGTGGTGCTGGAGTTAAGGTGGGGGAGAGAAGGAGGGAGGTGATGGAGGAGCTGCTGTTCTACCTCCTCCTCCATCAATGCTGGCTTTTCCCAGCCTATTGTTAGTTGCCAAAGGGAGATGGGTATGTTTAAGTCCATCTAGGTGGGAGAAGCTTAGGGAAGGGGGTGAGAGACACTGAACTGGGGCCTATTGAAACAGGAATTGGAAGGACATCTGAAGTAGACTCCTGTCTATTGTTGGGGGGAGGGGAGACAAGGAGGCGGATTCTCAACTCTTCCCTTAGGGCCTGGTCATCTTTTTCTAGGAGCAAGTTTTCCATCTAGTCATGTGAAGTTCTTCCTTTGGGCCCTTCTAAGTGATTCCTCAGCAGAAGGGTCTCCTTTAGGATGGGTATCTATTTATGTCTAGTTATGAGGGGTTATGGTAGAATTATACCCCTTCTCTTGAGGTAGGCAGGGGTAGGCTCCCCCTCAGCAGGAGGCCTGGTTGTGGTTAGTCTCAGCCTTTGGGATCCCAGCCCCAGCTCATCTGTGTGGCCTTCTCTCCCCAGCACATGGTGATGAGTTTCCGGGTGTCTGAGCTGCAGGTGCTTCTGGGCTTTGCAGGCCGCAACAAGAGTGGGAGAAAGCACGAATTACTGACCAAGGCCTTGCAGCTTCTCAAGTCTGGCTGTGGCCCCAGCGTCCAGATGAAGATCAAAGAGCTTTACCGCCGTCGCTTCCCCCGAAAGGCCCTTGTGCCTTCGGAGCTCTCCCTGATCTCTCTGCCTCCAGGAGCCCCACCCTTGGTCTCTCCTGGCCCCTTGCCCCCAGCCCCTGCCACCCTCCTGCCTTCAGGACCTCTCTTGGGGGGGCCCAAACGTGAGGCTGATGTCCACCCTTCCCTGCCCCAGCCAGTTCACCCTGATGTCACAATGAGGCCACTACCCTTCTATGACGTGTACGGGGAACTCATCAGGCCCACCACCCTTGGTATGGAATTGCCCCTTTGAATCTGACCTAGTAAACCACCTGACAATGCTTGCATGACTCCATCTTCCTCTAAATTTCTCCATTTATATTCTTGTTCTAAATAAGAAGCTAACCTAATGTTGGGGCAGCTAGATGGACTCAGTGGATAGAGTGCTGGTTCTGGGGTCAGGAGGACCTGGGATCCAGTCTGGCCTCTGGCACTTATTAGTTGTGTGACCCTGGGCAAGTCACTTAACTCCTGCTTGTCCCAATCCACTGGACAAGGAGATGGCAAACCATTCCAGCATCCTTGCCAAGAAAACCCTCCGGCCAGTGGCATGCTATGGTCCCCGGGGTCCTAAAGAGCTGGATACCACTGAATAGCAACCACCTGTTGTCCCAAAGTGCCCCCCCCCCCCAGAGGCCTGAGCTCTGAGGCAGGGGAAGTTTGCTTACTCAGATGGGGCGCCTGTTCATGGCAGACCTTTGGCCTGCTCAGTAACTGTCCTTCATCTTTTGTGTACCTAGCATCCACCAACAGCCAGAGGTTTGAGGAGGCTCATTTCACCTTCGCGTTGACACCACAGCAGGTGCAACAGATTCTCGCCTCTAGGTACTGGAGCCCCTCCCTCTGATTTCCCTTGTCCTTGATCATGCTTTTGCATCCTGGCTTTTGGTCCTCATCTCTTGACTCCATCTCTGATCTGCCACGTACCATCGTACCTTCCTAACGTAGCCATAGCCAACTTGACTTCCCATCTGCCCCACCATCTGTCACTTTTCTCCCAGACCATCTTTTTCCCTTGCCCCGAACTCTGTAATCTCTCCTTCCCTTTTTCTGTTTTAGGGATGTTCTGCCTGGGGCCAAGTGTGACTACACAGTACAGGTACAGCTCAGGTGAGACAAGTCCCAGAAGACACCCTTCTTATCCCTCTCTACCCCATCACTCTGGGAAACAGTCCCTGGCCCCTCTGGGTGGAGGTGGTAAGGGCTTCTCTTAGAATCTAGAGGAGGTATAAAGGCAACCCTGGAGATGGTCTGAAAATTCCATCTCCTATGTTTACTGTCCCATCTGTGAGATACATACAACTTGACTTAAGATAAATACCCATGTGCTATGGAGAGTGGCATTTTCTGACATATTCAAAAAAGTGTTATTTAAATGTCCCCCATTGTATTATCCTGTTGCCACATCTCCTATGGTTGCCCATCATCTGGGCCTTGTTTTCAGAAGGCTTTCATTCTTTTTCCAGGGGTAGATAATTCTTTCCTTTGGGATAAGGGAAGGAGGGAGTTTCTCCCTTGGACTTTTTTGGAAAGAAATAACAGTTTTATCCTTGGGTTTGGCCCTTAATTTTTTCCTCTGTCTACAGATTCAGCTCAGGAGCTAGACATGTAAATGGTAACTTCCTGTACCTTTTCTCCCCTGCGCCCCCCCAATCTTTCATTAGGTTCTGTCTCTGTGAGACCAGCTGTCCCCAGGAAGATTATTTTCCTCCTAACCTCTTTGTCAAGGTTAATGGGAAACTGTGTCCCCTGCCGGTAAGTAACCCCTTCCTCAAAGTGCCTCCCTCAACTTGCCCCAGCAACCTTTCAGTCGTTGAGTGGTACCATTCTTCTGACAATCCCATCCCTATATCCTCACCCTTTGCAAACCCATCTTTCCTCTAAGTGGGGATGTTCCTCTCTAAACCCTCCCAAGGTTGTTGGCAGTCTCAAGGGTGATAAGATGGAGCAAACCCTGAAGTGCTGCATAGGTACCACAGTTACTTCTGCCCTGACACTCCCCCCGCCATTCTCTCTAGGGTTATCTTCCCCCAACCAAGAATGGGGCTGAACCCAAAAGACCCAGTCGACCTATCAACATCACATCTTTAGCTCGACTTTCAGCCACTGTCCCCAATACTATTGTGGTCAACTGGTCTTCAGAATTTGGACGGGTGAGCTGTGTGCCTGGGGCAGGAGGGTGGGACAAGCATACAGAGAGGTGGGGCATGTGATGTCTGGGTGTTAAATTTTAGGGGAGGGTATATACATCTTTTGGGTTAGCTAGCATAACCCACTGCCTCTGCGCCCCACTTTGCTTTGGGAGTAAGTACCATGGTAACAGGGGAAACAAACTGACATTTTCCCCAGAATTACTCACTGTCGGTGTACCTAGTAAGGCAGCTGACCTCCGTGACGCTCCTGCAGAAACTGAGAGCAAAAGGCATCCGGAATCCAGACCACTCCCGGGCACTGAGTGAGTTATCTCAAGATAAATACCCCATCTTCCTCTCACTGATTCTGAAGCTTGCCCCCATACTCTTCTCCAACCCAAACCTTCCTCGTGTCTAGCTTTTCCCGGGTGAGCCCCTATCAACCTCAGTCCTGTCTCATGATGGCCCCTGGGGCAGCTCCTGCCTCTACTGATCCCATGGCTTTGGTTTTGGTCTCATTTCAGTCAAGGAGAAATTGACAGCCGACCCAGACAGTGAGGTGGCCACCACAAGCCTTCGGGTGTCACTCATGTGCCCGGTGGGTACTAGAAGTGGGGAGACTTTGGGGATCGGATGGGGGTGGGGAGGCTGAGTTGGGCTCCCAGGGTTTCTGTTTAACAAGATAAGGTGTCCCAGAAGGAAGAAAGCTGAATAAAGGAAATGTGATGAGGAGTCTTGCTTTTCCTCAGTTAGGGAAGATGCGTTTGGCTGTCCCATGCCGGGCCCTCACCTGTGCCCACCTACAGAGCTTCGATGCTGCCCTCTACCTGCAGATGAATGAGAAGAAGCCAACATGGACTTGCCCTGTGTGTGACAAGAAGGCTCCCTATGAATCTCTGGTCATAGATGGGTATGGTCACTTCTGCTCCCACTTGTCCAAGACACGCAGATTAACCCCATTCTTTCCTTTGACGTGGACAGCAAGAATATCCCCTAGGAGAACCTAGACACTGAACACATATGGATATTCTCATCCAGCCAGACTTAGCCTGACAATCTCACGTTTCTGTCCCTCTCTCTAGTACCCCGCATCAGGTGGTTCATGTTACCCCTAAATCCCTGCTTTTCTCTTGCCCTAGGCTAGTGTAACCCTCTCCCAACAACTATACCCCCTAATCTTCTCATGACCCTCCCTAACCTTTTTCTTCTTCTTCTTCTCCCAGATTATTCATGGAGATTCTGAATTCGTGCACTGACTGTGATGAGATCCAGTTCATGGAAGATGGATCCTGGTGCCCAATGAGGCCCAAAAAAGAAACCCCTGAAGTGTGCCCCACACCAGGCTATGGGTTAGATGGTGAGTGACGGATGACTCCCCATTCATTCCCAGTTGGGGTTTAGGGTCAGATGAAGTCTGACCATTTTTCCCACAGGTTATGGCCTGACACCTATCCTGAGATAGTGTCCTTCTGATATCTCCAGGTCCTCCCTTTGGACCTGGCCCTGAAGGCAAACCCCCAGAGACCAAGAAGAAGATTGAGATTATTGACTTGACACTGGACAGTTCTTCAGACGAGGAAGACCTGCCCCCTGCCAAGAAGCACTGTCCAGTCACCTCGCCTGTCATCCCTGGCCCCCCTGGAGGCAAAGGGTACAAAGAACGGTGTTGAGAAAGAAGTCAGGGGAGAGGACAGGGTTTGGAGCAAGATCAGGGGAACAAGGCCAGGCCATGACCTCCTAAAGATATGCCTGCTTTTTTGGGTAGTCGTGAGGGGTTGGGGCTGGCTTGGGACATGAAGATGGGTGGATTTGGGGAGACTTTCTAGGAGGTGACACTGTGGCTCGTTTTCTCAGCTTCCTCTCTCCTTACAGAGTACTAGCTACCACTCACCAGCCATCATCTGTGCTCCGGAGCCCAAGTATGAGCACTCTGAGCAGCGACTTCCTGTCCAGCCTCCCTCTTCCAGAGTATCCACCAGCCTTTCCACTGGGGGCTGAAATCCAGGGTATGACCCAGACCCAAATATGGGTCCATCCATAAGAACCCCCTCTGCCCTTTTATTGCCTTGGGATTAGGTAACAAACCCTGTATGTAACTCCTGTTCCTCAAATCTCTCTAATTTCTCAGGGAATCCCACATCTGGGAAGTGGTGGGCAGCAGGTGCAGAATGACTTTGAATTTTATTTTTCCCTGTTTCCTCCTAGGTTTGGACTTATTTACTTTCTTTCAGAATGAAAGTCAAGTAAGTGCTCCTTTCCCCTTTCACTGAAGGGTCCAATCTCTGTACCTTCTTAGAAGTTATCTTTTTAGTTCTTACCAAGGGATCTGCTCTGGCTGTGAGGAACCCACTTGTCATGTGGGGTGAGACTGAGGTGACAGGCAGGCAGCTTATTCCCTTTTGGGGCTCTAAATAACAGAATTTTCATTTTAGAACTGGAAAAGATTCCCCAATTTACAGATTAAGAAACTGAGGCTCATGCGGGCAGATAGGCGGCGCAGTGAATAGAGCACCACCCCTGGAGTCAGGAGGACCTGAGTTGAAATGTAACATCAAATACTTTTAACACTTACTAGACTTGGGCAAGTCACTTAACCCCAATTGCCCTTTCCCCCCTCAAAAAAGCCAAAAAAAAAAAAAAAGAAAGAAAGAAAAGAAGTTGTGGCTCAGGAGGTTTGGTGACTAGTGGGGCTGGAACTAGAACCCAGATATGCCACTCCACTTGGTCCCCGAGTTCTTTCCACCACCACTCCTCTTCCACATATACCAGGCCACACCCTTCTCACACTCAGACATTCCATTCATTCTAAATGCCCACCACACTGGAGGGGGATTGATGTAGTGGGATGTCTAGCTGAGGATAAATGGTCTCACATCCATGGTGAGCAGGTCTTTCTAGAGAAAAACTCTCAGGTGGATTAGTCAGCCTTCTCTGGGATGTAGAAGATGTGGAAAGAGTATGTGGAAAGCGTCTGAGAGGTGGGAGATGGGGGGAAGGGTTGTCTTAAATATTTTCTCCCTGATTCTTCCTCTCAGCACTACAGTCCCTCGGTCATCACCTCAATAGATGAGCAGGACACCGTTGGCCATTTCTTCCAGTACCGCGGCACCCCTTCCCACTTCCTGGGTCCACTGGCCCCTGTGCTGGGGAGCTCTCACCGAGGTTCTCCTCCAGCACCCCCTCCTGGCCGAGTCAGCAGCATCGTGGCTCCTGGTGGGGCCCTGAGGGATGGACACGGAGGACCCCTCCCTCCAGGTTCTTCCCTGACTGGCTGTCGGCCAGATATTATCTCCCTGGACTGAAACTCTGGGATCCTGGACCTCCACATCTGCCTTCAGCACTTAGTGGGGATATCAGGGAAGCCCTGTCCCTCAGCTCCATGAACTGATTCCCTCGGGGGCTGTGGCCAAAGGCTACAAGCAGAAACTCATGGATCTGTACTCCTGGTCCCCTCTCTGCCTAGCAGGGCTAGCACCCAAAGGGTTAACATTTAACCTCTTTAAAAGGACATTTTGGGTTTATTTTTGGAAATGCTCTTCAGATGGAGGCATGTAAGCCAAGAAGGGGCAGGGAGATCTAAGAATTGTGCCTAAGTATTCAGCCTGGATGGTTTTCCATTCTTTTCTTCCTTTCCCCTACTGCTCCATGTGTCTCAGACCTAAATCTGAGCAGCTGGAGTGGAACAGGGGTGAGTGCCAGTGGGTGAGTGGGTGGGTGGATGGGTGGAGAGAGGGAGGGATGGATGGGAGATCTCCATTGGTCCCCCTCAACACATCCAACATTTCTTCTATGTCCATTCATTCCCCTTCTGAGTACGGGACAGACAGATGGAGAGACAAAGATAGGGCCCGAGATCTCTATTTTCACTTGCAGCTTTTTGTACAGAAATGAGAAAAACCAAAAAACTCCAAAGATGACCCTTGCTCCTTTCTCAGTCTGAGGATGAGATAAGGAGCTCTACCTTCTCTGCCTCTCTAAGGTTTGGGATGAGAGAGAAGGTAGGGTTTTGTCCTGTTGCCTGGTTCTCTATTTATATATATATATATACATATATATATAAATAAATGAATATATATATATATATATATATCTATTTAAGTTGTTGATGATTCCCCAAGGCCTCCCTATCCTGGGGTCTGAGTTTCCAGTGGGATCCATAGTCTCAGAGTTATGGTCATGGAACTCATTCTGCACCTTTGGAGGACTCATTTAGTTCCTCCTCCCCCAAATTCACCCTTCCCTCTTTTATGACCTTTATTTTAATTTAATTTCATATTTCCAGAGTTGTAGCAATGTTCTCACCGACAATAAAGGTTGTGAATCCTATGTATGTCCATAGGGAAATGGAGAGTGTCTTATCTACTTGTCTTTCTTGATGCTGCTGAGGAGCGTTGGCATCCAGTGTCCGGTTTTATTCTGATTCTGATTTTGAGGAGGGGTCTGTGTGATACTTTGAGGACCTAGGGTCAGGATAACAGGATAAAAAGGACCTTGTGACCTCCTACACAAAGTGTTTTCCTCACCTGTGAGGGAGATAGTACCAATATCTCTATTTTACAAAAGGGGAAGGTAAGACTGATCATAAGGTTAATAGGTGTTGGAATCAAGGTCTTTAAGTTCAGACTCCTTCCCCTTTTTCCTACCAGTGTTCTGCCCTGCCCTCCAGTTTGATGCTAAAATTGACCAGTTTGGACCCATACACATCTCTTCCGTTACCTCTTCAGATGCTGTAGCCATAGACCAAGAGCAAATTTGGTTCCCATACTGACTCTCTCCTCATCCTTCCCTGTGTTCAGAGATTTCCGAAGCAAAGTTGACACAGGCAGGTCCAGTCTTTGGGCCACATCTTCCTGAAGCTCCACTGCCCTGGAACAGAAGGGACACAGGTCAGGGTCTGGGATTCCTGGGGGTAAGATCACTTTTCATGGCCTTTCTCAGAAATGGCCAAGAGACTATAGAAGGGTGGGCATACATGGACCCAAGTGGGCAGATCGATGGGAGTGGTCTCTACTTACTGAACAAAGGGCAGCAGGTGTGAAGGGAGAGGTTCAGTCATCTCTGGTCCATCTTCAGAGGCTGCCACTGCCGCCAATACATCTGGCTTTAGCCAGGCATAGGCACTCACCTCTTCCTGGTTCGGCTGGATTCGTTCCTGGGGGTCAGACACTTACTCTCAGTGGCCCTTGATCACAGCTGATTCACCAGACATCTGTCAGAGGGCCTTTGTTGGAGGCACACAGAGAGAGCTGCCTATACTTTTACAGACTGGAAATTTTGTAGACTTTCATAGAGTGACTTCCCTGATTAACCTTACCCCATTATCAATCCTACCTGTAGCTGCTGCTCTGTTTCCTGGGAAGTCACCAGTAGGTAGAGAACGATGTGGTGATATCTGGGGTGGCCTTGGCTCAGCATGGGGGGAAAGGCAGACTAAGGAGAGAAGAACACAACAGAGGAAGATTTCCTGGATCCAAACAGGATCCCTCATCCCTAAATGCTTCTCAGCAGTCAAAACGTGGGAAGGGGGTTTGTGGAGAGAAAAACTCATAGGCTATTGGAAGAAGAGACACCTGGGCTGAAGACTGGGGCCTGGCTCTGCAGGAAGGCATTTATTTAAATGAGGCGTATGGTGCCCCTAACTCTTCTCTCTTGGGCATTGGGCTGATTCAGTGTTTGGTGGTGGTGGGGATAGGTCCTCTCTCACCTCCCATAGTCCCAGAGGAAACCAGGAGTACCGGCCTTGAGGCAGCTGCAGACCTGTCTCCTCCCACAGCTCCCGAAGCCCCCCATCCAGCAGCTGGCGATCAGAGAAAACAGTCAGCTGGCCGGTCAAGGCTGACATCTGGAAGAGGCAGCTGCCTTCCTGTCCCCACCAAGTCCTGGGCTCCCTCCTCCCCCTCCCGTGCAGTTGTTTCGGGGCCACTGGGGGTGGTCTGGGACAGGAAGCATTTATTCCTCCAAATTCGGGGCTTAATGGCTGTGGTTACCTCCTCATCCAGTTCCACGTGACCACCTACAATAACAACGGGCTGGTGATTGTGTGCCCTAGACTGGGACCCCTTCACTTTTCTCCCCCTCTTCCCCCGATGCGCTGGGAGACTCAATCCTATAGTTCCATTGGAGCCTGGGGCCCTGCCAGGGGCCTACATCCAACTTCCACACCCACCGTGGGCCCCGCGGCTGGACATCAAAGCCCCTGAAATGTGTGTGCTGAACGAGGCTGGGAAAGGACTGCACGAAGGCCAGGAGGGGCTTCCTGGCGTGCCGGCCTGCCCCTGCTGGGCTTGGGGGTAGGGTAGGGTTCACCTGGGGGGACCCAGAGGTTGGGGGACGTGTGCATGCTCGAGGTCCTCCGGGTCAGGAGCACGGTCTGGTCACGGGACTGCAGGATGACAGCCACGGCCAAGTCCACTCCGCGGTCCGGCGACTGCTTCGGCCCCACAGCTC
>CM053593.1:354267221-354280207 GCA_028646575.1 Pseudocheirus occidentalis
CGGGCCCCAGGCCCAAAAGGCCGCACACGCTCCGCGCGAAGCCCGCAGGCTCCGGCCGCCCCGAAAGGAGCAGGAGCACGCGGGCCTGTGCCATAGCGGGGGCGCCCCGGGAAGCGGCTCACGCAGCCCCCCCTGGCGGCCAGGCGGGACAGACCCCGCCCTCCGCCCGGCGTGGGCGACGTAGAGAGCTGTGGCCTCCGATGCCGCTGCACCCGCCTGCTGTGCCTAGGCTTCCAGCCACGTGGCCCGAGGGGCTCGGCCGGCCCCGGCGGCCCCCAGCTGGGAACCCCCGGCCGACTGCCACTCAAAGGCCTTAGCGGGCTGACTCCACGCTTTGGCGCGATTGTAATTTCACGCGCACCAAGTAAGCGCCTACTACGTGCTAGGAGGGCTCCCCCTCCTCCCCGAGTTCTCAATGAAAGCCCCCTGTCACAGGGGAACCTACACCCGGAATAGCACGTATTCACATGCACATGTGGTCTCCCAACAAAATGGAACCTCCTCCAGAGTAACGAGGCATGTTTCACTTTTATACCCCCAGCACCTAGCATGTTGTAGGAACTTAACTGCATTTTGATCGATGAGTTAATAACAGGAGGCATTTACATGGCACTTTAAGGTTGGCAAAGCTCTTCCCATGTTATTCCATTTGTTCCTCACACTGACCAAGGGCTTTATTAGTCCCATTTAACAGACGAAAAACTAAGAGAGAACTTAACTCAGATAACTGGAAAGGCCACTTGTAGGTGACTTGGGTTATGGGAGTCTGGGAGACAGGAATCTTAAGATGTCAGGGGCAAGAACATTCTAAGGCATGGGCAGAGGCAAGAGACTGTTCTCAGTACTTTTGCACTTGGACAACGAGCCCCAAGAAGCTAACTACTCTTGTAGGTGTGGGACCTGAAGTCAGGAAGTCTCATCTTCCAGAGTTCAAATCCAGCCTCCGACCCTGGGTAAATCACCTAACCCTATTTGCCTCAATTCTAATCTATAAAATGAGCTGGAAAAAGAAATGTCAGGCCACTCCATTATATCTTTGCCAAGAAAACCTCAAACAGTGTCACAAAGGGTCAGACACAGCTGAAAAAGTTCAACCATAAAAAAAAAAAAAAATGGGCTCAAGGTGTGAGTTGCCACTAATCAGAATGCTGGCCAATTAAAGAGCCAGGCCTCTGGTGTCCTTCCCTTCCCATGATACCAGGCCACCTCTGATGCCTTAAAGGAGGGCCAAACTGCCTGCTTTTCCAAATATCTTCACAAGGAGCATATTCCATCTGCTCCTCATATACTCACTGAAGTAGGCAGAGCAGGGGACATTCTTAATGTCATTAATGAGGAAAATGAGGCCCTCAGGCTCCACTTTTGTACTGACTGAAGGGCACCTGGGCAGCAGCATGCTTCGGATTCCTAATCTAATACTATGCTTTTGACGTCAGGCTATCTCACCCATACCTTTCAGTGCCTAACTGTACTTGGAAAAGCTCTCAGTCAATAAACGTTCATTAAGCACCTACCACGTGCCAGGCCCTGAGCTAAGTCCTAGAGATAGAGACTATCTCTGCTTGGGGACTGAGCTCTTTGTCTAACCAGGAGACAACATGGAAACTATTCATAAACTATGCACACAGTAAAAGGGAAAATAATCGACAGAAAGGCGGCTCTAGGATTGAGGCGATCAGCCAAGGCTTCCTGCCTGAAGGTGGGATTTTGGCTGGCACTTGAAGGAGTATTATTTTCTCTGAAAAGACAATCCATCCCCTTCCCCCCCAACCCGCTGCATCATTCTCACATTCCCCTTAAGGGGACTTTGGTCTTTCACTTTTAGGATCCAGCTACAACTCTGGGAAACAGCATAATATTAGGTAACATTTACACAGCACTCTCAGGCTGCAAAGCACTTTCTATGATCTCACATGATTTTTAACAGCTCTGTCAGGTAGACCCTGTGCGAGGCCCATTTACAGATGGGTAAATGAGGGTTTACAGAGATTAAGTAATTTACCTAGGGGCACATAGTATCTGAGGCAGGATCTGAAATCAGGTTTTGCTGATTCCAAGTCCAGCACCTAAGCATTAGGTCATCTAGTTGCCTAATACACCACAGTCACGGCTGGTCAAGGGCAGGAGTGCAAGAATCACAGAGCAGGATTTACTCTGCTGTGGATCTAGGGAAGAAGAACAATGGCATTTAGCTGTACAAAGAGGTGTGAAGAGCAAACTGTCACTGGTCCAAGACAACATTGGCAATCTGTCAGAGTGAGTGCCGTTCTCCTGGTATCCATTCCTGGGAGGTTGGGGCATGTGCATGTGTGTGTGCCACTGGACACCATCCTTTGCACACTCTGTGGGCGCACACACTGAAGGTCATAAGTCTCTGAGAAGGAGTCCACTGGACTGGGGGAGGCTGGGGAGAAATCTGCATCTCACAGGAAGAACAGTGAGATGCCTTTAATTCTTCCCCACATTGTCCTCCAAGGAAGGATTTCCCCTAGAGTCAGGATCTTTTCATGGTACTCTCTGTGTACGACTCCAGCACAAAGATGGTTTCATCCACTTGAATCTCACTGGCATCTAACCTGCAAAGATAAAAGCACGTTGGAATCGACTTGGCTCCCACTGGGGGGTAACAGAGGAGAGTGGCTGCACTGAGAGGAAGTAGTGCTGCCAGTAGGCAGAGGGCTATGCTTGGAGTCAGAAGACATGGGTGTGAATTCTGCCTCCAGTATTTCTGAGGTGTGTGACCAGAGACAAGCCATGAAACTTCCCTGGGTCCTGGTTTTCTTATCTGCAAAAAGGGGGCCGGTCTAAGCACTGACCTTTCCAGGAAGGGGTGTGGTAAAGATCAAACAGGGAAATAGAGGCAAAGCATTTCCAATCCTAGAGTGCCTGAAAAATGTAACCACTATGATCTTCTGTGGCCATGAGGAACAGTTTAAGACTCCTAAAGAGAGGTGGTGGGGCAGCATCAAGGGAACCCAAAGGGCCACCCACTTGTTGACGTTGCGTTTCAGACTCTCCAGCTGCTGGCGCTCAGGAGCTGTGATCATCTCCTCAATCTCCTGCAGCTGGGCCTCTTCGGCCCCTGTGGCCTGCATGGATGCAAGGATGGCTTCCACCCGCTGGGACTTCTCCAGCAATCGCCTGCCAAGCATGGATAGCGCCACTCAGACACGACCCATGCCCACTGTGTGTACTGCACCCACCCCTTTATGGAAAACTCCCACCCTGAATGTGCAGTTTAACCTGAAGACTGCTAGCTTCTAGGGGACTCTTCCATAAGTCCACCTGGAAATGGAGACGCCTGAACCCTGACAACCCTTAATCCTACCCAGACATAAGGGATTTATACGGAAGTGTCATACTTGCAAACTTCACATGGGGTTAAGAGAGAAACATTATTTCTTCAACTTTGGTCCATCCATACGTGCACTTTACCCAGAGTAGCTTGTATAAAATTGGTCTATTCTGCCTTAAGTGACTCACATTCAGACTTTGCCATGATCTGATGAAGCTGCTTAATTTTCCTTTTCTTTCTAGCTATTGTGATCTCAGACCCCCGCCTTTCTCAGAATGGCAACAGTCACCATTATGGATGGAAATTTCTCTGTAACCGCTGGACCTTGGGGAACGGCAGATATGAACCAAAATCCCACTTACTTGTTCTCTTTTGTCTCAAACTGCCGCCTCTCTATTAAGTTGGCTACACTCTGGGAAGAGAAGAGAGATACCATGTGTCAGCCTGGCCCAGAAGCAGTTTGAGAGAAGAGGGGTGAGCAAGGGGCACCACAGCAAGAGACACTGTGGGCAGGTACCTTGTAGCAGCGGCGCAATAGCATGCGGGCGGCAGGCAAGGAATTCACTGTGTACAGGTAGAAGGTTCGAGAGGGCGCATGGTCCGGGGTCTTAGGGATCTCCTGTTTGCAGAGAAGGGCAGAGCAGACACAGCTATCCTGGTACCCACAGTGCTTTCTTTCTCATCGCAGGAGCTACCTGGGCTAAGATCCTACACTCATTCCTACCTCATCTCTCCACCTCCCTTGTTTGTGACCAGTGGGGAAGGTGCTCCCAGGCAGGAACTTCTGCCAGTACACGTCAGTCCCCTTCTCAGCCACTTATTTAGAGAGTGGCCCATGGGCTGGGTGGTGGCCACCTGGGCAGTGTGGGTCTGAGGCAGGACTCAAACTCAGACCTTCTCTGTCCACATCATACTGCCTCTGTACCTTTTTTCTTCCCAGGCTTCATACACCGTATTTCCCTTGACTTGCCCTCCAACCCAGTGAGGCTGGTCTTCTCGCTGGTCCTGATTCTATGTATTTTTACCCAAATAAGAGCTGGAATGCTCTTCTTTCTGACCTCCACCTCTGGTCTCCTTTCTCACCTTCACCTCTTGGCCTCTTTTATTCTTACTTCCTTCAGATCTCAGCTAAAATCCAACCTTTTCCAGGCCCAGGACCCAGTATATATATAATCTGTGTGTGTTGTCCCCTTCGCTGCATTAGACTGAACTCCCTGCAGGGAGGCATGGCTGTTTCATTTCTTTGTATGCCCAGAGCTTCAAGGCACAGTACTTGGCACATAGTACAATGCTTAATAAATGCTTAATGGCTGACAGAGCATGGGTTTCCTGAGAACAATGACCATGGTTCTTCCTTTGTCTCATCCCAGGGCCTGCTACAAAATTCTCCACAGAATGGGGCCTAGTTAATGCTGCTGACTGACCTCAGGGAAGGTTCTGTCCTGACTAAGGGGCTGTGGAGGCAGGGTCTAAGATGAGGGGTATGAGACATCTCACAGCTCTGCCCTCCACATGAAAAATGGTAGATGACTTGTCTCTGTAATTTCTCCTCAGACTTCAAACAGGAAAACTGAGATACAGAAAGGGGGAAGTCTATGGCAGGGCACTACTGTGGTTCTGTTCCTGATCCTCACCCCTGCAGCTTTCCTGAGTCTAGGTCCTGCCCATCTGGTAGTATAGTCAGCATGCCCCAATTACCTGTAAAGAGATAAGGTTTTCTGACAGCAATTTATACAGCATGTCCTTTGCTTCTTTAGCAGGAATCATGGCAAAGTCTTCCACCTGTTTCTGCTCCAGGTGCTTCTTCCGCAAAACCAGCCGGAATATCCTGGCACAGCGGGACCCAAACCTGGACAAGGGTGGAGAGAGCTAAAGCTAGGAGATCCAGGGGCTGGTCCCGCCTCCCACCCTGCAGCCAGGGGGTACCCCTCATTCACACACCAGCTGCTCTTCTATTTCAGCAAAAGCTCCAAAGGTCTGCTGATGGTCACTACCTGCTGCTTGGGGAACAGGCACTAAGCCAATGACCAGCCTGGAGGCAAATAAGTCACCATCATAAAAACCTGGGATTTGTGCCAGTGTTCATGGGAAAGATGCTCCACCCAGCCCATGACTATATAGCCAGATGTGTGCAAAGAATTGGCCCCGACTGTTTAGATGATTCTCTCAGGTTCCTTTTTGCTTACCAGGGAACCCAGGAATAAACATCACCTGCAGGAGGCAAGGAGGGACAGGGAAAATGACAGAGTGACAGTGTGCCTTCGTTCCCAAATGAAGAAGGGAATCATTCATTCAAAGCTCCTCTCTCACCTTTCCTGCACAATGGACTCCAGTGTTGCCATGGCCAATGATGCCAATGCCTTGTGGAGGTCTGGGTGGAATGCATTAAGGTCACTGAGTCAGATTTTTAGGCCTTGTGTGGCCCTGGAAGTGAGAGACCCAGGGACCCTGGTCCTGGCAGTGTGTGGACATGTGTGTCATATTGTTTTGGGAGCAGGGTACTGGACCAGCCATTTGTCATTTCTTTCCCAAGACCATAGGAAAAAGGATTTTAGAACTTGAAAAAGGGGACTGTGAACAGGTTGTTCTGTGATTTCACTTTTATTGTGTATGTGGTAAAAACCTAGTTCAAGGGAATCTCACTGACTAAGTCTTCTTAACAGTCAATTTTTAAAAATTAGTAGGCCTTAACCAGAAAAATCTTTCGTGTTTTACTTTTGCTTAAAATCTTGCTTAAGCGGGGCGACTAGGTGGCACACTGAATAGAGCACCGGCCCTGGAGTCAGGAGTACCCGAGTTCAAATCTGGCCTCAGACACTTCACACACACACACACACACACACACACACACACACACACACACACACACACACACACGCCGTGTGACCTTGGGCAAGTCACTTAACCCCAACTGCCCTCCAAAAAACAAAAAACAATCTTGCTTAAGTGCATAGTATATTGTGTACTGTAACGTTTTAGAATCTTGGATTCTAAAATGATTTAGAATGATTTAGAATCTTGGATGGTTTAGAATCTTGCAGTACTTCATTACGAAGGGCATAACCATAAGTAGAGAACACGTCAAAGTTTCTATGCTGACTCCAGGATTCAGAGGAGAAGCTGCTTACTTGGAAATAATTCTTGCTATCAGGTTATTTTCTTGTCATTGGTCTTTAAAGAAAAATTCAGTGTGCAGAAAAAATTCCAGATTCAGTGTTCTAGTTAATAGTGTCTTTTTCTGAATCCCAAGGGGAAGGGACCACATTTTATTAACAGGCCTGGCTAGTCTGTGTATCTGCTTGGGAAGGATACTGATGACATACATTCCTCCACCGCTGTCTCCTGATTTCCCAACAAACTCCAGCTGCAGGAAGAGAAAAGAATGAACCTTTTAGAGAGCCTTGTAACTGCATCATAGGGAACAAGGGTGGTCAGAGGCTTTAGGCAGGCAATACTCTTAGAAAAGGTTAAAGTGGAAGAAATGCCTAGGACTGGTGAAGAATGAGGTTGGAGGAGAATGACACCAGCTGGCACTTGTGAAAACTAGAGGCAGGAAAAAGTCAGACTTACAGGGTCATCTGCCAGAAGGGTCAGATACTGGTCAAGAACTTGCTTGGAGATGTTATATCCAACAGGGAGAGATCTGAAGATCTGGAGGGCAATAAAGGTAGGATTGGTAGGATTTCTGGCATAAAGAGAAATGCTGCCCTGAAGGGATGTAGCGAACAGCCTGGCCCACAGAGATCTGAAAGGAAAGTCCCTCATCCTGGAAGTATTCCTGTAGAGCCAGTAGGAGTCTGGCCACTGAGAGAAGTCAGGTAACATTATGGATTACTCATAGTTGTAGGCTGGGATACTGGGCACTGAATCATAACAGCATCTCATTAGTTATGGTTTTTGGTGTGATTTACAAACCCTTCCTAATTTGACTTCAGTATCTGCCTTCCTGTCTGTCTCTCTTCACACACTCATCTAGTTAAACTGATTGGCTAGCTGTGGGTCATGCACAACACTGCCCTGGTACAGGTGATATCCTGATCTTTGTTTGTGGTTTTTTTTTTTTTAGGCAATTAGGATTAAGTGATTTGCCCAAAGTCACACAGCTAATAAGTGTATGAGGCTGGATGTGAACTCAGGTCCTCCTGTCCCAGGTCTCTTTTTTCCATTCTGGGTTTGACCTCCCTTTTCAAGGTATTTGTACTTTGTATGTGCTGTCCTGAAAGTCTTAGTGCAGCTGTTGAGGTTGAGTCACTTTTGGAACTTCTGGGACACCTTTTATCTATTTATTATGCTTTGTATTTACTTATCTATGTATTATAGTACTGTGTGCTGTCTCTATATTACGGTACTGCATCCCCCCCAGGGCATCACTTCATCACTTCATCTTTGTACAGTGTTCTTAGCACCTCCCATAGTGCCTTGCACAAAATAGCTGCTTAATCCATGTTTGATGAACAGATCTGAAAAAAATAAAACTTTCCTTTCCTTCTGGTTCTACCTCCAATCCCATGTTAAGTGCCCACTCATAAGAAGCGGGTGAAGTTTGTTGCATAGCCACCTCAATAGAAAGGAAAAGAAGCTACTCTAAGAGCAACAGGACCGAGGCACTCACCTCATTTGAAGACAGGGGCTGGGTAAAGGGAGCACAGGAGGAAGTGGTGATTTCACTCATCCGGAGCATGGTTCGAACAATCTCACTGCTGGTCTGTTAGGATACAGTCTGACATTCAGAACTCCCCACTATGTCCCTGTTCCAGTCCTGCCCCAGGAGTCACATGCAGCAAACAGGGAGTGTCTCTTCTGTCCAGTGACCCGCCCTCTTCAGATACCTGATCCATTCGGTTGGCTACTGCGCTCACAATGGACTGGTCACGAAAGTGCTGGTGGAATCTGTCAAGGTTGGCTTGCCAGTAAATGCCATCATCTGGAATGGGCTGGGGGTAGAGAGGCAGAGTGAGGGGCAGGGAATCAAGGAATCAGGATTAGCTGTAGCCTATGAGTGACAGAAGTTATTTTCTGAAAGCATAAAAGGTTCCTGGAAAGTACGTGAAGCAATTTGGGAACAAAATATTCTCTGTTGTTCCACCCTGGCAGAAGACTCCCCTTCGGACACTGCTCCGTGGTGAGTGATGTCGGGGCTCAGCTCTGCCTCCCATGGGGCTTGTCTACTCTATAGCTGGCCTGTCTGGAGAGGGACGCTCTTAGCCAGGAAGCACAATTACCTCTTTGCTCTCGGCTGTTTGTTTGGGCCGTTTAGGCCTTGGCTCCCCAGCTGCATCGTCATCAGATGATCGCCTTCTCTTTCCTTTTCCTGCCAGATCAAGACAATCCCATTACTGTCTGTAAGTAGAAGCGACTGAACACAAAGATGTGGGTAGGAGTCTCTCCGTCTCCTACGGACATGTGGTTACTTGGGGTGGAAGTTGCTTAGAAAGCTGAGGAGCCCCAAAAAACTGAAGATAATTTTTTTTCAAGTGATGGACAAAGGGAAGGGTGCTGGGAGGAGTTGAGTCTCAGTCCTAAGGGCACTGACCACAATGGGAGACAATTTCTGATAGTGTGAGGGAATAGGTACACCCAGTGTGTCAAAAAGCTAGATAGGTATGGTGGGAGACTCCTTACCTATAAGGTTCAGTTTGGGAACCAGATACATGTCCTTCTCGTTAATGCTAAGTGTCGGGGCAGGTGGCGGCGGCTGAGCATCAGCACTTTCTGGGGGATCAGGAACAAGGGGACATCTTTGTACAAAGTGTGTATCCGCTAAACGGCAAAATGTGCTGGATACCTCAGAGTAGTCCATGGTCTTCCCATCTGCATGAGAGACAGTAAAGAGCAGATGGGCTGGGCTGTGATGGCTGAGGCTCCATAGCCAGACCAGTGGTTGCCTTACCCTCCATCGTTTCAGTGAGGCGGTCAGCTACCTTCTTCACCACAGCTGACATGGTCATCTTCCCGTTGAGCAGGAGCTCCTCAACAATCAGTTCTCCTGTGTCACTGTACAAAGTTTTGGCTGTATATATGTAGCGAGGATACCGTAGGATGCGTAGGATGCGGCTGCAGTGGGCTTCATATTCTACAATCCCCCGTTTGTGTATCTGGTATGTTACCAGGTTATGCTGGATAAGGACACACAGGGCTTTTTTCACCTAGGGAGGTCCAAGAAAAAGAATAGGAAACAGTGTATCACATTTCTTGTATTCTTGAGAGGCCCCACCTGGAGGGGTGGAGAGTATACTAGACAGGTTGTCAAAAAACAATTATTTGGTGCTACCATGTGTAAGAAAGCAAAGAAAGGCATTTAGATTTGGGGCAGGGGGTGAGGGTGGAGGTGATAATAAGTATCTAAATAGGTACATACAAGACACACAGAGTGGATGGACAATAACTGTTGCTTGAGACACTTTAAGAAGCACCGAAGGGCTCACTAGTAGAAAATGTTTAAGAAGATTAAGAAGCTCAGGGATGAGCTTCCTGCAGAGGGCGACATTTGAGCCAAGTCTTAAAGGAAGCCAGAGATACAAAGAGAAAGAGGTGAGAAGGGAAAGCATAACTGACTTACTAGCCATGTGATCTAGCAAGTGTCTTAACCTGAGTCTTGGCTTTCTCTGTCAAATGGGCATAATAATAACTTTAGCAACTTCTTTACAAGGATGCTGGGAGACTGAAGAGAGCACAAGAGAGAGAGCACGTGATAGACTCAGACTTTCAAGAATCTCATCAGTGATTTGCTAGGAACTCCCCGCTTTCCTTTCCCCTGGGCATTTCCTGATAGTGACCAAATACTAAAGAAGAAACAAAAGACATTGCCATCATGGTGATTCTCCTTTGCCCCCTTCCCTTTGAAGCCTATCTCCCCACATCATCGTTTATTCTTATAGATTATGTCAGTAGTTGTAGGTACCTTTAGAGGTCCTGAGACCCTTCTGAGAATCTTTGAGGTCAAGACTATTTTCAAAATAATACTGAGATGTTTTAATTTCTAATATGGTAAATATTGAGAGAAATCATCCACACAATGGGAGAGTCCCCTCAATTCTTAAGAGTGTAATAAGTTTGGGACTAAGACATCTGAGAACTTCCGGGTTATATTACACTCATTCTCACAGTGAATAACCAAGGGACAGACTGGTACAATGTTAAAGAGTTAGATTTAGACAGAGGAGTCCTTGATCCACATGCTGGCCTCTATCACTCAGGACCCCCAAGAACCTGGGAAACTCATTTAATCTATCTGGCCCTCAATTTCCTCATCTGTAAAATAAAGAGGTTGGAATAAGTAACTTCTAAGGTTCCTTTCTGTCACATTCTGTCATATAATTTTATCCACTATCCTCTGACATATTCTCATTTCCTACATGGTTGCTCTTGTTTTGGATTTCTCTGACTTTTCTAGTAAACATATCATTGGGAAAACTTACAAGATCCAATCAGCCTAGTTGCTACTCATACTTCATCACCCTCAGTCCCTCTACTGGAAGGTAGAGCCATGAAACTCCTTAATCTCCATTTAAGAAGCAGCAGCAGCAGAGACATTATTTCTCAGGGGGTAAACTCATTTTGGACTTCTCTCTACCACCTCTCCCCCTTCCCCACTCACTTCAGCTTTCTTTTGTATATTGTCATCTCCAATTAGATTTTAAGTTCCCTGAGGGAAAGACCTATCATTCTTTACTTTTCCCTATTTGCATCCCCAGCACTCAGTATAGTGTCAGGCACAAAGAAGGTGCTTAATAAATATTGATTATCATTGACTTTGTGAGTGATTAGGGGTACTCTTGGAAGTAGAGCCCCTTCCAACAAGACTTCATTTAGACCCCAAGTGGGGCAAAGCAGATGTTGAGCAGACTTACCTGATCTAGTGACGTCCCTGTGTCGTGGACAATTGCTCTCAATGGTTGGCTGCCTGTTCTGATAAGATGAGTTCCAATTTTATCCACTATCTCTCCAAAATGTTCTTGCAGCAGCAAGGAACATAGTTTAATTTCTGCTTGGGTCATTTTTATGAAGTCCCAGTACTAGGAAACTGGACCTAATAAAATAGTTAAAATTTAAAATGTTGAAAAAAAAGCTTAAAAAAAAAAAGAGGCTCTGCTGCCTCTCCTACTTAAATGGAAGTTGAGGAGAGGATTTCCCAAAGATAAGTTTATTGGGAGTCAAAGAAATCCAAACTAAGTGCAAGAGAAAGCAAAGAAGACGTTAAAATGATGGAAAAAGGCTTTCCTTCAAGGTATGGACAAATGACCTTTGGCTCTTCAATAGCCAACTTTACAGCTCAAATCCCTAATTCTAGGTAGCATTAAAGCCCTGGATAAATAAATGGATTAGAGAAATGAATGAAAAGAGCATATTAGCAAAGCACCTTTGCCAAGTCTTGGGCATATGACATAGAAGAAAAGAAGGAACAAAAAGGAATATCAATGGAGAAACAAAAAAGAGTGAAAGGGAAGTTTCTTAAACGAATTCTGTAAAAAGAGGGAAAAACCCTATAAACTCGAAAACTCAAACTCCTTTCTATAGAAAAGCCAACACACCCGCGATTAAGTCAATGTGAGCTTCATATGTCATGAAAAAAGAAACCCTTCTTTATGGAGGCCCAGGAAACAGGTGAAGGAAGGCGGGATGAGGGGGCTGGGCGTCTGATCTGACTTGATGCTGGAACGTCCAGATGCAGTGGACACTGTGGGTCCAGCCTTGGGAGAGGGTGCTCCCCCTGGCACATCAAGGGCCCATCCCTGGCTCTGCTCCCGAGCCCTTTCGACTGTAAGCTCCTTGAGGGCAGGTACTGTCTTTTGCCTCTTTCTTTATCCCGGCGCCTACCACAGTGCCCAGCGCGCAGTAGGCACTTAATAGTTTATTTACTAGAACTGAACTGAATTGCTTCCTTCCATCTCCTTCCCTGTGCCCCCTTCTCTCCAGAGCCCCCCAGATTCGGGGAACGATGGGGAGGATTCCTCCCCACTCCCTATTCTCACGCCTGGCTCGGGCCCAGTCTCCCCTTCCGCCTCGGAACCCGGAACCTAGTTGCTTACAATGACAATTCCGTCCTCCTCGTATCATTCCCGGAGACCACCCGGACAGAGCTCTTCCGCACTGCGCACAACTGCTTCCAGGTCTTCTGAGGCCGCAGGGGTTACTTCCGCTCCCGAGGGCGGGGGCTGCGCAGGAAGGGATAAAGAGTATGCTGTTCTACACGCCCTCCCTGTACTAGGCGATTTCCGGGCAGACGCGTCCCTCACTCTCGCTGGCTCGCAGGAGGACTGACGTTTGGGAGCCGTCGGGCTCGGGCGTTAGTGGGAGGCGCCGCTCTCCTGGACGCGTCTCTCTTTCCCTCGCCTCGTTGGTCGCCGACTTGGGGAGCGGTTTGGCCGCCGCCGGCGCATCCGTCTCGCTGGTGCTCCGGAGGAGTCACGTGACGCGGGCCGCTGGTGCTGCCGGCTTCGGCTGGGGAGGAGGAGGAGGAGGAGGAGGAGGAGAAGGAGGAGGAGGAGGAGAAGGAGGAGGAGGAGGAGGAGGAGGAGGAGGACGACCAGGCTGTGGCAGCGGGCGGGAGGGCGGCCGGCCGGACGGGCACGGGAGAAGATGGCGGAGGCCTCGGCGGCGGGTGCAGGCGCGGGCGCCGCCGTTCCCCCGCACCGCTTCTTCTGCCACTGCTGCAAGGGCGAGGTCAGCCCCAAGCTGCCGGTAAGAGACC
>CM053593.1:354280707-354317677 GCA_028646575.1 Pseudocheirus occidentalis
CTCTCCCACTGCCCCATCTTCTCCCCGTGCCCTCCCACAGCTCCATCTCCCCCACCCCTCCCCCGTCGGGATATTCCTCTCTACCCCGAGGGATGCACTGTACCCACCTCCCGGGGCTGGGGGAGTCTCGAGCGAGACAACGTACGGGCAGCGCTCTGCAAACATCCGAGCGCTGCGCAGATGTCAATGACGGCGATCGCGCTTTCCCTGCCCAGACCGCGCTGGCTCCCCCGTGCCCCCCGCTCTGCTGCCCCCCCAGCCCCGCCCCCGTGGCCCTGCCCCCCGCGGGCCCGGCCCCTCCATCCCTGTCCCCGGAGGCTCCCGCCCCCGCCCTGCCCACGGCGCCGGCTTCCTGAGCATCGCCATCCTAGCGGCCCCCAGCCCGCGACCCCCCGCGCAGTGCGCCGCGTCCCTGCCCCCAGGGTCCATCCTCTCCAGGTGTCCTGGCGCCCGCATCTTCCCCTGCAGCCCTCGGGCTCGGCCCCCGGGCCGCCAGCACCCCAGCCCCGCCACTCCTCCTCTGCTGCCCGGGCCGGCCGGGCGCGGGCTCCGGGGGATCTCGGGGGTCCGGTACCTTTAACTCGCCCAGCTCCGCCATCTTGAGACATCGCAGGCGCCGGAGCCCAGGCCCAGGGACCGGCGCGCAACTCCCCACCCCGGGGCCGGCCGCAAACATCGCCCGCCCCGCCCCGCCCCGTCCGGCCTCCTCTCCCGGCCTCTCCCCCTACCATCCCCAGCCCCGCCCGTTCGGCTCCGGCCAGGCCCTGGCCTCGGTCCCCTCCCCCTCCCCCACAGCTGGAAGCAGCGGCGGCCGCGGCACATCTGGAGCGGAGGGGGATGGGGGAGGCCCACGGCTGGGGGACCGTGGGGGTCTCCTAGCCCGGTCAGGCGAGACTCAGGGGCAGTGCGGCTGGGCCGGGACCGGGCGTCCCTGCGGGGGCGGGCTGGTGGAGGGAGGCGGGCTGGTGGAGGAAGGCCGGGGCGGGCGCTCGAACCCGGGACAGACCAGGACCCGGAGGTGCTGGGCGCCACTGGCAGCGGGAGCCCGGGCCGGGGGCTCGGACGCATCTGGAGTCACGGATTCTCGGAGTCGGGAGTCTGGATAGCAGGGGCTATCTCGCACTGCAGGAGATCCCCGGGAGTGGGGGTCTGCAGACTCTGGCTCCCTCTTGGGGGGGCTCTGGACTCCTAGACATGCAAGCCGTGAGTTCTCCCCGCCCCCCGGCGCACCCCCCGCCTCCAGGTTCTGAGTCGGGGTCGGGCGGGGAACCTGAGACCTCGGAGCAGAAAAGTTTGGTGCTGGGGGCGGGACTTACCAGCTCCGGCTCCAGGGAAGGGGAGGGGACCCCGGGGGCTCCCAGCGCTGCACTGGAAAGTGGGGATGGCAGGAAAGCGGAATCAGCGGCGCCCCCGCGAACTCCCCGGCTTTGATTGGGTCCGGCACTTGGGACGAGGTGCTGAGGAGCTCAGTCCAGTCCTGTACTCCGGCTGGGGCCACCTCCTTGCTGCCCCCCTCCGGGGCAAACTCGCCCGGGCGGGAGAGGGGGCGGGGCTAAAGGCGGACGGGGTGGGGGGTGGGGGGGAATTAACCCCTTCTATTGACAGCCTGAGAGTTAAGTCTAGGAGTCTGGAGTCTGAGGTGTAGAAGTTTTGTGCTTTTACTTCTTCTCTACCCCTACCTCCCATCCCATCCAGCTTCAGGGAAGGAGCAGTGATGGAGACTTGAAAACTGGGGTGGGGGAGAGTGTGTCCATCAAGGATAGATCACCAAAAAAAAAAAACCCCAAAAGTCCCATTCCCCACCTCACACCCCTTTCCACACACTGGGTTACTCACCCTAATTATAACGTGTAGGCAAACTGATCAGCTCCATAGAAGCTTAGTTCTAGAACCAGAAGAGACTACAGCAGCATTTGTATAACCCTACCTCTTCATTTTACAGATAAGGAAACTGAGACCCAGAGAGGCTGTGACTTGCCCAAAGTAACAGTAGAAAGTGTTGGAGAAATGGTGTGTATCCCAACCCTGTGCCCCATGGGACCAAAGCCCACACTCATCCTACTGAGTCGGAATACCCCTTCCTGGGAAGAGGCCCAGAAAGCTATAATTCGGTGTACCCTGTCTGTCCCTCCCCCCCACACACACACCTCCTGGAAGATGAAGATGGGGAGGGTTAGTGTAGGGAAAACTTAGGTAGTTGGGACCCCATCTGTTCCCCTTTGCTTCCCCGGGTTGACAATTATCAATAGCTCTTTCCTTTCTGAGGCCTGTTCTCTGACCCCACAGATAAGTTATTTTCAAGCCCAAGAATTAGGTGGCTGACTGTCAACTACTTCCATTTAAACACCATTTTTGAGGACCATGCATTCACATTATTGGGGGGGAGGGGAGTACACAACTAGTGTCATAGAATCTGAGAGCTGATAAGTACCACAGAATTCACCCTAGACCAATTCTACCATATAGTTTATCCTATTGTATTATAAGGATAATTTCCTAGCCACCAAATGCAATGCAAAAAAAGTAGTGTCCTAGAGTTGAGCTTCAGTGGAAGATTTGAAATCAGGGGACCTAGGTCTATTCTGTTCTGTCTTTGTCACTACCTGTGTGATCTCTGGACTTCAGTTTCCTCATCTGTAAGATGAAGTAATTGGCCTATTTGGCCCACTCCACTGAATCATGATCTACCCTGACCCCACCTGGTAGGGTGGTAGAACAGAAAAAAGAACATATAGCTCACTAGACCCTTAACACCATAGGGTTAGGGATAAGTTTTATCTAAAGCATAGGTTCCCAAAAAGGGTGCACCCCCACCCTGGGGGTGCAGGAATGGTGGGGGAGGCAGTAGTAGCCTCTGCTACATTTGAGAGTCTTTGAATAAAAATAAGGGGACAGTGGAAGAATAAGGAAAGAAGAGAAGAGAATTTTGAAAAACCGTTGGTACATGTTTCATCTGTTGTATATCAGGATCATAATGAATACGTTATTTTCCAAATAAACATACAAAATGCAAGTTATAACTGATCATTGTTCAAGTCTGCTGACAGGTCTTAATAAGCAAGTGATGGCAAGCAAACATGTAGTGCATCCTTGGGAAGTCCAGCATGCACTGGCAGGAGTAGGTTCCTGTAATGGCTAGTACAATACTAAATGATTACCTGATGAAATATTGTTTAATCAAAATTTCAATGCAGTAAAAATAAATTTTTAATCAATTAGATTTAAGATGAATTGGTTTTTTAAAACAAATTTTTTTGAAATGACAGAAATTTAAAAAAACATTGAAGGGTTAAAGAAAGTAGATTTCCAGGGGGATGTTGAATAATTTTTTTTAAGAGAGAGCAGTAGGCCAAATAACATTTGGAAACCTCTGAAAAGGTAGGTAACACAGTAGATAAAGTGATGGGCCTGGAGTCAGGAAGACCTGAGTTCAAATTCAGCCTCACACGTTTACTGAATGACCCTGAGCAAGTAAGTTCCTTCACCTCTCTCTGTCTGCTTCAATGTCCCTATCTGTAAATTGGGGGTGATAATAAAAGCACCTGCTTCTTGGGGGTTGTTGTAAGAATAAAATGAGATATTTGTAAAGTGCTTTATAAACCTTAAAACACTACATCAATGCTAATGTTATTAATAAACTGTGTGTGCCACCAAATACATTATGTCAATGTTTGTTGAATTTCCCAGCCCATAAGGCTGCTCTGGGGAAGTCTTTCTCCCTTTCCGGATTTCCAGGTTGCTTCCTTTTGATTCAATCAAAATCCAACCAGCTGTCCTCAAGCACCCCTATGTAGCCATGTCCTGTGACTTCTTTCCCAGGACTGCTGGTCAAGGTGAACTTCCTCCAGTCTGCTACTTTGAATCCAGGGTCTTACATTCATCCCCAGGGCAGACATAACACTTCATTAACCATCAGCCAACCAGACTGGGTGAGGACTAGGATTAATGTGTCCTCCACTGAGGAAAAAAAGTTTATTTACAAAACAAATTCCAGCATCTGAAAAATCTTAGGTGTTTATTTTAAAATAAGATGGTGTATTTGGTAGAAATTGTTTTAGGATTTGGGTTTTGGGCAGAACTAGTACCAGCCCTCTTTACTACTTTATTATTCCTTCCCCCAAACCCTTGAATCCTGTGGCAAACTTCCAGAAACCCCTGGCTTCTATTACCAGGGCCCTTCCTGACTCACTCTGGAAAGTTTGGTCAAACCCACCCCCTAAAAAACCCCAAAAAACCTTTTGCCTCCCCCTGCCTCAGTTTCTTCCTCCTTTCCGGTTGACCCCATAACACAGAATGATGGATAAAGCAAGCTCTTCTGTCTGCAATCAGCAAGAGCAAGGAGGAGGAATTCTATTCAGAAGGCCACAAGTCAGCAGCACCTTTAGGACTGGTCTTGCAGATGTATTATGTATCTTCCCCACTCCTCCATTCCATCCCTCCTCACCCCACTGTGGCTTAAAGCAATCTTCACTCCCCCACACCCATTCACAGCTGAACAACCCCCACCCCTACAACCCCTCTCCTTCAAGGTACCACCTGTCCATTCTCCTCTTCTACTCTCTTACACACACACTCACACGCTCTGTCATCTCCCATATGGAAATGTTTAAACCTGAGGCTCATGAGCCAAACTACAGGCAAATGAGTTCTGTTCAGCAACACTCCAATCTCCATTCCCCATCCACGTGTTAGCCACTGTGCCCACTCCAGCCATCGTCACACCCCTAGCTGGGACTCATGTACCCCAAAGGCTTATGAAAATTGTGGAAAGGGGATCTGGGGGAGACAAGTTCCAAAAATTCCTTCAGTGTCAAGCCAAAGCCCTACTTAAGCCATCAGATGATAGACATGGACCTGTGATTTTATTGGCCTAAGAAGATGTCAGGTAAGGAAACTCCCTCTACTAGTATGGTTAGCTCCTTCTATCACAATTTAGTCTTAAGAGAATGGTCTAGGGTACTTAGAATTTAAGTGACTTGCCTAAAAAGTCCATATAACTGGTACGTCAGAGATAGAACTTGAACCCACATCTTACCGGATTCAAGGCCAGCTCTTGGCCTCCAAGATCATATTGCCTCCATTAGAGAAACAAAAGGTTTGGAAGGACCTTTGGGGTTGTCAGACCGGCCTCCAAGGCTGCAGGGATGAGGCTGCTCCCACTTTTAGGAAGCAGCATGGAGCATTTAGCTCCATTTAGCTCAAAGCATTGAGCTTGGAGGGTCAGTACAGAAGAGGGAGTAGTAGAAGTCTTTCTAAAAGGAAGCTTTGCTCTGTTGTCCTGGCTGAAAAAAGGACTGTGGGGGGGTGGGGGAGGGCAGGGGAAGGAGACCTGTCCCCAGCAGGTCGGTGCTTCACTCTGGTTAGAACATAAAACAGCTCTCTAATCCTAATGTCTCTTTCCACACTAGACCAAAAGCAGATATAGCCTCACCCAGTGGCCTTAAGGAGGAGAAGATTGTAGTTATCTACACATGAAGTGTTGGCAAAAGGAAAAGTCTTATCAATGACCTCCCCTTGGGGAGGTCATTGTTTGTGGTTTATGCCAAAAGGAGCTAGGAAATGCATGCCCACCCTGGCTCCAGACCAAAGAAGCAATGATACACAACACCATACTGCCTCCTGCTTTATTTCCCACAAAACTGGTTTCTTCCATGTTTTTTTTCTGGTTCCATCAGCCTGCGTCCAAGGTCTAGCTTCTCAGATCTGGGGTCCTTCATGTCAGAGAAGTCCAGCCCACATCACTGCTATTGGCCAGCCCCACCACCATCACACCATGGCCATGGTTCTGGTTTCTGATGCTGCCTTTGCCCTCTGAAAAAAAAAAAAGAAGAAGAAGAAGAAGAGGACATTTAAAAGGCCTTCTCAGTCCCCACACAGCCCTACATCAAATGCTCAAAGGAGATCCCATATGTGTGAACTGGGACAGTTAGGTGACCCAGTGAATAGAGATTCAGGAAGATTCATCTTCCTGAGTTCAAATCAAACCTCAAACACTTACTAGCTGTGTGACCCTAGGCAAGTCACTTAACCCTGTTTGCCTCAATTTCCTCATCTGTAAAATGGGCTGGAGAAGCAAGTAGCAAACCAATCCAGTATCTTTGTCAAGAAAAACCTAAATGGGGGCACAAAGAGTCAGACATGACTGTACAACAACATGTGTGAACTGGAAAAGGGAGCCCACTTGCTCAGAAGCAGAGGGAGGAATGAAATGAACTTGGGATGAAAAAGAAGTTGGAGGAAATATTGGAGTTCTTGGAGTCCCCCATGGGACAAGGCACTGCCCTCTTTACTCATAACCACCCTCCTTACTGACCGGGAGCTTATACTAACCCCTTCACCACTACTACTCCGATGACATCTTAAACTTTCTCCACAGTTAGCCAACTCCTCCTATTATCTCCATTAATCCAGTCTTAGATCTGCCTTCCAAATGTCTCTTCAATCTCAGTCACCCCCAGGGAACAAGAGGAGGAGAAAGAGGGGAAGCCCTTCTTTTACTTTATCTTCCAAACTCTCTTCCCCTAAGTCCAGCATTATCACCAGAACTCACAGCAGAGAAGTTGAAAATCCGGCACCATCCCTGGGAACTCACTCCTGCATCTTGAGGATCCGGAGAAGAATCTTGTATACATCCTGTTCCATATAACCCTGTGCATACAAAGAAGATGGAAAAATGAAAGGAGCTGAAAGGGAGGAGGCAGGTTAAATAAGAAAAGGGGCAGCCTGCTCATCTATCCTTCCCAGAAGGCAGGCGCAACATGCCCTAGCAGGAGTAAAGCGGTTCCAGTTAGCACTGAAGCAAACAGGGGAAGCGAGCAAAGAAAAGATAAGGAAGCAAAAATTTTGTTTCAGAAAATGAAAAGATGATTCAGAGAAAGAAAGGGATGTTCCTCTTAAACACACGCAGACTCATGCAGCACAAACACCACGGACCGCCCTGTCCAGAGACAGATGAGATAGGGTCCCCCATACAGAGTCCTGACCTGTCCGTATGCTTACCCGAGCCGCATTAAGTAGATGGTTCCTGTAGGTGGAGATGATTTCCTGATGGTTCTTCTGGGAATCCTGGGAATGAACATCAGTGGATTGAACCTTATATCCCAACCCTCACAGACCTCAGAAACATAGAACGGGAAAGTGGGAATCTACTCCAAATCAACTAAACCACACACTTATTAAGCACTCACTACCTGCAATGAACTATATCAGGCACTGGGAGTTATGCTAAGACACAGTGCCTGCCGCCCTCATGGCATTTATAGTCTTAAGTAGGGGAGGGAATTCAACACAGCTGCCCACTAATAAACTTCATGCAAAATGCATCCAACACAAGCCGACAAAAAGCTACTTGAGGACACGGGCCCCAAGACACCAAATCGCAGGTAAGTAAGCCTATCACTGGCACTGCCAAAACCCTGACAACCTCCCTCACCGCACTCTTCAGATCTTTCCAGCCGTGTTCCTCAGGGCCATGACCTACCTGCAATTGTAGCACAAGGCGGGTATTTTCCCCACGAACAGCAAGAACTTCAGCTGACATTTGCTCCAGTTTCTTCAGCAGCTCCTTGATCTGGGGTCAGAGGTAGAAGGGGGAGACAAAGCAGTCAGCCCCAAAGTCCTGTTACCTCCATATCTCACCCGTGCGCACATAAGGTATTAGATGGTTGCCTAATAACAACTCTAGGCCCCAACAAGCAACCCCAATAAGGTGGGGACCAAAATACATGATGAAGACACTAAGGTACTTTCTCCTTTAGTCCAGCTCATCAGTCTGTGTCTCCTCCCTTCCTTGAAAGCCTGGCTCTGAACCTGCAGGAAGCCTTCTGGGAGAAACCCCGCCCCATTTCGATCATTCCTTTACCCTTATGCTCTCTGTGCTAATATTAATTTACACTTGTTAGTATGTGGTTTCCTGTACTGATCAAACAGGATTACAGTAGCCTTTTAAAAATGGCCTAGATTTGCTGGGGTTTTTTTCCCCCATTATACAGGAGGTTATGAACTTACTAAGGGAAGTACTTCAAAGTCTGTAAGTCAGTTGTTTGGAATTCAGAATGCATTTCCCCTTAGAAACAATGCTGTAAATGGTGGTTAGGTTTCTGGGGCCAACCCACAAAAACCCATAATGTCATTTAACCATGCAGAAAGCTAGAGTTGGATTTCAGAGGTTATTTAGTGCAAGCTCTTCATTTTTCTGAAGAAACCGAGGTCCAGAGAGCCTGTGACTTGCCCAAGGTAATACTACTGGCCCAGGACACTTTGCACTACTGTACAGATGGCCTTGAACTACAGATCTCTCCAGATCTCCTCCACATACACTCCCCCCCCCCCACTACCACCGGGAGAGGGACAAAATCATCAGTTTCTCTACCCTCCCCCTAAGGCCCCACAAGTTCTCTGCCCCAGCCATCCTTGGTCTTAGCTGACTCCTTTATTAAGAGGATTAGTCAGTGGTTCTGATGGCCTGTCCAGGGGTCAACAGCCGGATGCTTAGGGTCCAGGCTTAGCTCCCCTTACCTGCAGCCTACAGGCTCACTCAGTCTTCTTACCTTCGCCTCCTTTTCCCTGCAGGCCCCAATCAGCTGGTCCATCTTCTCTTTCAGCAACTCACCAGCTTTCTCAAACTGCTCTGAGCGGCCCCTCATCTCACTGGCCTGGCGCTCCTGCTCAGTGGCCCTGGTAGCCAGCTCGCGACTCCTCCGCCGCTCCTCTGCCACCACCTCCCGCAGCTGCCCGGTCTCCCTGCATGCATTGTTGTACTTCTCCAGCAAAGCCTTGAGCTCCTGGCCCCAAGTCTGTGCCTGGGCCACCAGGGATGCCCGGCTCTTCTCCTGCTGTCTCAGGTTGGCCGCTTCCCGGGCACGAAGCTCGGCCACCTCCTCGGTGGCCTGGTACAGCAGATGCTTCAGCTTTCCAATCTCCTGGCTCTTCCCGCCCATGGTGGCCTGCACGGCCCGCAGCTCCTCCTCTAGTTTCCCCAGGTCCTGTTCCAGGGCAGCCACCTGGGGGACAGCCTGGGGAGCCACGGTGCCCCTGCCGCTGCCCTTCAGCCGCTGGTTTTCTCTCTCCAGTTTGGCCAGCTCCCGCTGCGCCTCGTTGTACCTGGCCACCAGGGCGCCCACACAGCCCTGCAGCTCCTCCAGGGGGTCAGGGACTGACCCCCCGGGACTCCCTCCGCCCACCAAGTTGGGAGGCAGGCTTTCCCGCAGCCCCTGCAGGCCCGTGCTCTGCGCAGCCAGGCGCCGGCGGAGCTGTTCAGCGGCTTCCTTCTCCGCCGCCAGCTCCTCAGCCAACAACCCCACGCTGCTACGCAGCTGTTGCAGCTGGCCCTGGGCCTCCGGCCTGGGCATATATTCCCTCTGCAGCCTCTGGCTCAGGGCATGCAGCTCTCCCTGCAGCCGCTGACGCTCCCGCCCTAGCTCACTCAGCTCTTCCAACAGGTTACTGTTGCTCAGCCGCAGGGCTGACACCTCTTTCTCCAGCTGTCCCTTGGCCCCCGTCCCTTCTGGAACCTGCCCCCCTCCTGGAGCTCCGAGGGGTTCCCCCCGAGCTTCATGGACCCTTTCCTCCTTTGCCTTGCTTTCTCTGGTGGGACTCGTTGCCACAGTAATGGTTCTGGCTCGGGGGAGAGGTACCTCTTGGGACTCGGGGACAGGGAGTAAGGTCTCCACGTGCAACCCAGCCTTCGCCCGATCCAGCCTGGCTAGCACCTGCTCTAGGCGAGCTTCCATCTTCTCCCAGGCGGCTGCTGCAGCCTCAGCCTGGGATGCCCCCCAAACTCTGTTTCCAGCTGGTCTGCCCAGGACCCCTCGGGCAGCATCCTTGTCCCTCCACACTGCTGTCAACTCCTCCCTCAGCTGCAACAGGAGCTGCCCCAAGGCAACCATGCCGGCTGGCTCCGCACCTAGAGCCCTCCCTCTCTCCTCTTTGAGGGGAAGCACTTGGTCTGCTCTTCCCTGGCCTGGCACAACCCCTCCCACATTTACCAGCTGCTCTCCCTTAGCCTTCCCTGAGGCCTTCTCCTTCCCTGGGGCCTTCTCCGCTGGGCTCTGCAGTGGAGGCCTCTGCTCCTCTGGTTGGCCAATCCCCTGGCTTTCATATGGAGGCCCTCGAGGTTTGGATACTTGTGATTCCATGGCCTGTTTCTGTCTCTTCAATTCTTGTACCTGCTCGGCCAACAGATCCAGAACACAGCCCTGCTCCATGCCATCACCACCAGGCCGTGGACTGGGACCTTGCCCACCTTCGTCTCTAGATTCCCTGGCCAATAGTGTTACCAGCTCTTGGACCTGCTCTCGCATGCGGCTCTCCAGACCCTGGCAGGCTACAGTCTGGGCCTTACATTCTTCTTCCTTTTGTATCAGCTTCTGCTCCAGCTGGGAGACTTTCTTTCTCTCTGCTTCATACTTTCTCCTCCACTCCTGAGGGCTGCATCTGTCCTCACCCCCTTCTGCTTCATCATCCATCTCCTCTAGCTCTTCTGTCCCTGGGCTCTTAGATGGGGAGTCCTAGAAGAAAAAAAGGGAGTGAGGGGAAGCTCTGAAAAGAATGGTACTCTAAAAGAAGCCTTCCTTTCCCAAGCCCAGCCCCTGGAGACATTCTTAGAGGCAGTGGAGTAAGGTTGGTTGGAGTGTGGGGTTGAAGGGATGTTCAGAGGGGCAAAGAGGATGTTCAGAGGGAGAATCTTAACTTTTTACCTGAGATGATAGATCAGGATGTGGAACCAACCCTTGGCCTGTCAGAAAACAACAACTCTCATTTATGGTGCACCTTTGGTTTACAGACATTGACAAAGAATTTCAGGTGCATTATCTTATTTCATTCTGTGTTCAGTAGAGTTCAGTAGGACAGATGTTAGCATTTTATTTTTATTTTATTTTATTGAAGAAGCTTAAAAACATTAAGTGAGACAGACTTGCCCTGGTTAACATAGGTTGAAAGTAACATTTAAAATCTGAACTCAGATCTACTGATGTTTGGCCTCACTCACCACCCAAAAAACCTTCAGGACCAAAGTGCCTCTTTGGTAGACACTGGCTACCACCCCCATAGGTAAGTTACCTTCCCCCATTAGATTGGAAGCTCTTTATCCTGACCCTAGCTCTTTCTCATTCCAAGTCCACTACTTTTCCACCACATCTGTGCACCTTCAGATCTCACATTGCCTCTTGCTTATACCTTGGTTACCCATGATCAAATCAATTCTGCCACATTTCATGGATAGAGTGTGTCAGTCTTTTCTAGTTGCCATCCCAGCAACTTCCAGGACCAAAGTACTTCTCTCAGGCTACCTCTTCCTCAACAAACATGTTGTCACCCTCATTAGAATGTAAATTCCTTGAGGGAAGGGACTACCTTTGATTTTGTATCGCAGGTGATTAGCATGGTATTTGGCACTTAAAAAGTGCTTATAGATATGTTTTGTTTAGGTTCCCCCACACACACATTCATATCCTCTATTAGAGCAAGACATCTAGAACAAAGTTTTATCTAGATTTTGTCTCTCTTAGCACCTAGCACAGTACTCCACATACCCAGTATGTTTTTAATAAATATTTGCTGACCTGAATACCACCACTCTGAGATTCTTATGACAGGAGAGACAGATATCATGTGCTCCTTCTATGTGTTCCAGTATATATGCCTTCCCTAAGAGGCACTTTCTTTCTTTTAATAGATAATAATAATTACTAACCTTTATTTAATGCTTTATGGTTTGGAAAGCACATTGTCTCAACTCTTCAAGATAGGTGGTATTATTATCCAGAGGCACACAGCTAGTACATATCCAAGACAGAATTTGAACTCAGGGCTTCCTGACTCTAGGTCTAACATTTTATCCATTCATTGTACCACCTAGCTGCCTCAAACCAGAGATGTATTATAAATTCCCAGCTAAGGGGACTGTCCTAGGAACCAAAGCCAAGGCTACCTTGGGGTTAAACCTTTATTGGTTGAATATTTTGGCCAGAAATGGTCTTAGTCAGGGTTGCCCACAGTGAGAGTCAAGGCTGGAATAAATAATTTGCCTTGCCCTTCAGACTTTGTTTGGGGTGTTCACTTTTCATCATCAGAAAAGAAGAGAGGAAAATAAAAACTGAAGTAATAAATTATTTGAATATAGTGTTGCTATGGCCTTGAGGGAGAAGGAATGATTCCAAGAAGAATCTTCAAGGCTACCTACAATAGTTAGGAGAAAGGCCCTCAAAGTTACACAGGTTTAGGAATCCTCTGAAGGAAGTTAGTTTGAGGATGGGAACTAATGGGAGAAGGGTGGGCAGGCTGGCCTAGCTTGTCTCACCTCCACGCTGGCGGCGGTTCAGCGCCTGGCGAAGCAGCCTCCATAGCTCCTTGTCTTGGGTGTGCAGGGCATAGTATAAGGCATCATGGCCCATGCAGTCCACAGCCCCTACATCTGCCCCGTGGCTCAGGAGCATCTCTGCCACCTCCGCACTTCCCTTCTCACAGGCCAGGATCAGAGCCGATCTGTGCACGTGTTACACAATTGACTTTTTAGAACCCTGGTGAGCTTTCTCTATTATCAGGAAGCTTCCCTGGCTTACTCAAGTTAAAGTTGTTAATCTTTCTCAGTCCTTAATCTTAGTACCTTCCCTCTGAGACTACCCTCAATTTATGATGTATACATAGGGAGAGAGAGACATAAAGTAAAGATAGAGATATCTGGTTTGTATGTGATTGTCTGCCTGTTTTCTCCACCACTGAGCTCCCTGAGAGTGGGCAGGGATTTTTTTTTTTCCTTTCTCTGTGTCTCTAAAGCCTAGCACTGTGACTGGCACATGCGATTCAGTCATTTCAGTTGCACCTCACTCTCTGTGATCCCATTTGGGATTTTCTTGGCAAAGATACTACAGTGATTTGTCATGCTCTTCTCTACTTCATTTTAGAGATGAGGAAACTGAGGCAAACAGCATTAAGTGACTTGCCCAGGGTCATGCAGCTAGCAAGCGTCTGAGGCTGGATTTGAACTCAGGTCTTCCTGACTTCTGGCCTGGCACTCCACGGCACCACAGCTGTCCTGCCTGGCATGTAGTAGGTGCTTGATAAATGCTTATTGACTAACTGATTGGTGGGGGTGGGGAGTCCATACCAGCCTTGTGGCAAAGCTTTTGGACTTAGCCAATAGGCATTGAGACAGCTGTGCCATAGAGCATGGTAGAAGAATCAGCAGGTAAAGGGAATAAGGATACAAGGCGCTAAGCGCCCAAGCAGAGACCAGAAAAAAGAGGTAAGCTCAGCCATGTAACTGAGGAAGGAAGCATTTCACATATATACAGACATATGTATGCATACACACACCTATTCCCTACCATTATTTCTGTCTGTATCAGAGACAGGATGAACTAGAGCAGGAATATGGAACCTACAGCCTCCAGGTCACATGTGACCCTCTAGGTCCTCAAGTGGGGCCCTTTGACTGAATCCACACTTCACAGAACAGATCCCCTTAATAAAAGGATTTGTTCTGTAAAACTTGGACTCAGTCAGAAGGATGTACCTAGAAGGCCACATGTAGCCTGGAGGCTGCAGGTTCCTCAATCCTGAGCTAGATTCCAAGGAGCCTGGAATCTGGACTGGAGAAAAGAGGGAGAGCTCACTTGTCTTCTTTGTCTGTGACATTGACCCGGGCACCTCTCTGCAAGAGCTGGGAACAAATAGCTGCGTGTCCACCCAGCGATGCAATCATCAGGGGAGTCCGTCCATCCTGTATGGGGTGGGAAATGGGCACAGCCAAGGGAGTCAGGAAATAAAGACCTCCCCCCTCCTGCCAGGATCCCCTCTGCACACAACTGAAGAACTTGACATCTGCTACTCCCTCATTGCAAATATAGACCCATAGCTTTCTACCCTGAGTTTCCTGAGGAATGGGGAGCCTTAACCTCTTTAGAGAGGGAAGAACACCTCCAAGGCACTGACTTTGGCCCACTTCTCCCCCAAATTAATTGTGCTCAGAGACAGCAACATCTCTCTTGAAGGCTTTGCCCTGGCTCCAAGGGTGGTACTCACATTATCGAGAACATCCAGAAAAGCTTCATGATCACACAGCAGCAGCACACTAGAGGCACAGCCAGAAGAAGCTATTTGTGTGGGATTGAAGGAGAGTCAGGGTCAAGAGGAGGACCCCTTGGTGTAAAGGCAAATAACTCTGCTCAACCCAAACTCCTTTAAGGACCTTCTTCTATCCCAACACCAGTCATTACCACACCCCTAAACACACACACACACACACACACACATATACACACACACATATACACACACATACACACACATATACACACATATACACACACATACACATACACACATACACACACATATACACACATATACACACATATATACACACACATATACATACACATACACACATATGCACACACATACACATACACACATATATACACACATACACACATACACACATGCACACACATGCACACACACATACACACACATACACACATATACACACACACAAACACACACACATATACACACACACATACACATACACATACACATACACACACACACACACACACATTCCTATACCCCTCAGGAGCCTCAACACTCACCAGCCCAGTGCAGAGGACTTCGGTTTTCTCCATCTACTGCATCCTCATTGGCACCATGCTAGGAAGAGTCAATATAGAATTGACATGAGTGCTACAGACAACCCTCTCAACCATTACCACCACCAACCACCTCACTCATCCAAGTCATAGCATAATCTCACTGGGCAAAGTACGGGTGAGTGAGTAGAGGGAACAAAATTCTGAGGAACTGATTGTGGAGGATCAGCCTGGTACAGTCCAGAGAGAGATCTGGTTGGGCAACCCTCTAAAATTTTAGTAAAAATAGCCACTGTGTCCAACACCAGTACTATGGGATCCATAGCCATGACTGGGATACTGGGAAAGGGTTTTGAAGAAAGGGAAAGGATCCAAATTTTACCAGTGGTCTCTAACCATTTTGACTCTTCTGGGTTGTTTTATAGGCTGTTCTAATGCTCTTTCGTGATGTGTTGTTGTTGTTTTTTGCTTTTTGGAGGGCAATTGGGGTTAAGTGACTTGCCCAAAGTCACACGGCTAGTAAATGTGTCAAGTGGATTTGAACTCGGGTCCTCTTGACTCCAGGGCCAGGGCTCTGTTCACTGTACCACCTAGCTACCCCACATGCTCTTTCGTGTTCCAGCTCCCCAGCTAAGTTGTTAGCTCACTATGGTTAAAAACCAATGCCTTTTCAAAGGCAACCAACAATTCCCCATCATCAAACCTCATTGCTTTTTTTCAATCGTCCTCATCCTCTCTGGTCCCTTGCTAGCACCTGACATTGTGAACCGCTACTTCCCCTCGCACATGCTCTCTTGGCTTCAGGTTCATTAATTCCTATGGCTTTTTCTATTACTATTTCTAGGGAAATGGCTCCCCTCCATATATTTCCAGGCCTGACATCTCTTCTGAGCTACAGTCCTCTCTCTCTCATTACCCACAGGCTTCAACTATCATTTCAAACTCAACTTTTCCAAAGCTGATTTTATTCAACTCAACAAATACTTTTAAGTGCCTGTTTTTTTTTTTTCCCAAAAAACACTATGTTAGTTGCTGGTGATACAATGAAATCATACTTGTCCTCTAGGAACTCATCTTCCACTGGGGGAATACAACATACACATAAGTGTATACAATGTATATTAAAAGTAAATTCAAGAGGGAGAGAACGCTACAGAGTAATCCAAGGAGGGAGAATCAGGATATGGCTTGTTAGCTTATATATTGACAGTGCAGTGGACAGGGCACTAACGCTGGAATCAGGCTCTGGATTAAAATCCTACTTCAGGCAATTATCACCTTCATGACTTTGGGCAAGTGACTTCCCCTGCATGGGTATTATTCCCTCATCTGTAAAATGAGAAGGTTGAACCTCTCTGATTAGCCGTTTGAACGGCCTCTGAGGTCTCTTCTCTATGATCCCATGACCACCATTCGCATCTCTTTTCCCGTGTTCAAAATCTTGGTCTTATCTTTGACTCTTCCATTTCTTTTATAATGTTAAATGGATATCAATCAGTTGTCAGTATCCTGCTAATTCTACCTCTACAATATCCCTTTTGTCTTCCCATCCTTTCTATTCCTACTGCTCCCAACCTGGCCCAGGCCCTCACCATCCACTTAGACTGACACAAAAACCAGATCTTCCTGCCTCCACTCTCTCTTCCCACTATACATACTATTGTCAGATTACTTTCCTTGTATATAGGGTTGGCCCTGCCCCTCTACTACTCAAGAATCTTCAGTGGCTCCCTATTGTCTTCTTGATAAAGTTCATACTCTTTCTACACAACATTTAAAGCCCTCCACAACCTAGCACAGCCTTATCTTTCCAGTCTTACCTCATGCTACTTCCTTCCCCATGCCCCAGCTTAGACTGGATAATTTGATCACACCCTATACTTGCCTTCCTTCATGTCTTTGCTTTCAGTTTCCTATGCCTAAAATATCTCTTCCATGCCACCCTTTTCATTTATTGAATTTCTACCTATCCCTTGGAGTCCTCATCAAGTACCATCTCCTCTGAAGCTTTTCCAGATACCTCCATTCATATTGAACTTTTTTCTAATAATGTCACACAGCATTTGGTTTTCGACCACTCAACGTACATGGTGTTTTGTAGTAATTTGTTTTTATGTTCCTCTACTGACTATAAGCCCCTATGAGGGAGTGGCCATACTATACCAAGTCCCATTCATTCTACCTCTATAATATGTGCCTCCCCCGAAACTGTGTACTATGATAACTTAATAGGTATTCGATAAATGCTTGGTTATTCACAGTAACTTACTACCTCCATGAAACTCCACCTAGCACCATAGGAATTTATCTAGTCTGTCTGATGAAGACTGCCCCAGGATAAGTGGGTTATAAGGAGATAGTTGTGCATCTTGCAGAATAGTCCTACAAAGCAAGGTTGGAATATACCCTTCCTATACTCCCATTATCCCACATCCCCAATAGAAGTAGAATGATGGAGTTTTGTCATACCTGCAGCAGGACCTTGACACACTGAGGCTGGCAGGAAATAGTAGCCAAGTGTAGGGCGGTGCTGCCTGGAAAGAGAGATGGGAAGGGGGACCCACACAACCCTGGTGACTCACAGGGAGGGAGAGCAAAGACGCACAGATAATCAGAGGGAGATTAGACAGAACTGCTTACAGTGACACAAGGCCAGAAATTCCTGTTCCCCCAGTGACTGGGTCCTTGCTGTGGGGTGAGGGTGAGACACACCCAACTTTATGGGGAGAGCCCCTGTAGGCTTGCTGGCTAAGGCACGCTGGAGAAACAAACAATCATGAGGCCCACGGTCAGAAGCCCTCATTCTTCATCTTATGTGGGTTCCAGAGACTCTCCACTGTCTTCTGTCAAGGAGAGGGCAAGTGGAAGAATCAATCTGTTACTCACCATCTTCATTCTTACTGTTGATTTCGGCCCCATTAGCCAGTAGTACAGTCAGGCACTCTGTCAATCCCTTTGATGCTGCTAGGTGGAACCTGGCTGGGCAAAAAGCAGAGAAAGATGAGGGGCGGGGAGCAGGGAGTCAAAAAGTGGGCTCGATAGACCACCATCCCCTAACGCCATACCGAAACCTCTCACTGAGATTGCTCTGCTTCCAAGCTGATTGCCCCAGAAAGGGATGGCAATTTGCCAAGGAGTCACATAGAAGAAGGAGACAGAGACAGAAAGAGAAGCCAGAATTCCTGTCCCTGGGCACCCTCAAACTACCCAGGAGATGAAAAAGGAACGGAACTCATTGCTTCCTACTTAATAGAGCACAGGAGAAATCCAGCCCCACAGGCGTGCTTGAAGATGGACAACTAGAGAAGAGTGAGCAAGTCAGGCATCAGAAGCTAATATGAGGGTGATCCTGACCTAGCCTGCTGCCTCCAATTTCATTTCATCTGAACTTGTAAAGCCTAAGATTCTCACTTCACTCTTCAGATCCATTCACCCTTCTGTTTTCACAATGATCAGACACCACATTCTATTTAACGTGTGTCTTATTTCAGTATTTTTGTAGTTATCATTATGCCCTCCATGTGTCAATCTGTCGGCTTCCAGTCTCTTAGAGTAATGTTGTTCATGGACAGGGACCATATTTATTGAAATGACTTTGTACATATAACACCATAGATAGATAGATAAATAGACATATATATGTGTGTGTATGTGTATATGTGTGCATGCATATATGTATGTGTACACACAGGTGCATACCCATACATGCTCGTGCACACATATATGTGCATGTATATACACACATGTGTATATATGAGTGTATATATCAGGATCTTTGAAGGGGACCAAGAAAGGCTGGAGTGGCTGGAGGACTTACTTACGGGGATTGGCCGTGGGAGTCTAGCTTGGTGGGCCGGGCAGTCTTCCTGGAGGCGAGAGCAGTCACCCGACTAACGTCTCCTCGCTGCACTGCTTCTAGGAGTTTCTGGTCACGGCGGTTCCATTTCTCTACCTGTTCCAGAATCATCACATGAGGGTGGGGAAGGAATTGGGAAGAAGAAAGGAGATAAGAAGGGAAAGAAAAGGGAGGGTTGGGATAGGGTGCCAATTACAAAAATTCTGCCCGATGTAAGACCATTGCCGGGGCCGGCCCTTGACAAAATTATGAAGGATGTGGTTTGTGTTTTATAATAATCATCATCACTACTTCTGCCCCATTTTCTTCCACCATCCCTAGAGACGCAGGTCATGAAGAACTGAGGACACTGTATTTGATGTTGTTTACATGGCTGCATAATTTTATGGTAGTAAAGCTCTTTATTTACATGATCTGATTGATGTGGGGTAGATAATACTATGATCTTCATTTTACAAATGAAGAAACTGAGGCCAGGAGATAATATGACTTGCTAAAGTTATTTCACTAGGATGTGGGAGGCTTTCTGACTCCACACTAAGCTCTCTCCCTTACACAACACTTGGGGGCCCCACCTCTCCCGCTAATGGCCTTGGTAAGCTTTCACCAGCTAAGAGGTGGACATATCCCCAGGTGCTGGCTTCCCTAGGAGGCATAATCATTCTCCCCTTCGCTGATTGCCTTCCCTCCCTCTACCAGCTCTTATCTTTTTCTATGCCCAAATTGTCATCTAACCTGATGTACTAATGGGAGGAGGTTGGAGGCCCTGTTCAGCACCTCAGGCGATACGTGAGAATCTGAACACAACCTCTGGAAACAAGGGGCCATCATTTATTATTTAACATGAATACATTCTGGAAATATGTCAGACCATATAGGAGAGGAAAGGAAGTTATTGAGGAAGCTAATATATTACCAGACCAGGCTTCACTCACTGTAGTAGATAGGACACTGGGCCTAGAGTTTAAACCTGAGTCTAAATCTAGCCTAGACACTTAGAAGCTATGTGACCCTGGGAAAGTCACTTAACCTCAGTTTCCTCAAATATAAAATGGGGGTAATAACAGCATCTGCCTCCCACAGCTGTGAGAATCAAATGGGAGAATGTCTGTACATGCTAAGCACAGTGCCTATATAGGCATATATATTAAATATATTCTATATATAAGCATATAGCCGGTGTTATATAAAAACTCATTCCCTTTCCCCCAAAGCATTTTTCAAACCTTCAAGTGGTATATAAATGCTAGCTATTATTATAGCCAGTAGCTGTGGGCAGCGATGTGCCCTTGAGATGAAACACATGGGAGCAGTTGATTCAAAAAATTTAAGTACTTATTTGACAGGCTTTTAAATTTAATTTGTTCTTTGTTCGCTGAGTGCTCAATCCCAGAACAAACCTTTCTGACCTGACTGTTTTCTCCCTGTACCTGTCAAACCTTTTGGAGACAAACCGGGACAACCTGTATAAATTCTTGGTTTGGCTCCACTCCAGTTTTGCACCAGTTTCCTGGTTCGTTCCAGTATTAGTTTGCATGGTCAGTTCTCAGAAAGGTAAACTGAGGCCCAAGGTCACAGTTTATTACTGATCACCAAAACCAAAGTTTCCGCTCAGATTTTTCATTCACAATGCCTAATCATTCTGTGTTTTAGAGAGAAGGAGGGAAGTCCCAAGTTTGTTTCCTAGTCTATCCCTAGGCCATTCTACCTCCCTCACCCCTACCCCACCCTGGTACCTTAGTAACAACAAACAAAAGGCAGGGATAGGTTCTTGGCTAAGCCTAGGCAGGTGACAGGGAGCTCAGCACCCAGCTGTCCCAGACCTCAGCCACACCTGGCCATGCAATTGTTCTTTGGAGAGAACTTTTGGTGAAAATCATCATGGGAAGCAGCAATAGGGCGGGGATTACAGAGAGGGATGGGAACACCCGGGGCTGCATGTGTGGAGAAGCCTGCTTCTCTGACTTGAGATGCAGATTTATGCATAGTTTCCTTCTGTCTAAAGTAATTCACTTATGGAGAGGAATTTCTCAGCTGGTTCTGCCATCAGCTTTTCAGTATGAAAGATGCCCTAATCACATGAGGTACTCGGGATGGGTGAATCTAAATTAGTGCTATACCACCTTAATTTGTATCCTCTATTCCATTCTTTCTTAAAATTATTGATATATTTTGTTTTCACATAGTCTAAATTTTTCCTGTATCCTTCCCTCCTCCCAGAAAGTCAATTCATTAAACAAAGATTTTTTTTAAAGAAAAGGAGATAAAGGGGGTGTGGGGAAGGGAAATTAACAAAACTGAACAAAACATTTAAAAAATGGACAATATATCCAATGTACCACACCTGTGGACTCCCCGGTTCTGCAAAGTAGCCTCCACTACACTCTTACTCTGAAGCCTAATCCTGACACTAAGGTAATCTGGCTTCTTGAAGGCTCTGCCAGAGAAGCACAAGCTCTAGCAAGTCCTACCAAGCTGGAGAGGCAAGGACTGGTTAGAGTCTATCCCCAGAGGTACAGCCTACCCAAGTTAGGAAAGGCTCATTCATTCCCAGAAGTTTGGCTGCCAAGTGAGGAGGGAGATCTGGTTGGGGGGCTTTCTTTTGTGTTTGTTTTTTTCTCTTTTTTTGCCTCATTGCTTCATGGAAGGCTTGGAGGTTTAGAATCAGCATCAACAGGAAAAAAAAAAAAGGACCTGTGCTGATAAAAGTATAGATCTTGTGCAGTGTTGAAAGAAGATTGACATGATATACAAATCAACATATTTAATTAAAAAAAATACTTTCCCACCTTCTCCTCAGCTTCTCAACCACCTTATGAATAGATAGGAGGAGATAATGATACCTGCCCCAACAGTTGGGTAAACAGTCACTGAGAGGCGGTGTTTTACCAATTATTTGTTGGCTGATAAGTAAATTTCCTCTTCCTCTAAATATCAGACTCACCCTGCAACTGAATCCAGGCTTTCTAACTTTAAATCATTGGACCATACTAGTTTTCTGTTATATGATTATGACAAAGACCAAAGCAGAACTCTACCCAGACTTCCTTCCTTCTACTTCCTTCCCAGGAATACCCTTAAAGAAAAGGAAGTCTTCAAGGCATCATGGTGCAGATTCTTAAAGGTGTCATGGTTCAGTAGAAAGCGTGCTGACTTTGGTGGCAGAGGACGTTTGGGGTCAAATCCCCAAGTCCCACTTTGGGTAAATCACCTTCCTTCTCTCAGCTTCAGTGTGCTCCTCTTTAAAATGAAGGAATCCTATTAAAACAGAGGTGTCAAAGAGGCTCTCAGCCTGCAGGCAGAGTCAGATTAAAATGTAATTGGAAAATATTTAACAAAATAAGTAAAAATACGATTAAACATACATAACAATATATTTTAAAACTGTCAGAGGGGATGCACTGGGATGCTTATTGTATGGATTAGTGACCAGGTTTCTATTTGAGTTTGACACCATTGCACTTTATCTTCTAGTCCTACCACAAGTCAGACAGCCCTGCTTCTCTTACGAAGTGATGGAGGACATGACCAACTATCGTCCAGGGTCAGGACATCCACAAGAAAGGAGCTAAGGTCAAGTCCCTACCACTGTGAAGTACTCCCTAGAGATGACCATAACCTGAAATGCCCCAAGGGAAGTGGCTTCCCATACTATATTGGAAGCAAGTTCATTAATGCACGTGAGATACACTAGAAATGTAAAAATAGGATATAAATGTCAGATATCAGAATTTTAATTGGCATTTGCCTAGCTGAATCAAGAGGATCCTCTCATTCCCTGGTCAGGAAGATAGGGTCGGGCCATTGCTTGCAGAAACGTTGGGCATATTCCTTTCAAAGAATAATTCAGCCTGGCCACATCTGTGGTAATGTTTATTAATGTGCTTCTTAGCAGCTACCCAACCAAGCCAACCCCTTACTTGCTGGCTAGTTTCAGTTCTCCCTTGTTTTCCTATAATTTCCCTACTCTCAAAATCACTATGTGTGAGCATTCTTTTCTCCCTTCACTCTTTTGCCAGGGGTAGGCATTTTGTAATCCCTTATCAGACATCTAAAATGAGATTGTTACTAGGAAAAGCTTGGGTTGTTTTTTTTTCTATGTCCATAATGTTTTATCTGTCTTCATATAGAGAGCATGTTTCCAAAGACTTTTTCCTCTGAGTCCATGGGAGAGAATTGTGGGCCTGATTTCAGGGGTTGCTACTTTCTCATTTTTTTCCTCTCTCTACATGAAGGAAGAAGCTGTGTTGCCCAACTGGCCAGTTTGGGTTGGGTCCCGCTCCTACCCCTACTCCTACTACTCACAAAGGTTGTTGTTTGTCCTTCCTTCTTGAAGAAGACCATGACATGAGGGAGGTGATGCCATGACATGCAAGTGAATTGGATTTAAGAGGGAGGACTGTGCAGAGTCACCAGCCTCACTTTCTCCTCTGAAGCCATCTGGGCCCAGCGGCAAGATACAGATCAGGATTACTGGAGATGACCCTGGATACAGTGGAGACCTAGGCCTTTTTAAGCTAAGGTCTTTCCGAGGTCTCAGTTTGGGCTCCTTGATATTTTTGTCAGTTCTCTAATTCAGGTAGGGTTCAATGTGAATAATGCCCAGCCTGGAGTGAAGAAGATTTATCTTCTGGAGTTCAAATCCCACCTTAGGCGCTTACTGGCTGTGTGACCCTGGGCAAGTCACTTAATTCTGTTTGCCCTTGTTGTCTGTCAAATGAGCTGGAGAAGGAAATGGAAAATATCCCTTCAGTATCTTTGCCAAGAAAACCCCAAATGGGGTTCTGAAGAGTTAGACATGACCAGACCACAACAAATCAGTGCTTCCTAACATTTCCCATTCCCAGGCATCCTTGAACATTTATTAATTCACTGTGTCAGATTGCCAAGGCAGCCTACGACAGCAGAAAGTATATTGCACTTAGAATGAGAGGGCCTGGGTTCAAATTCCAGTCTTGCCACTTACTACCTTGTAACCATGGGTAAGTCACTTCACTTCTCCGGGCATCAGTGTCCACATCTGTAAAATGTGGAGAGACTATATGAAATTATTTCTGTAGTCCATTCTAACTCTAAATCTCAGATCCTGAATCATCATATAGCTTCTACCTGGGATCTTAGGAAGGCAAGATTCCAAGATCCTACCCTGTTGTCTTCTGCCAGCAACTTAGGATATACCAATTCAGTACTTGGACTGGCCTCATTAGAGTAGGCATTTCTTCTACGCAGGAAGATCATAAAATATCTACTTTTTCATCCTGTGAAATCTACGGACCTTCCTACACATTGAAGATCTAACCAATATGCCGGGGTTTGGTCAAATCACTTTCCTCTGATTCTCTTAATACTCTGTGGGTGCCACTACCACATTTGGGTTGTCCACCTATTAGCCTTTGCTCTCACAGTTTGGCCAGCCCACTTTCATTTATGGTCATGCATTTCCTTGATGATGTCTTTTATAACACTTTTCATATTCAAGCTAACATTGGTAATTAACTTCATCCTACTTCTGCCCACCAATGTCTTTCTGTTGCTCTTTAGGATGCCTGTAAAAGCCTCCAGGAAGCATTAAACTGTCACCTAAACCCTAAGAAAACAAACAGCTGACATGATAAGGGGGTTAAGGCTTGGGTCTCCCCATTCCAGTTCATTCAAGTCTTTTGCAGAGGTTTCTCCACCCTCTCCTTATCTCCAGCTTCCTGTCTACAACATCTTATTGAAATCAGAAGTGCCCGGACAGGTAGAAAGCAGGTCTAACTGTCCCTGACAGGCTGGAATGAGAAGGAATGTACTATGCTAAGAGTCTGTGGTGAAACTAGAGCTAGATTTCAAGAGTCCGTCCCTCTGAGCCTTACAACTGTGAGAACCGATGTACCTTTTAATCCAACCTGAAGTCAGGGGTTCTGAAATGAATTCCTAGCCCTGCTTCTTACACTGTAAGCTCAGTAAATTATTTATAGGTCAGTGTGTGAGATATGCCAAAAGGCACCACACCTGGTTGACTAAAACCAAGTCATGTATTTTTAAAAAATATTCTCCCCCTTCAAAAAAAAAGTCTGGAGTTAATGTAGATGGTCCTCATGATGATTTCTGCTTAGGTAGTAGCTTTTTCTTCAATATAAAGAAGTGGACTAGCCCTGGATTCAGGGAGTAGGAGTGGGAAAGCATAGCTCCTAAGATCTTTGGCACAAGTAGGAAGTCAGGCTCTGGGAGGGGCCAGGGAAGTTGTTACCCTATTTCCCTGACAATTGGGTCCAGAGTGGTTGGCCACCCATTGGGTGGAGGAATTTATGATGTGAGAGGTGTGGGGGAGTTTCATGAGGAAACCAACCTGCAGCTGAAACTGATCTGGTTTCCACCTTTCTAGTTCCCAGGCTTGACCAAGGACCCTGGGAAAACCCTGGGACTGAAATGGATCAGAGGAAACAGTTATTGTTGGTGCCCTAGACTCCAGTTTTCCCATCCCTAAGGTGGAGGTGAGACCACCAGCCTCCTTAGGAAGGACAATGGGGATCTGAAGACTCTCAGTGACTAGGGAACAGGCTGTGTTATCAACAACAGGGAAACAAGAATCTAATCTCCTTGAGGGCAGGGATCACATCTTAAGCTTCATCTGTTCTCTAAGGTGACAGTCCTTATCACAGAACTTCCAGTAAAACTAAACACAACTGTTTGACTTAAATAGAAAGTTGAATACAAAAGTAATTGTTGTGAGAGAATTAATGACATAGCCTCAGTAGACCTCTTAGTATTTTCATGTGGTCCAGCTAAATTCAACAGATATTGATCAAACACCTACTACTATGTGCCAGACTGGAGAAGGAAAAGGCAAAGCATTCCAGTATCTTTGCTAAGAAAATCCTAAAGGGGAGTCATGAAGAGTCAGGTACGGCTAAACAAAAACAGCAAAGTATCTACTATGCTCTGGGCACTGTGCTAAGCACTGGAGATACAAAGAAAGGGGTAAAAATCCCTGCTGTCAAGGAGCTCACAGTTAAATGAGAAAAAAAATACACAAGCATCTATGTACAAACTAGCTATATATAGGATAAATTAGGGATAATCAGCAGAGGGAAGGCATGAGGATTAAGGGGCATTGGGAAAGATTTTAACTGAGACTTGAAGGAAGCCAGGGAAGTCAGGAGTTGGAGATGAGGATCAAGAGCATTCTAGGGATGGGGGACAACCAATGAAAACGCCAGGTCCCTTCCAGCTATGAATCTATGGTCCTAATTATCTGGGCATTTCTCACATTTGCTGTGCTGAAGGATAAACACCTTCAGGTCAGCTTAGACAATCAATCTCCTTACAGATGACACATTCATTTCTGAATTATTTGGATCAGTAACAGGACTACTGTGCCTAGGGTAGAACAAATTTTGAGCAGTAATTCCAATAAGTGCGCAATTTCATTCCTTAATGGAGATCTCTCCTGTTGGAGATCTTTCCAGTAAGAAATGCTACATCTTCTCTGTCAACCCTTTCTGGAACCTTCTATTTCTTATTCTGCACAAGAAGAGCATTAAGGATTGATTGATCAGGATGGAAGCATCCTGACCTCAAATTCCCTCAGTCATTTTAGTTCAAATCAATGATACCGAGGATAGTAGCCCCAAGAAATTATGTGAGGGTCTGGAAAAAGGTGGGGGGCCTACTATGGAGGGGACATATAGAAGGCCTGCAGAAGTCTGAGGACCAGCCTCATAGCCAAAACTGCAGGGAGATGGTTGGAGGTATATACTGCAGGCAACTCATGCTTTACCTGGGAAGCAGCCAGGCTGGCTACTCCTCCACCGGCACTGCTAGTTGATCTGGCCCAACAGCAAGGTGAACCTTCAGAGAACTAGTGTAAAGAGGTTCAGGGGTACTGGGTGAAAGAGTGAGAGACTGGAGAGAGACAGACGCTGAGAAGATGATGGAGGAGGGTCTACGGAGAGGACATCTGGGGGCAAAAGGACCCTGGGGCAAAGGACAGGGACACTGGAGGGACCACAGGAGGAGAGAAACAGGAAGAAATAGGCATAAGAATGGAGAAAGGACCAAAAAGTCACTCGTTCCCCAACGATGCCCGCAGAGTCGGGGCAGTGCAGAGCACTAGGCATCTCGGACCCTGGACCACTGCCTCAAGGATGTCCTCACTCTCACCCCATCCCTCCTTTCCCACCTTGCAACATTCACGAGGCACCTACCGCCACCTGTGAGCTGGAGCAGGAGAATATCCGCTTCATGGCCGGGGCTGGGGCCAGGGCCTCCGGGACAGTGGAGCCGGGGGAGGCGCGCAGGGAGCTGGACCGAAGCGGACCGAACCCACAAGACTAGGCGGCTGCAGCCGCAGCCCAAATTGTCAGAGGCAGGAGGCGGAGCCCCGCCCCCATGCGCCCCAACCTATGGTAGATCAGCATCCCTCCGCACCTGGCGCGGGGCCCCGCCCACCTCTCTGGCTGACCCCAGGAGGCTGGGTGAACTGAGGCTACTCAGACTTCTCAGCAGCGGCCGACCTGGACCGCAAGTTGTCTCTTTTCGTTTCGGAAGAGACTCGGCTCCGAGAGAGATCGATTATACTGCCCAGTCTGCCCAGGACCGTGTGCACAGAGAAATAACAGAAGGCTGAGAGTTGAGAGCATTTGAAGGGAACAGAAATTGGGGAGAAACGGGAGTCTCGTCGCTGAGAGTAGGGGGATATTCTGCGCACGCACATAGGTGACAAATAGCAAAGCCCACGGACAGAAGGAGAAAGAACAGCCCTCAGTGGATAGAGCATTGGACTTGAAGTCAGGAAGACATGAATTCAAATTATCTCAGACACCAGTTGTGTGGAGCTGGGCAAATTATTTCATTTCTCTCAGCCTCTGTTTTCTCCTTCGTAAGTGGAGATAATAGTAACAAGGCTGTTGTTGGGGGCCAATGAAATCACAGCTCTTTTTAAACATTAAAGTGCCTATATAAACGCTAATTGCTGTGGTGGAGGTGGTGGTCATTGGGCATCCGGAGCAAAAATAGGAGGAAACCAGAACCAAAGAAAGAAGGCATAGAAATGAAAAGGCAGAAGGAGGAAAGTGTCCTTGATGTCAGCCTGAGAAAAATACTGGCTTCCTCTGATGTTCTGATGTTCTTTTTCTTTGAAGGATCATTTTTAGTCTTTGACTTTTTTTCACATCTCTTAATTTTGGCCTCTTCTCCATATTTGCTTTTGCTAAAGTTTAATCATTGTGATTGGCAGCTATTGTTGGAGATCTCTCCAAAGTCCTGGGATGATAGATCTGAAGCTGGAAAGGATCTCAGATGTCATCTAGTTCTATTTCCTCATTTACAGACGAGGAAACTGAGACCAGAGAAGATTAAATTATGTGGAAGAGGAAACACAATTAATCCTCAACGTACCCAGTCTTGGTAAAGGAGACCCAGTCCAATGGGAAGATCTGTGATACAGCAAAAAGGACATGGCTCTGCTGTCAGGGGACTTGGTTCCAAATCCCCCCTCTATCCTGTGGGACCCCAAGGTAAAGAGCTCATGGGAACGAGTTTTTACAAAAATCTGAGAGTTAGAAAAGAAATCAGAAGCTCTCTAGTCCAACTTATGGCTAACTTAGAGGCTCTTCTATGATATTCTGAACAAGTGTCCTTCAAAAACCTTTAATGAAGGAGGAAACCACTAGACCCCAAAGGAGCCCATCCTATTCTTTCTAATGGTAAACTATCCCTCCAAGTTTTGTGGCGTTTATCCAAATCACTGATTTAAAAAAATCACTTCACTGGGGAGCACTTCACTGGAAACCTTCCTACAAGTTAATTTTGAACCATTAATAACTACTCTTTAGGTCTAGTCATTCAACCAGTTTTGAAATCACTTAACTGTATTCTCTTCAAAGCTTTGCTGAAGTATAGGTAAAGAATTCTACAATATTGCCCTGGTCTACCAGTCCAATAACCTTATCAATAAACAAAATGAGTCTTACCTGGCATTACCTGGGTTGGGAGTTTTTTTGGGGGGGAGGGGTTATACCTTAATCCTTTTTTATTTTTGTTATTCTGAACATGACAAATACAAATAAATGCAACCATTTCCATGTATATAGAAAAGAAAAGTGGGATTTTATCCTAAAACCACATCTCTATTATGGACTTTTTTTTTAAAAAAGTACATTATTAATTCGATATATGAATTTCAAAGATATCCAGTTTGTCTCTCTCTGAATTTCTTACTGTTCTCTCCTGTGCATTCTCATAAACATTTCAATGACCTTGTTTTCTTTTCTTTCTTTTTTGCCTCTCTATTACTAGCCTCTTTCTTCTAAATGTAACCCCCTCCCCAACAATCTCCAGAACCTCCTCAGAACAAATAAGCACAGTCAAGCATGACAAATCAACCCACTGGCTATGATCAGAAATGTCTGTGGTGTCATATTCTTGGTGAAGCCATACTAGTCAATAGTAAAGAGTCAGCAAGCATTTATTAATTACCAGGCACTGTGCTAAGCATTGGGGATTTGAATTAGAAAAAGACAGTCCCTGTCCTCAAAGAGGTTACAATCTAATGGGGGAGGACAATACACAAAAGGAAGATGTAAAGGAGGTGTGACACCAGAAGGTACCCAGTATGGGGGCATGATGTTCTTAGAATCAAAACCAAGATGAGAGGCTGATATGAAATGAAGTTAACTGAGCCCTCTATAAAGGGAGACTTTGGGAGGAATTTATTGTTCAGCTCACCAATCACAGGAAAGAGGCAACTGAAGGTGCTGAGGAGGTGCATCTAGTATTAAAGTTGAATCAGCCTCCTTGATGGTGAAATGCCAAGGGATGAGCTTATCCTGGGTGCTGGCAATGAAGTATGATGATTGTAGAGTTGAAACCAAGCAGAGACATGCTTTTCCCTTTCCTTTTCTGGATGTTTGCTAACCTCTTTAATATTTATTACCTTTAACAATACATCCTAGAATTTTGCTAGCGTAGTGCATGCCTGGGGTAACTATCCCAACTATTCTAACCCCTTAAAATGACAATTCAGATCTTCAGAGGATGGCTATTACATGTGTACTCATAGTTCTAGGGGGTAGTATTAAATTCTTCCAACCCCCTATTAGTGTGATTCATCCAATGATTATCAGTCAGCCTTTTACTAAGGTAAGAATATTTGATACAAAACATCCCTAGAAAATCTGTGATAGACCCTGCCACTGGTATATGTAGAGTCCAGGAGAGAATGGGTCCAAGCTTAGAGAATACATGTGACCAAGGGGCAACTCAAAGTTTTTCTGGAGTCTGAAATATTTCCCCTTGAGGTGGGGTGTACTCTTTCTGCTGGTTTCCTTAAAGATTCTTTGAAATTGTCTTTCCTCAGTGTGTCAATTGCTGCTATTCTAAAAACTGCTAATAAGATGAATTAGAAACCTGAAGCCTCTAACCCTCCGAAGTTCACAAAGTATTCAACTGGCCAAAGTGGGATTGGGAAGAGATCAAGACTTGCTTGTCTTTTCTCCCTTAAGCCCTCTTAGGTATGTCATGATTGAAATTAAGGTAAACTGAGGTACAAAGTTCTGAGTATGATCAATTTATTAGCAAAACACAAATTTGCCAATTTAGCTAAGATCCTAAGGTGGGGCTTACAGATCATTTTTGCAGAAAAAGGGAAGAGTATCCACAGTAAAATGTAGCATTTATAGATGAGGAAAAACAATATGATTAATAAATATCATTTTTTAGTTGTCTCCAACTCTTCATGACCCAATCTGGGGTTTTCTTGGCAAAGATACTAGGGTGCCTTGCTATTTCCTTCTCCAGCTCATTTTGCAGATGAAGAAACTGAGGTAAACAGGGGTAAGTGATTTGCCCAGGGTCTCACAGCTAGTAGGTGTCTGAGGTTAGATTTGGAATCAAGAAGATAAGTCTTCCTGACTCCAGGCCTGGAGCCCTATTTACTGTGCCACCTAGCCACCCTTGCAGCATCATAGTTGGGGAAAACAATATGATTGGCTGGAGATTGGGTATTTGAGGTTATCGACCACTATCTTGTTGCTGATGGGTTGTTTCCACCTGCATGGTTAGTTAGTGGTTCATGGGTAACAAATCAGGCTTCTTTGAAGGACAGAGACAACAGAACAGATTTCCTTGAAGGACAATTAGTGGGACTGAGATGACAAATTTCCTTCATATAAAAACATAACATTGATTTGACAGAAAAACTCAACTTTTAAACATAGCATAGAGACAATGAATAATTTACAAGAAAGCTGAACTTCTAAACTTAACTCAAAGACAATAATACATGTCTTAGGCAGTTATAAAAACGTCAGTGGCAGTACAGAATAAAATAAATTATGGAATAGATTCAATTTGATTTTTTTTCAGGCACTCAACCGGGATGTTTTCTCTTCTGTGATGTCAGATAAAATATTCAATCCCAAACTACCTTGTTGGGTTTATGTAAGGTTCACAGGGTATGATTAAGTCTCCTTAACTGATTCAAATAGACTTCCTGAGTGCTTTCAATCCACTTTATCCAATGGTTTTCAAGAACTTCACAACTGATAAATGACTTTGAGTCTAGTCTAAAGTCTTTGACTGACTGACCTGGGTCTTGATATGTTTTATAGAAATATCAAGGTTTAGACCTTATTAATTACTTCAGTTGAGTGGGGGGTTATGGTTGATTTATTCAACAGACCTCCCCACTCCCACATATACCCTCTTATACAAAGTTAATATTATTGGAGCTTGGATACTCTAATCTAATCTCATTTTTGAAAATAGGGAAGAGATATTTGCCCTTTTCCCACCCTGAACCACTTTTCCTCCCCCCCCCACCCCCGCCCTTGATCTTTCAAAGATCCATTAGTAGCTCAGCCATGACATCTGCCAAGTCCTTCAGTACCATGGAATATAACGCCTCTGAGCCTGGTGATTGGAGCTCATTAAAGGCAGCTAGCTGTGCTTATTATTTTCTTACTTGCCTTGGGTTCCAGCTACCTATCTGCCATTTTTGTTTCTTCTTTTCTAGTGGCAGAGAAAACAAACAAACAAAAAATAGCAAGAGAGTGTGGTAAGGTAGAAAGAGCTCTGGCTTTGAAATCAAGGACCTGAATTGGAATTCCAACTCTGCCATTGTCACAGATGTGAACTTGGGTCTCCATTTCCTTCTCTATAAAACAAAAAGGTTTAGATGACTTTTAAGGTCAGTTCTGATTTTATGATTTCCAAGAATCACCTACTTGTCTTCTTTCCTTCCTCTATTATTGTCCCATCTATCAGTGTTTCCTCAGATTTGCTTATTTTCTGAATGCTCAAATATTCAACTAGATTGGTGATCTCACTGACTTCGTTCCAACAATGCAGATCAAAACTCACTCATGCCTGACCATCCTGTGAGATTCTTGTCCATGTCCATCCATAAGCACTATATAGGGAGTCTGCCCAAAATGGCTCCAAATATAGCTTAAAACAAAAACCACAAATGTTGTAGGCTAAGTATTTCATACCAGCTTTTAACCTTCTTAACATGATTCTTACATGAACATATATTTTTGTATCTATCTGTCATCACCAGCTTTGAGTCTTTGTATACTTTTTTTTTTTTACTAAATCAATTTATTTATTTTTAGTTTTCAACATTCAGTTCCACAAGCTTTTAGGTTTTAAATTTTCTCCACCTCTCTCCTCTTTCCCCTCCCCAAGATGGTGTGCAGTCTCATATAGGCTCTCAATATATTCATATTAAACATATTTTCACATTAGTCATGTTGTAAAGAAAAATTAAGAACCAATGGGATGAACCACAAGAAAGAAGAAACAAAACAAAACAAAACAAAAAGAGAGAGAGCAAATAGTCTTCATTCAAACTCCATAGTTCTTTCTCTGAATGTGGATTCCATTATGAGCCTTTTGGAGTTATCTTAGAACCTTGCATTGCTGAGAAAAGCTAAGTCATCACGCAATGTGGCTATAACAGTGTACAATGTTATCCGGGTTCTGTTCACTTCACTCTTTGTACACGTCTTAAAAAAGAAAGTTTGCCAACAAAAGATAATCAACATTTTTTTAATGCACAACACACACCCAAAATAAATTAAGAAAAAATATAAACTGGTTATTGAGGTTCATATACATCTACATTTATCTCTTTAAACAATTCCCCAGTCAAAATGGGTACATGATTTAGACATAAAGGGTGGTACCATAAGCAAATTAGGAGAGCAAGGAAGAGTTTACCTGTCAGATCTATGGAGAAAGTAAGAATTTATGACCAAGCAAGAGATAGAGAACATTGTGAAATGCAAAATGGATAATTTTGATTACATTAAATTAAAAACATTTGCACAAACAAAACCAATACAACTGAAGATGGCAGCATAGAAGCAGGAAATTCCATGAGCCCCCCCAACAATCACATCCAATACCTATAAAATATGCCTCTAAACAAATTTTAGAGATATACAACCCACAAAGTGACAGACAGAAACAAATCTTCTGCTGAAGGCAGCCTGGCAGGCCTGTAGGAAGGGTCCATTGCAGTGCACTGGGAGCAGACAGCAGTCTTGCATGAGCCAAATGGTTTTGGCCTTAGGGTGGCCCCAACCAGTGGCTGCAGGAGCAGACTTCAGGAGAGTGAATCATCAGCAGCTGTGGCAGTTTCCAGACTCCTCAACCCATAAACACCAAAGATCAAGTAAAAGGTAAGTTGAGAACTTTGTTGGAAAGGAAGGGCATGGTCAAACCCCTCTCCCCTGGGCGAGAGGTGGCAGAGTCCTTACAGCTTCAGCTGCTTCCCCATGGAGCTGCCTCCAGAGCTCCTGGCCTGCAGATTGTAGGGGGACCAAGGAACCATTCAGAGGGTAATCGCTTTTGCTTTAATCTGCTTGAATCTGGATCACTGTCTTGGATGGAGGTTCCAAGGTGTGTGGCCAGTGGGCCAGAGATTGTGGGGGCTGTAGAGATGGAGGCCTCCTAATAGCTCTGTCAGCTGTGAAAACCCCAGAGATTTGGGACAAAGCTTTCTCCATTCTGGAAGCAAAGTTCTACCATGACAGAGCTCAAAAGTCAAATAATTGACTGGCAATATGACTAAGCAGAGGAAGCAAAGCAAGCAGAGTAATCAAACCTTAGATTCCTTTTTGGGGAACAAAAAGGATCAAAGCATGGAATGGGAGGAAAACAATGAAATCAGAACTCCTGTATCAAAAGCTTACAAGAAAAATATGAACTGATGCATCAGGGTGAAATCAAGATGGTGGTATAGAAGCTGGAGAACTCGGTGAGCTCCTCCTAAAACCACCTCAAATACCAATAAAATATGGCTCTAAACAAATTTTAGAGCTCTAGACCCCACAAAGTGACAGAGAAACAAAGCTCCTGTTGAAGGCAGTCCAACAGGCAGACAGGAAAGTTTCATAGCAGCACGCTGGGAGCCTGGCCTGAAACTGCAGCTTTAGCCCCAGGGCAGCCAAGACAAGCAGCCACTGGAGAGTTCAGGAAAGTGGATCACCAGCAGCTGTGGCTGTTTCCAGATTTATCAACCCGTAAGAGCCAAGGATAAAGTGAAAGGTCAGTGGAACTCAGCTAAATTTTGGGGAGAGAAGTGGGTCCAGTTGTCTTTCCCCCCCGAGTGAGAAGTAGCAGAGGCAGTGGCCCTGTAGTCACCTGCACATGGCTGCTTCAGAACTCTTGGCCTACAGATTGCGGGGGGCTGGGCCAAGCAGTCGTTCAGAAGCTAAGTGCTCTCGCCTTAGCCTGCCTGGATCGGGATCACGGTGTTGAATGGTGATCCTGAGGTGTATGACCAGTGAGCCAAAGCTGGTGGGGGCTGCAGAGACAGCAGCCTCCTAATAGCTCCAGCAGCTGTGAAAATGCCAGCAATTTGGCACAAAGCTCTCCCCTCTGAAAGCAGAGTTCTACTGAGCCCAAAAGTCAAGTAATTAACTGGCAACATGAACAGGCAAAGGAAGCAAAGCATGAACAGCCATCCAACTTTTAGATTCCTTTTTGGAGGACAAAAAGGATCAAAGCATGGAGCAGGAGGAAGACAACACAGTCAGAATTCCCATACCAAAAGCTTCCAAGAGAATGTAAACCAGTTACAATCCATAGAGGTGCTTAAGAAGGATTTTGAAAACCAAATAAGAGAAATAGAGGAAAAATTGGGAAGAGAAATGAGAATAATGGAAGAAAATAATGAAATGAGAGTCAATAACCTGACTAAAGAAAATAACACCTTAAAAAATAGATTAGCCCAAATGGCAAAAGAGGCCCAAAAAGCCAATGAGGAGAAGAATGCCTTAAAAAGCCGAATTTGCCAGATGGAAAAAGAATCTCAAAAGCTCTCCAAAAAGAATAATTGCTTCAGAATTAGAGTGGAGCAAATGGAAGCAAATGACTTTTTGAGAAATCAAGATACTATTAAACAGATCCAAACAAATGAAAAATAGAAAGCATTGTGAAATACCTCAATGGAAAAACCACTGACCTGAAAAATAGTTCCAGGAGAGACAATTTAAAAATTATTTGACTACCTAAAAGCTATGATCAAAAAAAGAACCTAGAAATCATCCTTCAAGAAATTCTCAAGGAAAATTCTCCTGATATTTTAGAACCAGAGGGCAAAATAGAACTTGAAAGAATTCACCAATCACCTCTTGAAAAGATCCCCATAAAAAAACTCCTAAGAATGTTATAGCCAGGTTCCAGAGTCCTCAGATCAAGGAGCTTCCAAGAAGCTTCCAAGAAGAAACAATTTGAATACTGTGGAAACACAATCAGGAAAACCCAGGATCTAGCAGCTTCTACATTATGGGATCAAAGGGCCTGGAATATGATATTCCAGAGATCAAGGGAGTTAGGATTAAAACCAATAATCACCTACCCAGCAAAATTGAGTATAATGTTCAAGGGGAAAATATGGTCATTCAATGAGGTGGAAGACTTTCAAGCATTCTTGCTGAAAAAACCAGAACTGAACAGAAAATGTAACATTCAAATACAAGAAGCATGAGAAGGTAAACATGAAAAAGAAATCATAAGGAACTTATCAAAGTTGAACTATTTACATGCCAACATGGAAAAACAATATTTGTAACTTATGAAACTTTTCTCAGTATGAGGATAGGTGAAGGAAATATAAATGTATATATATGTATACATACACGTATGTCTATATAGAAGGGTATATATAGAGATGCATATGCATACATATGTGAGTGTGTGTATATATGTGTACATAGACAGAGGGCACAGGATCAATTGAATAGAAAGGGATGATATTTTAAAAGGTGAAATTGAGAGGTGGGAGAGGAATAGAATGAGAGGAAACAGGGAGAGACAGAATGGGGTTAATCATCTCATAAAGAAGAGCCAAGGGATAATGATCTCACATAAGAATAATTTCATATAAGAAGAGGCAATGGAGAAAAAACAATTTTAAAAAATTTTAAAAAGAAGAGGCAATGGAGGGGAAAAACAAGAAGGCAAAAGGGAATGGGTCAACCTTACTCTCATGGAATTTGGTTTAGGGAAGGAATGACATATACTCTAAATTGGGTATCTTACCCTACAGGAAAGTAGGAAGAAAGAGTTGATAAGAGGGGGGATGATAGAAGGGAGGGAAGATTGGCAGGGAGGTAGTTAGAAGCACACACTTTTGAAAAGGGACAAGGTCAAAGTAGAAAATAGAATAAGTGGGGGGTGGGATAGGATGGAGGGTAATATAGTCAGTCCTTCACAATATATCTACTATGGGAATGTTTTGTGTAACTACACATGTACAACCTATATTGAATTGCTTATCTTCCCAGTAGGGGTGGGTTGTAAAGGAAGAAGGGAAAGAATGTAAGTCAAAGTTTTAAAATCAAATGTTAAAAATATTATTAGTAGTATTATTTTTACATGCAACTGGGAAATAAGATATATAAGCAGTGGAGTACAGAAATCCATCTTGCCCTACTAGAAAGTTGTAACACCATGCACCAGCAGATTTCCAAAAGAATGCTACTGTGAACAGCTTTTAAGGTTTGGATTACACAGTAAGAGTGAACATTCTGTTTATTCCATTACAAATCAAGGCAAACATTCACAATATATCATAATATAATATTTACAACATTACATCTTATCACAGAAAATCACAATGTGGTGTTTATAACAGCTTAACATTAGAATAGTCACACAGTTTTCACTACAATGTTTAGAACAATGGTCACAATATTTAGAACAAGGAATAAAAGAATAATCATCTGGTTTCCCTGAGGGGGAATCCTCCTCACTTAATCATTCAATCAAGTCTCAATATATCAATCTTCCACTCATGGTGCAACCATTAACTTAATCAGTCACTAATCTAGATTCACAACTACTAAATGTCATTAATCACAAATGCAGTCATTAAAAAAAAAAAACCACACAACCCCTCCACCCCTTGGTGTCCAGCAAACCTCAGTTTCATCCAAGGGGAGAATTTTTCTTCATCTTGACTCTGAGTGGTCTCTCTGATTCCCTGGATCCCCTTCCATGGTCCCAGCTCCATCCTGAATCCACC
>CM053593.1:354317777-354372607 GCA_028646575.1 Pseudocheirus occidentalis
GATATAAAAAAAGCATACTGGGAGAAGGGGTATTCAGTAGGATCACGATTTTGGGGTGGTGGGTAGGGGAAGGTTGGGGAGAAAATTTGTAACTCAAAACCTTGTGGAACTGAAATGTTGAAAATGAAATATAAACAAAATAAAAAACCCAATACAACCAAGATTAGAAGGAAATCAGAAAACTAGGAAACAGTTATTACAACCAATCTTTTGATAAAGGCCTCATTTCTCAAATATATAGAGAACTGAGTCAAATTTCTCAAAATACAAGTCATTCCTCAATTGATAAATGGTCAAAGAATATGAACAGATAGTTTTCAGATAAAAAAAATTAAAGCTATCTATAGTCATATTAAAAAATGCTCTAAATGACTTGATTAGAGAAATGCAAATTAAAACAATTCTGAGGTACCACCTCATACTTATCAGTTGGCTAATGTGACAGTAAAGGAAAATGATAAATATTGGAAGGGTGTAGAAAACTGTGATACTAATGTATTGTTGGCAGAGTTGTGAACTGATTCAACCATTCTAGAGAGCAATTTGGAACTATGCTCATAGGGCTATAAAACTGCATACTGTTTGATCCAGCTATACAACTACTAGGTCTATATCTCAAAGAGATTAAAATGTGTGTGTGTGTGTGTGCACACACAAAGAACCTATTCATACAAAAATATTAATAGCAGCTCTTTTTGTAGTGGCTAAGAATTGGGCATTGAGGGGATACTCATCAATTGGGGAATAGCTAAGCAAAGTTGTGGTATATTAGTGTAATAGAATGCTATTATGCTATAAGAAATGATGAGCATGGGGATTTCAGAAAAATCTGGGCTTACATGAATTGATGCTGAGTAAAGTGAGCAGAACCAGGAGAACATTGTACACAGTAACAGTAATACTGTGGGATGATCAGCTATGACAGACTTAGCACTCCTCAGCAATACTCCAAGACAATTCCAAAAAGACTCATGATGCAAAATGTTATCCACATGAAGAGAACAAACTATGGAGCCTGAATGCAGATGGAAGCAGACTATTTTCACTTTTTTTGTTGTTTTTTCTTTCTTTTTTTTTTTCCTTTTGTTCTGGTTCTTCTTTCACAACACTAGTAATGTGGAAATATGATTATTGTACATGTATAACTTATATTAGATTGCTTGTAGTCTAGGGGAGGAGTAGTTGTTGTTTCTCCCCCATTCTTGGAGAGGACCATGACATCAAGAAGATGATGCTATGACTTGCAAATGCATTGGATTTAAGTGAGGGAAAGCTGTGCAAGGCTAACAGTCTCCCTTTCTCCTCTGGAGCCATCTGGGTCCAGTGGCAAGACATAGATCAAGAGAATTGGAGATGGCCCCCAGGGAGGGGGGAAGGGAGGGAGTGGGAGAGAAAAATTTAGAACTCAAAATCTTATAAAAAATAAATGTTGAAAACTGTCTTTCCATGTAATGGGAAAACATAAAATACTATTAAGTGGAGGAAAAAGCAATTCCCCATTATCAGTATTTTTTCTATTTGGGTCTTTAGAACATCATTTTAAAGAAGTACTCATATTTCTGGGGCTGATTTCCCATATAGACTTTCCTTTAGGCCATGAATTACAAACTCATCAATGTGTCATAGCACTTCCCCCTCCCACCCGCCCCAAAAGCTAATATGATTCTGAGCAGCTAAATTAATAAATGCAAAGTGTTTAGAGCAAAGGAGATGATAATATTTTTACACACTTTCTCAGTCAGACCATATTCAGAGAACTGTGTTCTGGTTGACCCAGTCAGAGTGTAGTTTTGGATACCACATTTCTCGAAGGTCATTGACAAAGTGGAAAGAGTCCAGAAAAAGAGGAAAAAGACAGTGCCTTCCCTCAAGGAGTTTACAGTCTAATGGAGGAGACAATAAACAAACAAATATATACAAAGGAAGCTACAAACAGGATAAAAAGTAAATGATTAACAGAAAAGGACTAATAAGAATTAAGGAGGGGAGGCTTCTTGTGGAAAAGCCAGGAAATGTCCTTACGCTGACACTGCTACAGCTAAGTTTGGCCTTCTTCCTGTTTAATAGTAACACCCATTCTCATTTCCACATCTTTGCAGTATTGGCTGTACCTCCGTGCCTGGAATGCACACTCTGCCCATTTCCACCTCTTAGATCCCGTTTCCTTTAAGTCTCAGCTCACAAAGCTGTTCCCCTTCAATTATCTTCTATTTATTTTGTATATGCTCACACAGGGTGTTGCAAGTCTTGTTGTAGGTTTATGCTTGCTAAAGTTTAAGAGTTTTAGGACACCCTGTCTGTGTAACAAGTCTCTCTAGGTAGGATGCAAGCTCCTGAGGGCAGGGCCAATCTCACTTTGGCTCTTTTATCCCCAGGTCCTAGCTAAGGGACTGGTACGTGTCTTGGACTTAGCAAATGTTTGTTGATTATTTGGCACCAAATGGAAGAACTAATATTAATGGGTATAAGCCGCAAAAGGAACAACGGACAAATTTACTAACAATTCTGAATTCCTACCCCCAATTCCTTATCTGATCTTAAAGTCTCATCTTTTAGAACCACTTCTTTTGGGTTAGTGCTTGTAGAAAGTAGGTGCTTATTAATTAAACTATGGTTGGAAAAGGCAGCAATGGCAATGGTTTGTCTCAAAGAGGCTGCTATAAAAATGCCTATCTATTACATGGGAGACAGAGAAGCAGAAGAGGTTATTGGGAGATAGATCCCATTTAGTCTTCTGCCTTTATCATGAATTAATTTATCAGATGAGCTAGGCTCTATAGAAGTACATTTCAGTGGACAGTGAGCAGTTAGCCTGTATCATGGTAGCTAGGCAAGGGTAAGATGAGACTCCAGGATGGGAAAGTGAACTCTGGATGGTGGGGCCAGCCTATGTGGAGGTTATAGGGTAGTCCCTGTAGTTAACCTCCTACTTCACATAATACATTTTGCTAGGGCTTGCCCTGCCTGCCAGAGTCCATTCGGCATAGTCCCAGTCTGGGGCTGCCACTCAGTCCAAAAACCTCCACATCTCCTCATCTTTCCACCATAAAAATGAAGAGGAGTCCAAAGAGGGTTGGGGCTGCCTGAAACCCCAAAATACCAACATGCCGGGTCCTGCGGAAAGAATTCCACTCAAGTGTTCTCAGCCAAAGAAAAAGTAAAGTTTATTGAAAGTTCGAGTTCGCCACGTGGGGTGCTAGGACATTTAAAGGTGCTCTCACAGAGCAAGTCTCTACTAAGCTATCTCATGGCGCTCTCACACTACATGGAGGGATATAGCTTGTTCCAATAGCTTGTTCCAGAGAATATGGGCTGAACTGGTATTCTTTTAAACACGATTTTATTTGCTTCAATCAAATGATGCTTAGACACTGAGATGGACTGTTAGCCCAGATCAGTTGGAGAAGTGGAAATATTGATCAAGTTGATGGTCTTCTCCAATGCTACTGTGGATGGTTAGAGAAAGCAGGAAGGAGGTGGCAATGGGGTCGAGGGGTAGATGAAGGCATTTCAAGATGTCTTAGATATACCCAGGAGCCTCACTGCCTTCAAGGAAAGACTGGAACAAGTGCTATGGCTACTGATCATTTAATATTTTTCCCTTTAAATTTCTAAATGGGCTGGGCATGTTCAAATGAGGTGGGACCTACACTAATAGCTGATTTAGCAGGTCTCCAGAGTCTTGTCTCCACAGTAAATGGTTACTCACTTATTAGGAGGAATCCCACCCCCATGGCTGGCTAAGAGGAAACAATCTGAGGGGAACAGAGGGAATGAAAGATGAGTTTAGGCATTTCTAGTGGAGATCATGAAATGGCCAGCAAACTACTTCTGACAAAAGAGCCCTCTTAAGTGCAGCTGGGGGACTAGGTGGAAGGCAGCCTGGGTGCCCTGGAAACATTTCCCAAGGAGAAAAACTATGCGGCACAAACAACACTCCCAGAGCAAGTGAGGGCTTGCTTCCTAGTGACTTCACTCCACCTACTTCTACTTCTCCCTGGGGGGGCTGACCCCACTCAGTCCAGTCCAGTGGTGCTCCCTGCCCTCTAGGGCAGAGGGATACTGAATGGCTTGTCAGCACCAAGAAGCTTCCCATCCCACCCTGGATTTTGGGAGAGGACCCCCATAAGTGGCCAGGCAGGAATGTGACATTTGTGTTCTGCCTCCTGCATTGCATCCTGACCAGTGGGGAGTTTGGCGATCCCAGAAACAGCCGCATGGAGGCTCCTGGCCCCCAGAAACCATGGAGGCAAGCAAACCAGGCTTCACTCAGGGAAAGGGGGAAGCAAGTGAAGCAGGAGGGCAGCCTGGCCCCTCCCCAGCACCTGAGGGCTGGCAGCTTGAGGCTGGCTCGGGTTTCAGGGGGTGCCAGTCTGCCTGTCTAAAGACTCCTCTGTTCCTTGGCCTCGCACAGAATGTCTCTTGTGGCTTTTCCCCCTCCCTCCTTTCTTCCTGTTGACTCTCCCCATCGGGCTCTCTGAATCACCAGACTCCACAGGAAAGCAGCAGATGTTGACTTTACTTCGGTGAAGCCCACGTCAGCTCTCCTGTGGGGTGGTGGGTAGGAAGGCATGGAGGTGAGGGGGCGGGGCCTGGGAGGAGGCTAAGCCCTATCATTTCCAAATGGGGTGGAGGTAAGGGGAGAAAAAGAAAAGAGAGAGAGAAGTCTGGTCCAACCCGGAGGTCTGTGCACAAATCTTTTGACTCCAAGGAACGCTGACCTCTGGGAACGGTGGAGAAAAGGCTGCCAAACAAAAGCCGTGGTGTGGGCCCCAGGAGCAGGATCACCAGGGAGAGGTGGGGCACAAGACAGGCTGGGTAGGAGGACTGTGGTGCCAATTACTTTTGGCTGAGGCTGGGCCTCACTTCTTGCTGGAAGTATCTCTAGGACACAGAAGTCAGACAGGGCTGCATAGTTTGGAGGGGAGGGCCACAGGACTCCTCTTGTCCCACCTGGGCTCCCATTCAAGTCTCTTAGGACCACTGCAGAAGAGGCATTCATGGATCTTCTTCCAGCTTCACTGCTCCATGTTCTCATCTCCATCTTCTTCAGGTGCTTTCTTTCGGGCAAAGAATCCAAGCTATAGAGGAGACGTGATGAGGAGCTATTATATTTCCCAAAGTCCTCCTTTACCCACAACCTCGGAGCATGACCACAGGCTTACTTTCTTGGGTGAGTGGTGCAAAATACATGTCTACCTACCATCTACCCAGCCCTCTTCCTCTGCTCTTGCCCCATCCATTAAGCCTTAGACCCCTAGAGAGAGGTATAGCATGGTATGATAGAAAGAAGGCTAGAGCCATCGTCAGATGACCTGAACTGAAATCCTGTTTCTGCCACCTTTGGAACCCTGGGCTAGTCACTTAACTTTTGGGGGCCTCAGTTTCCTCATCTTACCAGTGAGGAAGTTGGAATACATGGCCTCGAAGGGCTCTAGCAACTCTAAATATGTGATCTTCGAATCCCCTACATACTTGGGAATAATCTTCTCACCCCTCCAAAGTCCTGTGGAGCAGTACTGTACTCACCTTCCAAAGGCAGAAAACAATGAGGGCCAATAACAAGAGCCCTCCTAGGGCACTGCCAACCAGGATCCACAATGAGACAGGAATGTGGCGGGCCTGGATGACCTCCAGGAGGCTCTGGGGGAAAAGGACATTCTTCTTTTTTGAATCCTCCAGCTAGTCCTCCCCACTCAACATTCTTGAAGAGCCACCCCAGGCAGACCCAACAACAGGGAGTTAAGAAGCCTCTCCAGAGAGGGACCCCTAAGGGACCGGCAAAAGAACTCCAGAGATTTGTTTTGTAGAACTCTTTTACTCACTGCATCATTAGGGTAATACACTGCAATGAGAGAGCTTAGTCATGCCCTGCACTATATTCAGAGCACCAGCCACATAGACCCCTAATTCACCTCACTCCACTGGGCGGCCTCAGTCAGCTGCAGGACACTACCCTTCTCAACCTCCAGTTTAAAGGTGCTGACCACAGTCACAGATTTGAACTTGGCCTACGAGGACAGAAGGTGTGAAAAATATTAGAGGGGTCTATGGTCTGCAAGTGGGGCAGGGGTGGTACGTGACTCCCTGAGTGTCAAGAATAGGCTGAGAAGCCTCAAATCTACTGGATCCCTTGTTATCATGATGAAAGGATGAAGAAGAGAGAAGAGAAGAGAAATGAAATCATGGGGGGAAGAAGGAAGGGGGATGGGACAGCCAGCTTAATTCTCCTAAAATACTGATTTTTTATCATCTCATTCATTTGCCTCTCAAAACCAAAACTGGCTTTCTCTGGTATCCTGTTACTACATCTAAATTTATGAGCTCAGTTGTCAAGAGACTCTACCATCTAGTCTGAGCATCTAATATGAATCTCACCCTGTTCCTTCACACACACACACACACACACACACACATACACACACACACACACACACACACACACACACACACACACACACACTGCTCCAAACAAGCAGGCCTCCTCCTTCTCCCACAGACACTATTATCATTCCCACTTCTCTGCTTCTGCTCACAGTGAAACCCAAACATCCCCCCTCCCATCACCACCCAATGCTTCCCCTTCTTTAGACCATTCTTCAAGACCAATTTTAAGTCCCATTTGAATCCCTCTTTTCTATGCAATTCTATTGCTTTCAGAGCCTGAATCACATGGTTTAGCACCAAAATTTAGTTCCAAAGTTTTGTCTTCCTAGCTAGATACTGTAAACCCCTTTGAAGACAAGACCCTTGCAATGGTAATGATAATTCGAAGATTTCTGCCCCTTTATACGCCTAAGGGAATTTGAAGATCTTCCCTATCCCTTAATAGGCCAAATATAATCACATGGAGCCTGTGGTGGGAAGAGTTTGCTGAACAGGTGAAGCAGAAAGGGGTAGAGCAGAAAATGAGTCAGATCAGTTAAGAGCAGAAGGAGAAAAAGGACACACACAAGCAGGCAAGCTAGACCTGTGAGTATTTGTTTGTGGGAAGGCCTGAGCAGGGGGAAGGCTTTGGGATGGTGTTGTTCTCTGCAGTGATAATATATATTAACTTCTTTGTTGCTATGATGGATTCGGTTTTCTGGTCTTGGGATTTGGCTTCCTGGTGTCTAAATAAATGTTTTGCTTCTGTCTTTTATATGGAGAGTCTGTTACATTTTGCAATTCAGAACTAGGCTGGTACATTCATAGTTATCGTCAGTGCTGTGAATATTGCCTTGTTGATACAGCCTATCCCATATTTTTTTATCTTTTAAACTGGGTTTGAATCCTGCTCACCATACATGTGTTGTTTGACCTTGGACATAGTCTGAACTCCAATTTTCTCATCTGCAAAATGTGGATAGTTCTAGTTCTAGTATTTGCCTTACAGGGTTCTGAGGATCAAATGAGAAAATGTAAAGCATTTTAAAATTTTAATTAAATTAAAATTTTAAAAATTTAAATTTAAAATGAAAAATTTTTAATTTTAATTTTTAACCATGTCAATGTCAGCCATTATCAGTATAACAGTAAGTACTCAAGATGACAAAAGATGGGAATAGTCAATGTTGGAAGAGCTGTAAAAAGGCAGGCCTACTAATATCCTGTAAATTAATCAAGCAATTCCAAAAAGCAATTTAAAACTCTGATCCATATCTAGAGGTCAGTGATAAAATGAAAGGTCACAAAGGCACCAACATGTTTACAACAGCACTTTTTCAAGTAGCAAAGAACTGGTAACAAAGTGATGCCTGTTGATTTTTAAGTGGCTAAGCAAGTTATGATACATGAATATAATGTAATATTAATTTGCTATGAGAATAAGTGACCATGAAGAGCACAGAGAAACATAGGAAGACACATAACTAAGGAAAAGTGGGCGATGTAAGCCAAGAGGACAACAATCAATTGAAACTGACTGCTGTGAAATGATAAGCACCGAGCTTGGCCCAAAAGAGAGACGAGAAAGTACCTCCCTCCTCGGCAGAGTTGGGGATGTGGGGATGGCACACAAGATAAGGTCAGACTTGGTGGGTGTGGTGGTTAGTTTTGTTGAAGTATTTCTTTTTCCTTCCTTGATTCTTCCCTTGATAGGTGGGGAAGGGATATATTGAGAAATGAAGGTGTTTAGAAGCAAGAGAGGTGGGATGAGAACTGGACAGGACTGGCCTGTGATCTCATTGGTGTGGGGAGCTCCCAGGGAGGAACCACCTTTACCAATGCAGGGTGGCATCTTCTCTGTAGCTCAGCTGCCTAGGGTACTGACCGGCCCAAAGTCCATAGCTAATGTGCGTTAAAGGTCAAGTTCAATCCCTGGCTTCAAGGCCAGCTCTCTGTAGATATCACTAAAAATGTAAATCAGAGGACCAGCATGTGTTCAATAAGCCAAGGCAATGGTTGCTGGGAGGAGGAGCAGGTCAAGAAGGATGATGTAGCAGTGAGAAGGTAACTCTGGCTCACCCTTCGGAAGAATTCATCGTGGATAAGCCTCAGGAACTGCACAGAGATGTGGGACCCCCGAGGCAGGTGTCCGAGGCGGCATCGCACCACCTGGCACCGGGCATTACTGCCATTCTACCAGGAGAAAGGGGTCAGTCCCTAAGGACAAGAAGGATTTCCTCCCTCCCCACTCCATCCCCATCCACATCACCCAGGCTCCTCATCGCCTTTCCAGGACTTCTGCTTCTGGGGTCTGCCCTCCCCACTCCCCAGGGGTTCATACCAGGTGGCTGATGTATCGCAGATCCTCAGAATGCATAGGAGCCACAGAGGGCTCAGTCAGGTTCTGCACCATGCAGCTGGCCTGGGAGAGATGGGGGTGTGGAAGGCCCCACTCAGACCACACACCAATGCCTCACTGTCTACTCCCAGATAACCCTTTCATTATCTCCCAGTTATAGGATCATAGATTTAGGCACAGAAGGGACAAAAGGAATCATCTAATCCAACTATCTCATTTTACAGATGGGGAAATGGAGGCCCAGAGAGGTGAAGGGGCTAGTGGAAGGCCATAAAGGGACAGGGCATGCTGCCTCCTTGGCCTAGAAAGGGTCCATGCTAAGCCCTACATCTCACAGAGCTACCCAAGATAGCCTCATGAATGGCACCCATTTCCTTCAAAGTTTACTCCTTATTCTGCCAAGTTCAAGTGTCAACATTAGCAGACACATGGGTGAGGGCAGTACCCAGGGTTTGTGACCTGGATAGAGAGATTCTGGGGAGAAGGGGTACCCTAGAACTAACAACCAAGAGAAGTTCACACAGGCAAGAAAGGACCAGGGATTCAAGGAGTCAGTCAAACTCACATTGTCAGTGATGATCTGGGACAGAGACAGGAAGTAATTGCCCCCATGCGCCACAGCCGGAAAGAAGGCAGAAATCAAGAGGCCACTGATGGAATAGCAACCAAGGTTCTGTACCTGATGGGGTAAATGGGAAGGGATGAGATTGTAGAAAGGAGGAGGAAACTGCTCACTACACCACTACCCACAACATTTTCACAGGCACCCAGAAAGAGAACCCTTTCTACCAACCCTCCTACCCCATCTAGGCTTCCACCCCGCTTTGCTCTGTGCCCCCTTGTCTCTCACCCTGAGAGTGGTTTTGAACTCAGGGCCAGGACCCTCGGGGAGGGCCCCATATGGGTGAACCTCATATCGGTGCAGAGTGGACGCACTGCAGGGCCATAGACACGGTACCCAAATCAGGAAGCACGAGGTGTTGACCATGACATAGACACAGGGAGCAGATGGTCAGCACAGAGACACTGAATCATGGGAGGAAAGGCCAGGACAGGGACACAGAGATGGGGAGCAACCAAATACTACACAAAAAAACCAAGAGCACATGAAGCAGATACAGACATGATATGACATGGATATACTGCTGACTTCCCAGTGGCAGCTGTAGGCCTCCTCTTCTTCCTCCTCCCACCCCTAACCACCTCTATCATCTCTGACTGGAGCCATATTTCTGGGAGAGCAAAAAAGGATGGGAGGGAGGAGGGGATGCAGAATGGGTACAGTCCAGAGTCAAAGCTGCTTGGGCATAAAAGGTTTCAGAAAAAGGAGAACATGATAGAGAGTGACATGGAAATCTGGAGGCTGGTTAGCCAGGGGATCAGAGGGGCAGGCAGGGCATTGGGCCATACCTGGAGACCAGGAGCTCAGGCTCATACCGGATGTAGGCAGAGGCCTGGGCCATGTTATCCTGCAATGTCTCATTGGACTCCAGGCTGTTGCTGCAGAGGTAAGGGGAGAGTCACAATCTCTAGCTCCTTTTTAGAGACTTCTTAGTGAAGACTCCTTCAGCATTGTGTGTCCCAGCTCCGAACCCCTTCCCCCTCAGTGAAGGCTCTTCCAGAGAAAAGAGGGGCCCAAATTTTTACCTGGTCACAGTCAGCCTCACAAGGGCTTGACTTAGGATAGAAGAGCAGCTAAATTCAAACTCCAAGAGGAAAGTCACCTGGGTTGGAGGAAAAGGGATCAAAGGCCATGAGGTCCAGGTTCAAATTGTGATGCTATTTCCAATTCTCAACTTTTAACGCTAACCTCTAGGCTGCAATAGTCCAGAGTGTGACCCAAAGATTCCCTGAGAACCACAGAGGTCCCTCATGATTAGGGGGTCTTAACTGTTTTCATGTTCACCAACCTCATAGGCAGGGTAGTGAGGCTACGGACTCCTCACAATTATCTTTTCAAATGCATAAAATAACGTGCGTAGAATAACAAAGGAGGTTAGAGGTTAATTAAAGAGATGTCGTTATTTTTCCCACAAGTTCAAGGACCTCCTGACCTCTATTCAGGGGTCCCCTGAGCACAGGTCTGTGGATCCCAGTTTAAGAACCTGTGCTTTAGATCCACCCCAGGGGATCTCCCCTGGAATGGTAGCTTACCTTCATCCCCTCCACAGGATTCCTTGCCTTGAACTCTCCCACCCTACACTCACCCAGGTCCCAACATTCCCCATGTCCCGTTCCTAACAATTTCTTCATCCAAAGTGGATAGCCTCACAGCAGCTGGCGGCCAGGCAGAAAGAGCTCTGGCCCTGGAAGTAGAAAGACCTGAGGTCAAATATGACTTCAGACACCTCCTAGAGTGTGTGTGTGTGTGTGCGCATATGCCTCCACTATAACACAGGGATAACAGCACCTACCCCCAAGGGTTGTTGTCAGAATCAAATGAAATCATACACATGTTTTTTAAAAGCTCTTAGCATGATGCCTGGCACAGAGTGGTTGCTATATACGCATATCCCCTTCCCTTCCCCCACAGCCCTTTTGTCCATGGGCCTGCTGCCGGCCCTCTGACTCACCTTGGCCCCAGTCTGGAAAACAGGGTGCCCTATGTGACAGAGCTGGGCATGTGGGGAAGTGGCAGCACACTCCACCTTGACTGTGCTGTCCTTCTGGGGACAGAAAGTGTGTGTCAAGATCAGCATGAGAGAGGCATCAGCTTTAAATCATTCTCTCTTCCCCATGCCTTTTATTTCCTCCTCCTCCCCTGTAAATACCCAGACACCTAGGGGTCCAGCAGGGTGAGGCTGATCAGGTAGAAGCTGTTTCCTCCATTCTCCCCACCTCCATCCCAAGGGGCACCCCAAGGGCAGCAAGACTCCCCCAGTGGGATTTTGAGGTCCCATTCTTCTCTCCTTCTTCTCAGGGCCTCTGCTCCCACCCCCACCCCTACCCAGAGCACCTGAAGTGTGATGGTAGCCAGGTGGAGGCTCTTGGAGAAACTGAGGCTCAGGTTAGTACTATAGGCATTCTCCTTTCTGTTCTCAAGAACAGCTGACACGAGCAACTTCTGCCGCCCACCTCGAACCACAAATGGCTTTCTCCTGAAGGGAGAGTCAGGGAACTAGTCAAGGAGCAGACAGGGGAGTTACAGGTGTCCCAGAAACCCCACTAGATCATTTAATTCCACCTCACTTTACAGATAAAGAAAATGAGGCCCAGAGACATGTGAAAGGCAATGATCTGGTTCTGGAGTCATCTCTAGGACCATCGCCTTCTGACTTCTAAACCAGTCATTATCTAAAACGATCGTGCCCTTGAAAAGCGCAAGGGTCACTTTGTGTCTTGGGATCTCCAGATCCTAGCACACTGCCTGGTGCACAGGTGTTTAACAAAGAGACCCATGAGTGGGGTGCTGGACCTGGAGGCAGGAAGCCTTGCATCCCAAGCCTGCCTTCCAGAACCTAAATGCTATGTGACCCTGGCCAAGTCCCTTTACCTCACCTAGCCTGTTCCCTCATCTGTAAAAGGGGGAGAACAGCACCTACCTCCCCAGATATCTGCGAGGATATAATTTTATATGTATATGAACATATGCCAACACATACACACACATTTAAAGCACATGGGCATCTTAAAGTGCCATGTCAATGCTGGCTCTTATAATTGTTTGTTGATTGACTTGACACCCTCTCCCCTTCCTGAGGTCCATTTCCCCCACCTCACTCTACCCCGTCCATCTATTTCCCATCCATTCCCATTCCAGTTTGCTTCTACCACACCTGGAGCCTCGGATGTCCATGTCTATCCGGAGTACCAGGTCTGTATTGCATTCATTATCAGGCCCACAGTCCTTTGAGAAAGGTACCTAGGGAGAGGGAAAAAGGAATAAAGAGATGCTAGGGAATGTAAAAAGGGCTGAAAGCCTAAGAAAAGCCAGGAAAAGAAGAGCAAGGAGAAAAGAGGCAGGCAGGGATAATTAGGAAGGGCTTGACACATTGTCCCAAGGTCAGATGTTGTGTCACTCTGAGGGCTCCCCACTCCTCTCTTTCCCCTACCCCATGATGGGACTGATGACACTGGGGCACAGGAGGTGTAAACAAAGTCTGAATGGGGGACTGAAGCAGGCAGAGGAGTGTATGAAGCCAAGGTCAAGTGGGGATTGGGGGTTACTAACCAATTTTCGAGGGGGCGGCTAGGTGGCGCAGTGAATAGAGCACCAGCCCTGGAGTCAGGAGTACCTGAGTTCAAATACGGCCTCAGACACTTAACACAAAAAACTAGCCGTGTGACCTTGGGCAAGTCACTTAACCCCAACTGCCCTCCAAAACAAACAAACAAACAAACAAACAAACAAAAAAAAAAAACTAACCAACTTTCGAAGGGAAGTGGGTACATCTTCATCTAGCACAGGCCTTGGCTTTGTGGTATTATCTAGCACAAAGGTCACAGCTAGGGCCACTGGCCGGAGGTAGTCAGATGCATCCTGAGGGGGGTAAGACCAAAGATCATAGTAAAACAGGGTTAAGGGACCCATGTCTTGACTCCTTTGACATCACCAACTCCATTTTCCCCCACTGGCCTCCTACAGTCTTAGTCATTTTGAAGGTACTTTCTCCAGGAACGCTTTGCCCAGTTGCCGGCCATCTCCAAGCCTCAACCCTTTCCTCACCAGCACATGGAAATGTAGGTGCTGACAGGTGACATTTCCTACGCTGACCCTCAGCCGCCGGGTGGGCAGCCTCTGGCCAAAGCCATCAAATGCTGCCCGGGCCCCGGCTGTCCACTCATCCAGGGAGGCAGAGAACCGGATGTCTAGAGAAGAGGGTTGGGAAGAAAAGGGTAAGGGTGAGAGGAAGGCATCTGGGATGCAGAAGGGCTTGTGGGTTAGCTCATATGCCTAGAGGTGGCTTACAGAAGCGGCGATTCCAGCGCCCAGGAGTTCGGGAGGTTACTTGGAAACAGAGGTCAGCGGTCAAGCAGGTAGCATCCTGGCCGTGTCGCTGACAATCCCGCTGGACCACACTGACCGCCGGTGGGGTCACAGTTAGTGATGGGGCCAGGTGGACGATGGGGCGGGAGCTGGTGAAGTTGAGGGAAAGACCCCAGAGGTATGGGATGAGAATTGTAGGGAGGAGACTCTACCAACACTGCCTCCCCAAGAGTTTCAACAGAGACAACCTCCAGAGTTCCCTCTAAAACCTGAGACTCTATGATTCTATGTCCCATTTTCCTCCTCCCTGTGAATATTAAGGGAAGGACATTGGGGAGCCCCCTCTCCCCTAGAGAAACCTGGCACTTGACCTCCGGTCCCACACCTGAGCAGTACAACTGCTCCCTGGGCCCCTACAGCAACATCTACTAGCTCATCCCCGTCAAGGTCCAGTCGTCCATCTACACTTCGGCCAAAGTAGCTGAGTGGCTGAGGCATGGAGGCAGCTGAGATGCGCTGGGAGGAGACAGGAGATGAGACTTGGGCAAGGTCCCTCAGACAATGCCTCACCCCTCGCCCAGTGTTCTTCCTCCTGGTTCCCTTCCAATCCCCTCATTAACCATTATCAGGAATGGGGGTCACAAAAACATCCCCCATACCCCTCATGGCACCACTCCCCCTGTACCTCACCAATATTTCCACCCCCTACCAACTCCACCCAGGCTTGAAAAGAGTCTTAGAGATGGATAATCTCAGGGAAATTATGCAGATTCAGTGTTTACAGGGATCTGAATGTAGGTTCTGGAAGAGTAGAGTTCTAGGCCTCAGTCTGACCTTAGCTAGCTGTGTGACCTTGGTCAAGTCACTACCCTCTCCGTTTCCTCAACTGCAAAATGAGAGGGTTTGACTCAAGGATCCCTGAATCTTCCTGAGCAGTGCAGGTTTCAGTATTACCAAAACAAGCCCCCATTATATTGGATCCTATGGAACCCCTAACCTGCACAGGATGGGGTCGGATACCACCCTTGGTCCCATGATAGAGGTAGAGAGCTCCTCTGTGCCCATCTTCCAGAGGTGCTCCCACAGCCACATCTGCAAAGCCGTCCTGGTTGAGGTCAGGCAGGGCACCCATTGCAAAGCCAAAACGGGAATCCTGAGGGGGGTCTGGCTGCAGGGTTCTCCAGAGGATCAGCAGGGGCTATGGGAAAGGATGATGGGCTAAATGTCCCAGTCCCATAGACCAGTCTCACTGATGTCTCTCCTCTCCCCCCTCCCCCCTTTCCCATGTATTAATGTGTCTGCATTGCCTCCAATGTATCTTAACCCTACTCACTTGGCCCACTAGGTAGACATACACTCGTCCTGTCTCCCGGTACTGGGGTCCTAGGTACATAGGGGCAGCCACAAGCAGAACATCAGTCACCCCATCACCATCTGTGTCTAGGGGGCAGAGTTCACTGCCAAAGTAGGAGCCAATCTGGGATACAGAGAAGGAAAAAGAGGGCCCCTGAAAAAACCCCCAAGACTGAGAAAGAACCTGAAACCCCGATATTGCTTCAGCTCATCGGCTGAGGACCACCTCCCAATGGATGGATCTCAACCTTAGACTTTATCACAGAGCTCTCCATTAGAAGGCAACTCTCCTCCCCCCTCATGCATGACTCCTGCCATGTCCACACCTGCTCCCCCTGGAGGCTCTGGGCAACATTCATAGTCCCATCTTTTCTGAGCTGAAAAGCGATGACCTTTCCACGATGCTTAAACCGAGGAGCTCCAGAGAGAAAGAGACGTCGTCCACCCAGTTGGATCAGGGAGGAAACTGAGTAACCTATAAGTTGGGTGAAAGGGGTGAAGAGAAGAGAAGGAAGGTGGGGAGGGATCATGGAGTCAGGCTAGCAGGAGATAGTGCGTAAGCAGGAAGATCTTAATAATTTAGGAAGAGGATTCAAAAGGCAAATGGAGGCATCTTTAAGAGGTGTCTCCCATGAGGTAATCTACTTAACACTCTTTTTAAAAATGCAACTTTGTTTTCTGTTGTGAATTCTCTTCCTCTCCCCACATATTGAGAAGGCAAGAAAAACAAAACTCATTACAAATCCACAGTCATGAAAAATCAATTCCTACATTAGTCATGTCAGAGAAAGAGACAGAGAGATACAGGCTTCAAACTGCCGTTGGAGTCTATCAGTTCTCCATCTGAGAGCCACCTAACACTCACCCAGGTAGGCAGCATGATTCTGCAGAGCAGAAGGGAACTCATCCTCCAGGGCTGTCCGTGGGGGAAAGAGGCGGTGTCCCTCCTTTAGCCATAGCACTGAGCCCCCCCAGTCGTAGGCCCCTACCATTCCAAACAGGATCCCGTCCTGCGAGAATGGGAAAATACTGAGGAGTCATAGGGAATACTGAGGAGTCATAGGGATTACTGAGGAGGTAGAGGGATTCACAGGGAAACATTCATCTATAAGAGGGAAGGGGTAGCTGAGGGGGCCTGGGGAATTCACCTAGAACCTTCAGCTTTTAAAGCAGCGCTCACTCAGGAGGGATAAGGTCACTGAGGGCAGGTTCTGAAAGTCAGTCAGCTAGAAAGACTCAGGCTGAGTCACCTGGACCAGAGGCTGGAGGGTGGAATGCTATCTGACCTTTAGCTGGTGAGTAGAGAAGCCGATCTGAGACATCTCTAGTCCAAAGGAGCTTTCGTTCTCCCCATGGGACCCTGGGATAAGAAAGAATATCAAGAGAATGAAATGAGACAGAGACAGGGCCTGGGCTAGGATGGTGGTACATCCAATCTGGTTCTCTCAATCCCAGTTTCCCTGAACCAAATATCAATTCCCATTATTAAAATCATCCTTTTCAGTGATTTAAAGTTAAAGGCAGTCAGCACAGCATTGGGAACTTCCTAATTAGAACCATCCAAAACTGGGATGGACACCTTCCTTTATCAGGTGTCCCCTTGGTGGTAGAGGTTTTCAAAAAGGGACTATACATGGATGTTGGGGAGACGCTGGAGCTCTAGAGCTCTAGAGGAGGGGCTGAACCAGAGGACCTGGGAAAATCTTTTAGACTCTCAGATTCCACATCCTACCCTCCAGTCCAAAAATGCGGTCCCCAAGGGCATCCACAATGTCAGTCAATGCAGCCTCATCAGTGACGTTGAAGAAGAATCTCTCATCTGGATCACTAGCAATGGCCCTGATTTCCCGAAGGAAGGAGCTAGGATCACGCTGCCTTCGGATGTAGTGACCCAGGACCTAGGTGAGATTACAGAGGTAGTGGGGGGGGGGAGCTTTAGGGGCCAGGGCAGGGAATGCAAAGCCAGAGTTTGCAGAGGAGCAAGGCAGTATTAGCTGTCAGTGTTCCCCTTCTTTTACCCAAGGAAGTCCTCCCTCCCTAATATCTCCACCTTCCCAACCTCACCTCCCCACTGTTTCTTACAGCAATCCCATAGCGGGTCACGCTACCAGCCTCACAGGCCTTGAGTGCTGCTGGAAGCTCCTCCCCATCATGTGATTCCCCATCTGTTACAACAACTAGCAACCGGGCAGCCTCTGGCCGGCCCCCTCGAGAGGGACTGAATCCTTCTGTGCTGGGGTAGGAGGGAAGAAAAAGAAGAGGTGAGACACTGACACTGGAGTCTTCTGTCTCCCTCCTTTGACAACACACACTCATTCCACCCTAGGACCAACCGGGAGAAAGAAGAGACAGAAAGGAAAGGGACAGGGGCCAAAGGAGTCGATGAGTCAGTGCCATTGATTTAACTCTTACTGAACGCCTAACTGTGTGGCAGGTACCACGGAGGGAGCCAAAGAAAGCAAGGCACAATCCCTACATTCACGAGAGCTGCAATCTGGCTGAGAATACAGGAGTCATACCCAATTCATTACTAAATCCTACAGATTTTCTCTCACTTATATCTCTCCAATCTACTCCCTACTTTCTATTCCCACTGTCCTAGCCCTCAACAGGCCTCATAAGCAACCTCTTGACATCACCTCCTAATAGGTTTCTCCACCTCTACTCCTTCCCCTCATATACATCCGTCAAACCTCATCAGACTAGTATTCTTTATGCACAAGACTGGTACTGTTATGGCTACTACTGAAAGCCTATTCTGCTGAGATGGTAGTTGTGTGTTGAGTTAGGCAGCACAGTGGATGGTGTATCAGGCTTCAAGTGAGGAAGACCCGAGTTCAAATCTGGCCTCAGAAACTTACTAGCTGTGTTTTCTAGCTACTCTGTTTTCCCTATTCTAGGTTCTCTTCTCTTTCAAAATTCTTTCTTGTGGCACTTAAGAAATGCTTGTTAAGACTGACTGTTTGGTGATTTTATCACTGGGCTCAATAACCATCTTTATTAGATGATTCCCAGATGTACATATAGTATGACAAATTTAAAGCTGCAAGGGACCATAGAGGTTGAGTCTAACCCTCTCATTTTACAGGCTCAGAGGTTAAGGGATTTATCCAGATTAATGGCAGTTAAATGCCCATGGTGAGATTCAAACCCTGATCTTCCTGATTCCAAGTTAGAAACTCTCTCTACCACATCACATGAAGTCCTCATCTCCCATCTAACATCATCAACTACCTGCTGAACATCTCTACCCTGATGCCACGTAGACATCTCAAACTCAAGGTAGCCCAAACAGAACTCATTATCTTTCTCCCCAAACCCACCCCTCCTCCTCCTTTCTCTGTTTTTGTCCAAGGCAGCACCATCCCTCCAGTTCCCTAGATACAAAACCTCAGATTCATCTTAACTCTTCACTCTCCCTCATTCCCCAGGTCCAATAAATTACCAAGTCCAGTATATTAAACCTCCACAACGTTTTTCCAGTTCCTCCCTTTGTCTTCATTCAAACAGCTTTAAGGGTCTCTAGGATAAAATACAGGGTCCTCTTTTTTGTTCTTAAAGCCCTTCACAATCTGGCACCAATCTGTCATTTCAGACTGAGAGAATGCTAGGTGCTCCATCTGAATTGGCCTACTTGCTCCCCACAGAGGGCACTCCGTCTTGTCTCCACACCTTCACATTGCCTGATCCTCATGCCTGGAATGCTGTCTCCTCAATGAAACCTTTCTTGACTTCCCAAATTAGTAATGCCCTTTTACTTGAAAACCTCACAAAGTATACTGTTGTCCACCTGTTTGGTACGTCTGTCAACTATTACATATATTTATCTGTCTATATAGTCTATCCCTCTCCCAGGCTGTGAGCTTTATGATAACAGCGAACAATCAATCTAAGCTTTTTGTTTCCCCTACCCCTAGAAGAGTGCTTTGCATACAGCAGGCACTAAATATGTGCTTGTTGAATCAAATGTTAGACAACTTACTAGAGAAACTTACACAATGTATTAAGAAGTGGAAATGCCATAGCATATTAGCGCTGATAGGATGCAAAGGGAGTGGCTCAGAAACCAATGGGGTTGGTCAAGGAAGGTTTTCTGGAAGAAAAATGTTTTTTGCTTTTTTTTTTGGAGAGGGGAAGGTAGGGCAGTTGGGGTCAAGTAGCTTGCCCAAGGTCACATGGCGTGTGTGTGTGTGTGTGTGTGTGTGTGTGTGTGTGTGTGAAGTGTCTGAGGCCACTTTTGAACTCAGGTCCTCCTGACTCCTGGGCTGGTGCTCTATTCACTGTGCCACCCAGCCGCCCCAAGAAAGTAGTTTTGAGCCACATTTTGAAGGAGGGAACAGAGAACACAGATTTTTAGAGCATCTGTCTGATCAGTCTGGATTATTAAATCCATCTTTTGTCCCCTTCAAAAGCATCAGAACACTAACACATCTCTAGCCCTATGCCTCCTTTCCTGTTTGCTGCTGTACCTCAGAGATCTCTGATGACTTTTCAGCAATTTAGCAAACAGTTCAGCAGCTCTCACTATTCTTCCCAAGTCTCATTTCTGTTGAGAGCTTTGCCTTAGACCCTGGTACTCAGCTTTATCTCCGACTCTTCCCTCTCCATCTCCACTCCCCCCGCCCCATCCCATAGCCAGTGAATTGCCAACATCGCCAACACTTTGTCTTATCCCTTCCCAGCATCTTTTATACAAGGCACTTCCTCTTGAAACACCTTCTCACCACATTAGTTCTGGCTGTCATTGATTCTCACCTGCATTAATTATTCTTCTAATAGCTTCCAAACTAGCCTCTCCCAATTCCCCCTTCAAATAGCTTCCAGAATACTCTTTCTAGGGCACAAATCTGACCATGCATGTCATTTCCCTGCTCAAAAACCTACTGTTTCAATGATCACATAAAACTTCTTGGCCTGGCAATCAAGGCAATCAAGCAATCTGGTTTTCACCTACCTTTCCAGACTCATTTCACATTATTCCCCTTCAAGTACTCTGCATTCCAGTCAAACTGGACTAGTAGTTCTTGAACTCAGCATGCCATCTCCAAGCTTGAAGCAGTCCCAGGGGCTAGAATGTCCCTGGCATGTTACCAGCCCCTCTTCATATCCCTCTTTCAGATTCTTCATCTCCCTTCAAGGTCTGGCTCAGGTGTCACTTCCCTTGTGGAGCCTTCCTTAACGCCACCAGCTATTAAAGCCACCTTTTCCTTCCTTAAACATTGCTAAAGGCCTTTGTCTGATTCTTCCTTTGTGCAATTCACTCACTAACATACATCATTCTTTTTATTCTTATCTGTGCATGTAAATACAAACTCTTTGAAAACAAGGCTGTTTCACTGTTGCCTTTGCTTCTTTAGTACCCAGCATGGTGCCTGGCACATAGTTGACTTAACCTATATTTGTTGAATTGGATGTTCCTTGACAAAGGAAACAGAAATAAAATAAAATACAGGGAAATCTGTGTTTTTTCTGTCACTAATTAACATTCCCCTGTACCCCCCAAGTAGTACATCTATCCCTTTCTGGTTGTTCTTGCCTCTAATGCATATATCTATTTTAAAGCCTTTCTTGTTTTTAGCATTTGTCATGAGTCTCAGTTGAAGGTCTGTAGAAATGGGAGGATAAGACCACCATATTTGACTATTCAAAAGGCCAGTAATGTGGAAGATGTGTCAACTTTGGAGAAGGAAAGGCCCTTAGAAGTGGTCTTTGTGAACCTCTTGGTTTTTTAAGGTCCAGAGAATTGAGGTGACTTTCCCAAGGTCACATAACTAGTAAGTAACTAAGCCAGGATCTGGAACCAGGTCTTTTGCCTCCGCATCCTATGCTCTTTCTACTAGGTGGCCTTAGACTTGTTCTGCTTAGTCTTAGCAAGAAAAACTAAATTAAGTAGGCAAAAGTTTGCAGAAGGTGAATTTCATCTCAACATAAGGAAGAACTTCCTAATTCTTAGAGATTTTAAAATATGGGATGGACTGCCTTGTATGGTACAGTTTCCTATCACTGAAAATAATCAGAGACTGTCAGTCAATTGAATCAAAGACTTGTCAGTAAAATAAAAGCAGGGATTTATATTTTAGGAAGAATGTGTAGTAGATGATCTCTAAGGTGCCTTTCCAGTCTATGACTATTGTGGAGTAATCAAACAGATTAAATATTTCTAGGAGAGAGAAATAGAAAAAACCAGACACGAAACAGAAACTTAGAAAGGGGAAGCATAGGGAAAAATTGATTAAGATTCCCAATTGACCTTCTATTAGCTTCCATTGCCTTCCCACCCTCCCCACCCCCCACCAAAAAGCATGAGCTTCTTGTCTCCTAGAATCCTTCCCAAGAAACTCTTCCTCCTCAGGGCCCTGGGATCTCCCATACCCTCCCTTCATAACCCCTCCCCTCCCCCACCTCACCAAGCCACCATTATTGCCTGCGCTGTGTGGGTTTCTCGCCCTTCTCTTCGGCTCAGATTCCTCGCAGCTCTCACCACCTCTTCCTTGGTCCGGAAATCTCCAAGTGACCATTCGTGCTCAGCTGTCTCCCCATACTGGACCAGCCCGACCTGGGGACAGGCAGCTTGGATGACGCCTCTCCGGTCTGCACTGGGGCTGCTGTGAGGGTATGGGTCCCAGAACGTCCTGCTCCCTGCCCTTGGCCCACACAGCCAAGTCTTTGGAGCTCGCCACAGACTGACTCCCCCACTTCCAGCCTTCTCTCCTTACCTGTATCTGTTCGGGGTCAATGAACAGCCTCCCCACCAGTCTGTGCAGGAAAGTCTGCACCTCAGCCCAGGGGTAGATGCTGTTGGAGCCATCCAGGACAATGACCACATCCATGTAGGTAGGGCAGCCTAGATTTTTGAGGCAGAGGAATGGTGAGGCTCAAGGACATCTGGGTTTGGGAATAAGAGAATGTGGGCAAAGATCCTAGCTTTGCCTTTTACTAGCTACATAACCTTGGGTAAATCCCTTTTCCTCATCTGTAAAATGTGGATAATAATAACACTTACTCCACAGTGTTATTGGAGGATCAAACAGGATTTGTAAAATGCCTAGCACAATATCTGGCACGCAGCAGGGGGTTAATAAATGCTTGCTCTCTTCCTGTCCCCCATCCCCTCCCCTGGCTTACGCTGTGCAGTGGGTGCTAAGCTCCCCCAGGGCCGGAACGAAGCATCTACTTGGGCACAGATCCCAGAGCTGTACACTGAGGTACCACAGGCACGAGACCAGAGTGGGGCACAGGCCTGAGGAATGGGAGAAAGGGTGGAAATGTCATTCCCAGATCCCAAGGCATCATCTCATCCATTCCCAAGGCCCCCCCAGAAGCTACAGACACCCCTTGCTCCCCATGATGTCTAATACTGTTAAAACCCCATCCATTTGGTCCTTCCCTACATCCATGCCATTAACTTCCTGAGCCCCTTCCCCACTGGTTCCCTTGCCCATAGACACCCCTGATCGTTAACTCCCATGGCCCCCCTGACTCCCACCTCACCATGAACCCCCCATCCACATCAGTTTTCAGCAATGACATCCCAAGGTGCATGTTCACAGCTGGACTTGATGAGTTTCCTAGTGGATAGTCACCTGGAGGTGATAGTAAAGTTGTGACCCACAAGTTGGTGGGTCATAAGTTCAGAGGGAAGAGAGGCTTATTAGGGGTTGGGGAGGTTAAGAACAGGTCAGGAAAACTAGGGGCTCAGTCTGGGAGGGTGAAGAGGGAGGGGTATCTCCTTACCCAGATGGCCCTTGGCGCATGAGGCATTAGGCCGCTCCTCCACAGGACAGAGATACACATCTCCCCTCCTGTCCCCTGAAGGTCCATCCCAAGGAGCACCCACCAACATCCTGCGGGACAGACGTGGTTCATATGAATAGGAGCATGGGAAAAGAGGATAACCCCCAAAGACAGACTGAAGAGGGGACCCACCTCCAGAACCCCTAGTCTGTGACCACTCCAGTTTATTACCTACTTTAAACATGACCCAACAAGCATCCCATCCCTTCTGAAATATCTGAATCAATATTACTGATGGGTCATGTGGGATAATCCTGGCCTAAGCCAAGGTCTGCCTTTCTGTTTCCCCCCCACCCCTCACCCCTGCAGCTTCCCCTCAATCAGCACCAACACAATCCCAGCCCCTTTTCCTTCCTTCTTGCTCTGGGGCCTTTTCACCATCACAGTAGCCCATGTCCTCCCAGGCTTCCCTCACCATCGATGTCCTCCCCCCACATGTTGCAAGACGCTGTATCCAAACTCAGCCTCGGGTGGTCCTCGAAACAGGCGAGGATGATGATTGTCCAAGTTGAAGGAGGAGCAGAGACCTGAGAGGAGGAGGGATGCAGAGAGAGAGGACTAGTTACAAGGTCAAGGGCTAGGGGTGAGGATGTGGGGGAACCACAGAAGGGGCTGGCTAAGGGAAAAGACTGAGACAGAGACACCTTGGCCCAAGCCTGTCTATCCCTCTCCTCCTCTGTCTCCTGAATGTAAGTCTCTTGTTACAACGTTTCCGTGTGTCTGGCGGCCCAAGGGTATAGTCTTCTGCCTTGTGTTTACATCCAGATGTCCTGTTCATCCTGTCTGTGGTCCTTAGCCACAATGACATACACAGCTGTGGATTCATTCCCGCCCCCGAAATCTCTTTCACAGAATCAATCAAAAGGGTCAGAATACTCGCCCCCACTTCTGCTCCTTCCCCTTGCCCAACCTCTGAGGCTTAAACAAGGGTAGGGGATTAGCAGCTTTCTGTAGCACTAGGAAAAGACCCCAGCCCCCATGGGGTCCATATTTTAGATAGGAACTTAACTGGAAGATGAAAGACCACTGAGGGACATCTCATCTGTCTCTCAAAGAGTGCTCCGTTTTCACATCTCTCCATCCTCCAGTGTCAGTATGTCTTATGCATGCCCACACAGAGATTCCTATGTTTTAGGACTCAGCCCCGGAAACCTCAGCAGCAATTACTCGGGTGGGGCAGCCTGCCCACACACAAATTTCTCTCTACCCCCACCACAGGGGTCCCAGATCACCACCACCCTTCTACCTTCCCAGAATATCAAGATTCCACCCCCTAACTAGACCCTTGTCCACTATGTGAATAATTTAATCCCCTCCTAGGGAATCCCACATCGAGTCCTAGCTGATCTCCTCCTTTCTAGCCCAACCTCTCTCCAGGTTCAGAGCGGGTATTTTGGGAAACACAGATTATAGGGGAAGGTCAAGATCCCCTTAAACCAAGGCTGAACAACCTCCGCCTTTTAGGGTTCCCTCCCTACTTCCAAACCATCCCTCCCCCTACTCCCTTCCTAACAGATGCCTTTTCAGAACAAAGGAATGTCTTCAGTTCACTCCACACTAGGAAGTCAATAGGTGGGGTGGAAAGTGCATGTGGTCGGTCCATTGGTCAAATGTTCTTAGGATGCTAGTCATTCTGGCCAAGGGCACTTCAAACCCCCAAGAGGACCCTGAGGTTAAGGGGACACATCATCACTCGGATGTATTCACTGTCTACCCCTGCCCTACTTTCCAAAAATTTGGACACCAATTTCAGATAACTAAGCAAAAGCTTTCACTGGCACTACAGGAACTCTTTCCTAATACCACTTCGGGAGGAAAGGGTATAATCAGAGTCCACAGATAGCGTGGATCAAAGCCCTGTCTTCAGGGCTTTCACCTGTAGGGTGTCCCTTCCCCCCAAAAGGACATTTTTACCTTTAAGGTTTCAGCCCCAAGCCATCCCACATGCCTCCCACCCCACCAAGGCCCAAATAGTTAACCTCCCTCACCTGCCAGGAGCAACGTCGATAGAGTGAGGTGAGGGGTGAGGGAGAGCTCCATTCCTGGCTGTTCTTCTGTCTCTCTGAGGAGTCCTCTGTGCTCGTGTCCCGTTTTGTTTTCTTTACTTACCCTCCTATCCCGCCTCCCTCCGATTGGCAGCTAAAAATAAAGTTGGACTGGCCAGGAGGAGGGATGCTGAGGAAGCTGGAGGGAGCCCCATGCCAAAGCAAGGGGCCTTCTCACTGAGCTTGTCACCCTCCCCTGCTGCCCTCTGGTGGCCTCATTGGGAAAGCCATGCAGAGACGTTCCTTGTTCATCTAGCCTCTCCCATTCTTTGTCACTGAATTTGTTTCTCTCATAGGAGGGGGTGTTTAGGATTTCTTAAGCTGATTTTATTCATCTGAGATACAGAAAGTAAGAGTACTGACAGAGGCCAAGATCCCTCCCTGCCCCACGAAGCAGGATTCATTCTGTCACAAGCTATGGCGTGGACCTCAAGCTTCTTCTATTCCTGATTCTGTAGATTAATAAACTTGGAGTGTTGGACTCTAAAAGGGAGACAATTCTCACACATGGCTTGTGCAATCAGTCGCATCATTTTACAGTTATGCCAGCTGAGATCCTGGATGACAGGAGCCACAGCTTCCCGGTGCTCCTTTTTTCTCTCTAGCACTGAGCCTATCACCCTGAGCTTAATCAATAGCTGATGAAGACCAACACCACAGATAGCCTGCAAGGCTAGAGCAGAGGCCAAAAATAGCCAGATTATACAAGTGACCAAACCAAAGGCCAATGAGCAAGACTCAGCTTTAATTTGTTGCCTTTCGAGTTGGCCAGCCAGCAGGGGCTTTGGCCAGAGCTATTTACAGTTTCATTGTACAGTATTTACAACAGGATGCTTAACAGACAGCATCACACGGAAGAAGGTAAAAAGGGCTGAGAAATAGAAACCATTACCAGGAATACAGGAAAGGGTCAAGTTAAAGGGAAGGTGGGAGAGGAGATGATAGGAGAAAATCCAAATGGCTATGAAAAGGAAAACATGGCGCCAAAGGAAAAGGAGCTGAGGGGAGACTGTTAGGCCATTCTCCAACATGGGACCAAAGACTCTCATGGCCTCAATCATCCTCTGTACTGAAAGGGGAACAGCTAAGGCATGATGGATCAAAATTCTGGGTCCCCCTTCTTCCCTCAAGGGAATGTAGATAACAAATAACTAGGATGGAAAATGAGGAGAAATTTAAAGAGTCTCAGAAACAAATCTGAGAAAAACCAGAAAAAAGGTAAAATAACCATACATGTTTGGAATGGGGGGGTTTGTTCTTTGTTTCTCAATGGAGGAGTAGGAGGGAGAGAAGGAGGATTTTTGTTGATTGAAAAAAATAAAATTTAATTTAAAAATAGTAAGAAGAGACTCAAGAGACATAAAGAATCAGCACAGTAAGAGGAAGAGAATTATCCCGCTGAATCCAAAGGCCACCCTTTCCCCTCTAGTCACTCCTCATCTGTAGTTCTCCAACTTGAATTGTAACTATTAAAAGAAAGTCAGGGTGACAATGGAACATAAAGAACCTGCCACCTCTCCCCGTTCCCCGCTCAGACTCTCTTCCACCCTAGAATTTGGGTTTCAGGGTTTGAGTCGAAGCCAGGGATAGAGTAGGGTAAGGATAGATAGGATGGATGACACCAGACCACAGAACCCCACAACCCCAGGGCCACAACGCCATAGGCCCAGCTTGTCCAGTGGGATGAAGAGATCACAAGTATTTCTGACCACATCTAGCAGGAGGGGGGGATGGCCTCGTAGAACCCGAGCCAGAAGAAGGACTCGAAGCCGAAGCCTCAGGGCCAGATGGGGCAGATTCCCTCCTGGGGTACTGACCCCCACTGCACCCCCAGCTTCACCACCTCCCAGGGTCCCTCCTGCTGATCCCTTCGGCCGACGGCCACAAGCTGAAGACTCCTGTTCCATCAGCAGTCGTACCTCGTAGGCGTCACGACTCAAATTCATGATGAGGGAGAATAAGTAATACCTGGGACAGAAGCACAGGGTAAAAAGGTTCAGTAAGAGGAGGGAAATCTGAGCTCAGTGCCCCAGGGAGCAGTTAGTAATCTTCTCTCTTAAACTGCTATGAACATCACACTGAACGCCCCCCTCCCCTCCCCACCCAGCACACACCTTTTCCCCATTCTGGAATGTCTTCCTACTTTTTCAGTACTAATTCAAGTTCTTCTCTACTTTCAAAACCTTGCTCAAAATTTAGGGAACTTTCCAGACTAACCTCACCTAGCCTGGCTCACTGCTACACTCAGAACTTAGACATGTGGTTTATACTGCATTAGCATGCACCTTTCGTCTCCTGCAGAAATGAGCCTCACTTGTTTCTGATGTCTGTTTAGTCTCCCTAGCTACAGGAGATTCTAAGTGACTGTCTAATGTAAGCTCCCTGATGGAAAAGACTCCCTGAATCCTCAGTGATTGGCACACAGTAGGTGCTTAATAGATGCTTATGTAACTGAATTTAAACCCTTAAGGCCAAGGACTTCATCACTTTTGTATCCAGCACCAAGCTCTAGGTGTGGTGGACACTCAAAAATGGTGATGCTTCCTGTTACTTCCAGAGGGCACCCGCCCACACTCACAGTCATGTCTATACTGAGAGGTGGAATAAGGTGAAAGGCAGACACATGGAAACAAGAGACCAGAGATTAAGGGACAGGGAGAGGAACAGGAGGAATGAAAGGAAAGGCAAAGGAGGGTATCACAACCAGGCTATGCTTCCCCCAATTTCATCAGTTTAGAAAGCTTACAGCTTCCAATGTAGATCTGCACCTTCTCTATACCTTCTAGTCTTAGAGAACTGCCTGAACACTGAGTGGTTATCCTTGGGGCCCAAGGTCACAGGGCCAATGTGTCAAAGGCGACACTTGTACCCAACTTTTCCTGACTCAAAGGTCACCTCGAGGTGCCACAAAACCTAATATCTTGTGTTGCATAAATTTTTGGCATCTTACTGTGGTCCAAAGCACTCAGATGACTTGTGCACAGCTGTAGGAGCAGCTGGAGTGGAATTCGTCACTACATATCCCCTCACCCCCATTACACAGGGGCAGATTAGAATCCAGGGGAATAGATGTGCTGGTTTGGGGTGGCCAGCTCTCACCAAAGGCTCATTTCCCATCTTAGAGGGGCCCCAAAGTGGGATGAAGTCCAAAAGCGGAGAAATCTCTAACCTGAAAGAACGCTGGGCCCACTTTTCCTGGTCCACAAGGGGTGCCAACCCAGCCTTTCCAGCCCACAAGACATTGTCACAGGCGAAGTACAAGGCTCGATTGAGATGGCTGACAGTGATGCAGAATCGAAGGACGACATCTGACAGATGCACAGCCCGTTTGGCTGACTCGAGGGCATCTGCTGAGTTACCCAGGCGAAGAACTAGATGGGAAAAGGTCAAGGGGACAGGTGAGACAGGAGAAGAACATGCAGCAAGTGAGGAGAGAGATGTACAAGGCAGTCAGGGGCAGACAAAACAAGGCTGATGACAGAGGGTGCCAGAGAGTAAGGAAGCAACAGGACAAAAGCAAGAAGCAAGCTTGAAGCAGACAAATTTTGTTTCTTCATCTTTGAAAACGTCAAACTCTAATGACCTTTTCTCCATTTCCCTTTGGTTCAGTTTTAATCAACCCCACTCTCTCTCCTTCCAACCCCCTTTGTCTTCCAGCCACCTCAACTGTGAAACAAGAATGAGATTATAAAGCTATGCCTTGCAGAGCATTCGTAGTCAAACAAGGGAGAATGGTAATCATAAAAGATAAAAAAAAAGTCATTTCAATTATATAAAATTGAAAAGCTTTTGCATGTACAATACTGTTAGAAGAAGAGAAGCTGCTGACTGGAATAAAAAAAATATTTGCAGCAAAGGCCTCTGATAAAAGTAACATAGAGAAGATAAATAGTAAATTGATATAAATACATAAGGATAAGAACCATTACCCAATAGGTAAGTGGTTAAAGGATATGAAGAGGCAGTTATCAAAAGAAATTCAAGTTATCAACAAGATTATAAGTATTCCAAATCTCTAATAAAAGAAAAGCTAATTAAAATACAAGGTTACCTCACAATTATCAGACTGGCAAAGATGACAAAAGACAAAAATGGTAAATGTTTCAGGGTTTGTGGAAAGACAGGCACACCAATCTACTCTTGGTGGAGCTCTGAACTGATCTAACCACATTAGAAAACAATTTGGCCTTATAGCAGAAAATTCAGTAAACTGTATGTGCCCTTTAATCCAGTTTTACCCCATGACTAGGCATAATCCCAAAGAGGTCAAAGACAGAGGGAAAGCCTCCATATATACAAAAAAAAATATATATATATATATATATATATATGTAACAACACTTTTTTGTAGCAGCAACAAAATGGAAAGAAATGGGTCCCTGCTGATGGGAGAAGAGCTGAACAAACTGTGGTGTATGAATGCAATAAAATATTACTGTGCTGTAAGAAACATCAAATGTGAAGAATTTAAAGAAACGAACTGAAACAGTGTGAAGTAAACAGAGCCTGATGAACAACTGAAATGGTCACAATATTGTAAAGGTAAACAACAACTAATAACTTTAAAACTCTAATCAAGGCAGTGACCAATCTTGACTGACTGGAGGCATGCCTGTTCCTTTATCCCAAGAGACATGGTGCCTCTAGGTGTGGAATAAAGTATACATAGTCAGACATGGATAACATTTGCTTTACTTAACTGTACTTAGGAGGAAAGATTGAGGAGGTAATGAAAAAAATCACTGAGAAGTGAGAGATGTTTAAAAAAAATACCAATAAAACATTTTTTAAAAAATTTTTGGCAAAAATACAGGGAGGGGAAGAAGAGCTGGAAGAAGAGACTAAGAAAGAAGTCAGAAGTAATTAGAGAATCCTTGACCCTCATTTATTCAGGGAAGAAGAGTGACTTACGCTTTCGCCCAAGGCTCAGATGGCCCTCCAACTGCCTTATTTGCTTCTGAAGTTCGGGACTTGCCCCATGTTTCTGCAGTGCATGACCAAGGAGGGAACAGGCATACTGGGCAGCCCTATGGGAAGGAGGAAAGAGGGGTACGGGGTGGGGAGAGGGTGGTGTGGAAGTCAGAATGAAACACTTCCTTCACCAACAGAACCTTCTTTAAGACTTGTACACCCCTATCCAAGGCAACTTCCTTGCAGTACAAACCCACTCCCCAGGTTCCTTCATCCCCCCTTCTGAGCAGTAGAGAGGTTTTGGGGCAGGGGAACCAGAGGTCATAGGAACAGGGAGCGTGAGGAAGGGGGTGGAGAGGAAAGAGAAGGTATGGGTGGTGGTGGTGGTGGGAAACGTGGATTAAAGCAAAGAAAGAAAAAGGAAATGGACATTGAAAGAGGGGGTGGAGGGTCGTCGCTGTGCATCCAGGTAGACATGGAAGGGTGTGCTTGGGGCACAGGCTGAGGGGGTGCTGGCACGGAGCTCGGGGACTCCCCGGCGGGGGCCGGGTCTGGGCGCAGAGCTAGGGCCCAGGGCACGACCTGGGGCGTCTCCCCCACTACCAGCACCCCAGCCGCTGGGCGCTGCGGGGCAGAGTCCGCAGACTCCACTTCCAGCGAGACAGCTAAGTCAACTCCGTTCTTCCTTCCCCGCCCCCCCCCCCCCCACGCAGCCTGGGTCACGTGGGCACGAGCCCCTCGGAGGCCCAGCAGTTAACAGCGGGACCGGTGGCGACCGGGCGGTTCTGAGTCCGTCTCCACCGCGCTCCCACTACATACACACAAACACAACGAGCAGGGTCCGAGTCCCTCTCGGAGGGGGTCTTGGTCATCGGGGTCTCCACCCCTCCCCGTCCTACCCCCAACCCATGCCTCAATTTCCCCATCTGTTCTGCGGGAGGAAACGAATCATTCCCTCACAACTCGCCCCGCGCCTGGCCCCGCGCACTCGCTGAGGCGTCTGACACTCCCGGCCTCCGTACCCGGGGCTGACCCTTTCTGACCCCCGTCGCCCGAGCGGACCGCAAAGGTGTATGTCCCCGCTCACGCCCCCTGACCCCGGCCGCACCTGCACAGGCGCTCTCGGGCCTGGCTCTGGGCGCTGAAGCGGACCCAGGCGTCCATGCCGGTGGCCCCAAAGTCCACTAACCGGCTCCGCGGCCCAGTCCTGCCCAGTTGGGCCCCGTCTCCTTTCCCCTCCCCACGCCCACCTCCGCAGAGCCCGACGGCACCGCGCGAGGGACAAACTGGGGAGTCAGGCAAAGCGCGCGGTGGCCCCGCCCCTTGGAACTCAGGCCGGGCGGGGGCCCTCCGGGGCCCGGCATCTCCACCGGCGCTTAGGCTTTTCCCAGAGGCCCGGGCGCGGCAATGGTCTCAGCCATCTCCACCGACTTTTCCACGCCCCAGGGACGGGAGCGACTCCCAACACAATCCACTGGGCCCCTAGGCAGCCGCCGCCTTTAAAAGTAATTGCCCGAGGAGGAAAGGAGGGGCGGGACCAACGGGAGGCGTGGCCTGAGGAGGCGTGGTGGGGCGGGGCCGGCGGAAGGCTGGAGTACAGAGCTGCAGCCGCAGTGACCTCAAGCTGCGGAGCGGTCTTGGAACCGCGGCGCAGTTGGGAACCGGCACGAGACCGCCCCTCGGCCAGCTGGGTCTGGGCACGGAGCAGGAGGGCCTGGGAAGCCCCCTGCGGGCTGGACAAGAAGTTGGGACCCTGAGTTCTGGACAACGGGGTAGAGCTGGCAGCCCCCGGGGCAAAGATGGGGAGGGTCCCTGAGGCTAGCGACCGACGCGGTCCGAGACCATGATGATCCTCACCAACCTCTGGCCTGGTAGGGGAAAGGATGGGCTGCCCGAGCTGGCCGCTTCCCCCCTGTAACTATGTCCACTGACAATGACACAGTCTGGGGCTCTTCAGCCGGAGAGGAAGCCTGGGCGGGGGCGGGGGTCGAGGTGGAGGAGTCAGCGCTTCCCACCTTCTCAACTGCGGCCAAGGTCCGAGTAGGAGTGACCGCTGCCCTGTTTCTGTCGTCGGCTGCCGGGAATCTGGCTGTGCTGTGGTCAGTGACGCGGCCAAGATCCAGTCGACTCCGCCCCTCCCCTGTCCGCAGACTTTTTGGCCACTTGGCCGCTGCAGACTTGCTGGTCACTTTCGTGGTCATGCCACTGGATGCTGCGTGGAATGCCACCGTCCAGTGGCTCGCTGGAGATGTTGCTTGCCGGACACTCATGTTCCTGAAACTGCTGGCCATGTACGCGGCTGCTTTTCTGCCAGTGGTCATTGGACTTGACCGCCAGGCTGCAGTGCTCCATCCTCTTGGACCCCGAGGGGGTGGGCGAAAGCTGCTGGGAACGGCCTGGGGGCTTAGTTTTCTGCTTGCCCTGCCCCAGGTGAGTGACCCAAGGAGTGTGAGCCTGAGGAGTCAAGGTATTATCCTACCCTGGAACTCACGGAAAAGATCTCTTTTATCTCTTCTTTGCCCTTCAAGTCGGTTTACATGCAATTTGCATGAAATTGAATGCAAAGTCGCCCCACTCGCCCTTCCAAGGTCTCTCCATTCCATTTCACTTTCCAGTGGGTCCCCCAAACTTCAGTTTTTCTCCTTCCAGTTTTCCTCCAACCCTACTGTAAACGAGGAGAGGCATTTGCAGCTGGAAATAAGAAAGGGAAGTGAAGGCGTGAAGTAAATTGAAGTCATGCCATGCAGATTTATGGTGCATGGCAGAACCTGAATGCTTCAGGCAGTTGTGACATTCAAATCTTTTAATCTACCCGGAAGTTTCAAAAGGTTAGGGAGAAAAAAAAACCCAACAAAAACAGAAGTACGGTTTTTTTTTGTTGTTGTTTTTTGGGGTTTTTTTGCAAAAAACAAACAAAACCCTAGGTACCTCGGTAATAGAGCAGCTTAGTCTATTTGTGGATAGACTAGAAAAATGTTAGGATTCTTCATTTTGGAAGGAGTCTTAAGAAAAAATGGCTCATGTACAAGTACTGCACTTTAAGATTACAAAATACTTTATACACCTCTCATTTGAGTCTCACAACAGCACTGTAAGTTTGGCATCACATTTGGTGTCTAATAATAAATCCTTATTAAGGCTCAGAAATAAGTGATTTCCCCTAGTTCACACAACCAGTAAAGGTAAAGTCTGGACTAGAATCCAAGTTTTCAGACTAAGCTAGTGCTGTTTTGACTACAATATAGGCATTTAAATCTACAAAATCATTAAAAGTCACTAATTTTCATAGTACAGAAACTAGGTGGCACCTCTTAGAGCTAGAGAGGATATATATAGGAATACTGAAAGCAATCCTAATTATGGTTTTAAGACAAATAGATATTTTACCCAATGAATAGTCAACATTCCAGGTAACTCATCCTGGAGTTTCTTCTTGTAAAGAAACATTATACTGGAGGGAGGAGGTACACTAATATTTTTCTTCTTTTATATAAAGACAAAATTAGTTATACACCAAATATCAATGCCAACGAATTAATAATGATGATTTTGGGGGTAGGAGAAATATTTTGCAAAAGGGGATTTTTGTCAGTTCCAAGGTCATTGATACAATTTTTTTGCTATAACTTTTTTAATAGATGTGATTTTTAAAAAATAAAATTTGACATTTTTAAAATGTGTTGGTGTTTTAGAGTTTAATATATGTAGGAGATGTTTAAAGTTATTGAACTGATTAGACTGCTTGCTTACACTTATTAAGTTTCTAGGTGCCAGAGACATTTAGAAGGGGAGGTTTCAGCAAAAGGGATTATGCCTGTATTGAAAGATTTCTTCTACTTTGTGACTTTACCTTCTGCGTCTGAATTGCTTCCTCTATAAAATGAAGGTGTTGGGTTTGATAGTCTCTAAAGTCCCTTCCTGCTCTAGGGTTATATCAATCTTTCATTACTCAAAGGAAAGAATAAGACTGGGATAATTGTGGTAAATGTAAGTGCTATGGATTGCTTGGAGCTGTGATCTACTTTTAGAACATGCAGAAGGGTTAGATTCCAGGTCACTTTTCCACAGACCCACCAGTAGCTACAGAGGGAAATAATACAGTTTGTAAAACCTGTGAGCTTTCATTTTCAGTTTATAGAATGCTTAGATTCCTGGTCATTTATTTGGCCTCACTGCATTCTCCCTCCCCAAAATGTCCTCTTTCAAGGTTATTTCTGAGCTTTAGATGGCAGAATAAGAAAACAGTGAATACCAAGGAAAAAAGAATAATCCATTATATTTACAAAGAGGATGGAATGTGGGGGTTTTTTTTTGCATTAATTATATGATTTGATCCCTAGAACTAGCTTGTGAACAGCCCAGGTTTGTTTTTTTAAATCACTTTCTGGTCTCAGAGTCAGCCCTTGGCTTTACTTTTCTCAGTTCTGCCACTGAGACTATGTGCAAGTCAACTGTTATTAACTTTGTGCTACTAACCTCACAGAATTGTTTTGAGGGAAATGATTTGGTGGTAAAAGAAAAAAAAAGCTGACATGTTAATTAACAATTAATTTACTTCCCTCAAAACCCTATGAGCTAACTAGTACAGGTATTATTTTCTATTCAACAACCTGAGAGGTTCTGACCTGTCCAAAGATTTATTTGTGCAAGGAAGGGAAAGAGAAGGAACTTTACAAATATAATTTCAATTTCATCCTCACACCACCTCTGAAATCTGAAAGATAGGTGCTATTATTAGTCTCTATTCAACATCTGAGGAAAAGGAGGCAGAGGTTAAGTGACATTCCCAGGGTCACACAATGACACGTGAGGCTGGGTATTTGATTACCTCTGGGTACTAACTTGTAGAAAGAGACTGAAACTCATGTCTTCAGATTCCTGGTCCAGCGTCCCCTCCTGACTACATCTTGCCACTTCTCCATCCCTAATCAGCTCAGAGTGGATCAAAGTTCCAAGCAACTGGTAACACTTCAGCTATAGACAATGACTCCTCCTATTTCTGTGAAATTTCCCCCCTCTGCTGAAACTCTACCTCCAAGCATGATTTACCTAATTATTTAGATGCCAGGGTATTTTTGCTCCCATTGCGTGGAATGAAAGCTAACAGCCTGTAATCTTCAAGCAAAACAATACACAAATAGACCAACACAGCATTTTTTTTTAAAAATGTCAATTTTTATTATTTTCAATAGTTAGAATACACAAGCTCTTGCTCAAAGAACATCTTGATTCTATTGAGTGCTTAAGTAGGTTTCTGAACAGCATCCTTTATATAGTATTTATTGTTCAAACAGAATTTATCTTGTCCACACACAGCAAGTAGTAGCACCATGAGTTATTGGCTAGATGACTAAGGAAAAAAAAAACCTTCCTCATATGGTCGTTTCACTAAAAAAAGAATTCAGCTAAATTTGTGGACACAAGTCTTTAAATGGATGTTTATGCTTCAGCTGTTTTTTCCCCTGTAGTTGTCATCATGGATATACTATTGCCCTAACCAATACTGCCCTACATGGTAGGGGTAAGGGGGTGGTAGGGGGGAATATTATAACATAAGAAGGTGGAAGTCTTTGTTTTATACTCCACCCCACTCCAGCTGTTCCTGTTTCATACTGTCCGTCGTGCTGGCCCAGTCCCCTTCATTCAGTGTGTCACCAAAGGAAGCTTCAAGGCCCGATGGCAAGAAATCACCTATAACCTCTTCACCTTCTGTGGGCTCTTCCTGATACCTCTGACAGCCATGGCAATCTGCTATGGCCGAATTGTATTCAGTGTGTCCAGACACCGAACAGGGAAGGGGGAGCATGGTGAGACTCCAATCCCTAGACCCTGATGCTCATTTCCCAATCCATAGCTTCAGTCCCAATTTGCACCATGAAAATATCCTAGTCTTTTCCCCATACTGAGTCTAATCACAAGAGTACTCCTTAACTCCAGCGCACTGATATGGGGAAAAGTAGAGTCCAGACAGTTTTAATGGTATCTGGTCATTCTTTAAAACCCAGGTCCACAGGGTTTCAGTAGGTGGTAGTGGTGATGTCACCTACCTCCATCTCCCTTGGCCATGGGTAAGGGTTAGAAAGGGGGGGTGGCAGGGGGGAAGAAAAGGGGCTGGTTAATTTTATTTTCTACAGTAGTACCCCATACTCTGGCTTGAAGTCCTTTCCCCAGCATGTCTCACCTCCCTAAACCCCATTTGGAAAGGCGATTCATACTCTCAGTGAGGTGTGTCTGTGCATGTGTACAAGAATAACAGTATTCATATGTGAGCTTCAAAAAGAACTGCAATATACATCTATCCATCTCCCTCTTTCCATTAGCTTGCCTCATGCCCACCTAGTGCCTAGAAAAGGAACTGACAATTATTCATCTCTGACTCCCCAGCCCCTGCTGGTCAGTTCGCTCTTCGTCGTTCCTTTGACAATCGCCCCCGTGTTCGGCTTCGGGCCCTTCGACTATCCCTACTTGTCCTGCTGACCTTCGTTATCTGTTGGACACCCTACTACCTGCTGGGTCTGTGGTACTGGTTCTCTCCCAGCATGCTAAGCAACGTCCCTCCCAGTCTCAGCCATATTCTGTTTCTCTTCGGCCTCCTCAATGCTCCCCTGGACCCTTTACTCTATGGGGCCTTCACCCTTGGCTGCAGAAAAGGGCACCAGGAACTTGGTTCAGATTCTTCCCGGGGGTGGGGCTCTTGGAGAGTCCCTCAACAAGTGGTACAGGCACCTAGGCAGCTGGAAGCAAGCACAGAGGGTAGTGGGAAGACAGTAAAAATGGAGGAAACATCTCTGTAAATCTTGCTGAGATCCTTAACTCTAGCCCCAGGCCTACAACCCCAAAGTAACTTTTTTCAGAATCCCTACCTTGTCCCTGTAGCCACTCCCACTCCTTAACACCTACCCTGGCCAAACAGAAAATATGGATGGCACATGAGCCTCCTGGTGGAGAAGATTCTTCTTCTACCCCTAGTAAGGGAAAGAATGAGAATATTCTAGACTTCAGTAATTCAATACTTGGTAGAATACCCTGGATATTTCCCTTAATGTTATATTACATTTTACTTCCTCAGCTGGAAGAGGAATGGGTTTTCACTACTTAAAAATCAGTAAAAGCCTAGGTTGCCTCCCTGGCTTTTTACCTGATGTTTGATTCTCTCACATGTAGAAAATAAAACTAAACTGTTTATTCACAAACAAAAGAAACACTTATGGAGGCAGGAGATTAAGTCAGAGTCCCATTCCAGCCCCTTTCCTCCAAGGCTGGACGTAGGTAAACTGATCCTCTGGAGAGAATGACATTTGAGCAGTCAGCGACGTCTCCTGTCCGGACTCCTGCTCCGTCTTCGGCCACCTCTATAAAGGGAAAAAAGGGTAGTCTGTCAGGATAACTAGATCATGAACCAAATATTGTTCTAGTTTTCTCATTTGTATATACCCAATTCATAACCACTTGCTCTCTCCTCACCTCCTTTTGCCTTTGGGTGGCCCTCGAACAAAACACCAATCCACACTTATTGGTTGCCCCATCATATCCTGGCCATTGAGTCCCTCCATGGCAGCTTGAGCCTCCTTGTAGGTTTCATATTCAACTAATGTATAACCCTTGGAGAAGAGACAAAAAGAGATATCAGTTCCTATCCATACAAAGCATGATAATAAATCCCTTTTGTACTTATTTGTGTATAACCCTTGGAGAAGAGACAAAAAGAGATATCAGTTCCTATCCATACAAAGCATGATAATAAATCCCTTTTGTACTTATTTGTCAAATCTATACTTAGACCAAGCCTGTCGTTTTTGCTTAATGAATATGCAGCATGAATTTACCACCTGTACTGCGTTCCTCTTGTCTGTTACAGTGTCTGTCTTTGCTGCAGATACCTAAATTAACTTTCAGCATTACTTTAATCCAAATATGCTCATCATTCTCCACACAGTAAACGGCCCAAGCTCTTGACTCACTCACCATGACCCTGTATTTAGAGAGCACAGGGCCCAAACTTGCCACTTACTTTGAGGTATCCTGTGCGCCGGTCCAGGTTGAGGTGAATATTCTTGATTTCCCCATACTCCGCAAACTTGTCGTGTATGTCTTCTTCGGTGGCCTCCTCATGGACCCCAGTCACAAAGAGAATCCACCCCTCAACAGCTGGGGAGGCAAGGCACAAGAGGGGCAAGTGTCAGACACAAGGATTCTGCATACAGGCGCTCTGGGGAGGACGGCTGAAGAGGCAGCTCACCCAGGCTCCCACCCTCCACTTCCCCTCCCTCCGGCACCCCCCACCCCTCCGCTCCCCACCTCCAGGCACTCACAGCGCTGCGGCCCGGGTTCATCTCCATCCTGCTCCACGCTGTCATAGTCCTCCCGCATTCGGGCCCGGGACCCTTCCTCTGTAAGGTACATGTACCAGGTGTCATAAAATAACTGCGGCCCATCCCGCGGCCCGTGGGCCGCCCTGGCCCTCCGTTGCCCTGGCCTCACCTGAGCCGAAGCCGCGACCCTTCCGTTTCTTGGCCTTCTCCTTCAGTTTGTGAATACTCTCTGGAGGGGGAGGAGAGCTGGGTCAGGGGGGGCGGGGCGCAGGGCCTCCCATCCCTGGGCCAGCGGCCTGGCCCGATCCCCCCGCTCCGCCCGGGGAGGGAGACCCGCCTCCCGCTCCTTCCACTTTCCGAGGCTCTGCTCATCTGGCCCCCGGTCCCCCGCCCACCCGCTCCGCACCGTCCCCATCTTCGTCCATGGCGAAGTCTTCGCCTCCGGCCTCATGAAGGTCCAGCACGTCTGCCATCTTGCTCGGTTCACGGGCTCCTCGGAGCGGTTCTGCAGCAAGGCATAGTGGGAAACAATGGAGGGGGAAAGAAACGCCCCAAGAGGTGTTGTTGACTGCGTGGGTAGCCAATTAGGAGACTCGACTCTAAGGCTCTCTCTTCTCTTTGGCTGGGAGGCTGTTCGCTCGCGCAGGCCCAGTGTCCTCCCGGCCCGAGGACTGTGGGAAGTGGAATCTTGAAGGGAGAGGTTCCCGGGAAGGAGCCGGATAGCAGATCACGTGATTGGGGGCGGGGATTGCCCTGGGCCGTGCCTGCGTTTCTCTTGCCTCCTGATCCATGCGCTCCCCGGCCCCGGCTCCGCTGGCTTAGGACAGCGGAGCTGTTCTCCCTTCCGCCGCTTCCGGAAACCGGCGGCTTCCTTAGTCTTTTCTGCGATTCTTCGCCCGGTCGCGCTTTTCTTCTCTCCTCCGAAGGAGGGGCAGGAGAGGGCGCCATCTTTCTTGCCTAGGCCCCTTTCCGTGCCAAGCCCGCGAGAGCCCGGCTGGCCTAGCGAGTGACTAGTTTTGGACGCTGGGCAGTGCAGGGCCCCGCTCGGCCCCCTGGCAGGAGTCCTGAGGGGGCGGGATGGAGCCGGGCCCGCCTGCCTTGATTAGTGCGATTTGAAACCTCAGGGCAGCTCCCCATACACACCTACCCAAAAATGCTTGTAAAATAAACAGAAGCAGGCTCTCAGTGACTTCGTTGTAGGAGAGATTCCTTATAGCCTCGCCTGCTCTGAATTAGATGAGGAACGCCGCATATGGGGCACTCGTAAAGGGTTAAGTGGTGTTCTTAGACCAGTTGCTTTTTAGAGTCCAGGACTGAAGTTTTTTCCACTTTGACGCGATGTAGTCTTTCTCCTAAGCTCCGAACTTTATTACCCTCTCACCTCCCTAACTGATGTATCCTCACTCCCTTGCCCCAGATTTGTTTTCACCTGTTTTCTCCTTTCAGGATTAATCCCCTCCACTGCATCTCTTACATCTCAAGTCTCTCCTAATCAAGCCTTTCTCAGCGAACTTACTCAAGTCTCCTTTATCCAAAAACCCTTTCATAGAACTGACGGGGTACAAACCCAAGCCGAGACCTTCATCTCTCACCCCAAAGGAATGTGAGTCCCATCTGTCCATAGGCTCTGGAAAACACCACCTTGAACTCTACTGGAATCTTCCCACTTGATCTGGCTTTTCAAGACCAAGCCTAGCCCTCCAGTTTCGGTTACCTCCAGATTGCCTCTAGCTACTTCTCACTCTAGATCCCATTAAAATCTGTCTCTTGGTTCCTGCCATCTGACCTCTCGTCACCCCAGCCACTGACCACTCCCTAGACCCTCTCCATCCTCCCTAGACTTCTCCAGTCTCCTCGGACTACTTGGCCAACTCTAGATCTCTCCCACAGTCTGTGTATAAGATCCATCTTGCCTCCATGAAGGTGCTCAGATTCAATCTGGCCTGCTGGCATTAGTGGTACAAATGCCCAGATTCTTTAAGATCTACCCCAAATGGTGAACCTGTAATAAACTTTATTTTTCTTTGACTGAAAGGCTTGGGTCCAATTCACTCCAGCAGGCCCGGGCCTGTCGGTATTTTGAGGTCCCAAGCATCCCTAGACCACAACGGTCACATTCAAGTTATGTATGTCCTCCATCTAACATCAAAAAAGACAAATCTATAGACTGCCTCTACTTTCTCATAGTAGGCTCTCCAGATTTGGTGATGCCGCCTAACACCTTCATTTTGCAGATAAGGAAACTGAAGCTTGATTGTTGGCAATAATTCATCATACTGCTGAAATTGCTGTATCTGTTGAGATAACAGTAAGATTTTCTGTTGGCTTTGTTATTGATATGGTCAATTATGCAGATAGTTTTCCTAATATTAAATCAGCATCCCTTTATTGGTATAAATTCTATCTGGTCATAGTGTACAATTTTTGTGATACATTGCTCTAAACTACTTGTATTTTATTTAAAATGTTTTGCATCTATATTCATTAGGAAAATTGATCTATAATTTTCTCTTTTTGCTCTTCCTGGTTTTGGTATCAGTACCATATTTGTGTCATAAAGGGAATTTTGTAGAACTCCTTCTTTGCTTATTTTTCCAAATAGTTTATATACTATTGGAATTGTTCTTTAAATATTTGGTAGAATTCACTTGTGAATGTATCTGGCCCTATGGAGTTTTCTTAGGAAGTTCATTGATGTTCAGTTTCTTTTTTCCAAGATGGGGTTATATATTCATCTTTTGTTAACCTGGGAAATTAACATTTTTTGTAAATACCCATTTTATTTAGATTGTCAGTTGGCATATAATTGGGCAAAATACCTCTTAATAATTGCTTTAAGTTCCTATTCATTTTTCTAATCATACCTAGCTCCTTTGACATCCCATTTTTGTCACTGATATTTTTTTTAAAAATAAAATCAGTTCCTAGTTTTAGTTCAATGGTTTTCTTACTTTCAATTTTATCAATCTCACCTTTGATTTTCAGGATTTCCAATTTGGTGTTTAATTGGTAATTTTAAATTTGTCCCTTTTCTAGTTTAATTACATGCCCAATTCATTGATTGCTCTTTCTCTATTTTACTGATGTAAGCATTGAGATATAAAATTTCCCCTAGGTACTGCTTTGGCTACATCCCATAAATTTTAGTATGTTATCTTGTTTTCATTTCTCTTTAATGAAATTATTTCTAGGATTTAGTCTTTGATCCGCTTCTTTAGGATTAAATTTAGTTTCCAATTAATTTTAAATCTATCTTTCCATGAATTGAATTTTTATTGCATTATGATCTGAAAAGGATGCATTGAATATTTCTGCCTTTCTGCATTTGCTCAAATACATGGTCAGTTTTTTGTGTAGGTGCCATGTACCACAGAGGAAAAGGTATATTCCTTTCTATCTCTAATTTTCTTCAGAGGTTTATCATATCTAACTTTTCTAAAATTCTATTCACCTCCTTAATGTCTTTATTTTTTGGTTAGATGTATTTAGTTGTGAGAGGGGAAAGTTGAGTCCCCCACTAGTATAGTTTTTATTATTCCTTCCTGTAATTTATTAAAAATTTGAATGTTATATAATTTGGTGCATATACGTTTGGTACTGATATTTCATTGTACCTTTTAGCAAAATAGTTTCCTTCCTTATCTCTTTTAGTTAGATCTATTTTTGCTTTTGCTTTGTCTGAGATCATGATTGCTACCCCTGCTTCATTTTTTACTTCAGCTGAGGCATAATAGATTCTGCTCCAGCCCTTTACCTTTACTCTGTCTCTCTCCTTCAAATGTGTTTCCTATAAATAATATATTTTAGGATTCTGGCTTTTAATCCACTCTGATACCTGCTTCTGTTTTATGGGTGATTTCATCCCATTCACAGTTATGATTACTGTGTATTTCCCTCCATCCTACCCTCCCTTCTATTAGTCCCTCCATTCTCTGATCGTCCTTCCCTCCTTCTTCCATATTTGGTAAGATAAGCTTTCTATACTCAGTTGTGTATGTTACTCCCTCTTTGACCAATTCTGATTCAAGTGTTACGCAGTCTACCCCCAACCCCCAATCTTTCCCTCCACTATAATAAGTCTTTGCTCCTCTTTGTGTGAGATAATTTACCCTGTTTTACTTCTCTCTTCCCTCTTCTCCCAGTGCAATCCTCTTTCTCACCCCTGTTTTGTTTGCTATTTGGCTATCATCCCATCAAAGTCAATGTATACTCCTGACTGCCTAAATAGTGATAAAGTTCTTAAAAGCTGTTAAGTATCATCTTCCTGTGTAGGGATGCTTACAGTTTAGCTTTACTGTATCCCCTTATGCTTTTTCTTTTGTTTACCATTTTATGCCTTTTAAGTCTTATATTTGAAAGTCATATTTTCTGTTCAGCTCTGGTCTCTTTATCAGAAATGATTGAAAAGTTCTCTATTTTATTGAATATCCGTTTTTCCCCTGAAGGATTCTGCTGTTTCACTGCAGAGGTGATTCTTGATTGTAATCCTAGCTCTTTTGCCTTCTGAAATATCATATTCCAAGCCCTATGATCCTTTAATGTAGAAGCTGCTAAATCCTGTGTAATCCTGACTGTAGCTCCATGATATCTGAACTGTTTCTTTCTGGCTATTTGAAGTATTTTCTCCTTGACCTGAGAGTTCTGGAAATTGGCTACAGTACTCCTGGAAGTTTTTATTTTGGCATCTCTTTTAGGAGGTGATCAGCGGGTTTTTCTGATTTCTATTTTACCCTTTGATTCTAGGATATCAGTGAAGTTTTCCTTAATAATTTCTTGAAATATGATGTCCATGCTCTTTTTTTGATCATGGCCTTCGGGAAGTTCAATATCTCTCCTGCATCTGTTTTCCAGGTGAATTGTTTTTCCAATGAGATATCTGCATTTTCTATTTTTTCATTCTTTTGATTTTGTTTAATTCTTGATGTCTCATGGGATCATTAGCTTCCACTTGCCCAATTCTAATTTTTAAGGATTCTCTTCAGTTAACTTTTGTACCTCCTTTTCCATTTGGCCTGCTTTTTATGAGTTACTGTCTTTAGTATATCCTTTTCCATATTTTGTGCTTCCTTTACCTTTACTTCCTTTTCCTTTTTCATGATTCTCTTGCATCACTCTCATTTCTTTTTCTAGTTTCTTATTTCTGCCTCTCATTTGATTTTTAAAATCCAGGAGGTTTTTTTTGGGAACCTGAGACTAATTCACATTTTCTTTGAGGCTTATCATGTAGGCATTTTGACATTGTTGTCCTCTTCTAAGTTTTTGTTTTCATCTTCCTAATGTTCCTTTTTGTTGTTGTTTCTTGCTCATTTTTCCAGGCTATTTTGTGCCTATTAAAGTTGGGCTCTATCACAGGTTCTTGTGCTCAGGGCCAGCTGGCTTGCCTGAACTCCACTGCCTACACTGAACTGTGCTCCCCTTTTACGGAAGTGAGACACACCTTTCCTGCTGACCAAGACAACCTGTCTTGAGCTGGAAAATTGTTTCACCCTATCTTTTTGTTGGTTTTGCTGCTCCAGAATTTGTTTTGAGGCATTATTTTGTAGTTCTTTTGAAGCAAATCTGGGAGAGTTCAGTTGAGTTCCTGAGCCTTATTCTGTCATCTTGGTTCCACCCTCTTCTTTATTTCTCTTGAAACTACTACCATGCTCCTACAGCTACCCAAGCTGGTAACCATGAAGTCATATGAATTTTACCTTTTCATCATCCTGCATACCCAATAAAGTTTAAAAGTCTTGTCATTTTAACTCTGCAATAGCTCTCACAATGCCCCTCCCCCACCCCTCACTTTCTATGACTTCTCTCATTTTGGTCCTCATCTTGCTCCACCTAGACTACTGTAATAGTTCCTAACAGGTGTTTCTTGTTTCCGGCCTATTTAGCTCTCTAGTTCAACCTTCACATAACTTCCAGATTTTCTAGTGCACTGTTATCATGACTCTGAATAAGAAATCTTCAATGTCCCTTCATTGCCTACTGAATAAATATAAAACGACTAACCCTGGCATCTGTCTTTCTACAATTTGGCTCCAACACACCTTTCTACTCTTACATTATTCCCCTCAAGGGACTCTGTGTACCAAAATAGAGCATCGACTTTTCACATACCATCCTTCATACCTGGAAAGGCCTTTGCTCTGTTCATCTTTATAAACTGAAATCCCTTACTTTAATGTCCAATTCAAATGCTATTTCCTCTACAAATTCTTCCTTCCACCCCCAACCCCAATATGATTTAAATCCTGGTTAGCACTTTGCTTGAATCTTTGTATTTCTCTTATTCTCTCTAATCATAAAGGTTCTTATCTTTCTCTTGGTTAGACTGTAAGCTCCTGGAGAGTAGCATATGTCATCTTTGTATCTCCACTGTCCAAGATGATGACATTCAATAAATATTTTAAATTAACTCAATTGTAATGCAGAGGTGGAAAGGGGGTAATGTATGGGTTCCATCTTAGTAATATCAAAGGAATCAAGTGCTAGTCAATATTTATCAGTACTGAGCATCTACTACAACACTGACCTTTTTCCTTTGAGAAGCTAGCCTGCCTTTAGATTGCTAAAATCTGATTAGTTGAGACAGAAAAAAGTTTCTTCCACCAGGGATTAGAAGGTGAAAGACTAGTAAATTGATACCCTACAGCTTATGGTACTTCTTCTTTTTATTAGTCTTAGAGCCACAGAATTTTAGAGTAAGACGGAATCTTTAGGGATTTTCTAAGTCTAATACTGATGTTTTATAATGAATAAAATACCTACTGAGACTTAAAGGAGTTAAAAGTGACTCCTCTAAAATTATGTATTTATGAAAACACAGTTCTAATCATGTCTTCCTTCTTGCCCTCCCTCATCCCTCATTACCCCCACCCCCAACTTTTGGAAAAAAAACCCAAACCAACAACACTTCAATAGCTCTTCATTCCTTATTAAATAAAATTCAGACTCCTTCATTTGGCAATCAGGAGTGTTAATGATTTGACTGCAGTCTTCTTTTTCTAGTCCTATTTCCCACTATTCCCCTCCAAATGCCCGACGTTACACCAAAATGAACTACTACATTTTTTGTTTGCCAAAGAGACCAATAAAGAGTTGAGGCATCACTACATTACTTAAAATTCTGTGAAATAATTTGCTGTGCAAAACAACCCTAAGAATTAAAGACTGACTTAAGATTGTCTCCAAAGGATGGGAGGCAAATATGGCGTTCCTTCTATTTCACCAATGAAACTTATTACCTTTCTCCAACCTATACCTACAAGAAAAAATAATTGAAAAATGTCTTTTTAGCATATCTAGAGGCCAGTAGGTTATTTGGAAAGACCACTTAACTGGGGCTATTGGTGTGGAATAATTGCATATAATGTCAGACTCTTTTTTCTCTTATTCTTTGTTATAAGGGATGTGTGTCTGTCTGGAATAGGAAAAGGTATAGCTAGTTATAGGTATAGAAATTGTCAGTAAATATTTTTATAAGATATGTTAAGCTCCTCTGAGATGGTTTCAAGAAAGAATCAATCTAGCTGGCTACAGAAAATTGATTTTTAATTGTATAAAAGTGTGCATACAAAATACATAGAAAGTAGTAAAAGTTATGACACATAGAATTGAAGATGGGCAGCATGAGCACTGTCTCAACCTCATTGGGATCTAACTAATAAATGAGACAAAGACCACCAGTTTGTGGCAGATCCAGGGACCAGCTCCCTATTCTTTCCCAGGGAGAGAGGAACAAGAAAAGAGGGACCCAAATGAGGGGACAAGTGATTGGGATTTCAAATACCAAATGAAACAACTAGAGGCAATCACACCTCTGACCTAATCTGGCGTAGGAGTCCTTTACATCTGTCTATATTTGAGGGAACGGGGAAACAGGACCTCAAGAGTAAGGGAGAGCCCATTCTAGGTGCTAGTGAAGTTGTTACTATCACCTGTACCTTTGAGCCATATGTAGTGGTTACCTAGACAGCTCCTAAATAAAGAGTTGCTCATCACAACTGAAGGAGGAAGTTGGGTCACATGGCCTAAATTTCCTAAAAGTGAAGATTATGACTGAACAAGGATTAAGTGAGTATCAACCAATCACAGAAAACAGCTGCAAAACAAAATGATTACCCAAGCCCAATTTAGAAAGTGCATTTAAAGTAACATATATTAGTGTAAAGGAGGTTGTAGAAGTAAATCAGAAATGTATTTTAGAGAAACCTCCAGGCCACAAGGATAATTCTTTAGTTCTGTTTCAGAAAATCCCTCTTATACTTCCTCAAGGGAGGATGAGGTAGGGGAACTCACTTGCTAGTGAAAAGAATCAAAATTAGAATTTTAGAGACAGGCAGCTAGTTCTGCATCTCTTCCTTAGACATTCCAGAAAGGAAATCCAAACAGGTAAGTGTCCAGTCCACTTTACTGAACAACTCATTTGTGGGTCAACTGAAAGGAAAAGAAAGATATCTGAGTCCTGGTAAGGGGCAATATGATGAGATGGGCAACAACAGCCTGGACTTCAGACATGGGTTCCAATTCCAGCTCCAGCTCTGCCTCGGTTTCTTCATTCAAAAAAAAATTGGAGATAATATACTTATACTACCCACCTTAAAGGGTTGTAAGGAAAATGCTTTATAAACTTTAAAGCATTATATAAATGTGTGCAACTACTACTACTACTACTACTACTACTATAATAACTGGTCAGTAGCTTCTGTCAGTAGGTAAAACAGCAGCTATTTCAGGGAAAAAGGAAAGTCCTCCATAGGTAAAAACAAATCCTTTCTAAGGAGCAAACATATTCTTCCAAAGGTGGGAGGAACAGATATCATAGGTATGTATTTGATTCAACATATAAATTGTATTGTCTCCAGGGAGCAAAAAGGCTCTAAGCCAGCGTTGGTTGTAAATAAAAAGGGATGGAAGAGGAAGAGAAACAGAAATTTCAGAACCTACCACCCAGCTCTGTACTGTGAACTGTATAAAAAAAAATCTGAGTTGTTGGAATAGTACAGATACATCCTGGTAGTATCTTGGATTGGTAAAGACCCCTAAGTTATACTTAGGATCACTCTTCATCTCCCTTGGCCTTTTTTTCTCACCAGCTTTTCAGGGGGTAACTAAGTGTAAGATGTTAGGGATCCCTGTCCTGAGCTAGAATGTGGTGAGGGGACCTTAGAATAAAGTGTCATGGCAGGATGTGATAGGGATGACTCGGTCTTGAAGAGGTCCTAGTCAAGGCAATCCGAAGCCTGAAGCTTCATAGTCTTATGTACCCTGTTTAATTCAAAGGGGAAGTAGGAAATGGAGCTGGGACAGGAAGACAGGAGGACAGGGGCCTGGGCTCAAAGCTCTTACGCAAGTTGGCTATGTTTTTCAAAGACAAAGGTCTCCGTACCAAGCAAGCCAACCAGAAGCTCCAGAAAAACTCTGTGCTTTTAGAGAACTTCATTTCAGTAAACTTGAGAACTTGAGAGGATGAGAATCCATAGATGTCCACAGGCAGCCCCTAGACACCTCCATGTAGAGTAGGGGATGTTTCAAATGAAACAATTGCAGAAAAGATCAGGAAAGAAGAAAACGGTTTTCCTAGACAGGTAGGAAACCAGACCTAGATTTAGTGTTTTTTAAAGTGTAAAAAATGAGTGTCTGTACAGAAGTCTTTCCAAGTCTTAGAAAACAGATGTGCAAACAGAGGCTTGGAGAGGTGTGGTAGGGATGGGAGTGTCTAGCAATTAGAAGAATGCATGGTGCCCAGCTGCCCAGCGGCCAGCATGAGAATGTCCTTTTTCTCCTTGTGGAAGCGCAGCTCTTTGCCAGCCAGCCGGGCCTCATCCAGCTCCCTCTCAGTGGATGCCAGCTCTCTGGAAAGTGCTCCTGGTACACCCTGTTCTCGGCTTACCCAGTCCAGTGCCATCTGGTGGCGAATATCATCATCCAGGGCTCTGTGTGAGTAGTGAGCCAGCACCTCCTGGTGGAAAGGGGAATGGGAAGGTCATTTGGTCAAGAAAAAAGTTCATGACACCTTGATTCAACTCGAATTTAGGGAGTATTTTTGTCTTTACTGGGATTAGAACTGACATGAAATTTTAAATGGACCACAGGGAGAGATTTCCAATGGAGGAAGCTGCAGAGAAAAAATCCAAGGTTAAGACTGAAGAAGGGGAGGTTAGGGGAGTAAGCAAAAAAGTCAGTATAGGCTTTGACATTCCTAGGCTGGCAATGATGGATCTGTTCAGCTTCAGATCTAACACAACAAATCATCTTAATAACAGCACTACTGTTTTCTTGTGATCTCCCCTTACCTGTCGAGAACACTGTCTCTCCCTCATGGCCTTCAGGCTACCATTCCAATGCAATAGTTGGAAAACTGTCATCAGCTCCTGGGAGAGAAAATGGGACATAGTAGGGAAAAGCACTGGCTATACTTTTTGAAATCCCTGGGAACAAAGAGCCAAAAATTAAGAACACTTGTGAGATTGAATATAGCTACGATGCCCTTTAAGACCTCATCAAACTATCATTAAGTAAAGATAACTTGTTTAAGTACAACAATTTTTATATGTGGAAAGTTTTAAAAGGGAAAAATAAAATCAACTTAAAAGTCTGCTTGATGGAGAAGTGTGGGAAGAAGCTAAAAATTTTGCATGGCTCACTGATCCAAGATGACCCATCCCTAGGATGAAATTATGATCCAACCCTGTAAGGAAGAGAAAACAGGACTACAAAAGGAATTTTCCAGAAGACCATCTATAAGTGTTCATGGCACGGTGAGTTGGGAATGGGATAAAAGGGGTAATCTCGCTCTGAGTCTGAAGTGCTGTGCCATGAGCGGCTAAGCAAAAAGAGACCAGAGGAGCAGGGAACCTCTACTAAAGAGAAGGAGAGTACAATAGTTAGATAAACAGGACCCTTCAAATCACAGAGCAAAAGTGTTCCAGCTGGAGAAAAAGAGGGTGTCTGACCAAGACAGTACCTGGAATTCCAGCATAGACTTGCCCTTGTTGGACTCCAACATGAAGCGGAAAGCACCAATCCCTGTGTTAGGGTTGTCAGCCTCTTCCCTGTTGCCCTGATGAATGAGACATAAAAAAGAAGTTGGAGTTTCCAGTTTACAACAGTCCTAGGTACAGTGTTCTGCTAAAAGGCTCAAGCCTGTGTTTTGATTGGAGATGAGCGAGCTAGAGTTTGGTTTTTTTTTGAGGGGGGAAGGCAGGGCATTTGGGATTAAGTGACTTGCCCAAGGTCACATGACTAGGTGGTTTTTGTGTGTGTGTGTGTGTTGAGTGTCTTGAGACTGGATTTGAACTCAGGCCTCCTGACTCCAGGGCTGAAGCTCTCTTCACTCTGCCACTAGTTGCCCTGAAGGCTTTTTTTTTTTTTAAACCATTTATTAAGCATGTACTATGTGCCTGGCACTGTGCTAAGCTTCACAAATACTTTCATTTGATCCTCACAGCCACCCTGGGAAGGAAGTAAGTAAATCATCCCCATTTTACAGATAGGGAAACAGACTGAGGAGGTTTAAATGAGTTGCCCAGGGTCAAACAGATAGTGAGAAGACTTGGATTTGAACTTAAGTGTTCCTGACTCTGGGCCTGATGCTCTCTCCACTGATGCCACCTAGCTGCCTCTGCTCCATAGGGTAATTCTTTCTATTTAAGGGGAAAACACAAATTCAGAAGTCCAGAGTTAGGCTACCCCCTACAAGGGTAACAACTTCTGACCAGTAGTCTATGAGGCTGCTAGCTCTTGATGGGAGACTGGCTAGGACCTGAGTTCTGGAAGCTATCACAGTGGATTGTTATCAAGGGCATTTGCCTGGTACGCTTGCTGGAGATTGCCTGAATCTGCCAAGGTGGAAATAAGACTCAAACACAGGTGTCTTAACTTTCAGCCTGCTATTCTCTCTTCTTTGGAGTTGGAGCCAGCTAAAGGATCAAGGATAGATGAGGAGCAATTGAGAAATACTGTTCTATAAACGAAGAGAATAATCATCCAGGAGGAGCAAGGATGGCAAAATCTTTGTAACATGAGAGAGTTTAATCCCCTTTCACGGTCTTTGAAGTGGCAGGATAAACGCTACCATTTTTCCCACTAATTCCTTTCTACTTCTTCTAAGTAGGTGAAAAATCTCCTCTAGCTCACCTCAACCTTTCTCTTCATATCCAGATTAAAAGTGGCTGGAAAGGGTAAAGGAATGTGGTTATGACTGGCTTGGTCAGGACTGGTGGGTGAGAAGAGGGAACCATTCCCATTACTTTCCCCCCACCATTAGTTAGCCTATATCATACCTCAACCTTTACCAAAGCCCTGTCACAGTCATCAGTAAGCAAATTATGCATTTTTTTACCTGAAGGAGTTTTTAAAAATTCATCAAATTTACTGGCTCGACAGATAGAAAGAAAAGCACGTAGAGTGACTTATCAAGGTCACACAGCTTGTACTTGTGGCAGAACCAGAACCAAAGAGCAAAGATAACATTATACCCATATCTGGGGCTGATAGCAAGATTGTAAATTTCAGTTTTGCCTCTGGATTAAAAACAAATGGGAACTGTAGTCTGAAAAGTGTAGTTGCTAACAGAGATAGTTCTATCCAATTCTTACTTATTTGTGCTTACTGAAGGGAGTGGTAGGGATGATTAAACCCCAAAAGATTTCATCTTAACCTAAGATTTCCCTATATAATTTATTTTCAGTGGGCTTCCTAATTATTTTTGCATTCCCTAAGTACACTGGGATTGAGGGAAAGAGTGCTACACTAGGTCACAGAGGAAAACATCCCGGGATTAAAAATGTGCCACAATTGATCCTCAGGGCAGATTATAGCCATTACTATAATCAATTTCATGTATTTTTTTTTTTGGCCTTAATCACAAAACAGGGATGGAGGACAGAAAACCAGATATGTAGCTACTCGATTGGGGCTAGAAGGAAGGGAGGACAGCATGTTAGGATGGATCATATTCCTTTCAAAGGATAAAAATCCATTTTTACCCCACTTCCTAAAAAGGCCAGAGTCAATGTAGGGTCACATAAAAGGATTTCTTGCTGGAATTGGTAGCAAATTAAACAGGAAATGGGGTGAGATGAGAGGGAGCAGCTATGTACAGAAGAGAAGGGAATATCACAAACCAAAAAAGGAGCACACACAAGTTAGACATGTTTTCATTTTGGAATTTCATGATTCGCTAGTAAACTTCAGGGGTTCCAGATGCCAGGCAATCAAAATAAAAAAGTGCACACATACACAGAGAAAAAAATGAAAACAACCAGACACAGAGAATGAAAAACAAAAGAAACCGAATGAAAGAGCAGGTCGGCAAAGAAAAGAAAGTTTCTCGATTCTCACACCCCAGCCCCACTCTCACTCCAGTTCCAAGTGCTTACATTGAAAGATGCCAGGGCCTCTGAGACACTCTTCTCAATGAAGTCATCTGTGATTCTTCGGGAGGGATGCTCGTTAAACACAGAGTTCATTAGTGCAATCTTTGCAGCACTCCGACGGGCCTCAGCTTTTGTTGGGCAAAACTGGGCAAGAAGAGAGACAGAGATGGGAAAGGAAAAGGAAGCAAATGCATAAAATCAGTTGTGCTCAAAACACTCAAGTTTTCCTTGAAAAATGGCTCCAGAGCTTGGAACCATACACAATTTTGCCTCAACATCCTGAAGTCATTAAGAGGGAGCTGCAGACTCTGTAATCCACACCATACTGAATGCAGAATAAAGGAGGCAGCTGAAGTCAGCATATAATCACTGCACATGAAAAATGCCCCTGTTCAAACTGTCAACAAAATTAATTACTCAAAAGCCAAACTTCAGCCAGCCTGTTAGGAATCTGTCTTGTTCCTTGGCTCTGAGGATGGAGATAGGGGTTTGGGGGTTGGAAGATGTTTTTCCCTCTTCTTTTTTTGTACCTATCCAAAGAACTGAATGTAAGAATAAAATCCCAACTTGGGCTAAGGCTATTGTGGCATGACTCACTAGCCTCTGGCCTCCTTTAGCCCTAAGAACTGCTGGAAGCCCAAGGCTAGGCAGGGATTTACAAAATAGAGTCTATAGTCCAAGATTAAAAGTAAGATGAAGTAGAGAGAAAAGAAGTGGTTTTTTTGCACGCTCTACCCATGCACCTAACACAAAAGCCACTTCTAGTCTGATTTTTTTTCTTTCTTTTTTTTGTTTATTTTGTTTTGGTTTTTGGAGGGCACCTGGGGTTAAGTGACTTGCCCAAAGTCATATGGCTAGTATGTCAAGTGTCAAGGCCGAATTTGAACTCAGGTCCTCCTGACTCCAGGGTCAGGTGCTCTATTCACCTGCCACCTAGCCATCTCACCCCCCTCCCCCCCTCTGATTTTTAAAATCCAAACAAACCCCTCTACTTTGTAAATAGTCCCTCTATTTCAGCTCCCCAAATTGATCACAATGACTATTCAAATGCTAATTTATAGGATCCAAATACCATTTTAAAAAAAGTTTAAGATTAAGGCAAAAGAGAAGGTAGTGAAGGAAAAAGGGAAGAAGGTCAATTGTAAGCTTAGACATAGCCTGTAATAGGTTTGCATCAACATTAGGATATTTCATACTTCTCTAAAGCTTCCTTTAATTGACAACTCTGAGTTCTGGGATCCAGCTTCACTCTGCTGACAGTACTTCCCTCTTTCTTATTCTCATAGATCTGCCTCCTTTACTACTCACTCACTAGTCTGATGCCTGCTTATGCAGGTAAGCTGATCTACCAGTCTACAGCAGAGCATGGAAAAGGCCCTCAGAAACAAGTGACTAATGAGGAAGCCACATTATGTTATATGTATCCAAAAGTAGGCATAAGAGGCGCAACTCAGGGGAGAGGCTAGGGAAGATAATCCCACCCTGCCCCCCTGAAGGGCCTTTACTCAGGCTGGATGTCATCATAAAATGTTCAAATCCTCATCAAACAATATGAGGAGGTATGGGTGGGGAAAAGTAATACCTTGTCTTCTAAAAAAGAATGCATAAAAAAGTTAAGTCTGTGCCCATGCGCTCATGCACGTGTCTCTGTGTGTGTGTGTGTGTGTGTGTGTGTGTGTGTGTGTATTTACTTGTCTGAAATAATTAAGGACTCCAAAGGGGGAAATAATCTAATATGAATTTACCTGTTCTTGTAAGGTTGTTTATATTTGAAGCTATAATTGAGCTTATAATGGGGTTATGCAAATTGTGAAAGATAGAACAATGATGTCTTGTCTTCTGACAATTCTCATCCAAACTCCTAATCTACAACAGAGGGCCACTTAGAGAAGGCTGTCTGCTTTGAAAGGGATCAGCAAGAGAATCTTAGGAAATCACTCAATTAGCAATATTTTCCTATTTTAAGCTTTATCCAAATGCCATAGCATATGAATAAATGAACTTTTGAAAAATCATGTATTATGTGTTTGCTCTTTGCCATGCACTCTGTAAACTGGGGGACTGGAGGGCCTCATTTAATATTTTTTCCCTAGAACTAAGGAATTTTAGAATTGATGGTAATCTAGTATAACCCCCTCTTTTTGTTCCAGAGACAGTGGTTTGCCTAAAGTCACAAGGCTAGTTAATGATCAAGCCAGTTCTCATAACTCTTAGAAAGTGTTTTTTTCCATCATACCTCACTGCCTTTTTTCATCCCTTAGGGTCCTCAACAGAGCCAAATTTAGCTGACTTACTTTCTTCAGCAGCTGCACAATAATACCAGGCCAAGAAGTGAAGAAAAAGCCAGAATAGGTTTTCTTTACTTCTCCAGAAGTAGAGATGGCTAGGAGTTAGGATGTACTGATATACGACAGACTTGGCTGTGTGCTAGAGGACCGACAACCTAAGGCAAGGGACAAACTAGCCAAAATAGTTCAGGTTTAGGAATGTCATCTCATTCAGACACAAAGAAAATTTAGAGCCTCAAAAAATTCAGGCAAAGCTTAGCAAGACCCTCAGATTCTTTAATGGTAAAAATAAGAACAACAGCAAACCTCAAATATTTGCCATAATAACTATTGGTATCAATCCCCCAGTGTGTGTTTTTAGGCAGGAATTTAAGAGTACTTTTAAGTAGCTGAAGGATAGCAAGGGAGAGTGCTAGAAGTATTTGAGCTTTCATTTTGGCTATTGCCAAATCTGTGAGCTCTTACCTGGAAACTACCAAAGCAACTTCCTCCAGGTAGAGTGACATAACAGACGTAGGGGGGGCTGTTGGAGGGCACCATCTCATAAACCACTAGAGCCCCATTCTTTAGCTCAGCTCCTCGGGACTGCTTCATCTGCCAAAATTCCTGCAGAGCCTCCACCACATTCACTGTAGAAAAAGAGGAAACTAGCTTCAGAAACATCTCCAAACCTTGAACATGTGCTATGATTCTACTCCTTAGTTCACCACTCCACCTCTTAATTAACTTAACCTGTTACACCTAACCTATGGCAAAGTCCATGCTTGTCACTGGCAGCTCCATAACTCCATCCCAAGAAATCCAAAGGAACAACCATCATATCCCTTTGTCTTTGACCACAAAGTATGGCAACCTAAACTCAACAGATCACATGCTAGGAAAAGCTTCAAAGAATAGTCAGCCCCTGCTATTCCCATCCTATCTGGTAGAATAGAAAGAATACATTACCACACAAACAGACCACTGACTCTGGGGGAAAATCTGAATTGTGTTTGGCGAACTCATTATGTTTCTGGGGAGCAGTTGTAATGGTAATTAATTTGTTTGATCAGATGTTAAGTAGATCCTAGTAACCTAGTGTTAAGTATAGAACTCTGTCCATTGGTGA
>CM053593.1:354373107-354390758 GCA_028646575.1 Pseudocheirus occidentalis
AAATTTTACTTAATTCCCTGTATATTTTAGAAATGAGGTCTTTATCAGAGACACTGGTTGTAAATATTCTTTCCCAAATTCCTCTTAATCTTGGTTACATTGGCTTTGTTTGTACAGAAACTTTTCAATTTAATGTAATCAAGATCATCCATTTTGCATTTTATAATGCTCTACAACTCTTCTTTGGTCACAAAGTCTTCCCTATTCCATAAACCTGACAGGTAAACTATTCCTTGCTTCCCCAGATTATTTACAGTATCAGCCTTTATACCTAGATCGTGTACCCATTTAGACTTGACTTTGGTGTATGGCGTTAGATGATGGTCTATGCCCAGTTTCTGCCATAGTATATTCCAATTTTCCCAGCATTTTTTGTTAAATAGCAAGTTCTTAACCAAGAAACTGGGGTCTTTGGGTTTATCAAATAGTATGTTACTATAGTCGTTGACTACTGATTCTTTTGTACCCAATCTATTCCATTGATCCACTACTCTATTCCTTAGCCAGTACCAGGCAGTTTTGAGGACTGTTGTTTTATAATAGAGATTAAAATCTGGTACGGCTAGCTCACATTCCCTAACATTTCTTTTCATTAATTGCCTTGATATTCTGGACTTTTGGTAGTTATTCATTTTTAAAATGCTGTTATAATTTAAATTTTTCTCCTGGTTCTTTTCACTTCATTTCAATCAGTTCATATAAATCTTCCTAGGTTTCTCTGAAACTGTCTCCATTTCTTATGGAACAACCAAATTCCATTACATTCATATTCCATAATTTGTTCATTTTCCAATTAAGGAGAACTCTTTTAAGATTTCAGGCAGCTAGGTGTCACAGTAGATCGAGTGCTCAGCTTGGAGTCAGGAAAAACATCTTCTTAAGTTCAAATCTAGCCTCAGACACTTAGTTGTGAGATAAATCATTTAACTCTGTTTGCCTCAGTTTCCTCATTTGTAAAATGATAGGGAGAAGGAAATGGCAAACCACTCCAGTAATGCTGCCAAGAAAATCCCAAATGGATTCATGAAGAGTTGAATACAACTGAACAACAACCCTTGGTTTTCAGTTCTTTGCCATCACACACAAAAAGAGCTACTATAAATATTTTTGTACTTGTGGACTCTTTTCCTCTGTTTTTCAAAAATAATTTTAATTGTCTTATCAGGGTTTTTGTCATTTAGTATTTGTATTATCCTCATATTCTTTCTAAGAACACCAGAAAATTCATATGAGGGTCTCAGATTAGAGCTCAATTAAGAGGCCTTGGAGATCTATCACAGAATAGACTACATTTTTCAAAAACAATGTGGAATTCCTGGAGAGCTTTCAAGTTTGGAAACTTGGGTGAAACTATTCTCAGTCATTAATGATCTTCCTTCCATTTATTCCTTAACCCTTTGCAACTTGGTTTCTGACTTCATTACTCCACTAAAACTGCTCTGTCAAATTTACCAATTGACTCTAAATTGCCAAAGCTGACAGTCTTTTTTCAGTCTCTGCTGTATTTGACACTACTGACTTCCCTTTCTTTGGACTTTTGTGACACTGCTCTCTCCTGGTTCTCTCCTGTCTGACTGATCCCCTTCAGTCTTTTCTGCTAGCTCATCATTCATAACATGCCTTGTAACTGTGGGTATTCCCTAAGGCTCAGTCCTAGACCCACTATTTACTCTCTATACTCTCTTGGTTAATTTATCAGCTCCATCAGCCTCATTATCATTTCTATACCCATAACTCAAATATATATAAACTGCCCCAGTCTTCTGAGGTTCAATCCCTATTTTCTCAAAGGAACCTCACTCTTCCAATGTCTTGGATTCCTTACTCTCTGTAATCCTATATATTCAATTAGTTATCAAATATGGACATTTCTACCTCTACAACATTTCTCACATCTGATCCTTTTTTTTTTTTTCCTCTAAGGAGACTTAGAATTGCCAAATGCCTTACTCAACCAAGGTCAAACAGCTAATTGATGTTAAAGCTGGGGCTTTAACTCAAGTCTCCTAGGTCAGCCTTCTTTCTACAACACCACAGAGCCTTTATGTTTGTTGAATGAATGAAGCAATATCTGCTGGCTGCTTCTTTAACTGGTGAGGGTATAGCTCCCCAAGGATACATACATACATACATATATATATATATATATATATATATATATCTCCAAAGATAGATAGATAGATATAGATATATAGATTTAGATACAGATATAGATAACAGAAATCACTGGCTACAAATAGCAAAAGGGGAAGAACAGTCCTGGACTTGAACAACTCTGCTGTGTTTATCTGAGGATTAAACTTTACACTGTTGTGATTCATGAAGACTAGAGGAAAATGAGACATGTTTCTTTAAGGGATTACAAAAATTACAATTTAAACTAGTGAATTCTCTGGTCTCTCAAAATTGGTCTTTAAGAGTGAAAAAGGCCTGGCATCACTTTCTACTCTGTCTTTAAAAGAGAAAGTTAAACAAAGTTTCCTCTCCAACAAAGAAAAAACGATCCCAATGTACAGAAGCAGCCTTCATATATTCATACCTGGGATTATTTTCCACGAATCAATAGACATCGTCTGGAAATTGGGCATCTATTCCGTTTAGTATCTCCTAAATGCCTGCGACGTTGGGTACCTAATCCCCCTGCGGGAGGTGTTGTCCAAGGCCCAGTTCTAGGCACACCGCTCTCCCCCCACAATCATGGGCCCAATGGTCATTTCTACACGGACAATTTCTGCATGGCCGGCCCCGGCCCCAGCCCCGGCCCAGCCTTTCTTCCGAGAGTCTGCTCCTGGGGATGCAAAGACAAAAAGGGAACCGGCCCCTGCCCTCAGGAAGCTTAGGATGAGCTCCACAGGCCTCAGTAAGAATCGTCGGTGGAAACCTAGCTTGGTCAGGTCCCAAACTCTAGGCCTCAAGGAACCGGACCGAGGGGAAGGCCTCACCAGGTCTCGAGGCTCGCCGCCTGCATAGCCACGAAAATCAGGTACCCGAGTGGAAGAAGGCCGGGGTGAGCCTCGAGGCTCCGCTGCTGACCGGTCACAGCTTAGGGGCCACGACCTCTTTGCGAGTCTTTCCTTTGGGAGGCCAGCCCCCGCCGCGCCCCCAGACTCACCTCGGCCGTATCCCTGCGTGTGTTTGGCGAAGCTCCTCACTACGGCCTCCACGGCCTCGCGCAGCACTGCGGGGCTGCCCGTGGCGCCGGGGGGCAGAGTGAGCCCCGTGGCCCCGGACAGCAGCAGAGGCGGCGGCGGTGGGGCTGGCGGTGGCGGCGCCGGCTGGGGGCCCCCCGGGGGGCTGGCGGCTGCCGCGGTCCCGGTCACTCCGGGCCGCAGAGCTCGCAGAGTGCCCATCCCGCCGCCACCACCTCCCACGCTCGGCTGCAGTCGCTGCGTCCGCATCGTCTCCATCCCAGCTGGCTCCCACAGTGTCCAGCCGCGGCCCAAAAAACTCAGCCGTAGCCTCCGGACCCCTGAGCTAACCGTCTACGACGTCTGGGGCAGCTCGGGCCGCGCGCCTCGGGGCGGGGCCAGCCGTAAAGACTCCACTGGCTGTCAGTCATGAAGGGGCGGGGACGAGCCGGTTCTGTGCCAATCACAGATAGGGGGCGGGGGGAAAATCCTGCCCACCCACCGCAGGCGGACTACACGGACTACAGAGGTGGGTGGAGCTAGTGCGGTAGCCATTTGAGAAGAAGAAAAGCGGACTCTTACCAATAGGAATCTAGGCGTCTTGGAGGAAGGCGGGCCAAAACCTGAACGCCTCCAAAGAGGGTCTGCTAGTCGGCGAAAGGAGGCGGGATCAGGAGGCGAGAGCAGCTGTGAGACCGCTAGATTCTAATTCATCCGCCCATTTTGACCTGCTTGGGGGCTAGCAGCAGCTGGCTGTTTTTGCTTCTCTGTCTCTTCCTTTGATGATGCTTGGAAGAACATCTGAATGGATTTACGTTTAGGTCCTGGGATCCAAGCATCCTCCGGGCGTCCGGCCAGAAAGCGGCATTTTTCCTTCTGGGCGCCCGGACTCTCTCACCTCCCGGTTAATTGATGCATTCTTACTCGGCTGGGCGACACCAAGTCCTCCTCTCCCCTTGGGGGGCCTTCTGGAGGCAGAGAGGTTCTTGGGAGCCTAGGGAAGAGCAGAGGCTGCAAGCAGGGAACCAGGTTCTGCAGGACAAGATGACCATTCGAACTCGAGGAGGAACCCCCTGAGTACCGCGAGGGCGGGAGTGGAGGCGAGGGTTGGGGCGAAATGTAGGGGAAGGGGAATAGAGAAGGCCTCTGTGAAGGTGGCCCAGTCGGACTGGCCTGTCCCGGTTTCCGTAGGAAGTGAAGTCCCGGAGAAGCTGAGGACTCATGCTGGGTGGGGAGGGGTGGTGTCGGTGAAAGTGGTCTGATATCCTCAGATCATGGGTCGTTAAGCATGTTAAGCAAAGTGAAGTAGAAAGAGCCCCAGACCCAATTAGATCTGGGACTAATCCTTAACATTCCTGTTTATTTTCTAATGTGATCATAAGCCAGTTCCTTCATCTCTCCAACTGTTTCCTCACCTATAAAATGGGCTTAGCAGTTGCACTACGTTTCTCAACGTGCTGTTTTGTTGTAAAAAGTTCTTTGTTTACCTTAGAGCACTAAACCCACAAATTGTTTCCTTATCTCAATTCGGTGAACCTGAGATAGATGGAGCCTAGGAATCCAAAGAAAAGTGAGAGGAAAAGAATTGAAATTTCAAAATTTGTCAATGAAAGTTGTTCACTTTTCCTCTACCACCATTCCAGGGTTTTCACTGATCGTAGAAGTTATGATAAAGATTAGGTTCGGTATTGCCCATCCCATCCCCTCCTCCCAAGTGAGTGGAGAGACGTGGTTGAAACTTCTGAACACCTTTATTTTGATATGTTAAGAGGGGGATTAAGATCACAGCCCTCCTCTGCCTTGGGGAGGACAGAAACTCACATGAAAGAGCAGTTTGGACTGCATGCCCCACTTCTCCTGGGAAGACAAGACAACCTGATATAATGAATTGATTTGGGGTAAGGAAGTCTCTGGTCTGTTGGAGGCAAGGAGGGAAGAGTTGAGGGAGCAATGAGGGGAGCAGCAGAGCTGGGTGCAGCAAGAGGTTCCTGCTCAGAAAGGAAACTCGGGCTGGAAAGCAACATTTTCCCGAGTTGTGTGGGATAGGGAAGTCGGAGAGGGAGAGCAAAGGATCAGAGAACCCAGTCTACTAGGTGGGTTAAGGGGGATCCCGAAAGAGTCAAGACGTTTCCACTAGAATTGGTCGTGTAAATAATGCATTATGGGGCATGTGCCACTGTACCTAATAAATAGAAATAAATAATTGCAAGCACAAGAAGGTAAGGGATTGGTGGAGTTTTTTTTTTTGGTGGGGGGAGGAGGGGTGTTAGGTTAGGCACTAGTCATTAGCAGGTGATCTCACTGCCAGTTAACAAGTGCAAGTATGTTTGGGGGCCCATGTGCCAATGAGCACCTTTGACTTCATGGTGCATGCAAGTGCACTAGCCTGTGAGCTCACACTGATCCCACATGCAAGTGCACAGTTGCATCAGCCACACACATGACCCCTATACATGTGTGACTGCCCAGTACAGCCTGGTGACCTTTCAGGTAAAGTGCTCTGTGCCCGTGAACATGTGCATCTCTGTAAAGAGTGCACTATGCAGTGCCTATGAGCAAAATACAAGTGGCCTCTAGCGTGTGTGCATGGTGTATATGAGCTGGTGGCCTCACCTGCCCTGCCATCATAGCCTTGTCCTAGCCTTGTCCACACCATTCCGAGTTCCTCTCACCCCTCAGCGTCCTTGTTCTCCTGGTCCCCCTAGACTCTGGAAGCCCCCTAGCTGCCTTATCTGCTCTGTCTGCATGGAGTGACGTCTCACTAACTTCCTCTTGGCCCTGGGAGACCCAAGGCCCCCGGAATGATGGGGAGCAGGGAGGGATGGGGCCCGACACCCTGGTAGAGGTCGAATGTCTGGGATGGGAGGGTGAGGACTGACATTGAGTGGTGGCAGGAAGCCTGGCCGGGTATGGGAGATGTGGTCCAGGAGCAACGTCCCAGAGCCCCTCCGTTCCAGCAGCCCAGGATTCCGTCTCCGCCCACTCAGAGGAGACACAGCCCCCGGAAGGCTCTCTTGAGACTGCCCAGGCGAAGGAGCTGAGCTGGCCGGAGGGAGGGTCAGTGGCGAAGCGTTGTACCGGCGGCGCTCATGAGACAAGCGACTGGAGTCTGGAGAGTCAGTGCATAGGTGACTGGGGCCGTCTAGCTCCACCGGCTCAATGCGGCTCAGCTTCTGCTTCAGCCCGGGGAGGGGAGCCGATTCCTGGGCCTCTGGCGCCGTGTTGCGCCGTGAAAGAGCCCCTCCACCGGTCACTTTTTCAGCCCACGGGGGTGGTTCCTCAGGCCCCTCGGTGCTATGGCGCCGAGAGAGCCGGGGTCGACTAGTCAGCGCCAGGCCGTTAAATTCGGCAATCAATCGGTCAGTCGCTGGTCGCCCCTCGGCGGGCGGGAGCAGTTGAGGAGGGGCGACTAGCCCCCAAGGCTCAGAGTTGAGCCTCTTGAGTGGTTTAGGTGGAGGGTGGCGGGGTGGTTTGGGGAGGGGCTCAGAAGAAGTGGGGTCGTCTGGGGGCTTAGGGAGGGGGAATTCGAACACGTCTCGCTTCTCCTCCTCCTCTTGGGCCCGGGGAGACAGCACTCCTTTTCCTCCCCCTCCAGTCTGCAGTTGGATTTCCGAAGGCGACATGCAAACCCCTGGGGTTGGGACTGGGGTGGGCGGGTCTTCGACCCCCGGGGAGGGAGGAGAATTGAGATACTGCCGGGTCTTCTTGGTGCCCGAGGGCGAAGTGTCCGTAGTGATGATAATGACTTCTGTGCCCTTGGCTTTGCAGGCTTCCAGCAAGGCAGAGAGCGTCTCGCGATCACCGCGGTCCAACGCGTGGACTAGAGCTGAGGCGCCAGCGTGGTCGCGGGCCGACGGGTCCGCGCCGTGGGCTAAGAGAAGGGTAGCTACTGCAGCTCCTCCACCTCCGGCGCAGGCGTGCATGAGAGCCGTGCGCCCCAGTCGGTCCGCTATGTTGGGGTCGGCGCCCTGCTCCAGGAGGTAGCGTACCATGCGGGCCCGGTTCTCTGGGTCGTCGTAGCGGGCCCGACAGGCAGCCATCAGTGCAGTCTCCCCCTGCGCGTCTCCCTCATTCACGTAAGCACCTCCCTCTAAGAGCAACCGAGTCAAGCGCAGCTTCCCCTGCCCCACTGCCCGCAGGAGAGCGTGCCCCTCGGCGTGCAGCATGGCCAAGGTGGTGGGTGGGAGAAAGGCAGCGGCTGAAACTACCAGAAGAGATGGAGAGGGAGATGCGGGACAAGGATGGGGACAGTGCCTAGAGGAGGTTTGAGGCTCAGCAGCTACGATGCTCCCTGTCAGAGAGATAGACCAACATTGACAGACACAAGCATAGAGACAAGACAGGGAATCATAGAGACACAGAGATTTGGAGTGGGTCACTGTGGCACACAGTTCCGTCCTCTGCCCCGTGCCACTATGCCCCCCTAAATGCTTGTCTGAAAAAGCTCGCGTGCACCCGCCCGAGATGAATGCTCGTGCAAGTGCATGTGTGCACGCGCGGGAATGTCCGCACCCCAACCTTCACCCTCAGCCCCCGAACCATTTCCAGTCACTGATTTTCCTTATTCTCTCGCCAAAACAGCTCTTGTCAGAGCGCAGACCTCCCCTTGGTAGCACCACTTCCCCCTTCCCACGCGCACACCCATACATTCCCATTGCTTTCTCCCTTTTCTCGGAGCCGCAGCTCTGGGAGGGGTCGCGGCTCGGGTCCAAGGGTCTTAAACTGGAAGAGGGAAGAGTCCAGAGTTCCCATTTCTCCAGTTGTGTTGCCTATCTCCCGCTCCTTGTTCCCCTCCCAGGCGGTGTGCCCAGATACCTGTATGTCCGCAGGATCTCCTCCCTGCCAGGGCCTGGGCTGGAACCTGGACCAGGGTGCAGTCTGGGTGAAGAAGCCGGGTCCTTAAGCACCCACATGGTGGGGGTGGGCCTCTATGGCCCCCACTGTATCAGTGCTCTATCTTAGGCTCCCCTGCTCCAGATCCCTCCTCCCGTGCGCCCCGGGCGAAGCGCCGGCTCTGGGAGGGGGGGGGGCGGAGCTCGGCGGAGCTATTTATAGACGTGTCTCTGCGGGTGGGGGTGGCAGGCACCAAATCTGCTCCTTTCCCAATCCCCCATTAAAAACCCCGGAAGACAAAACCCACTACCCCAGGTTTTCTAAGCCTGACGAAGATACCTTAGCCACTCCAACCTAGTTATTTGTAGAATTCAGTCCCAAGTTGGGTATTTCTTCTCTCCCTAGCCCCCCCAAGGCTACCTGCACAAATTCTAGCTAGGCTTCCCCAGCTCCCAATTTCCAGGATTTGACGTGTTGTGGCCGTATGCCAGACCTAACAAGTCACACATGACACAATCACACTCTCAAAGGTTGTTGAGACGTCATAAATTCAAGTTCTATGAGAAGGGAGACCAAGTACCCCCGCTTAATGTGTACATATTTGGATATACAGAGTCTATATAAGACCCCAGTACAGACCTCTAGTGTCTGGTGTATACCCTTCCTTCCTAAAGGGGGCACAAAGTTACAGAGATGTGGAACTCAGTCCTTCCGGGTTGGTCTCAGCCAGAACTGGGGAAGGTAGGTGTGGATGCAGGTCGTTTTTTTTAATATAATAAAATAAATCTTTAATTCCTTTCCTCTTATTCTATCTCGGGGTAGGGGGTGGGGTGGGAAGGAGAAGACAGTGAGGCAACTAGGGAGAGGCTGAAAACAGTCTCTGTATTAAAAGGTTTTTAATCTCTGATTCTGTATTTCTCCCTCTGTACTTTGTCAGTTTTCCTGGCCATCTCCCTTCGCATTTTTTTCTCTTCTGTCTCTGTGTCTCTGTGTCAGTCTCTGTCACTGTCTCTTTTCTTCTGCCACCTGCCCTGTCTCCATGGTTACCATGACTCCCATCTGTGCTGTTTGGGAATAAGTATGTGTCCAGCTGGGAGGTAGCATGGAAAGTGAGGGATTTGGGGAGGACTATAGGACTTGGAGAGATTTATATGGTCCCTAGAGCACCTGGGAGAGAGGGTTGGCAGTTATTAAAAAGAACAACAACCAAACAACAACCCAGGGATTCGAAGGACTGAATGTTAGGGGAGGGGAGTCATTCTAAAGCTCCATTTCACCCTTAGGAGTCCACTATTATTCTTACTCCCCAGACAAGTAATTCTTAGGTCTAATTTCCAGTTTCAATGTGAGCTCTCCATTCATAGAGAAGGAGAATAAGGTAGGGGCCCTCTTGTCCTTAGAATAGTTCTTTATACATGTCCAGAAAAAGCAAGAGAGCAGTGAGAGAGACTGGGAACCTGGGAGTCCTGTCTCCTGCCACACCAGTCTTGGTTTCCTGATCTTCAAAATCTCTCAGTTTCCCCCCTTTTGCCAGCTCTCACCGACTCTGCAGCAACCCACAGAAAGGTATTTTTAGCAAGGAAGTGAGGGGGGGAGGATTCAGTGCGTGCAGAATTTAGAGAAAGAAGGGTGGTAGATGGGAAAGGAGTAGGGCGGGAGGCGGGACATTTTGCAGCAGCCGGCAGAACAAGACTGATCTCTGAAGGGCTGATTTCTGGGAGACTCCTTGGGGGAGGCCCGCCTTGTGGGAGCGCCTTATATTTCGTGATATTAGGGCAACTCTCGGAGCTCTTGGCTTTTTTCAGAGCTCTCACATTCTGGAGCTCCTCCATCACGGCTGCATACCAAAATAACTCGACCCCACTGTCTCGGTTCCCCAATCTTTTCACGGTTCTCAATGTGCCCGGATTCCCAAAGCCCACACAAATCTATTACTACTCCCGGCCCTACCTCCTAATCTGCATGTGTGCGGTCGCCCCGCCCAGCTCCTCTTCCATTGGTTCTGAGAACTCACCAATAGGAATGGCAGAGAGGTGGGCCTAGAACACAGCGGACAGGCTGACCGGACGCAGGCTTGGCGGCTGCGTGGGTACCCTGTGGGGGAGGGGGTTCCAGGTAAGAACTGAACAGAGGCTCCGCGGTGTCCGGCTATTTTCCTTTCTCCTCAGAGAGCAGCTCCGCTGCTCGGTCTATTTCACCTCCTGTCGGCTCGCAGGCTCTGGGACAGAGGGAGGACCAAAGCAACCACCGGTCAGCTTTTTCCAGCCGCCCCTACTGCTCCCACCCCCATCCCCTACGCCCGCTCCCTACCTCCCTGTGTGTGTGTGTGTGTGTGTGTGTGTGTGTGTGTACGGGCGGGAGCGGGTGGTCTGGGTGTGGGGGTGAAGAAGGAATGTGTGCGTGTGCGTGCATGTGCATGCGTGTGCACGTTGTTGGAAGTTTACCCTCTTTCTTTTGCCCAGTCGAAGATTCATGTAATAGCATGATTTTAGAGCCGGAAGGGACATCAGTTACCTTCATATTTTACACATGGGTAAACTGAGGCAGAGCCCCATAGAGGTTAAGTGACTTTACCAAGCCACCAAGGGAGGAGGTAGTAGAGTTAGGATTTGAACTCGTGTTCCGTGACACCAAATCTAGCACTCTTCCACTCCTCCATGAAGCCCTCCCCGGTTGCCCTAGTAACCTGGACCTCCCTTATCTTCTTATTTTGAAAGAGAACCGTCCTCCCCACTGACCAATCCAATATTAGATCATGGAATAACAAGATCTAAAACTATCGAGATTTTAGAGATGAGGAAACGGAAAGGCAAGTATTAATTCCAACTCACGTCCCCCGACTCAAATGCTCTTTCCCGCTATATGCCTAACACTAAGCCAGTTGTGGGGATTCAGAAGAATCATAAAACACCGACTCTGACCTTCGGGACTTTACAATTCAATTGCAGAGGGTGGCTAGGTGGCGCAGTGAATAGAGCACCGGCCGTGGAGTCAGGAGTACTTGAGTTCAAATCCGGCCTCAGACACTTAACACAAAAACTAGCCGTGTGACCTTGGGCAAGTCACTTAACCCCAACTGCCCTTCAAAAAAGCAAAAAAAAAAAAATTTAAAAAAAATTCAATTGCAGAGACTAGATCGAAATGCATGAAACAGAAGCCACTGGAGATATAAAATCTGTAAGGACAGCACATAATCAAGAACTATCTTTTGTGATTCAGACTAAATGAAGTGATAGGGCTAGAAGCAACAGTAAGGATTATTAGAACCAGACAATAATGAGAGATCAGTTTGGATAGGTAAGGTGGGATGGGATTGTGGAAGTCCTTACCTGATTTAAGAAGTAATCCTTTAGGGCAGAGGTGTCAAACGTGAGGCCCATGAGAACACTCCCTGGTGCTGTCTAAACCAGATTAAAATGTAAGTGGGAAATATTTAACAAAAAATAAATACAAATACAATAGAACATAGATAATGTTAATACACAGTTTTCCTAAGTCAGTATGTGGCCTTGTAGGGATCCTTATGTATGTATGGTTTAGTGCCCCAATAACTACTTGAAGTTCACACTAGTTTTCTAAGACTATAAATTGCAGAACAGTTACCTGTCTGCATTGGTAAAGGGAATTTCCTCACCAAGAGTACCTTATCCTGCTGAAATGGAAAGTCTGGAAGAAGCCCTCCTCCAAAAACCACAAAGCAGCAAAATCATAATCACCAGTAATAGCCAATATTTGTGTAACCCTTGAAGGCTGTGCTAGTGTGTTCCAAAAAAACAGAGGCCTAGAGAGGAGGCAATTTTCCTCGGAAGGAGTATTGCATCTGAAGTCAGAAAACCTGGATTCAAATTTCAACTCTGATACTACCTGTATAGCCTTGAGAAAGTCACTTCATGAGCCTTTTTCCTCATCTATAAAATGAAGAGAGGGAGTACGGACTTGTTAGTTTCTCCAGTCACTTCTTGCTCTAAAGCAGTGGTTCTCAACCTATGGGTTATATTCAATTTAAATACATCCTGCATATCAGATATTTACATTGTGATTCATAACAGAAAAATTACAGTTATGAAGTAGCAATGAAAATAGTTTTATGGTTGGGGGTCACCACAACATGAGGAACTGTATTAAAAGGTCGAAGCATTAGGAAGGTTGAGAACCACAGCTGTAAAGCCTTTATTCTGTGAAGGAAGATGCCGGGCTAGTAAGTATTAAAGCTAGAATTTTGAGTACAGTACCTTTTCTACCATATCACAAATTGAAAATTGGAAGCAAAGAAACCTAGTTAGAAGACTGTTGCAGTAATCCAGGCCTAAGATGGTAAGGGCTTCAACTGAGGTGGCAGGAGGAACAAAAGGTAGATTTGAGATATGACAAAGAAAAATAACAAGGACTTGGTAATAAACTGAACATAGAAGGCAAGGGGAAAGGGAGGGATTAATGAGCACCTGTAGCAATGTGATATGAAAAATATAATTTTCTGTTAATTCTGGGATAAAGCAAAAAAAAAAAACATTCAGGAGGTAGGCAGGTTTTAGATGAGTGGGTGGTAGGTGGAAGAAAAAGGCAACGTGGAGTACCTGGAACCAAAGATCCTTGGCTTTCAGCATAGTGGGGGATCTCATCAGTCTCACAGTGTGTCTTCATTTTTGTCTTTATCAGGCTTCTCCTATCTGATCTCTATACAGCCAGGCCCCCCCTACGATGGCCAGCCGGGGTGGGGGCCGGGGCCGGGGCCGGGGTCGAGGTCAGCTCACCTTCAACATGGAAGCTGTGGGCATTGGGAAGGGGGATGCTCTGCCTCCTCCCACTCTCAAGCCCTCCCCACTCTTCCCTGTGAGTGCTCATACTTGTCCACCAAGACTCATCATTCTATCTTGGCAGTAATCACCTGTTCTGCCCACATAAAATCACAGAACCCTAGAAGCTGGCTGAGCCCTCCTCGGATCTTTTTCATCCTCCTTTCTCTATATACATTCTCCAGGGAAGGAAATGCCATGTCTTATCTTGCTATGTCCCTAAACTCCCCACACTTTTTAGGGTACCCTCGAAGAGAACCAATCTCTTTCTTGTAATCTTAGCCCCTTACCTTCCAACTCTACAGACATATATATATATATATATATATATATATATATATATATACACACACACACACACACATATACTTTCACTTTGTTTAGTACTCTGTGGTGGTGATGAAAGAAAACCCTCCCTCTTCCAGATAGTCCCTGCCATACCCCTGAAATCCAGCTTTCCCTTTCCACTCTGAAAGGCTATCTGGTCCTCTCTAACCCTAGCCATGCTGACCACTGCCCTTCCTGCTCTCACCTAGCCCCTGGAATTCCGTCCAGTGCCCCTACCCTCAGGAGAAGAAGGTGAGTATGTTCTTGCCCTGAAACAGGAGCTACGTGGAGCCATGAGGCAGCTTCCCTACTTCATTCGTCCAGCCGCACCAAAGAGAGGTCAGTTGGAATTCCACTCTTTTGTCTCGAATAGGTCCACCGTATAGAGCAGCCCTCTACCAGACCAGGGGTGGAGAGACAAAGGAGACAGATACAAAGAAATACATATAGCTGTAGGTGTAGATACACATGCATACATACACACACATGTGAAACAAATGCATATATCTCTACACATGCATACATATATGTGTTTGTGTCTATTGCCTATATTTGTATGTGTATATATGTATTTTTCTATAATACACTTTAATGAGAATGATACAGTCCATAGCCTTGAAGACCTCACAATCCAAAGGAGAATAATACAGTCTGTGTTCTTGGAATTCCCTCAGCCTAGTGAAGGAAAAATCACATATACATAGGAAACAAGCTTAAGACGGCTTTATAAAGTGCCCCAGTTCAATGCCTGGTATCCATAGGCATGGAGGAGAGAAGAGAGGCATGGCTAAATCAGAATGACAGAATGTCCATAGTCTTCCTTTGGGCATTGGCACACATATTTTTTTACGGCACATTTCCTTCCTTAATTATGCTGTAGGCTGATGATAAATGTAGTTTGCATTCTCTGAGCAGACATGGGATGGTAATGTAGAGAAGCATCCCAGACATGTGTTATAGGTGGGGCAGGCTGAATCCTTCCTGAGTTCCAAAACTGGCTGTTCACATCAATCAGGAGTTGGTTATGTAGACCAGAAATCGAGATACAGTGCTTCTGAGTGCATGGGGGGAAAGGGCCATCAAAGACAGGAGTACTTGGAACTGAGTAGATTTGATTATACTTGGAAGACTTGAGTTTTAAGCCAGTTTTCCTAAACAAGGAGGAAGGAATTTTGGCAAGCTTGAGTAAGACATTCCAGGAAATATTTTGGAATGAGTCAAGACATTAGGGGCATATTAGTCTAGTTGGAGTGCAGACATCCCCTTTGTATCCCTTCATAATGCCTTGTACAATGTTCTGTAGAATACAGCTGATCAATAAATATTTAATGAATAAATGAATGAGCAGAGTCTTTGTTGAGGGAGTAATGAAAAACAATGCTGGTGACCTTGGGAAGTTAGTGGAAGAGCCTTTAAGTATTTCTGAAGCTCTGAGTGTTATTAGGACAAAGGGCAGAGTGCCTAGGTGCTTTGGAAACTTCATCCCCAGGCACAACCACTCCATTTGGGGGCCTTGAAGGGAAGAGGCCTCTGACTTCTGGTATTTAATCCTTCAGATGTGGAGCGTTATTCAGACAAATATCAGATGTCAGGGCCGATTGACAGTGCGATCGATTGGAACCCTGGTATGTGATGGACCCCCTCTGAAATCCTTTCCTTAAAAGTCTCCAGAAATCCCCCCCCCAATTCTTCCAGACACTTCTTAACTCCCTTCAAACTCTCCCAGACATTCAGACACTTCCACACAAGCTCATTAGCTAGCCGAGTGCCCTATAAACCTATTCCCCTCTTAATCCTTGTGGGACGTACCTCCTGTTCTGTTAAATTGGTCTTTGTACCCCCTCACCCTGGTGGGCCCACTAACCTCTGTTTCCTTCCCCTTTCCCCCTAGATTGGAGGCGTCTTCCCAGAGAGCTCAAGATACGAGTTCGAAAACTACAGAAGGAACGTGAGTGTTGTTAAGTGACTTGGGGGGAGCCTCCTGCAGGCTTCCGGGGAGCATAGAAACAGCTGACTGCCTGGCCCTCTCCCTCCCTCTGCCACATACAATCTATCATATTGGCCACTCAGGGGCAGCAGAGTTCCACTGCTGAAATGGCTTGCCTAGGCAAGGAGCTGGGATGAGGGAGCAAAGGCAGAGCAGAATTCTCAATGTGATGTTCCATTATCTCCTTCCTTCCCTTCCCCCACCAGGGACAACCATCCTGATCCCCAAGAGGGCCCCTAAAACTCCAGCAGAGAAAGAAGAAACCATTCAAAAACTGGAGGTGAAGAGAGAGAGAGAGAAAGAAGGGCAAAGGGAAAGAGAGAGAGAGTGCACATGGACGTGTGTGTGTGTGTGTGTGTGTGTGTGTGTGTGTGTGTGTATGTCTCCCCGGTCCAATCCCTCCTTCCATCAACACCTTCTTGCCCTGTCCATACCTTGACTTTCCCCTTTGGGGGCTGGGCCTGAATCTTCCTCGTGTTTTCCCCCAAAAGACCTTGGAGAAGAAGGAAGAAGAAGTGACTTCAGAAGAGGAAGAGGAGAAAGAAGAAGAGGAGGAGAAGGAAGATGAAGAGGAGGAGGAGTATGATGAAGAAGAGCATGAAGAGGTGACCACAACCTCTTTTCTTTCCCTACCAAGGGTGTCAGAAGGTTGGGGAGATGGGCTACTAGAGGAAGGACTGAGGCTGAGATAATCTAAGGCTTCCTAACCATCTTTGCTGTTCTGTTCAGTTATTCTATGCTTCTTTCTAAAAAGTGGCTGGGGGTGACCTCAGCAAAGCCTGAAATGACAGATACAAGTGGGAAAAGCATTCCTCATTCTTCCTTTTTACCTTTTCTCGGCCCCTTTCAGGAGACAGATTACATCATGTCGTATTTTGACAATGGAGAAGATTTTGGGGGTGACAGTGATGATAACATGGATGAAGCAATTTACTGAGCAAGAACCTTGGATTCCCACTACCCGAACCTTCTCAGCTCTAGTGACTGACTGTTCTAGCCATGGGTGGTCATGGGCACACTATCCTTCTAAACCCAGCCAGAGACAAGACTTGACTCCTTGAGGGGAGGAGCAGGGATCCGGTGGCTATGGATAGCTCTCCTCCCCCAGTTATGGTTGCTGGACCTTACCTCTGTTGCTTTGGAGAAGAGGTAAAGGACTGATTTTTAAAAATTATTATTATTTTATATCTTGAGGGAAAGGAGAGAGGGAAGAGTCTGTAGAAGTTACAACTGCTCCCCTTTCCCCTACCTACCTGTTCCTATCCTGTATCATTTTCTCTTTTTGGAGAAAATTGGGGGTTGGGAAAAAGTAGGGATGAGGCCAGTTTTATGGTTTTTAAATAAAGTTTTGTTCTCTATATTTGCCTTTTGTACTCCAGAAAAAAGAGGAGGTGAGAGGGAGGAGGCATATAACTGGAACCTTATCCTAGTTGGGATGATCATTGCTTAAGTCCCCATCACTGTCCAGCTATATTTTATGGTGAGATGGTCTATCTTGCTCCTCTTAGCCCTGTTTCCTTCCTTCCATCAGAGTGAGATTCATATCTCTACCCCACCCACCCACCCACTGGAACATTATTTTGAAGGCACATGCAATGACACTGACCCTTGGACTCCCCTTTCCCCAGGAGAATCTGCATGTTGACTGTTTACAGGAAAAGGCAAAGCCAGCCTTCCCTTTCCCATACTTGCCTTTGGTTTCATTCTTGTTTAGAAGAAATAGCTGCTGTTCTTTGGGGGAGGAGGGAAGGGAAGGGCAGCTGCTAATGATGGAGACCTTCCTCGAATAAACCCCGGGAAACCTCGAGTGAAAGTTTGCCCCTGGCTTCAGTGCCCCCGTGTGAATTGCTCTCCTGATGCCCTCCTGGCTCAGTGACTACCTATCGTCTGACTTCTTTCCGTCCCTGCACCCCTTCCTTTCACCTGCCCCCTCCGTAAGTTCCTTTTGCAGTGGGGGATGGGAGTGGCAAGGGATACTCTAGGAGACAGCGGCTAGAGATGCTCTCGCCCACGCAGCTCTTCCCCCACCCCGAGGATGAGTCATTTCCTCAAAGCCTTGATTGGCTAATGAGGGAGTCCCAAGTTATTTTATTGGTTGGGGCAACTGGACATGCAGCGGCCACGAGCTCCTAGCGTGAGCAGCCTGGGGACTGAAACCGAAACAGATAAGGAAATAGAGATAAAGTAGAAATCCCCCTGAGCCTACGAAAGGGAGTTTGGGGGAGAGAGACTGGGACGAGAGAGACCCTTAGAGATTCCACCCATCTTATTAGGACTGAGTCCTAACTGCGCCCTGGGTTACCAAGACGGGCAGACTTGTGTTTTGGGTAATGCACATAATTAATAACATATAAAGAAAGCACAATAATCAATTTTGGACTCTGGTCGGGTGGGGATGGGGACGAGGAGGATTCTATGACTCAGGGCATCAGGAGGGTTGAGACTGGATGTCGATGTAGCAGGATCCTTTTTGTGCGGTTCCAGAAAACCCCACAAAAGTGGGTGTGGAGTAAGAAGAGAGGGGAACCGAAGAAGGAAACAGGAACTAAAACTGCACTAAGGAGTCGGTGGGCAGCTGGGATT
>CM053593.1:354390858-354491001 GCA_028646575.1 Pseudocheirus occidentalis
CCCGATAAAGGGTGGCAGAGCAGCATCTTACTGAGATTTCCCATAACTGTCCTCAGCTAAGACTCCTTCTTTCAGGCAACAAAGATTTCCTGAGTTCCTGCTCAGGGCAAGGTACTCAAGGAGAAATCAAGGAGTAGACAAAGATAGTGAGTCTCTGCCCCATTTCTCTTCAACTACAATATATGTGGGTCTGCATTGGGGACATACCCTTCCTCCTCCTGTCTGATATGCACTTGGGGAATATGGAAGGGCCTGGGTTCCTCCTGAAGGTGTCCATCCTGGAAAAGAAAAGACTACGGGGATAGAAAGAGAGTAGTAGATGGTGGTGGAGCTAGGGGTTAGCTAGGTAATATTTTACTATGATTCCTCAGGGCCTCCATCCCTATGACCTGAGGAAGGGAGAGTAAAAGTAAGAGTGATAGTTTTGGTCATGCCTTGCAGTCTGGCTTCAGCAACCTGTTAAGTGGTCTCTGGGGCTCAAATATCTTAACCTTTCCAATCCAGCCTTCACAAAATAACAAAATAATATTTCTAGAGCATAGATCTGATCAGATCCTCTTGCCTGGTAAACTGTTGGTTCACCATTATCTCTGGAATCAAATGCAAACTCCTCTATGGCAGGTGGCTAATTGGCTCCAGCTGACCTTTCCAGGTTCATTACTCTCCTTTATGCACCCTATGATATGGTCAAACTGGCTGCATTGCTGTTCTTCACACACATTCATCTACCACCTCCAAGCCTTTGCATAGGCTGCTCCACTTTGCCTCCTTACCAGCACCACCTACAAGTCTTTGTGTCTTTCAAAGCTCATTTCCAATGCTACTTCCCCCATGATGTCTTCCCTTATCTTGGAAGCTGCTAGTACATTCTCCAGAAAATTACTGTGAATGAATTTTAAATACATTTATTTGTGTTTAGAGACAGCATGGAGTAGTGGGGGGTGGTGGTGGAAGGGGTGGTAGATAAAAGGGAGACCTCTTTAGTCAAGAAGACTTAGGTTCAGGTCCTTCCTCTGGCTGTATGACCTTGGACAATCTCCTCTCAGTGGTCTCAGCCCCCTCTCTAAGATGGCAAATTGTAGAGTATGTGCCAGTCTTCACCTGTCCAGGGAGTTTCCTCACCAGAGATTTCCAATGCCAATGTAATCACAGGTCTGCTTGAGCAACAAGAACTTTCTTGCAGGCTCCACTTTGCTTCCGCTGCCCTTCCTGGTTTAACTCCACAAAGCAAGATACTCCTCCCAGGATAAACTCATCACCTTTAATTTCACCACCTTGCCACTAACTTAAGCCTTGATTGCTACCACCTCCTACAGCCTCTTCCCCACCTCTGACTGGAGCACTGGAGAGTAGGGTACCACACTCCTCCCAATGCCTTCCTCCAGAGAGGGCAGAAACTGGACTCTCAGATCACTCCACTTTGCTCACTGCCCTTCCTGGTTTCAGTTCAATGACGTTCCCCGCCCCCACTCCCATTTCCTGCCTTCTTTTGTGTGTTATAAGTAATTGGATTGGATGCATGTTGTCTCCCTGGATAGAATGCAAGCAAGGCAGGGCTGTTTCGTTTTTGCCTTTATTCCCACTGCCTAGTATAGTATATACATTTGTACATACAGAGGTGATGTGGTGGGATGAATAGGTAGTTGGCCTTGGAGACGAAAGACTTAAGACTTATGTCCAGCCTCTGACATTCTCAGTGTGACTCTGGGCAAATCACCTAGTTTCTCAATGTCCTAGGCAGCTCTTTCTAAGACCATAAATTGCTGACAAAATGCCAACCTGCAGTGATAGAGGGAGTTCCATATGCTAGTGAAATCACAGGTCCAGTGCCAGCATTGGTACTTACCAAACGTTGATGATCTCAATAACTGAGACAAATAATTATGATATATAACTGCCCCAATGCCAACTGGCAGGTAATCTGGTTTGTCCGAAAAGGCCAGTCAACCTCCTAAAATTTTCCAAGAAAGTATAATCACCGACGCTAATTTTGTTGACTATATTTTCAGTGAATTTTTCATCCATTTTCCTTTAATTTCCACAGAAAAAATCTAAAACTGAGGTATAAGACCTTAGAATAATAAAACATCTTAGAGCTGGAGGGAACCTCACATTATCTAGTCCATTTCATGCCTAAACAGGAATCTCTGTAACATCTCCAGCAGCCACAGCAAGTAATAAGGTATTCACCACCTAAGGTTCACAGGATCACAGATCAAGAACTAGAAGGGACCTTACTGGCCCTCTAGTGCAATCCCCTCACTCTGCAAATGAGGAAACTGAGACCCAATGTAGTTAGGTGATTCCCCCAAGGTCACCCAAAAGTGGCATAGTCAGGATTCAAACTCAGGTCTCATAACTTTGGTGATCTTTCTAATGCATTGCTCTTTCTCGCATGTAGTCTGCCATTTTTGGACAGCTCTTATTGTTAGGAAATCTGTCCTTATGTGGAGCCAATATTGGTCTCTGCAGCTTTCACCCAATTTTCCTGGTTCTGTTCTCTTCTGTTAAGCAAAACAAACCTAATTCACCTTTTACATTGGTGGTGTCAAGCTCAAAGAGAAAATTCCCATGTAAAAAATCCCTGCATATTAAGTTGATTTTAAAATTCAACATTACCTATGTTTTTATTTATGTTGTTAAATATCTCCCATTTATATTTTAATCTGGCATGATGGTGAAGACCCTGTCTCTGAAACTTCTGATCTCTGTGACCATCTTTCAAATGCTTGACAGCTGGATGGTTACCCCACCCCCACCCCCACCCCCATTCCAGTATTTTCCAGGCTAAATGTCCCTATTTCCTGTAATGATTCCTCATGGTATAAGTTTTGAATATCCTTACCATGCTGCCTTTTTCTGGATCCTCTCCAGCTTGTCAATATCCTTCCTCAAATGGACATCATGTTCTACATGTAGTATGACCAGGACTGAGCACAAGAGAATGATCCCCTGTCATTTGGCATGCAATACTTCAATTTATTAATATGATTATCCTATATAATAACATTATATATTAGATAAAATGATTATGTATAGTATAATATTACTACATATAATGTTATTAAATATTAACCTAAGATCAAATAAGATGCATTTTTTGTTGGGAGTGTTGTTGTGGCCAAATCACCCACACTGAGTTTGCAATTCCCTAAAACCTCCAGTTTGTTTATTTGTTTTTAAATGAACTGTGGTCTAACTATTTGGTACTTGAATAATTTATATGTTGAAAACAGTTCACTTATTTTTATTATATTATTAGTTATTATTTTTATTAAGTTCTTGTCAGCCCAACCTTCTAGCCTCTCAAGATCTTTTCAGATCTTTGATAACACAGAGGAATACAAAGACAAAAGAGAAAGGCAAAAATTAACATCTCTGAGGCGGCCAGGTGTCACAGCAAGTAGAGCACCGGTCCTAGAGTCAGGAGGACCTGAGTTCAAATCTCACCTCAGATACTAGACACACTTACTAGCTGTGTGACTTTGGGCAAGTCACTTAATCCCAGTTGCCCTCCAAAAAAAAAAGCAAAAAAAAGAAATGAACATCTCTACCCTTGGAGAGCTTCCATCCTATCCAAAGACAATATAGAGAAATGTATATGTTATCAGGATAAGATAATTTGGGAGAGGAAGGCTTTTGCTGCTGGAGGGGAATCATAAAAGGCTTCATGTACTAGATAGCATTTAAATTGAGTTTGGAAGGAAATCAGCGATTCTTCGAGAGGAGAGAGTAGATTCCATTCATGGGTTTTAGCCAATCAGTGCCAAAGCACAGACAAGTGAGATTCAGTGCCCTGAGAGGATCAGTACAGTTTGGCTGGACAATAGTGTGTGAAGGGAAGTAATTTATTATGAGATTAGAGAGTTTGAGGGCCAAGTTGAAAAGAGTTCTAAATGCCAATTTTTTGTGGCTTTTCAGTTGGGTTTGATTCTCTGTGACCCCTTTTGGGGTTTTCTTGGCAAAAATGCTAGAATAGTTTGGCATTTCCTTCTCCAGCTCATTTTACACACAGACAAAGAAACCAAGGCACACAAAATGACTTGCCTGGGGCCCCACAGCTAGTAAGTGACTGGGGCCCAGTCTGAGCTCTGATCTTCTCGACTCTAGGTGCAGCACTCACCGTATCGGCTGAGCCAGCTAACTGCCTCTCTTTTGAAGGCTTAGAAAACATTTTACATATATTATCTTGTTTGCTTCTCACAACAATTTTGTGAGATAGATACTGAATGTATTATTTTTATAATACTTGTTTTATAGTTATTTGAGGCTATAGTTATTTATAGTTATATGAGGTTTGGAGAAATAAAATGGTCATGCATTTTAGTCAAGATTTGAACCTAACCCTCTCCTCACTGCAAGACCAGGATTCTTCCCACTATACTGCACTGACCTGAGATGACTGCGGTGAGGTAAGAATTCAGGGGTCAGGAAAAAGAGATCGGGAGGGTTAGGACCTGGAGGGTCAGAGGTCAAATAGCAGGGGTTATTTGGTCCCTCTCATGGAGTCATCGAAGGACATTTTAGACCAGAGGTGGGGAACCTGCAGCTTTGAGGCCACGTGTGTCCCTCTAGGTCAGCCGTTCTCAACCTGTGGGTTGCGACCCCTTTGGGGGTAGAACTACCCTTTCACAGGGGTCGCAGGGGTAGCCTAAGACCATCGGAAAACACATATTTCCAATGGTCTTAGGAACTGAGACACCACTCCTCTATCTGTCTCCAGGCAGGTCTGCCCACATACAGACATGCCCACATACGAGTATTAAAGGGTTGAAGCATTAGGAAGGTTGAGAACCACTGCTTGGGTTCAGCCTTCTGGTTGAGTCCAAGTTTTACAAAACAAATCCTTTTATTAAGGGGATTTGTTCTATGAAGTTTATATTCAGTCAAAGGGCTGCACTTGAAGACTTAGAGGATCACGTGTGACCCCATCAAGACTACAGGTTTCGTACCCCTGTCCTACGCAGTCTGTTCCCCTCTTAAAATCCATGACAGCTAAAGACATCAGAATCAGGCATCTAGCCAGACATCTCCAAGAACTTGTTAGTTGACCATCTGACTAAGAAAAGAGCAGGTATAGGTGGTCAGCAATTCTATCCCCTCTCAAAAGAGTTGGGAAGAGGCTATGTACCCTGAGCTCCCTAGGACTCTGGGGTCAAACAATTTATTCCCCAACTACTGAGAACTAGAAGGTAAGTAAGTGGCCAGGATTTGATGCTATAGTTGGGAAGTAGTTGTATGTCTGGGGGGAGAGAATGGAGAGGATGATGGAGTAGTTTCCGTTACTCCTTTCGTAATTTACTTGGCTAGAGGAAGGGGAAGGGAGGGGGGGATTGTGGAACATTTAGGAATGAATTAGACAAGAATAACCCAGCCAGTTAAATCTGGCCAGACTGGGCCTGACCTTTCCTCTATTGACCTTTCCCCTACTAAGCACTATTCCATCAATACCTCTCTGAGACCCCAGAACCAAGAGAGCAGAAGCTTTCCAATAGCATCCTAGAGTAGTGGTTCTCAATCTTCCTAATGTTTCGACTCTTTAATTACAGCTCCTCATGTTGTGGTGACCCCCAACCATAAAATGATTTTCATTGCTACTTCATAACTGTAATTTTGCTACTGTTATGAATTGTAATGTAAATATCTGATATGCAGGATGTATTTTTGTTGTTACAAATTGAACGTAACCCACAGGTTGAGAATCGCTGCCCTAGAGACATCTCCCTCTAATTTCTACTGTATCTGAGTTTGCCTTTCTACATGGGAGAAAGAGGTTTTACCCCCCCATACCCACCCCCCAGTGGACATTAAATGGAGAGATACTGAAATGATCATTTTATCCTTCTCATCAACCAACCAGATATCCAGAATCTGAAGAATTTAACTCAGAATCCCTTGAGGAACTTACTAAGCCTAGGGTAGGCAGCTAGGCATTGTTAACATCACACCTAAAATTCAATGCCGCTAGGAAGGTGCTATGTGAGCAGAGGCACCCATCATGAACTTCTTTGGACCAAGGACTGACTTTTGTCTTTTTTTTTTTTTTTTTTGCATCTCTAGCACTTAGCAGAGTGCCTGGTACAAAGAAAGAACTTAATAAATATTTTTTGACTGATTTGGTTATGCTGTGATTACTGCCTCTTCTTTGATGCAGATCATGTTTCTTACTCTTTAACTCCACTCTTCTGTGATAGAGACTTCACCCTTTCATGACTCTCCTATGCCACCACAAACCAACCCTTATGACTTGATTTCCCTTTCTGAACAATGGAGGAGGGGAAGAGAAAATGCCTGGCTCTTCCTTCCACCACCTCCCTTCCCACCCAGGATTCAGTGGGCTAACTTGAAGCAGAAAGCAAGGAGATTGTACGTTAGAGAACACTTCGCCAAAGTAAGGGGAAATGCCTTCTACCATGGAAAATATAGGAGAGAACATCTCTGGGTAGTTATTAGTTACAGTTAAACAGAAGGGCCCAGGTCACCCCACCTCTTTGTTCCTCACCCTTCTATTAAGCTCTGAACATTGCTAGAGATTTAGTCACCTCTGGGAAAGAAGGTACTGCTCCAGGGTAGAGGGAGTCATAAAATAATAGCATCATTAAAAAAAAAAACCAGAGCTAGAAAGAATTCTAACCACCATCTGATGCCGCTTTCTTATTTTGTTGAAGAGGAAGCAGAAGGCAGAGGTGGAGAGCTGCCCTAGTAATTAAATGCTTCCTTTTCTCTGATTGTCTGTGCCAGAGAGTGCTGACTGATGGGTGGTTAATGTGCCAGAAACTTAGTGAGAAAAGTATAAGTGGTGAACTAATCACCTTCCTTGGTGTCAAGATGTAGCTTAGTTTAGTAGCTGGTGTGATAGGCTTGGACTCAAGAAGATTTGGGTTTAGTTGCATCTCTGCAAAGATGATAACAGACAAAAAATAGGCTGAGGGAACCTGGGCACACTAAGACACTGCCAGACCTTGGCCTGACCATGAATTTGGAATTCTGTAAGAAAAGTAATTGGATTGTTCATATCCCAAGATGGTCAGTGGCAGATAAAAAAGATGAGATACATACCAAAAATACTAGTAGCAATTCTTTTTGTAGGAGCTATTAGCTGGAAACAGAGGAGGCACCTATCAATTTTCTAGAAACAAATTGTGTTGTATGAATGTGATGGAATGTTATTGAGGAAGTATGAGGAATTCAGAGAAACATGAGATTCATATGAATTTATGAAGAGAGAAGAAAGCAAAATCAGAGCAGTATATGTACAATGGCTAAAATGTCATTGAAGAGTACATTAAAGGACAAAAGAAATCAGATGCAAGGATTAACATTCATGTCAGATGACTAATGTTGAAATACTCTTCTTTCCTCTTATTAGAGAAACGATAGATTAATGGTAAGAAATAGCAGATGATCTGTCAGTTTCTCTGGCTAAATTGGAAGGTTTTGCTGAATGGTATCTTACCATTGTTGTAGATAAAAGTACCATTTGGGGCTATTCGTGCCTGACCTGTGGTAGAGCCTTTTGAATTCATACTGGTCTGATCAAGCCATTATTGGACACACTGTACCTTGACTCCAACATAGTGACATCATTTTGGTCCTCTTCAGGAAGGAAATACAATAAACACCATGAGAGCTGTTGGTTTATTAGGAATTAATATAAAATACTAGATACAGTAATAAAACATTATGTTGGTAAATATTTAACAACGGGCTTTCCTTCCAAAAAATGGTGATCCAACAAACTTTTAAAGTTTAGTTTCTTAAGTCTGGACAGTTAAAAAAAACCAAATTCATCTCTGATTTGTACCATTTGCCAATTTCCTAGGTATAAATGCTTACAGTGAAAATTTGATGATTGACTCTAGCCAACTCTGTTTTTAAAAAAATGAGATAATGTACATGAAAGTCTCTATTAAATTTTGCCATATTAATTTCAACTTGCAGCCCTAGCCTGTTGAAGCCCTAGTCTTAGCCCCCAAATGACCTGTGAACCTCAGTTAATTATAGACACCTTACCTCTTCCCCACTTGGCCGTAGACCCTGGCCTGGGTCTCCCCAGTCTCATACTACTTGCCCAACACTTGTTCAAGCTTATCAGGGAGGGTTTGACAGAGACTGAACTGAACTAGACTAGGAGAGGGGTAAGTCCATCTCTGCCTTAGTCTTGTTCTTTCTCAGTCCCTCTTTTCCATATCTCTGCCTCAAGTTCTGTGTCATGTGGTCCTGTTTCTTTGGGGGATCTTTGGATCTATGCTCTAGCCCACCAACTCCAGCTAAAATCAGACTACAGGAGGGAACTGTAGGGGAGGATTTTCCTCTTTACTCCCTTTCTCCACTACTTGAAGAAATGGGGTGATGGGAGGAGACTAGAGTAGAACAGGCTTCTTAGAGATTGATGGGAGGGGACCTGGGAGATCAAAAGTCAGGGGAAATAAAGAAGTAGAAGGTGGGGGAACTGGACTGGCAGATAGACTCAGTCATCTGTCAGTCAACAAATGTTTACTAATTACTACATGTCAGGCATTGTGCTAACTACAAAGAGAGACAAAAACAGTCCATGCCCTCAAGGGAGTTGCATTTTGATGGGGGAGACAACATGTATAATAACCAGATGCATAGAAAGCATACAGAAGATAATTTGAGATGGAAAGGTATTAGTCACTGAAGGAACAAGGAAAGGCCTCCTGCAGACAGTGACATTTGAGCTGAATCATGAAGGAAGGCAGAGAAACTGAGGTAGAAGTAAGGGGGTGAGCATTCCAGAGAGGAGGACAGTCAATGCAAAGGCAGAAAGATGGGAGATGAAGTGTTTAAAGAACAACTATTAGGCCATTGTAGCTGACTGTAAAATGAGTGGAGAAGAGTAAAATATCAGACTTGAAAGGTAGGAAGGGGTCAGATTATGAAGCGTTTTAGATGATAAATGAGTTTATATTTGATTCTGGATGTACTAGGGAAACACTGGGGGTCATTGAGCAGGGGACTGCCATGGTCAGACCTATATTTTAGAAAAATCACGCTTGTCAGCTGAGTTGAGGATGGATTGAAGTGGGTAGAGATTTAACATAAAGAGACCAGTTAGAAGGTGATTGTAATAGTCCAGGGAGGAGCTGATGAGGGCCAAAATTTGGGTAGCCAGAATGAGTGCAGAAAAAAGAGGACATATATGAGAGATGATATGAAGAGAGAAACTGTAGAGTTTGGTACTGGAATGGAAATTTAGGGTAAGAGTAAGGAACTGAGGATAACACTGAAATTCGGAGCCTGGGTGACTGTGAGAATGGTGGTGTCCTTTTTAGTAATAGGGGAGTTTAGTGGAGGGGAAGGTTGGTGGGAAATAAAATGAGGTCGTACTGGATGCTTTGAATTTGAGCTGTCTATAGGATATCCAGTTGGAGATGTCCAGAATGCAGTTGGTGGTTACTCGGTTGTTTGATTAGTACAGATGTTCCGGATATGCCTTTCTTTTCTCCAATCTTGGTCAGATTCAGCTCTTTCACTGTAAGCTCACTGTAAGCTAGATATACCCTGGCCAGATATCCAAATAGCTACTCCCAAGAACTTATTTGTTTCCTGACCAATATGACTGAAAGAGAGATGACTTGGGAAAGGCAGAATGACCAGTGGCTCCATCACCAAACAAGGAGTGGAAAATGTCGTGTATCACACACACTTCAGAAGAGCATAATGGAAAGACAACTAGACTGGACCTCAGGAGACTAAGCCTAGGACACGCATGACTTCTGTCTCAGATTGGTTTTCCTCATCCGTGCAGCTGGGTAGTACAGTGTAGCCTGGAATCAAGAAGACTCGAGTTCAGATCTGGCCTTAGACACTTGCTGGCTGGGTCACCCTGGGCAAATTTTGTCTGTGTCAGTTTCTTCACCTGTAAAAGTGTGGATAACAACAGCACCTGCTTCTCAGGGTTGTTGTGTGGATAAAATGAGGTAATATTTGTAAAGCATTTAGCACAATGCTGAGTACATAGTAGCTTGTTTTTTAAAAATCTGAAAGATATCAGGTCAAAATAGGTGATTTAGAGTTAGAAGGAATTTGTAATTCTAAAACCAGTGATTCTATCTCTGGCTCCTTTCCTCCACTTGAAACCCTAGGAACCAAGAGAGGCAAAGTGCAGAAAAAGATGAAAGGTGAGAAGCCACAATGCCTGGTTGGGTGGGGGGAAAGAGGTAAGGGAAGGATAAAATTCCGAATTGGAAATCAGTATAATCGTGTAGCTTCCATGTCCAGATTTTCTTCAAAGACAAAAGGACAAATGATACTGGGAAACGCCTCCAATCCACCCCCACCACTTAGCAGGTGATCTTGTTTTTCGAAAGCTTGCTCCCAGACTTCGTCATTATTTCCAACCTTTTGTCCCTCCAGTGACCTTTCCTCTACTTCCCACAACTCACTGAAGCCCAGTGCCTAATATCCACAACCTCTGCTCCAAGTATCCCCTTCTCCCTGGCTCCCTGCATATGCAGGAATTTAGGGAGGCAGTGGGGTGCAGGAGGGGCCAGAGGCACCTTTCCAGGACAGAGCAGGGAACAGAAACTCAAGAGACAAAAAAAAAAAAAAAATCAGCAAAGATTAGGGATTCACTGACTCTAAAAGGACCAGGTGGGGCTGTGGTCAGATTCAGCTCTTTCACTGTAAGCTCACTGTATCTTCCCCCTCACAACTGGGGGGCTGGATATGGCCTAGAAAGCGTGCATTGTGGGAACTGAGAATCAAGGGCTAAAGGATGGTAGAATATTAAAGATTAGTGTGAATGGAATTAGATATGAGAAGAGGAGAGCCAGGAGAAGGGAAGGTGGCTGTGTGAGTTATCAGAATTTAGATGGAATAAGGGACATCAAAATAGCTTTATGGCTACAACAAGCAGATGAGAGAAGCCCAGTTCTCATGACCCCTAGGTCTCTCTCCCCCACCCCCTGGAATCTTCCTTCCATCCAGCTGTCTAGGGGAGTAAAGATATTATGGCTGGGCTGTCAGCCATTCATTTCCAAGAACTTGCTTATTGGCCATTTGACTCGTTGAGGAAGAGAATAGTAAGCTGCAAAATCACCTAACAAGGAATTTGAGGACCAGTAGGAGGCAAAAGGAGTCATGACTTAGACCCGGGGTGGCCTTGAGGCCACATGCGGCTCTTTAGTCCTCAAGGGCACCTCTCTGGCTGAATTCAAACTTCATAGAACAAATCCCCTTAATAAAAGGATTTGTTCAGTAAAACTTGGCTCAGTCAAAAGGCTGAACCCAAGGACCCAGAAGGCCATATGCAGCCTTGAGGCCTCAAGTTCCCCACTCCAGACTTAAACCATAAAGTTTAGAGATTAAACAATCTTCCCTGCAACTCTTCCCTCTTCCCCTACCCTCCTTACTTGGAGATGCTCAGGTAATAAATTGGTCTGAGTTCAAATTGACAACAAGTTTCTATCTATTCCTTTCTTACATAAAATGCCTAGCAAAGGACTAGACAGGAATAGCTCAGTAAGCTAAGACCTCTTGGCTTTGGTTTGAGGGCCGCTCCTCCACTGATCTCTCTCCCCTACTCAGTCTAGTCTCTTCTGAGACAGAGTTCTGGAATAATGCCTCTGAGTAGGTAGCTTTCCTTTTCAGTGTTATATTTTATTTCTTTAAATAGTATGGATGGTTTTGCCCTGAGAGTTGGAGTAGTAAGTAGTCACATTGTCCCATATTATGTAGCTTCCATGCCCAGATTTTCTTCAAAGACAAGAGTTTATAGCATTTCCAAGAGTTTATAACATGCATTTATTGTCTTGTGGGGTCCCCAGAAGTCTGAGGAGTAGAGCAAGGTGGTCTTAGAGTCCAAAACCTCTCCTGGGGAGGTAGATTGTGGTGAGAAGTCCTAGTGAAACCAAAAGTTCTCCCTCTCTTTGATTCTCTTTTCTTGATGCCCTTCCCCAAGACATACTGGGAAACTGGAAGATCTTGGTCCCTTTCCACCCTCGTTCTGTCTCCTCGACTCTTATTTTCTTTTGCACATTAAGTAGAGGAAAAGAGTTACAAGTAATTTTGAGAGGAGTTTAATTCATGTTTGCCACCTGAAGCAACAAGGATTAATTAATCTTCAACAGGAAGAAGAAAGATTAAATTTTAGGGAATCACCCAGTGCAGTGAGGGAGATGAAAGGGAAATGGAGTACCTATGGGAGTGGAGATGTCTCCTGTTTGGAGGGCAAAAGAAAAACTTTTCCTGTGGGCAGTACAGAATCAGTCCATCAGTGAACAAGTATTTATTAAATACCTAATTTATTAAATAAATTTAATATTTATTAAATATGATCCAGGCCTTGTGCCTGCCTGGACACCCATCCTTCCAATTCCCCAGATCCTATCTCTAACACTCTTTGGGGAGAAACTTTTCAGCTGTGGAAGCCAAGATGGAAGGGAACTACTGAAACCACCAGGTAATCAATTCAATACTTAATAATACCAGCGTCTCACATTTCTATACCATTTACAATCAACAATCTGGTAAGGAGGTAGTGAAAACACTGTTCTTCCTATTCTCATTTTACAGATGAGGAAACTGGGAATTTAAGTCATTTGCCCATGGTGACAAGCAAGTTAGTGGCAGAGCCAACATTTTACACACTCTTCTCTGCTCCCACCACCATGCTTCCCTCCGGTCCCTCCCCTTCCTTAGTTGGAGGTTATTGGAGCAAATGACCATGACCTTCCACCCTCTGCTCCCTTTGCTGACAATGATCAACCCCATTCTTATTTCTCTGCTATACATTTTCCTTACCCTAAATTCTTATCCTCTTCCTACTCCTCCTTTTTCTTCTATTCAATTTTAGTTCAAGTCAAACCAAGTCAATTAATTTGCTTTCAATTCAATTCAAAACATATATTAAGCCTACTATGCCAAGAATTATCCAGGTGTTGTTAGAGATCCCAAGATGAATAATATGGTCTCTGTGGTTAAGGGATTTACTCATTTAATCTAGTAGAGAGAAATAAGAAACATATGTAAAGAAATACAAGAGAAAAGAGAAGGTGAAAGAGGCAAAGGTAGCAAAAACCTGAGATTTAGCCAGGGGATTTGGGTTGAAATCCTTGTTCGGCTTCAAGAGATTTCCAGCTTACAATCCTCTGATCCCAGGATAGGTACAAGTCAAGTTCCCTAGTAAATAGGGATTGCTTCATCCTTTGTGTTTACATATCCTGTACCTCACACAGGTCCTGGCACAGACTATGACTTTAATGATGTTTTGTGATGTTAATTAATTCATAGGAAGATCACCTTTGGCTAGGGTAACAGATCTGCACAAAGGAGGTGGCTCCCTGTCACCTTCTGGACCACACTGATCCAGAGTTATTCAGGGGTTCAAGAAACTTGGTGGAATCATCTGTTTCTTTTCCCTTCCAAGTCATCATTTCTCAGGTCTTTGTTCTCCTCTTTCCTCACCTACTTCACCAAGCTGAGTATATATAAGTGACAAAAAGATATTTTCTTTCAACTGAGTTTTCTTAACAGGCAATGAACATTTTGCTGATGCTTTAAAACTGAAAAGGCTTGAGAAAATTTCAGGAAGAGTATAGGAAAGAGGGAAAGGGATTCTCTTCCTTGAGTAACTTCTTAGGGAAAAAAATGGAAGAACAGTTGAAGTTTGTAGTTGGAGGGGAGAGGAGGAACTTGTGAAAGGGGAAATCTTTTGTGTAGGGAAAGGAAGGGCTGTGAGCAGAAAAAGGAAGTTTATTTGAAGGCCTTTTATGATTTATGGGAGGCTGAGCTTCCCTTATGGAAACAGCTGAATCCCCCCTTTTCCTTCCTCAGATAAGAGTCTTGGTTATGAAGGGACCTAAACCTCCCAGTCATTCCTTCCCAGGGTCTCATACATAATAGATCCATGGGATTACATAATTCTCCCCTCTTTAGCTATGCACTATGGGACATACCAGGAGTCTGTGAATACACCCAGCATCTGGGCTCACTTAGGGGTGGGAAACCTGCAGCCTCAAGGCCACATGAGGCCCTCTGTGTTGTCAAGTGTGGCCCTTTGAACCCAAACTTCATAGAACAAATATTCCTAATAAAAGGATGGGTATGGCCTTTTGACTGAGTTCAAGTTTTACAGAATAAATCCTTTTATTTATGAAGCAGGTGCTGTGAATGGCTCAGAGCCTGGTCAGACATCAAAACCATCCATTGCATCCCACCCCATTACCAGCTGTCCTGACTGTTGTCTTGCCACTGGACCATGATGACTCTGGAAGAGGGAGTGAGGCTGATGACTTTGTGCAACTCTGCCTCACTTAAATCCAATTCATGAATGAGCCAAGACATCAGTCCATGATTCCACTGGTCCTCTTCAAAAATGAATGAATGGACATCTCTCTTAGTGACTTTCTCTCTTCATTCCCCACCCACTTCATTAAACTAAGTTTAAGAGGTTGAAATATTATAAATCTAGACCTTAAAGTGATCTTGGAGGTCTTCTGAGTCCTTCATTTCAGGGAATGTGAAGAGAAAGAAGGGGAATGATCTGATTTTGTTCTTTTCCTTTCTGACTATCTTTCTCAGTGGTTTATCTCTCCATTCCTCACCCACTTCACCAAGTTGGGTTTGAGAGGTTAAAAATATTATGTCTCTATGTGGAAGTTATCTGGGAGGTAGTAAAGTAGAGGAAGCTTCAAGAGAAAATACTTTGTTTGGGAGTAGGGGAAATTACCTCTGTGCAGTAGGAAGTATCTTTGAAAGTCTTTTGTATTTCTTGGGAGGGACCATCTTCTGGTGAAATGGCTGAATTTCTCTATTTCTTTCCACAGATAACAGGCATTGGCTGGGAGGGAATCTATAAGTCATGGCTTTTCCTTCTCTCCATCTCCCATTTCCAATGGACAGAATCACAGAAGCACAGGCTCTCAGATTTGGAAAAGGACCCCAGAACCCATAAAGTTAAAGCTGTAACTGTGTGAACAAGAATCCCTGCTTATAGCATATGTGATAAATGATCATGGAACTTTTACCTGAAGACCTAGAGTGAGGCAGGAACTCATCACCTCCTGAGGCAACTTGCTTCTATTTTTGGCTAGCCCTTAATTATCTGGAGGTATCTCCTTGCACCCAGTCTGAAATTTCCTCTTTGTAACTTCTGCTTGTCATGTGTAGTTTTGACCTCTGGGACTAAGCAGAGCAAGTCTGATATATGACAACCTTTTAAATTTTCCAAAACATAAAACAACAAAACCCCCAAACTCCCAAATCCACTCTTGGAAGATCAACTATCATCTGGGCCTAGGTTCCCTTATTTGTAAAAATAAACTAGGAAACTTCTAAAGTATTACGGTACTATTGAAAAATTACTATACCAGGAGTCCAAGGCCCTTCAGATCTTCCATCTGCCACCTGTGGACCTTGGACAAGTCCTATAACTTCCCTAGGTCTTAGTTTCCTCATCTATAAAATGAGGCGGTTGGACTAGATGATTCCTAAGGTTTCCTGAGGCTGTAAATCATTGATTCTGTGGCCTCTGTCTCTTCTAAGCCTTTTCTTCAAGCTGAGCATTTGTCAGTTCCTTCAATATATCCTTTGACTTTTTATCGATGTTCTTAACCTATTCATGTTACCCTTTTCAGGATGCACTTTGGTTTATCAATGTCCTTCTTAAAATTTGGTGCCCAGAAGAACTGAAAAAAAAAATGCTCTAGACATGATCTGGACCACCTCAGAACAGTGGGACACTTTGGTCTGGATTGGTGATTTTAATAATGTAAGATATTCACCAAGTGGAACCCTTTCAAATGATGTAATAACACTTATATAGCCTTTTAGGGTTTGTAACTCTCTTTACAAATACTTCATTCTATCCTGCAACCTATTGATTACTTAGTCTTAGAGCTGGCTGGTGCAGAGAGATTATATAATTTGTCCAAGGCCACAGTCCATGTCAGAGGTGGGTCTTGAGCCCTGGTCCTCCTGACTCTAAGACCCTATGCCCATCTCAGTGAAGCTCATTGGTCTGAATTTTGTCTATTCTCTAGCTAGCACTTTGCAAAGAGTCTGTATATATAACACTTGGGCTCACATATTACATGTACTTCTTGTCCCAGGTCAAGAACACACCGTCAGTCCTGCTCTTGTCCTTGCCACTCCCCTCTAGTCCCAAGAAAACAAAATACAGAATAGATTTTTTCCATCAACTCTGACCTAGTTCTTTAGTCACAAATGATTGGGGAGGAGTCACCAGCTACCTGTGGGTGGAGATATGGAGGGACAGTCTCAGGTAGCTCTGTGGTGACAGGAATCAATAGACAAACAAGGAGAAAGGTTGAGATAGAAAGAAAACTGACCTATGAAGTTATCTATCTCCCCAGCTCATTTCTATTGTTATTTGCAGTTTATAATTTTTAGATGGGAAGTTGAGAAGAGTTAGCCTCAGAATAGGGGGTCCTGGACCAGGATTAGCATGTGAAAATATAATTAGACAAAACCAAAGTCTGGCAGAGTCTAATCTTCATCCACCTCAGCACATCCCCTCAGTTCCCATGTAAGTCTCCCTTCCAGAAATAAGGGAAACAGTATACTGAACACCCTGATGGGGAAAGACCAAAGCTAGCACATGGGAGAAAGAAGACACCAAGGGGCTTGAGGTGGCAATCAACCTGAGAATTGTCTTTTCATTCTTTAAAAGACCCAGCCCCCAAATCCAGCTATTTTCTGAGGGAAGCTTACTAAAGATCAAAAAATAAAAATCCAAATCTAATGACTCTTTTCCGCTCCACTTTCTACCAGTCAAGTGAAAGACCCTGTAATTCAGATCTACTTTAAACCAGTAAGAACACATTTCACTTCACAAAATTGAGACCCAGGAATGGTCAAAATTGTTATTATGGAATAGAACTATGCTTCTAATTTATTCTAAGAGGCCCATCTTATTAATTCATTATAATCAAAGGCTCTGTACTAAAATGTGTTGCACACATTTGCATTATAATTTTTTGTTGTGAACACAGGATTTCATAGTTTTGTTTTTTTGCCATTATCTTAACCAATGTAATTACTAAATATCATGTGACGGCCTGAAATTGGAAACGTTCTCATTTTCTCAGAAATCATTTGCTCATACTAAAAATGGTTTAGAATCATTGGCTAAGAGAATGGTGGGCAGTAGCACTAGCAAAAACATACAGTCCTTCCTTTTTGCAAACAATTATAAGGGTATTTGTTGAGAAATCTGTTGTACCTAAACAAGCTTTTTATTTTTAAAGTTGGTGGTGCTACCTTGCCCTACTAGAAAGTTAAGAGGGGTGAAGGGGACAGATGAGAGAACAGACTGGGTTAAGGGGTATTCAGTGCTATTTGGGGGTATGGGGTAGGGGAAAGACAGGGAGAGAAAAAAATGTAACTCAAAATCTTATGGAAATGAATGTTGAAAACTAAAAATAAATTTTTTAAAAAGGTAGTGGTGTATGTAGATATGGTCACCCATACTTTCAAACCCTTACCCAGTTATCCTAGTCAGTAGGTGGGAGTTTCTAGAACAGTGTTTAAAGATTGGAACATAGAAACCAAATACTTTTTATAAAAATCCCTTTAAAACCTTCTACCCAGGAAAAACAGAAAACTTTTACGGTTCAAAATTTTTTATTAAAAAAAAAACCTCCTCCAAGGAGTTGAAAATATCTCTGATAAAAGTACAAAATATAATTTTCAACATACAAAAAGATACACATTTAAAAAAAAACCAAAACCACTTTCAGTACATTTTCTAAGTTGTACAGTTCACAGATAAAGAGTGGGGTTCAGTGCTTTGATACAAGACAGTAGAGAAAGTGCTGATTGCTTAGGTTGATTCATTAAGTGCTAAGGGAAGAAAGGAATTGTTCAAACTCCTCTCAACACTGGAGTGTGTTACTGGGTGGGAAACTCCCTTAATTCTCATTTGCTTCCTAAGAGGGTATCTGGCAGTATGATCCCAGCTTTGGAGTGTTTTGGTAACGTCTCTTCTTCAATCTGCTGGATTGGGAATGTAAGGACCCTCCCTAGTAACTACTGCTGTCAGTATTATTCGATCTGCCCTCAGGAAGCTACTGGTAATGACAATAACCATTTCATCACTTTTCATCAATTTTCCCTCACCCCTCCCAGAACATTTTAGTTTAAATGCTTAGGGGAATTAGGAGGAAAATCCCCAATGGAAAAGAGAATAAAAGTGCTCAGAACAATACTTCAGGATGAACTCCAAGGGAGTTTTGAAGCTATTTTGTGCTTCCCCCTCCTACCAACACTGAACCCAAACTCTTAAGAAAACCACATAAGAGGAAGAACATAGTGCTTAGCCACAGGCTTTCACCAGCCTCCCTCAAGGGGTCTGTTTGCCTTTGCTTTCAAACAAGGAAAAATGTCATCTGAGAAGAGCAGTGATCACTTCCCTTTCTCATCAGGAAAAATTTCTACAAGAACTGGGAGCACCTTTAAACATATACAAACAGTAGATACATGGGAAGGGCTACGCTGATGTCAGGAAGCCTCTTCTTCCCACCAAAATTTTGGCCATTACTTCTATAAAACCTTTCCCAGATCATTAAATCACCTCTGCCTGGCATGGGACTAAGGCAGGTTCCCAGAAGCCAACTTAGTGAGTGTAATCCATACCCCAACCCTCCCCAGAGGTGCTGGGAAGACCAATCTAGAGGCCATCCCAAACCTGACCAATCTATTTAAAACCACCCCTTACAGTTCAGGGGAATTCTGAGGAAACAGGTCACAACAGAATCCAAATCTCCCACAAATCAGCAAACACCCTCTATGACACAACAGTGAGACTGGCTGAGAGGGTGGATGTACTTTGCATCCATTTTAGGAGATGACTGCCTGCTGATCTCCTAACATCAGGGAGACAGAGGTTAAGGTGGACCCATCCCCAATGGAGGGTAGAGACTGTCATGCCTCTGAAAAAGCAGTCCAGAAGAGACAGAAAGAAACAAGTAGATAAACAGATGCTTCTCTTCTTTGGCACATTCACTGCACATTGTTGTTGGCAATACAGGGATCCACCTAGAACAGCAAAAGGAAAGATGGTTTTAGATTCAGAATATGTAAGTTGGAAAACACCTCTCCCCTCTCCCCCCCCATTCAATGAAGGGTAATAATTCTCACCTCAGTATAAGTGGGTGGAGGCATAAACTTGAACTCAGATGCATACATAAAGATAGGGCTGTCCAGAGAGCTGTCATCAAGGAGAGGAGTGGTGGGGCTCTCCAGCCTGTGATCTTCAGGAATAATATCCATGTAGCAAGGAGGTGCTGCAGAGAAAAAAGGGAGACAATAAAATCCCAGCCAACCAACTTCCCGTTTCCAGGGAAACTTTCATGGGGGGAGGGGAGAGGGGGAAGATGACCACTTTGGCTCACCTTCTGGAGTGTCAGGGATGTTCAAATCCACCCAACTCATTTCTGAGCTGGTGCGGCTAGCCATGCTGGATGTCCGACTACTGAGTCCTGATTTGCTGCCGATGACAAGGGGCAAGTCAAGGATGACTTTCTTAGATCCAGGAACACTGACATAGATCTATAAGGAAGAGAAAAATTGTTTCTGTTATACCAGTGAGTCATGACAATACAATGCTGCTTGCTTCAATGACCTATTTACCCTAATCCTAGAGACAGCCTCACTACTCACCAATAAAGAGTATTCAACCCGGAGGATGTTGCAGCCAAGGATGGAAGGCTTAATTTTCTGCACACGAAGGCTTTTGCCACGCCATGATTCGCATGTGCCAGAAATGATATGGTTGCCTCGAACAGAAGACAGTTTTTGGGTCAACACCTTGGTCTGGCCATTGGCAAGGTAAGTGTGTCGGGCAACAATGGCAGCCTTGGGCATAACGATGCGGGAACAAGTGTTCTCAAAGTCAGCATGGATAGAGATTTCATCACCTGACAAAAGAAATTGATTTTTGTCACTGAAGATTGTGTAGCTGATGATTTATGGTCCCACAACCCTTCTCCAAACTATGCAAAATCTTCCTCTTCCAAGCCCAGACTTCTCTTACCTTCACAAAATCCTTTCCGATCAATCCGGGCAGAGACAGACACCCTCCCATCAGGAAAAAACATGCAAGAAACTTTTTTCTCCTTCTTCGCAGACACAGGTTCCTGAACAGGATAAAAGAAATCTTCCTTAAAGTTCCTGAGAATTGCCAAGTAAAGATGGCTCCTGCTTTTGATTATGGGGACTCTAGTCCACTATATGTAATATTAGATAAGACATGTTATATCATTCGTTACCATAATTATATTCTCCTCTAAATTCTGCTTGAACATTTGTCAATGATCATGATAAGGTTTTTGTAGGATGTAATGAGGCTATATTTCTCTGAGAAAAAACAGGAATTACCCTTTCGTTTTCAAGAGCTAAATTTTTATTTACTTTCCTTTTAAGCTAAAGATTAGATTCTTATTTTCTGTATAAGTTTTGTCAAGAGGTGGGGTCCTGCCTTGTAAGATCTCCCACTACCTAGGACTTAAATCTACTGGGAAAGCTTACCATCAAATCAGGGGTATTGACATCCACCGGATCCATCACTTCAAAGTATTTCTTGGTCTCTTGGGTTGGCTGGCTGGGACGGTCTAAGAAAGCCTTTACCCAGTAGTCTACACTGCCATACTTCCCCTTGAATGAGGTTCCCAGAGGCCTATGGGGAAATAAAGAGAACAATTCCTTTTAGATTACTCATCTTTGGAACATTGGATGCCTAAGGGAAGGGAGGTTTTTGAGAGGAGAACAATATAGTTAACACCTACCCCTGAGGAAGTTCAAAGCCGAACTTGTACTCATACTTGTTTCCAGGTCTCAGGATCACAGCCTCATCGTTAGCTTCAGAAAGAGAAAGATCCACCATTAGACTTACTAAAAAGTGGTACTGATCTTACTTTAATTGCAAGATGCCTGAACAGTATATACATTTTATGAAACTAACTATGGCACTTCAATCTCCCAGAAGGAGAGGTTATTAATTGTGGTCTGGGTAAGTCCTGAGCCCCCGACTCTCAAACCAAAGGGTACTGTGTTGTTTTAATTTCTAACGCTAGATTTCGTTAAGCACCCTTCCCGGTTCAGAGCGCACAGCAGCTGATGGGGAGGCTGGGAGCACTACCCACTTTGCCAGATGGAAGGACAAAGATTCAGCGCTGGCTCCCTCCCATCCTCGTCATGGTTGGGGTCGCTAGACCCGGCTCCCGGCTCCCCCCAGCTCCCAGCCCCCAGCCCCGCGGGAGGGCGAAGCCCCTTACCTGCTGGCTGGTCCTCCAGGAGGAGCGTGTCTTCGTACCGCAGGTACTCCATCGTCTGCTTGCACTGCTGGGAGCCTTGTAGCCACAGGACCTTGGCCACTCCGCGAGCCAGGATCCTCACGGCTTTGACCCGGGTCACCTCACACACCTCGACCACCACCCGGCCGGCCACCTTCTCTCCACTGCTGTAGACCTTGTCGGGGTCGCTGAAGACCACCTCGAAAGCCTTGATTTTCTTGAACATCACCATGGCTGGGGGTTGGTTCACTCAGAGGACAGGGGACACAACGAGTAAGTCTCTCTCGAGAGAGAGCTAAGGGACTTAACCTCTCTGGTCGGGTGGGCTGACTGGCGGACGGACTTGACCACTTGATTCTAAGAAATTGTAAAGCCTCTTAAATCAGCCTTTACTAACTTTCAAAAAGTATAAAGACTAGAAAATATAAGACTTCTCACTAAAGCAGAGACTTTGAAAGAAAAAGGAAGTCTTTTTCTCTCAGGCCAAAAGGAGACTAGAAGAAACCCCCTCCCCAAAATCTCAGAAGACAAGCAAGCAAGAATCGTACTGCGGCGCTCTAGGGATTGACTCTCCGAGCAGGCGGAAACAGCTCTATATAGGGCTCCGGCTGTCTGGGCCACGAGAAGGTCTGCGAGGTAGCTCGTGCTGTCCTCGTGCACAAGCTTCCCATTGGCTGTCTTTTCCTTGTTTACCAGAGACACAGCCAATCAGCGCGCGGCCTGGAGCGCGTGGACACAGTGTGCCTCTGGCGGGGAAACGGTTGTTGTGCACGGTTTCCTCCGAGGAAGGAGGGGGCGGAGGGGTTCTTGAACGACGTCCCTTGAGACAAATGAAAGGAGGGCTAGGGGATTGCCCCTAAGCCTATCAACTTTCTAACAGGCGTCGGAGGGCGGGTGTTGATGTCAGGGATTGGCGTTTTTGGGTGAAAGGGGAAAAGTGTCCCAGGGGGCATTGTATGCTTATTCTTAGCATGCGAGAATGATTTTAGGGTAGCCCTACCTTACTCAGGCCCCTCGAATCTCAAGTCATTTGTTACAGTTTTCCCAGCTTAGGCGACTTTCATGAAAGACGTTCCCACGGAAACCCTAGAAAGTAGTTCGCCATTCAATTGAGAGTTGAAGTTGGGGATGAAGGGATGGGGCGCAGGGAGAACTCATTTTTCAGGCAAACCTTACCAAGAAAATTTAAGAAAAAGGGGAGGGGGGAGTCACTGGTATTCATCAGCTCTCTCTTCGGTCTGAACCCCCAAACTGGACGTGGCGGGGAGTGAGTTTCCTCTCCCCACCTTCCCTTTATTCGCTCCTTGCTTCCAGGGTCTCTGGGTTTCGGTCTCACACTGTTCATTACCTTTTCTCACCTTTTTTCTCTTCTCTTCCTCTTCCTCCTCCCTCCTCAACCACCCTGTTCTTTTTGGAACGGAAATAAGAAGGGTGTGTTTACATCCTGCTCTTGCTTATCCCTCTCATCTCTTCATCTTCTTTCCCTGTAAAGCAGGGGGACACTTTGTTCATGCTCCTCATGCTCCCCATGTTCCTCGTCACCCCTTTGAGGGATACAGGGATTATATTGTGCATATCTTAAAAGCATCTGCGTAGCCAGTGCTACTTTTCTTGCTTCACACCTGGCAAAACCGTAGGCTGCTCCACCCTTCTCAGTGTTCCCCATCTGTAATTCCTGATTTAAGCTCTCTCTGAGCCAGCTGGCACCCTCTGTTCTATATACACTCTCCCGCAGCCCTAAGAACAAAAAACAAAAACCAGCAAAAAAACAAGCAACCTCAAAACGAAGGAGAAAAGCTTGTTTTTGACCGGGTTAATAATGTCTCAGCTCATGAAAGGAACATAAGCACAACAGTGTTGCTTTTTTTTTAAGTGTATGTTTGAGTATTAATTATTACTTTTTCCAAAAGCCTTTAGAAAATGAAGAAATGAAGGGAAGAGGAAGCAGGTTTCGAAGTCTCCAGAAGGTCTGGCTAATATCCTATTGTGTGCTATGCTTTCAGGAGGCTTAATTTGGATCTCTGTCATAATGGGTTTTCCCCTTTCCCTCTCTGAGTGAGCTGGCCATAAGATCTTAGGAGATGACTATTAAAAATTAGTCCTAGTAAGGCCAAAAGCCCAGTTATAATTAGAACTTTTATTTTTAGATACAGTGCGTCTTACCTTCCTTTCTTTGGCTCTCTCTCGCTTATCTATTTGTGGGTATTTCAAAGTTTGCTTCAGTCCCCTTGCTCAAAAGAGGTTGGTGATGTCCAAAAGTTTGAGAACGTATGTGAAGACAGTAGAATGGAATGGAACCCCGCTTTCTCCACTATTTTTTTAGTGACTTTAAGGACCTTTTTTCCTTCCTCTCACACCCCAACACATAACACCCTGAGGCTATGCAAATTACAATCCAAAGTGAGAAAATTCCAGGATGAGGCTTGATGACTTAATTGGTAAGAAAGAACAGAATTAGCCCCGGGAACATCTTGATCCCAGGGGGTGTGTGGGTTAGAAGTAGCATTCTGTTGTACAGTTACCTAGCAAAGTATGGTGTGTTTTCGTCGGTGAAGAGCATTGATTGAACTCCTAAGCCATGCAGAATCTTAGGGTGATGTTTCATAGTCCTTCACTCTGAGGGATTTGCTTTTTGATAGTAGAGAATGGACAAAAAGAAAAAACAACAACATAAAAACGCTTATAAAATATACCAGACTGTGGATTAATGTTTACTGTGCATGAGTATTGAAGGTAAAGAAGGGATACAGAGTAACTGAAGTATTAATTATAGAAAACTTAAAGGAGAAGGTTAAACACTGGTATTTACTTGGGCATAACCATGAAATGGCTGAATCCAACTCTTTTTTCATATCCTACAGTAAATTTCTCTTGTCCTGGGTATCTTTCTTACTGTGTTTTTCTCTTATCACCACTCTGCAGAGTTGAGTGCTATGGACATGCTCCCTGCTATGCCAAGCTTCCCTTGAATGTTCAAAAACTATTTAGCTTTGGCAGTAATAGCTTGCCAGGGCCTTCAGCCAAGATATTTTCTGAAATGGTGCCCTCAACAACAGGGTTGTTTACGACCTTTCCCCTGATAACCTGCTGAAAAAATAAAATCAGCCTCCAGAAAATCCCTCTCCCCACCCCCTTAGTTCCTGGGTTGGGCAAAGAGAAAGTTCTGTGAATTCCTTTTCCCCCAAAAAAGTGCTTTAAGGGTACAGGGAGGGGGTAAACTTGGGAGGGGCTGCACAGTAGTACTAGGTACAAGAACTTTGCATATTAGGTCACCTTTCTCTTTTCACCCCTCCTCCTCCATTTTCTTTCTTCACTTCAGTCAGAGGAAAACTGAAAAGTGATTGTTGTTTGTTTGCTTTACTTCGGGTGAGGTGTTGAATACAAGCCAAAGATTTTAAGGAATAAGGTGTCCACACTGACTAGTCTGTTGTCAGGCATAGACAAGTTATAGTCTACCCTCTTCAACCGCAGGCCTTGGCTTGAAGGATTAAAGAAATCTAGTATCCTCAATCGAAGAGGTGATTGCTTCAATTTGTATCCCACCCCTTCAGCTGTGTCTGTGACTCCCAATATTCATAACTTCCCTCTCTTGCTACTCATTTAATTTCTTTCCCTCTCCCTTCCTCCCTTTTTATAGGGAATTTCAATTTAGAGGAAAATAGGAGGCTTGTATAAAAGAGAGGGCATCTCATAACTATGAAGATTGCCCTTGGTGGTAGTGATAGAGTTAAAGACAATTGTGAAACAGGATTGAATTTGGAAGAATTTTTTTTTTTAGTTTAGACTTAATAAAAGGCCTCTATCAGTACTTAGTGAGAGCAGTGAATATAGGACCATAGGATCATACATTTGAACGGAGAAGTAATTCAAAAGACAGAGCATTCTTTTTCACTGTTCTGTAGAGAGGGACATGCCACAACTAATTCAAGTCCTCATTACTTCTTAACTAGAATATTACCAGTCTCCTAGTTGGTTTCCCTTTCTCTAATCTATCTTTGAAACGACTGTCAAAATAATCTCCCTTGTGTATAGATGTTGTTCTTTTGCTCAAAAATCTTTGGATGCTCCCTATTGTTTATTGAATAAAATTGAGACTTCTTATCCTGGCATTCAAGACCCCAACATACCTTTAAGCATCATCACATACCCATCATATACCCCCATGCACTTTATATTCTAGCCAAAGTAGATTACTCAGTGATTCTCAGCTCTATCTTGTTCTTCCTTCCCTGCTTTTAAAAATGATAGTTCTCCCCAAAAAACCTCCCTCTTTTTTTTTTAACTTAGCCTCTTATATTAATATATCCCTTGCTTGGGCTTGGCAGCCCTGTGCTTTTCTGGAAATGCACACATGCTATGTTTATATAACCAACATCCTCTAGCCATTTTGTGACATCAGAGATGGGAAAACCACTTTCCATAATAAAATTCATAACTTTTGCCTGCTCCCTTAAGGGGTCCTAGGTGTGTGTCCCTTCCCCAGTTCTGGTTCGTCAGTGTTCTAGAGCTGCCCAGATTGTATCCATCCGTTGTTGCTCTTGGCTCTCTGTCCCTGCTCCTGAGTGTCTCCTTACACCTTTCCTTGTATGAGTCAAAATGTAGTGTAATAAAGTTTAATTGCTAAGCACTTACTGTCTTATTCTTTTGTGAAATTTTGAAGATCTCAAACTGCTATAGCACTAGGACATTATATTTATGCACCTGAGGCAGTGAAAAGAACCTTGAATTTTATATTCAAAATCTTTCACAAACTGGCCCCACCTACATTTTCCAACCTCTTACCATTTACATCCCCAAACCCTTCCATTCCATGACATTGGTTTTCTTGATGTTTCTCTAACAAGACTCTTTTCTCTTTAGTTGGTCATTTTCACTGGCTGTCCCCCTATGCCTGGAAATCTTTCCTTCCTTATCTCTGCCTCCCGATTTCCTTGGTTTCCTTCAAGTCTTAACTGAAATCCTACCTTCCACAAGAAGCCATTCCTTGTTCTCTTTAGTCCAAATTTCCAGATTGTCTGATCCATTGGACTGCCAACTTCTTGGAAGTAGAGACTGTTTTTTGCTTTTCTTTCCCAGTGCCTGTGTAAACACTTAATAAATGCTTGTAGACTGTACTGATTCTTCAAGAACAAAATAAATGATCTTATAAGAAAGGAAATAGGACCAACTGGTTCTCTCATACCAGCAATGGTTTTCCCTCACAACTCTTTTTATTGAAATTCTTTCCTTCCTCCACAATGCTTGATAAATGCTTGGTGTCTGATTAATTTACAGTCAATTAGCAAATCCTATTGACTCCATCTCTAAAATTCATATCCAATTCCCTACTCTCACTACCAAATGTCCCAGTATTCAAAAAAGGAAAGAAAACAGTGCCTGCAGACTATAAGATAGTAACCTTTTCTTTAATTTTTGGTCAAATTTTAGAGTAAAGGAAAGGAGGGTTGGTTTGTGAACATCTAGAAAATGAAGCACCAATCGCTAAAAGTCAGTATAGCTTCATCACAGACAAATCATATCATACTAATCTTTCTCTAGAATGCGAGAAACATAATCCTAAATTTCAGGGAAGCATTTGACATAGTATCTCATTCTATACTTTTAAACCTCCACATAGTCTGGCTCCAACCTATCTTTCCTGATTCATTGGATATTAATCCTACACTATGATATCCAGGCAAACTAGTCTCTATTCCTTACAACTCCATCTTCTATATGTCTATATGTCCCCCGCCCCCATCTCTGTCTCAGAGCCCCTCTCTTCAAGTCTCAGCTCAATATCTTCTGCATGAAGCTTTTCCTGGTCTACCTGGTTTCTAATGCCTTCCCTCCCAAATGAACTTTTATTTAGTGAATATATACATATATATATATATATACATACATACTAATTTTGTATTTATAATGTTTATTTTTGTGTGTTCTTATGTTCTTCATTGGAATATAATCTCTTTGTCAGTAGGGATCATTTGATTCTTTTTACTTATGCTCCCCAGTGATTAGTACAGTGTTTGGCATACAGAAGGTGCTTAATAAATAATTGTTGATTGATTGGTCTTTGTGGACAAATAGATATAGGCTGACTGATACAGTTGGGTAGATTCAATGATGACCTAAATAATGATCATTAATGATACAATGTCAACTTGGAGAAGATCTCTATTTGTATATCCAAAGAATCTAGACCTGGCCTTATAATAGGAAGCATTTTTATTTAATTTTTAAATTTTAATTGATTTGTTTATTTACTTTTAGTTTACAAGATTCAGTTCCACAATCACTTGAGTTCCAAATTTTTTCCCCTCCCTCTCCCCCCCCCCATACAACCAAGATGCAATCAAGTATAGGATCTACAAATGCTTTCACATTGGACATTAGTCTGGTTGTATAGAAGGTTTGTAACCAATGGAGTGAACAATGGGAAAAAAGAAAGAAAATCAAACATGAAAAAGAATGATAGCATGTAGATTGCTTCTGTCTCCATTTAAACTCTATTCTTTCTAGATCTTTCTCTGAATGTAGATATCTCCTTCCATCCTGAAACTTGTAGAGTTGTCTTATAACTGTGCCTTGCTGAGAAGAGTCCAGTTTATCAAAGTTGGTCGTCACACATATGATTTTAATCTGTATTATAAAGCAGTGGTCATCAAAACTGTTTGGTACTGGCTGATAATTAAATCTTGTACGGCTAGACCATCTTCCAATAGGGAGCATTTAAAAAAATATTTTAATGTTTGTGAGGTGCTTTACAAATATTAAGTCATTTTATCCTTAAAACAATCCTGGGAACTAGGCACTATTATTATTCCAGTTTTATAGACAAGGGAACAGAGGATATGAAGGTTTTAAGTGCCTTGTCCATATTCATGAAACTAGGGAGTGTCTGAGTCCAAATTTGAACTCAAGTGTTCTTAACTCTAAGTTTAGATTTCTGTTCACTGGGCCACCTAGGTGCCTGTAACGTCCCCAATATTTAAATACCAAATAGAAGAGATTATTTTTGATCCTGAAAGTAATAGGTAGCACAGGAGGTCATTGGTAGTGGGGTAATACAGTTAGACTTGAATTTTAGAAAAATCACCTTGACAGCTGAGTGGAAGATGAGATGAGGTAGAAAGACCAATCAAAAGACTATTACAGTAGTTCAGGTGAACAATCATGAGAGCCTGAACTAGAATGGTAGCAGTGTTAGTGAAAGGGAAATATATGAGAGACGTTGTATAGAAACAATAATTTGGCAATGAATTGGATATATGGGGTGAATAAGAATTAGGACTTGAGGATAACATTGAAATTTGGAGCATGTAGGACTGGAGAGATGGTAGCACTCAAATAGAATAGAGATTTCCAACCCACATGGCTGCCGAAACTGAGGTAGACTACCCAACTCCCATATGCTTATTCCAGCAAAAATCTGACATTCAACCAGATTATTGACCAAGAAATCCAATGAGAAAATATGCCAAATTACTTCTCTCTCAGAACTGTATGAAAGTCAGCCCAAAGCCTGCAGGCATTAGGAAAGGGAGTTGCTAACAAATCCACAATCAGTACAAGTATATAAGCCCAGTCTCTGAGTATAACCAGTGACAATCCTGATGTTCCTAGGACCCTATTCTGAGACTCCATAGTGGACCCTGAAAATGCAGTTCTCTGAACCTTGAAAATTCAGGGGAAATTAAGATTAAGTGGTAGAGGGCAGTGCAGAAGCTGCAAGGGAAACCAGAGCAAGATCAAACAGGGCCTACTACTCCAACCAAAAGTTCATCAGAAGACAGAACTTAAAGCCTCAGTTTAGGAATTAGTGCTGGAGAGAGGAGTTGAACAATGATAGAGAAATTCAGGAAAGGGGAGGATGGGAGCAGGGTGTGGGTCATAGCAAATTTTGTTTTGGACATGTTGAATTTTATATAGTTATGGGATAATCTAGTTTGAGATGTCCAAAAGTTGGTGATGATGAACTGTGGCTCAGGAGACAGACTAGAGTTAGATATGTAGATCTAGGAATCATCTGTATAGAAATCATAATTTAACCCATGGTGGTTGATGAGATGGATGAGAGAAATAGAATGTATAGAATAAAAAGAGAAAAACTGTGTATTTGCACCCCCAATGCTCAGCACTGCTCTGTATATTGTTCTTGTATGAAAACCACAGATTTAAATCCGGAAGCAACCTTAAAAATGAACTAATCCAACTCTTTTTTTTTTTTTAACAGATGAAGAGGGGCAGCTAGGTAGTGTAGTGAATAGAGCACCAGCCCTGGAATCAGGAGGACCTGAGTTCAAATCTCAAATCTGACCTCAGACATTTAATACTTACTAGCCATGTGATCTTCGGCAAGTCACTTAATGCCAATTGGCCTGCCTTCCCCCCTGTTAAAAAAAAGAAAGAAAGAAAGAAAGAAAACAGATGAAGAAACTAAGACCCAGAAAAGTTAATTAGGAGAGTCAGCATTTGAATCTATCTAAATATGGTGTTCTTTTCAATATACCATTTTGCCTCTGGTTAGGTTAGGAGTGTCTTAGCAACTGAGGAGTAAAAAGATTCACCCCATTCCTTAGACAACTTAATATTAAATTAATTAATGTTAATTAAAATTCATTAAAGAATAAATTAAAATCTAGCATGTTAGAAATGGAATTTGCCTCCATATAGCAAACTAGCACACATACCGCTATGGACTAACATACTGGTAGAACACCTCTGAAAACGTCTCCTCCCATGTAAGAAGTTGGGAAACTACCTTTGAAAGAAGTGTGATGACATGTAATGAAAATGCCTTGAAGAGATATTGTAGTGTACAAAGACATCTGATTCTGGCCAACTAACCACATGGAAAATAGGAGGCTCTTTGGCTAAAGAAGCACTCAAAAAGGACTGGCAGCCTGAGCTTTGACCACTTTTCTTTTGGACTGTGTTCTTAGGGGATCTTATAGACTCCTTTGATGGCAGAGTCTATTGAAAGGCAATGCTGTCAGGGAAGAGGCCCTAACACATAGCTTGTGATTTCAGGTCTGGGCCCTCTACCTGCCTCAGCATTTGTCTGTCTGTCTGTCCCTACTTTAGGTGAAAGATTTGGACACCTTGACTTTTGAGTTTTAAAAAGTCTGGAGAGTAATAGTTCACTGTGACAGCATTCAGGTCTTATATCCAACTTTGCATCAGTGTCCAAGGAGCAAAGAGTGACCTTCTGAATCCAGCCCAGGAGTAGTAGTTCAGACAAGGATTCATCCAGTAGACATGTCTGTCATATGTGGACAGGAACAACTTGGTGGGACAAATGTTTGCAGCAACTGTGCTCAGAGCCTGGGATAAGGGAGGTGAGACAGGGGAGAATGGGCCTGGGAGATTTTGAGGGGGGATCATCTGGTGTTGGTACTTTACCATATGCTTGAAGTAAATACCCTTTCTAAAAGGTAATTGATGTCAAGTGGCTAAATGGCACTGGAGTGCTGTTCGCTGACACCTAACCCTGGGGGGTAGACATAACAGGTAGAGGTAGAGGCTTGGATCAGTGGCAGTAGAGAAGAGACACCTCCAAGCCCTCAGGGTATCTCTAGAACTCAATGGGGCAAATATAGCCAACCTGGCTCTGGGAGAGTAAGCCAGAACACACTTAGCAGAGCTGTAGATCCCGCAGTAAGGAGCATGATGCTTTATATACATTGGACTCATACTGTTTGTTCAATAGAAACTGAAATTTTGGTCACCACCTTTTCTCTTTTCATATCTCTTCAAGAAATTCCTTGGCACTTTTTCTGGGAAATGGGTACCCAGAAACTTCTAATGATGTTTTTTTTTAACTATTCTAATCCAGCCTCCTGAATGGGGGCAGAATTTACCTAGCCTAGATTCTCTCTGAGCTGGACTGCCATCTCCTCCAATGAAGCTTTCCTCGGTCCTCTCAACTAAGTGAGCTTTCCTTTTTCAGATCTCTTTGGAGATCTCAGTTCTGTTTGGACTACTTCTGTGCACATATCATGTTAAAGCTAGTTTGGGGTTTGTATTTGGTTTTCCTACCCGCTAGATGATAAACTATTTGAGTGCAAGCATGTCCTTATTTCATCTTTGCGCTTGCTCACTGAGTACATTGCTCATTGTAGGTGTTTCATGTGTTCATTGAGTTAATAGAATATGAAGTACAGAATGGTAGATTGAATTTAAAGTATTATAGGATGTAGGACTTAAAAAAACCATAGAAATCATTTAGTTCAATTCCATTTTACAGATAAGGAAACAGAGGCCTGGAGAAAATCATATAAGTACTAAATAGTAGAAGAAAGAATTGGGCTCAGATCCTCTGATGAACAAATCAGTCTTCTTTCCAGTTATTGTCTTGCTTTGTCAATAGCAGTAGGAAGAATGAGGCTCAGCACCATGTGACTGGGCAGGGCTGTTCCAGGACTGTTGCCGGATATTTTCCAGAGCTGTTTGGCTCCTAATGTTACCATGTTGGGGAGTGGGGTGAGGAGAGAAGCTAGCCAAAATTGGGGCCTTCTGTTTATAAGTGATGCCACAAATTGTCTCTCCCTTTCATTGTATCTCTGTGTGTCGCTTTCTTTTTCACCAACCATTGTTTTCTTGTTTGTATAGGAGCTTGTCTGTCTTTGAACAAAGCAGCGTAGATCAAATAAGCTTGAAGCTAACTTAGAAACTGAAATTTTGGTCACCACCTTTTCTCTTTTCATATCTCTTCAAGAAATTCCTTGGCACTTTTTCTGGGAAATGGGTACCCAGAAACTTCTAATGATGTTTTTTTTTTTTTTAACTATTCTAATCCAGCCTCCTGAATGGGGGCAGAATTTACCTAGCCTAGATTGTCAGGGACAGATAAAAAGGGTCAGTCCTCATTTTTCTAAAGTTCTTCAGATGCCTTTAATAAGTGCTTTGCACTTTGAGTGTTGGGAATGCTTTCTCTCCTACTCCTCATTCTCATAGTCTAACGCCAAGCTCTCCTGTAGTTTTGGCAGAGGAGAGAACAAACTCTCTTTTTTTTCTTTGTTTTTAGATCGGCTGCTCCTTCCCTCTCATTCAGGAGTATCTCTAGGCTCAGTTCCCCATGCGCTAAACTTACATTGTCCTGTACCAGAGCAGGAGGATGAAGAGGTGAAGGGGTAATAATCTGTTTTTCCACGAAGGAAAATTGGACTCTATTTGTGTTTATAAAGTTGAGGGAGATAGGACATCAAGTGCTTAGCCTAACTTCCTCTTTTCTGGGAAATTCTTTATTGCATAATTTTAGACCACATTTGGCTCAGCTCTGCCCCTTAGTGGGAAGATGAATGTACTGATTTTATTGCTAAGGTTCTCAGACTGTTGTTTTCTGTTATTGTTTGTCCTTGATTCTCAAGTTTAAGAAAGCTCTCAGTCCTCCCTAACTGTCTTGGGACCTAAAAAAAATGACCCAAACTACACTCCAGAGGGTGAAAGACAATTACTCAGTAGAATAATAATAAAGAAGAGACAGAGAAGCAGAGATTTATCTTTGGTTGTTTTGACTTCATCCCAGGGAGAAAGCAATATCAAGAATCATTTTGTTAAAATGTTTTTGCACAAACAAAACCAATGCTACCAAAGTTATAAGATAAAGAGAAAACTGGGAAAAAATTTTCAACAAGTATCTCTGATAAAGGTCTCATTTCTCAAATATATAGACAATTGAGTCAAATATATCACAATACAGGTCTTTCTCTAGTTCATTAATGGTCCAAGGATATGAACAGACAGTTTTCAGTTGAAGAAATCAAAGCTATCTATAGTAATATGAAAAAAATGCTCTAAATCACTATTGATCAGAGAAATACAATGTAAAACAACTCTGAGGTACCATCTCATACCTGTCAGAGTACCTAATGTGACGAAAAAGGAAGGTGGTGGATGTTGCAGGGTATGTGGGAAAACTGGGACACTGATGCATTGTTGGCAGAATTGTGACCCATACAACCATTCTGGAGAACAATTTGGAACTATGCCCAAAAGGCTAGAAAATTGCATACCCCTTGATCCAGCAATAGCACTGTTAGGTCTATTTCCCAAAGACATTTTTTTAAAAAGGGAAAAGGGCCTCTTTGTTAAAAAAAAATTATAGTAGCTCTTTTTGTGGTGACTAAGAATTGGAAATCGAAAGGATGCCCTTCAGTTGTAAAATGGTTAAACAAGTAGTGGTATTTAATTGTAATGGAATGTTATTGTATTATAAGAAATGACAAGCAGGATGATTTCAGAAAAACCTGGAAAGACTTACATGAACTGATACATAGTGAACTGAACAGAACCAGAAGAATATTGTACACGGTAATAGCAATATTGTTTGATGAAGAATTGTAAATGACTTAGCTATTGTCAGCAATATAATGATCCAAGACTATTCCAAAAGACTAAAGATGAAGCATACACTCTGCCTCCAGAGAAAGAACTGATATTAATTGAACAGACTAAAGTATGCTGTTTTTCACTTTCATTTTTTCTTTCATTTAAGTCTTCTATGAAATTACTAATATGAAAATGTTTTTCATAATTGCACATGTATAGCTATATCTATTTGATTAGGGAGGAGGGAAGGATAGAATTTGGAACTCAAACCTTTAAATAAAAAATGTCTAAAAATTAAAAAAATAGCAAGCAAAAAAAGAATCAATTTCTTGATATTTGCCTAGAATTGTATCTCTCCTATGTTCTTATCATGATTTGTAGGCATCTTACTTTTAATTATCTTTGCCTAATGAACCTATATGGGTTATCTATCTATTCTAACCCACACCTCTTCCTTCTCCCTCCTGATTATGGTCCATTTCCAATCGTTTGCCCTTTGGCTAACTGGAAGTACCTGTTCTATTGAGCACTCCAAAGCTTTACCTTTTAGCAGTGGAAGGTAAGTGGATGGTAGATAGTGGTAGATACTAGTAGTGGTATGGGGATGTGGCTACAAACCAACTGAGTTTGCTTATTGACATTTACTATAATACTTCCTATCCATACAGACTAGGAAAGTGGGTGTTGAGTCAAGAGTTCCACTAACTTGAACCTAGAGCTATTTGAAGCAATGAATTAACTTGGCCATTCAGGAAACTGAGTTCCAGAAGCAATGGTAAGTGACCCAGAGTAAAAGAGCAATGGAGGTAGATCCCAGATCACTTGACTTTCTGAGTTCTATGACCTCTCCCAGTGGCTTCCTACCCAATTCACAGACTGTTTTAATCACAGGAAATACATGCAGCTTCTGGCTTCCTCTTCATTGTTGGGGAGTGGTGGCAAATGGTTTGACTTGGAGAGAGGGGAAGGCAGGAAAAGTAGATTTAGAGAAAGTTTTAATAGATCTAAGAGCTTTACTATTCCATCTTTCTGGTTGTTCTTTCCTATCTTCATCTGAGACTGAGCATTCTCTTGATATTTGAGAACTATAGTTATTTAACCAAGGTTTTTGAGTAGGGGACTAATGTGGGAAGTACCACTTGCATCAGGAATTCTTGATACATTCTCTTCTTTTTGAGTAAAGGAGTGAATGAGGGACATTTCTGAAATAAACTTTATTGTGGAGAGTGGGAGGGTTGAAGGCAGAAAGGGCCCAGGACTCAAATCAGGCACAAAATTGGAGTGATCCAGCTTCCCTCCTAACCAAAGACTTCAGGATTTACAAGAAGACAGTGCTTTATCCTTGCAAAGTTCTTTATATGCATTATCTCATTTGCTCTTCACCACAGCCCTATAAGGTAGGTAGTATAAATATTACTGTGCCTACTTTGTCCATGAGGAAACAAATGCAGAAAGGTGGTGACATAGAGAACCAGTAAGTCACAGGGGTTCAGGGTGTGTTCAGCGAGGACTAGCACCTCTGGGGTCAGAGCAGCGGAGCCCTTTGCAGGGCTGCTTTCCACCTTGGGTATCCACTGATTCACCTAACTCCCATCTGTGCCTCTAAGAAGCTGTAGCATACCCAGTGGCCACATTCAGGTCAAACCCTAGCAGCAGGTTGAGGGTAACTGAGGGGTCTCAAACCCTTCAGTAAGATAGGGAGGTATCTACCCCAAACACGTGAAGACTTCCCCTTACAGAAGAACAATTTGCTTCAATAGCCATGAAGGCTGCTGAGGCAGGCACTGTGGAGTGCTTAGAGCTTCATTAAATATTGGGGATGTGAAGATCATTCGCTGTACACAGAGTCATCACCAGTCTTCTTGACCTTGTCTTGCCTCTGGACTTCAATGACTCTGGAAGAGAGAGTAAGATGGATAACTTGGAGCAACTCTGCCTCACTTAAATCGAATTTATTTGCAAATAAGAAGACATCTCTCATGCCATTCTACCATTTTGACCTACCTCAAAGTCCTGTGTTGACAGGCAAATGATGAAGCAGCAGTTTGGATGTTTTAGGAGCTATAGTCACAGCCCTGCACACAGGTGACCCAGGCCATCGGGTTGTCTTCTTACTGGACTGAAGCAGCAGTGGGAGTCAGCAGGCCCCTGGGGAGTCTGACCAGCCTTTTAAAGGTCTGTACTTCTCACCTCCTGGTGTGAGGAAGGGGCTAGAAAAGGTATGCTAAAAATTATCTGCTTCACCCATCCCTGGCTTGCTTACTGTGCCAGGTGGGGATCCTACCCTGATGTCAAAACGCACACAAAAAAAGTGTACAAAAACTTTCACAAAGACAATTTCATTCACCATCAGCACATGGGATGTGCACATACTTACAGACAGCATGAAATCCAGTAGACTTAAAAGATGAACAGATCTTGTTGAGAGAACACAGTGGGTATCACCTCCCAATAGTAGCTCTTAGTGAAACAAGACTGGCCAATAAAGGTCAATTTAGAGAAACTGGAGCTGGATACATGTTTTTCTGGGCTGACCAAAGTGAAGGGGAACATGGTGAAGCTGGCATAGCTTTTAAAATCAAAACTAATCTAGTCAACAAGCTTGCATGCCTACCAAAAGGAGCGAACCACAGGCTCCTGACAATGCAATTGCCACTTGCAAGAAAGCACCATAACACATCTACGGGTGGGGCAAAATCACAGTAGCTCAAAAGAAACGTGAGATGCTCAAATTTAGACACATCTCCACTCCAGCTGTTCATATGGACTATTTGTGCCCAACCTGTAGCAGAGCCTTCTGAGCTTGTATTCAGCCACAGATGGACACGCTGTACCTCGACTCCAACAGAGTGATGTAATTTTGGTCCTCTTGGAGAATGAAGGATGACCACCAACCAACTAGTAAGTCACAGCTGAGAATCTAACTAAGGTCTTCTGGCTTTTATGTTCAGAAAGTTTTATACTAAACCCTGATTCTTTCTTGAGTTCAAATTTTCTTCTCTTATGTTATAATGCATTTAAACCTCTCCTGTTTTCCTCTGCTGTCTAGGGTTACTTCAGCCCTAGAACTGAAAACTATAATTCTAGATTGAACTCCTCTGAACTGAACTCACAGACAGGCTGAATGCTATTTTGTTTCAGCTGAATGGATATGAGCAATCCTCTTAGCCAGTCTTTCTTGACCTAAGCAAAAAGATTCACACTTCTTAAAGAGATTGTGTGGTATAAACTAGCTTTAATGGTTTTTTTTTTTTTTTGGTGGGAGGAAAGCAGGGCAATTGGGGTTAAGTGACTTGCCCAAGGTCACATGGCTAGTGTTAAGTGTCTGAGGGAGGATTTGAACTCAGGTCCTCCTGACTCCAGGGCTAGTGCTCTATTCACTGTGCCACCTAGCTGCCCCCTTGGTATAGTTTTAAGCTTTAATAGCTTAAAGAGATTTTTAAGATATTATGTACTTATATTCAACGTTCTTAGTCTTTCCTTCTAAGTTCTCTGCAGAATTTAATACTGTTGATCACCTTCTCCTGAATATTTCCTCCTCTCTGAGTTTCGTAACACCATTCTCTCTTGGTTTTCCACTACTTTGTCTGACTGCTGCTATTTGGTTTCCTTTGCTAGGCCATCATGCCTAAGTATGGAAAGACCCCATCCGGGGCCCTCTTCTCTGTTCTCTTTATACCTTCTCTCTTGTTGACCTCATCACCCCCTCTTAATGACTACCAGATCGACATATCCAATCTTAGCCTTTCTTTGGAATTCCAGTTTTAAATCACTGCATACTGGATATTTTCAACCAGATAGACAATAGGTATCTTGAACAACATAATCAAAACAGAATTTATTTCTCTTTTTACCTTCAACCCTCCCATCTTGCTGATTACTTGAAAAACAGTTCCACTAAACCCCATGCTTCTGTGTCTCCAGGTCCCCTTTGGGAGATTCAGAATACACAGCAGAAGGATATGTATGGGATTAGAAATTTTAATTGCCGACTATATAGGGGGAGGTGATGGATTTCTGTCTAACATCTGTCCCTTACCAAAGGCAGAGAAATTCCACTCGGACAATTCAAAAAGAAGAAATCAAAACAGTTTCCTCCATTCAGTTAAATTCAATAAACATTTATTAAACTCTTAATTTAGGTTAGGCACTCAGGACACAAAGACAAAAAGGAAAACAGTTCCTGAATTAAAGATGCTTATAGCCCTTTTCCTGACAGATGACACTTATATTGAAAAGAAAAAGAGTATATGAAAAGCATTGGATCTTTGGATTTTTTCCATTTTGTGCAGTGATCCCAAAATGCTCTGTATTGAAAAAAATCTCTGTTAAAATAACACTATTAATTTACCTTGAGGTGCTGATGTGACTTCTAATCATGGACGATCATGATCTCAGAAGAATTAAATTTAAGAATAACCAGAAGGGTCATGAAAAGACCCATGGTGGGTCTAAATAACAACAGCTCACATTTGAATACCATTTCATAGTTTACTAAGCGGTAGGTATTATTATTCCTATTTTATAGGTAAGTAAACTGTTATTTAAAGAATTTGTGGCTTACATAGCAGGGTCACAGAGCTAGGGGGAGGTCCTGAACCCAGAGTTTGTTTTACTCCAAATCTCTGTGCTTCAGAATGTTGCTTAAAAAAAAAAAGACTTTCACTGGAGAAGTCATGTGAAAAAACATTGAGATGTATTACCAGAAAAGGTGATGAGTCATATGTGGAAAATGAAGGACTGACAATCTTGCTAGTCTATCGGTGTCCCTGTAATACTAAAAGGACAATACGGAGACCAGTGTGTTGGGTAAATCTGATAGGGTGGATTTATGGGCAAATGTAGTGATGAACTGGTTGCAAAAGCCTGAAGGGGTTTTGATCGGCACTGATAGAGGGAGTTCCTATACCAGTGAAATTATGTTATACCAAATTACCAAATTGCTTTTGTTTTAAAGGTAATGAACACATCTACCTCTTAAATTATTTCTGAGCAGAAATAATGACCTCATACCTTCCATGAATCTAAATCACTCCAGAGGGAACAGTAGTAGGAGAATCTGTTCATTATAAAGACTGGGAAGCTCATCAAAGGCTTCCTTAGGGAGGTGGGGACCACAAAGGCTCTAGTCCTACTCCCATCCCCATTTTTCTATCCTGTAATCATTCCAACACTTGATTTTAGCCCATTTTCATATATCTAGGGAAATATCTTCAGGTTATTTTGAGGTTGTTCCCTGTGTTCTTCCTTTCCTTGAGTACTCTGTCCCCTCTCTTGTTCTTACCAAGTGATTCCCTTAGGTAGGCCAAAGGAAGGCCCTTAAAGCATTAGTTAGGTTACTAAAGTGGTTGTGGGAGTGTTCATCAGACAAAACACCAGAAAACAAGGATCCCAGTAAGTACTAGGGTCAGGTGAGCTGTAAGCCTAAGGGGAACTCCAGCATCACGAGGAAAGAGATGCAGCTTCTCCAAGTCTGGCAAAAAGGCCCGAGCATCCTCTAGGGCAGCTTGAGCAGCGAGAGTGAAGTTAGGGTCACCAGAAGTCAGAACATCAAAGACACATGAATGGAAATAAGCATCTTCAACTGGTAGTCCTTCTTTGCACAACTGCCTAGCAGTATCAAAAGTCAGAGCCCCTCTTCGTTGTCTCTCCGACTGGGAGAGTCGCTGGCTTGGGGGACATCCCCCTACACAGAGCTGTAGATCTTGCTCAGCTGAGAATGCTCTTGCCACTTCTTCAGCTGCCCGGATGGAGAAAGAGAGCTGACCAGCAGCTTGCCGAATAATGATGGTTGTGCCAATGTAGGCAGCTCGAATCTCCACGTGGGTCCCAGGGGCCTCTGCTCGGATGGTCAAACTTGAACCTCCAGGACGGTCACCTCCATTGACTGATCCATCTTCAAAAGCTGCTGGGAGATTGTTCACTTCAGCCTGGTAGACTTTTTGGTCAATACATTCCTGCATGTTCTTGAATATAATGGTGAGCTGTTTGGGGAAGGAGAAGAAAGGTTCATTTCTAGTCAACTTGATCTTCCCCAAAATCACCGTCTTTCATGGTCCTAGATCCATCTATTTCATACTAAAACACTGGTCCTTTTCACTGCACTCATACCTTCCCCTAGGCCTCCCTGAATACCAAGCAGTCCCTGTTCTCAGTTCAAATCTAACATTCCTTCCTCCCTCCTCCTACCTACAGTCTCAATCTTAGCAGCTCCCATAGCGCTGAGTTCCTCTCTTTTAGAAACTTCCCCATCTGAATTTTTGTTTAGTAGGGCTCTGCCACTCCCACTTTTTCTTCTAGATTCCCTGGACATGGAAAGTAACCAATAGGAAGGAGTAAAGGGAGATGCTAGTAGTGAAGGGAATGGATGAGAAGCTGTGGGGACGAAGTAGTTAATGGTAGTAAGGAGAGGGAGAGTTTGACTGGGAGAGTGGCCAAGAGTAGGGGGAGGGCCGGCAAAGGCATGAAATTATAATATGGGAATGACCAACGAGGACCAGAATGGCTAGTGTATATTTTGGGGGCAACAAGTGCCAAAGAAACTAATCAGCAAGTGGTTGTACAGGTCTTGGGAGTGGAACCAAAGCTGTTCGCAAGGGCTGATGGTCTATACCCTGACCTTCCCCGTGGCAGTGGCGTTGGCTCCTGTGGCCACCGGGTAGCTAGTAGCCTGGACGAAAAGGAAGTCGTTGTCCAAAAGAGGCCAGGAGCCTTGGACACGGCACGTGTGGAAGTGGTGGTGGAAGCTGCGTACGTGTGGATCCCCGAAGGCAGCACAATGCAGGAAGCCCGGGGGACGGCCATGTAGCCTAGAAAACCGGCCTTCATAGTCACAGGGGTCCGGAGCAGGTGGGCCTGAAGAGAGGGCGGGGCCAGCGCCAGGAGGGGCGGGACCCTGTGGAGGGGGTGGGGCCGTGGGACCCTGGCGGGAGCAGTTGTGTTGGATCATCAAATCTTCTATCCCGTGGACAGCAGAATGAAAGGCCAAGTCCCCTCTACAGGTACGCGCGGTACGCCGCGTGCAGAGCGCATAGGAGCGCAGGGCACGACACAGGCCTCCAGAGTTCGTCCCAGGGCCCCGGACTCCACCTCCCCGGTTCCCTCCAGAAGATCCCCCACTTCGTAGGTTCAACGTGGATGATACATACTCAGCGTTGCAGCGGAGGATTTTGCATTGAGAGTGAGCTGGGGGGGGGAACGGAGGAGGGAATGGGGGGTGGGAGAAGGAAAAGGTTGGGGGAGGAGGGGGGAAAAGATGGAGAGTGGAGGATGTTATTGTCAGAAAGGCCCCAGACTCTATCCTCAACCACAGTAGCCCTTAACACCCCTCCCGCAGTTCATTGGGAGAGCCCCAACCTTCCAAATACCATACGCCAACTGAGGACCACTTCTTTAACCTCCGTTAAACAATTGCCAACCCTTTTGCCTTTCACTATGGCCCTTGTACGAGGCCTGAGTCTTTCTCCCAAAGAAACACCCTCCCTCAGCTAAGGGATCTTGCCAGTTTCTCCACGTTGCCTCCCAGGGTCTCTCCCTCCTCCCTCTTCCTTTCCACTAACGGAGTTCTCCTTGATCTGTAATATACTGGTTGTAGTCCCGAGTGTGGATCCTAATGATTGGGATCCCTCAGGCCTTTGTTGCATTCTCCTTTCCCCTTGCCTCCCCCAGACCTTTCCCTAACCTTCCCCTTACCATGTCCACAGAAGAGCAGCAGAAGAGTGAGGGTGCTTAGTGAGCTGCCACGGGGGGACCAGGGACTTGTGGAATGGCTTGATTCCCTCATCCCTATACAGTCAGGTCACCCCTGGTCCCCAGGTCTCTTCCAACTGCTGGCTGGATCCCCTGGAAGGGACCTCAGTCAAAGAGAAATCTGGTTAGGGGTTGAGGTGAGAGGGGCCAAAGTCTGAGTGAGAAAGGTTATAAGGGATCTAGGGAGGTCAAAGAAATGATGAGAGGTAGGAATGAGAGGAGAGAACTGGGGATTTAGGGCTTGGGGAACTTTCTAGCCCTGTGTCTTCCTCCCATGGTCACCCCAGGGCCCTTGTGCAACACCCCAGTCAGAGGTGGAGGGAGGATGGGGCGGGTGTTGGGGGGGAGCAGAGTCCACTGTACTGACCCATCCTGAGCTGACCAAACAGTAGAGGGGTCAAAAAACAAATGACCAAGGGGACAGAACTGCTCTGTTACCCCAATGGGTCCCTCAATGGGAATATAATCTGGAAACAACAACACAACTCATTTGCTTATAGGTTTACTGAAGACCCAGGTGATTTTCCATTCCCTCCACACCTGGATCAGAATGAAAAAGAAGGGATAAAACTAGGACCATCCAATGCCTATTTTGAACAGTGACACACAAATCAATTTCTTTTGGAACCTAGAGCATACTAGATAGCTGTTAGACACCATCTATGCTTTCTCCATTGAATAACAAGTGCAAAACAAGTGTGCAAAATTATCTTTTTTTTCTGATCTGATAGCCCCTTTACTTTTCCTAATATTCCAGTAATGCTGCTCTCAACCACTAACCCCTTCAGCCCTGCAAATATAGAATATTTTGTCCCTACCTCCCACACATTCAATACTTCTCTCTCCCCTGCTTTGGTAAGACTGGTTGCTCACAACTAATCTCCTGGTGGAATGCCTAGGGCTAAAATTGGGGTGGGGCAAGGAAGAGGTCCTGCAGGTAAAGCATAGACTGGAGCGGGGCTGATATTGTGTAGGAGATCTATAGTTGAAAGTGGTCTTTCTCACCCACAGTTCAGAAGCTTTTCAGTTCTGTTTGGAGGTGGGAAGATAGGGGTGGGGTGGGAGGTGGGAGTGGGGTGAGGGGTGTCAGTGACCAAACATCTGAGTCTATAATTAGCCTTGGCAGAGAGAACCACAAAGGTGGAGGCTTAGAGAACACCAAGTAAACCACACCAGAAAGTCTGAGACAAATGGTGAGAGTGGAACAGGAAGATTTCTGGTTCTGTGACTCAGGTAGTTGGGGGGAAGGGTGGCGAGAGAGACTGGGTATAGCCCTTTAGTCTTTCTCCTAGAGAAACATCCCTCTCAGCCAAGTCATCTTACTAGACAATTTCTCTCCCCCTTCCCACCTTGGCACAGAGTGTGTCGTCGCTCTAGGACATACCCAATGTAGTCAGCATATCAGCATGCAATTCTCATGTCAGCATGATACCAGCCTATGTAGCCTAGAGGAACTGAGGTTGGTATCCATTATTTCCAGCATTAAGAAAAATGCAAACCCAAATCTTAACCCAAAACTTTTTGAAAGAAGCTTTAACTTTGAGGTGACTTACCTCTGTGTCTAAAGGTCGAGTGTCAGTCTGATATCCAGTTTTCCATCCACTGTTGCCTACTGTTTGTCAGCTTTATCCAAGGGTCCCATATCTCCTTTCCCATGTCCCTTTTCTCTCAACTCCAGTACTGAGCCCTAGCTACAATCTGTCTAAGGTCAAGGAACTAGGAAAGATTTGGGGGGTGAGGGGTGAACATACAACCAAAGGGATGGACAGCTGGGGATGGGGGAGAGAGGCTGAGTTGAGGTGGAAGGAGGCCTGACCACTGAGTTGAGAGTTTTAAAAATAGCCAGGATCATAATTCTGGGGGGGAGGGAGGGAGCAGGAGAGCAGAAAGACTTGTATGTTTGTGTGTGCATATGTGTGTGAGTATATGTGTCTGTTTATGTGTATAGAGAGATCAGGGTAGTGGCCATGACAGGGAAAGGGGTTAAATATCCAGTTCCATCCTGTATGAAACCCCAGTCGCTGTCTTATCCAGGCAGGCCTTAAGGGATTGCCAAAACATAGGGTCCTGCCCTTGAGGAATTGGGGCAAGTACTTGGATAAGTCCCCACTTCCCAGACCCTTGGGATATTGCTACCTGCTCTCTACAGATGCCATTTGGGAGTGGAAAACAGCTATCATTAAATAAAAGCTACCACAGGAGAGAAATTCCTCCCCAAAATTCCTCAACCTCCCCCCTCCTCCAGTCTATCAAAGTAGGGCCAAAGAAACCAGCTGCCCAGAGAAATCTGAGCCTGGAGTTGTTGAGAAGCCGGGACTGTTAAAATCTATTTTCCCTCCCGCCCTAGATCTACATTTAGCTCAGGTTTTGCAGCTGCTGTCTGCTCTCCCTTGCCACTTTCCCTCCTACTCCTCTCCCTATTATTCACTCCCCGCCCCCAATAAAATAAAATGAGTCCACTTGAATTACTAGGGGAAAATACTAGAACGTGAGTGTATAAGACAGGAGAATCTCCCTCCCTCTGCCACCAAATCACACAGATAAAAATCATTATAGTACCGCACAAGGAAAAAGTATTTTTTTTTCCTTTTAAAAGAAAAACCTTGTGTCATAAATTCAGAGCTGGAAGAGACCTTACAAGTCATCTGATTTTCTTGCCTCAATTTACAGGTGAAGAAACAGAACCAAAGATCTCTTTTCCAAGGTCACATAGGTAGTAAAATGGCAAAGCTCTGATTTGAATTTCATAAAATATTACATTTACTTAGTTTAAAAAAGTAAGAGTTGGGTACATAAAATTGCAAAATCGTGTGTGTGTGTGTGTGTGTGTGTGTGTGTGTGTGTGTGTGTCAGACTGATGGAGAAAGAGAAGAGGGAAATTGGGGTAGTAACAGAGGAAAAGAGATGGAAAAAAGGGACAATTTCATGGAGTAGCAGCTCCATCTCATGGCCTTTTAGTATATTGCAGCTCAGTACTTTAAATGTTATATTGTTTTCACATCCATAGGCCAGCATATCTTTGTATTTCTTCTATTCACCAGAAATAAGGTTGGAGGCTAAATGTGCCCTACAGTCCAGACATTTACAACTCTTAACATACATAATTGGGGTAGACATAGCGGTGAATGTCTATAATTCCTGCTATTGGGCATGCTAAAGCTTGTGGCTCCCTCAAGATTTTGATTTTGGAGCAGTAGGAGGAGTAGGAGGCTAAACTGATTGGAGTCTAGCTCCAATGTGGTGAACCTGTAACAGTAAGGCAGTCCTTTTAAACCTCCATGATTGATTTTTATCACACTCACCACAGTGATTGTTATCAACTTTTTCATCCCTCTTCAAATCTTTCTCTGCCTTCTCAGCTGAAGATCCTGTCCCATTCTTCACCCCCCAAAATGGAGTCATTTGTCAACAGTTCCCTCCTCCTCAGCTTATATTACTGAGGTGTCTTCTTCCTTAGCTACCTTCACTTTCATTTCATCCTTGTCTCATATGAAGAAGTGGCCCTTGTCCTTGTCAAAGCTAGCCCGTCTACCTGAAGATGGGCTACGCCGCCTTATTCAGCAAATTGTCTCCTTTTTCATTCTCATACTCTAATTTTCAGGGGTTTTTTTCCTTATCTACTGGCTTTTTCCCTGATGCCTACAAAATTCCCATGGGCACCACCATCCTTGAAAAGTCCATAGATGATCCAACCATACTTTCCAGATATCATCCCATATCTCTTTTTCACCAAACTCCTTGACAAAGTCATCTAATAGGTGTTTCTGTTTCTATAGATGAGAGAGTATCCAGGAGAAAAGGGTTTTCAACACCATCAAATTCTGGCAGAGAATTTGGAAAGGATGAAGACTGAGAAAAGGTCATTGGATTTGGCAATTAAGAGGTCATTGTTAATGTTGAAAAATTTCAAGTGAATGATAAAAAAAAAAATCAGAAGCCAGACTACAAGAGGTGGAGAAATTAAGAGAAGAGAGGATGTGAGAACAATAGGTACAAACATGTATTTAGGAGTTTATCTGGGAAAGGAAGAGCTATAGGGTGGTAGCTTAAGGAAATGATAGGGTTAAGCAAGGATTTGTCAAGGAGCAGGGAGATAAGCATAGTTTTAGATGGGAGAAAGAGGAAGTAGCCAGAGAAAGACTGGAAAATAAGAGGGGGGATGATTGTAGGGACAATCTTATGAGAACAGATGGAAAGGAATGGCATCAAGAGTACAAGCAGCAGGGTTGGCTTTGGCAAGGAGACTAGAGTAAAGGAGGAAGGAATGGGGGGGGTGTTGTCAAGGGGCTTTGAGAGTTCGAGTTGAGGAAAAGATGTCAAATTACCTCCATTTTTTCAATATAATAAGAGGTGAAGTCCTTTCCATATCATGTTACTTACAGCTTCAGCCTCCCTTCTGCCTCCTCCCAGAACCTGAATTCCCATATCTGTGACCCAGGGTTTGATTTGGTTAGTTCTTAAAAATTTAGTCTTGATTTCAGGCCTAGCATGCCACTTTTGGGACATCTTTATGTTATGCTTTGCTACATGTACCCCCTAAATCACTTTCCATCTCTAGCTATAGACCATAAGCTCTTTGAAGGCATGACTTTCTGACTTGCTTCTACGTGTTGCTGTTTGTCCTTTGTTAGTGAAGTGGACCTATGATACCATGGGGTGATGTCTTGACTTATGTGTGAATTGGATTGAAGTGAGGCAGAGTTGTGCAGAGTTGTTAGTGTCTCTCTTCCAGAGTCATCAACGTCCAGTGGCAAGACAAAAGTCAAGATATCCATGATGGCCAGGATGCAGTGGCTGGGATGTACCTTGGTGTCTTTGGTGTCTGATCAAACTTTAAGTGCTCCACAGCACTATATGGAGCATTCAAGGAGGACTAGCACCTATGGTGTGAAGGCTTGCTAAGCTCTTTTCATCTGCATTTGGTATCCACTTGCCGCCAACTCTCACCTGTGGCTCCAAGAAGCTGTAGCATGCCCATTGGCCATGCCCTGCTAAGACCAAGTCAGAAGATAGGCTAACCCAGGTGGAGGGTAACCAATAGGCCTCAAATCTGTTGGTGAGTTAGGAGGATATCTATCCCAAGCATGTGAAGACTTCCCTATTGCAATGGATTAGGTTTGCATTTGTATAATCACCACTTAGCACAGAGCTTGACACATGGAAGACATTTAATAAATGCTTTTTTTTATTCTTTCATTTTGTTGAGATAATTAGAGAAGAGTGTGTTGTAGGGGCCTCGAGGAGGGAAGAGAGAGTGTGCAACAGCTTCTTTTGAGATTACGGTAGAGAATCAGTTAAGATTAAGTTAAAGGATTGGGGGCTCAGTTTAGTTTATACCACATATTTGGCTACTATGCCAGTTCAGGTCCTTATCCCCTCATTAATCTCTTCCTCTAGTGTCTCTGTTCTCTAGTCATAGATTTTTCTTAAGCACAGATCTGACCATTGTCACTCAAAAAGTAAAAAAGTTCTAAGGCTTTCATTTGCCCTGAGAATGTCATACAAAGTCCTTTGTTGCATGTTTAAGTCCATCATACTGTGACTCCAGCTTGTCTTGTGACTCCCTCCTTGTCCTGCCTACCTTGTCCAATACCTGGCTTCCTTCAAGGTTTTGCTTAAGTGCCGTTTCTGTCTGGATCGTTAAGTTGCTTCTGCCTTCTCCTAACCCCAAGCTAATACTTTTATTTTCTTTTGGTGTATACATATCTCTGTGTGTGTGTATGTGTTTGTATATCGTGAAAAGACGGTCCACAATAGGTGCTTCCACTTTCTCTTTTATCATTTTTTCTTAACCCCTTGCAATCTGACTTCAACCTTATTATTCTACTGAAACTTTTCTCTCTCTCAAGTTACTAGTGATCTGTTAGTTGCCAGACCCGGTGGTCTTTTCTCTGACCCCGTTCTCTTTGACCTCTTTGCATCCTTTGATGCTGTTGATCATTCCTCCTTGATGCTCTCTTCTCTCTAGGCTTTCCAGATACGACTTTCTCTTGGTTCCCCTTTACCTATCTGGCTGTTCTTTCTCATTCTCCTTTGCTACATCCTCCTCTGGATCACACCCTCTAACTTTAGATGTCCCACAGGGTTCTATCCTGGACCCCCTTCTCTTCTTCCTCTATGCTACTTCACTTGGTGACCTCACCAGCTCACCAATGACCATCTATGTAATGACAATTCTCAGATCTACCTATCCTGTCCCAGCCCTTCTGTGACCTTCAGTTTTGTATCTTCAAATGCCTTTTAGACATCTCAAACTGGACTTCCACTAGACATCTTAAACTCAATTTATCCAATATGAACTTTTTATCTTTCTCCCTAAACCCTTTTCCCTCCTGCCTTCCCTATTACTGTAAAGGACAACATCACTCAGTCCTTCAAGCTCACAACCTAGGAATCATCTTGTACTCCTTGTCTCTCACCCCCCCATATCCAATCTGTTTCCAAGACCTGTCAATTTTACCTTTGCAACATCTCTTGACTATGGTCCCTTCTCTCCTCTGACACTGCCCCTTCTGTGATGCAGATCCTCCTCACATCACACCTGGGTTATTATAATACCTTGATGGTCAGCCTCCCCCAAATCTCTTCTCACTAATCCATGCTTCCTTCAGCCACTAAAGTAATTTTCCTAAAGTTCATGGTCCAACGATGTCACCCTCCTCAATAAAACTTAGTGACTCCCCAATTGCCTCTGCGATCAAATACAAAATGCTCTGTTGAGCATTCAACATTCAATTATAACCTAGTTCCTTCCTACCCAGACACCTAGTACTCAATCCTGTGACTCTGGCCTCCTGGTTGTCTTAAAAGCAAGTTGCTTTATCCCTTAGCTTGGAGCCTGCCTGGGACATTCATTCTCCCTCCTCCACTCTGCCTGTTGACTTCCCTAGCATCCTTTTAAACCCAGCTAAAATCCTTTCTTTTACTGGAAGCCTTTACTAATTCTTCATAATTCTAGTGACTTTCCTCTGTTAATTACTTCTACTTATCCTGAACATAGCCTGCTTTCTATGTATTTGTCTGAATGTTGTCTCTTCCATAGATAATAAACTCTTTGAGGGCGACAGCTGTCTTTTTTGTGTCCCAAGCACTTACCACTGTACCTTGCACTAATAGACCCTTAATAAATGTTGATTGATTGATAGAGTAGATGCACTATATGTATGTATATATACATGTATATATACACACATACACATATACATATATACACAAATATGTATATGTATGTACGTATTTATATGTGTGTGTATTTATAATCCCTGTTCCAAAGCCCACTTATACCTGGAGGGGAATGTCCCATCCTTAGTGAAGGGAGAGCAGAGTTGGAGAAAGGTGAGAGAGCTCCAAACTTAGCTAGTCCCCTTTGGAACTCCTAGCACATCGGTCTTCTTCAGGACTTTTCAAGTATTGAGTCACTTTGGGTGCTTCTGGCTTCCAGCTTTAAGAGAGAAGAAGGAAGAAACCAAGCCCATTTCAGGTTACTGAGGGAAAGAATGCTAGAAAGACATGAGAGGAGCAGCTAAGCCCATCATGTACCCAGTCCTAACTAGTTATAGTAGAGTCTTTGGGGAGTTTCCCCTTGGGGGAGATCTAAGACACTTGGTTGATCTGAGTTATCTCCCTTCCAATAGGAGAGTTCCTTTACTCTATGTTATTTGGCATATATTCTCATATGTGCCTACTCTGATTCCTGGTTTGCCTCTGATTTGGATAAATGGGTATCTTTGGCATTCTCTCTATGTGTGGAGATTGAGGATGGAGTTCCATGTCTGAAGAAGGGAGAGGCATCCAGTTTAGCTACACCATACAGAATGTGGGAGAGGGAGTACCGTACAATGAATCCGGAAATATAGATTGGGCCCAGATTGTGAAGGGTTTTAAAAAATAGAGAAGTTTCTATTTGATCCTACAGGCAATGGGGAACCACTGGAGTTTATTGAGTAGAGAAGTGACATGGTCAGATCTGTGCATAAAGAGAATTACTTTAGTAGCAATGCGTGTACTGAAATGGGAAGAGGCAAGATAGGGAAAACAAATTATGAAATTGTTGCAATAATTTAGGTGAGGGGTGATAAGTGCTTGAACTAAGGTAGTAGCTCTATGAACACACAGAGAGGGACAAATGTAAGAGATAAAGATATAGAAATGGCAAGATTTGGTTGTGTAAGGTAAGAGGGAATTGAAGAGTCTTGAAGATAACACCAAAGTTATAAACATGGGAGACTGGAAGAATGGTGATATTTTCCATAGAAGTAGGAAACATTGGAAGAGGGATGGGTTTATGGAGAAAGATAATGAGGTTTAAAAAATGTTAAGTTTAACATATTTAATATTTCCTCCCAGCTACATATAAAAACAATTTTAAACATTCATTTAACTTCTTAAAATTAAAAAAGATTTTTGAGTTCTCTCCCTCTTCCTCCCTCACCTTCTCCCTTGTTGATAAGGCAAGCAATTTGATATAAGTATACATGTGCAGTCATGCAAAACGTATTTCTAAATGAGTCCAAATATGTTAAGTTTAAGATGTCTTTCTGATACCTAGTTTGAAATGTCCAATAAGCAATTGGTGATATTATTTTGAAACTCAAAAGACAGATTTGAGTTAAATATATAGATCTGTAAGTCACTGACATAGAGATGAAAATAAAACCTGTGGGCACTGATGATATCACCAAGACAAAGAGTACAGAGAGAACAGGGTCTTCTGAGAGAGCCTTGGGGAATACCTACAGGTAGGAGGCATGATACGGATGCTGAACTCAAAAAGGACATAGAAGTGATAATTCAGCAGGGGAGAAGAGAACCAGGTGAGGGTAATGTCATTAAAAATCCATAGAGGAAAGAGCATCCCAAAGAGTGAGATGGTCAGCTTTGACAAATGCAGCAGAAAGGTCAAGAAGGATAAGAATTGAAAAAAAAGACCAAATCTGGCGATTAGGATGTCATTGGTAGCTTTAGAGAGAGCATACTATTGAAAAAGCAATCCAATCCAGTAAGCCCAAAGTGATGTTACTTACAGAAAAATTTCCGATTTGACAAAAATTGCTGGAAAATTGAAAAGAAGTATGCCTGAAATTAAATGTAGAATAACTTATGCCACATACTACAATAAACTTAAAGCTAAATAATGAAGGTTATGAGAAATTTAAAAGTGAACCTTATCAGATACCTTTCACAGTTATAACTTGGGGATGAATTCTTCACCAAAAAAGATATGGAAGTGATCATAAAAGACAATATAGATCATTTGGATTTTATGAAATTGAAAGACAATCATAGGAAAAAACGGCCTTAAATCACTAATAATAAGAGGATTGCAAATCAAAAAACTTTGAGGCTTTACTTCACAACCAACAAATTGGCAAAGATGACAAATGATGAAAAATAGTCAATATTTAGAGTGACTGTGGGAAAACAAGCACCCCAAGACACTATTGGTGATGCTATGATGGTGCTTTCCAACTAATATGGAAAGCATTTCATAATAATATGAAGAAAATGACTAAAATGTCCATGTGCTTTGACCCAGAGATTCCACTAGTGGGCATATATCACAAGAAGGTCAATGACAAAAAAAAAGTCTAATCTACATCAAAATATTTATGGCAACACTTTTTTGAAGAAGCAAAGAATTGGAAACAAAGTGTATCTATCTACTGAGGAATAGCTAAACAAATTGTGGTACATGACTATAATGAAGATTAATGCACTGTTAAACATGGTGAATACAGGGCAAAGATAAAACTGATTCAAGTGGAGTGCACAGAGCAAAGAGAAGTTAGGAAAACAGTATGTACAATGCTTGCAACAAAATAGAAAGAAAAACAAAATGTAAAACTCTAACAAAAAAGATAAAACATGATACTGAAAAGCATTTGCAAGAATAAAATTAATGTAATTATTACATAAGAAAGGACACTGCCCATTGGGAAAGATTCTTTATATCACATATATCTATTAATTATATCCAAGTTATAGGTAACTGACAGAATTATATAAGACCAACAACCAACCTCTTTATATAATTGGTCAAAAGGAATATGAACAAATAGTTTTCAATAAAGGGCCATTACAATAATTTGGGAACAATGAGAAATGTAGGAGATGTAAATACAAAATATATCAATAAAATTCATTATTATAAAAAAGATAATCACTTGGAACTATATCTCCAAGTTACCAAACTGCATGTCCTTTGACAATTATTGGGCCTATACCCTAAAGAAATCAAAGAAAGAGGAAAAGGACCCATATATATATGAAAATATTTATAGCAGTTCTACATAATAGTCCCAAACTGTAAACTAAGGGGATGTTTGCCTATTAAGCAAATGTCATGCAATTCTGTTTCACCGTAAGAAATGATCAAATGGGCAGTTTCAGAAGAAATGAAAAATTTATATGAATTGCAGAGTGAAGTGAGTAGAACCATTAAGAACAATTTTTATACAGTGACAACATTACAAAGGATAACAACCTTGAAAGACTTTAGGACTGTGATCAATGCAATAATAAAATGCAGATACAGAGGATAAAATATGAAATGTGCTATTTGCCTCCTGCCAGAGAGATCATGGACTCAAAATTCAGAACAAGCACATGTTTTTGAACTTGGCCAATGTGAGAACTTGTTTTGATGGATTATACATACTTGTTATCAGGATTTTAGTTTGCTTTTTTCTTTGTTTAATTTAGTGAATATGGATGGGGTGTGTATGTATGTATATGCATATACATATGTATGTAACAGATACTTGTATAAATAAATTTAAAAAGAAAAAAGTGGTGTTCAGGAATATTTCATGCATTTATTGCACCTAGAAGCACCAATTACAGGAAAGGGCTCCCTCTCCTGGCCAAGTTTAGATCGTCTGAACTGTACTGAAACTTCTTCGGCAAATGAAAGGGAAAGATGTCCGCCTGCATCGTCACACGGGAACTCTCTTCATTATTAGTTTAGTGGAGACAGTGACCTTTGATGTCAATTTCTCTCTTTGGACCTTTGGGAAGGTCATGGGTTGATTCATAATGAAGCCACAGATCACCATGGTGAAAGAAATAGTTCAAAGGAAATAAAAGTGACTGCAGAGAGAGAGAATCTGTCACAAGGATGACCAAAGAGGGAGGTTCTGGGTAATATCTTCTCATGAATGGACCCTTCTTTACATCAACTTTAAAACTGCCCTATCTGGGCGAAGCAGAACAAGCCTAATCTCTTCTACGAGAACACTTTTTTAACACTAGAAAGTCTTTTTTTTGTGAAAAAATTTTTTTCTATTTAATTTAATTTTCTATTTTCTATTTAATACATCTGAAAAGAATGTATATACAAAGAACTGAGACATGAGAAAAAAAATTGGTTCAACCCTAACAAATCTACAAGTATTAGGATTTTGGGAAGATGAATGAGAGTCTCTAATATTTAAAAAAATGGAAACTGCAAACCAATAGTTTTCTGATAAAATCTCTATTAACACTGGAGTCTTCAATAAGACTTCTTCCCATGATTTTTATTACATTAGAGCCCCATCCTTTGGCTCTGGGGTTTTTCATGCAAAACACAGATAAAGGGGATTCCCCAACTGGTCTCTATGGTCTCATGTCTCTCTCCCACCAAGCTTCTTAATGAAGTTGGCTGTCCATTCCAAGCTCTCTTGAATGATCAGAATCATTTTGTAAACTTTCATCTCCCAGCACCACTCCTGTTAACCTTTCTTCTCAACACACTAGGTTCATCAGCTGTGTTCCATGAATCATAATAAACTGCACATCTTGGCTCAGTAGATTAAACCAGGAGTGGCAGGAAAACAAAATAACATTTTTTTTAAAAGTTCTAATCTAAACTTATCTGGTGTGGTTCCAAAGGTACAGGTTTTTCTCCACTTATTGATAAATAGTTTGAAACTTAACCTCAAAAGCAGCAACTGGAAAATCTCAATATCGTAGTCAAAAATACAATGCAACACATAATAGGGGGAGGGAGAAGAGGCAATACATGCTTCTCTCCACTTGGTATGGTTTCATTAAACACTAGACCTACTCATAGTGGGGAACAAAAAGGCAACTTTCAAAAAGGAGTATGTTACTGAGGGGGGAGCATTCCCTATACTCCTTCCTAAAGAGTACCAGGAGGGGAATATCTGTTTTCTGAACCAGATCTGAGGAGTAGAATCCAGTCTCTTCCCTCCCCTCCAAACTCCTCCCCCTCAAAAAAATCCACTGGCTAATAGGTTTTAAAAAAAACCGCTACCTCCCAAAAAACCACAATATCCCCCCTAAAAAACAGAAAAAAAAAACCTAAGAAGTCACAGATTACTTTCCAGGTTGGCACCATGGAGCAGCTTCAAAAATTTTGAGCCTCGAATTAGTCTATTAAAGAGTCATCACAAACATTCCTTGCTTTTTTAAACAAAAAAAAATTAGAAATGGTAAACAAAAATTAAAAAACTAGTACTTACAAGTTTTCTGATAATACATAATTACTCAAAATTAACTAACATTTAAACCAAATTGGGAAAGAAACTGTGTGCCTGAATAGGCCATGTCTCACACTAGAGTGTGGGGGTGGGTGCAGGCCATTTGTCATTATTGAAAAAATGAATTTTAATTTCTCTTTAGTTTGATTTAACATTGCTTTTAGCATGATGCCAACACGAGCTTTGCAGAGGGGACTATGGAGGGATGTTCATAGCAGCGCACACCTGCGGCTCTTCTTTGATTCAGGGCAGCCAGTATCGCCTTGTCAAATACCTTTTTTAGGCCTTTCTGTGTGAACACTCTACTTTTTTGACGGCGTTCAGGTCTTGGGCCAGCTTTTCAGTAGTCTCTGGAGTGATGGGCTTGTTTGTTCTTGGCAAGTTTCTCAATAGTAGAAGAGTCATGTCTGAGATCAATTTGGGTCCCAACAAGCAAGAAAAGAGTCTTTGGACAGTGGTGAGTAATCTCCGGTACCCAGTTTTCTTTCAGGTTTTCAAATGAGGAGGGGGATACCACTGAAAAACAGACAAGAAACGCCATCTGTCTGTGGACACTGAGGGGTCCTACTCTGTCATAATCATCCTATCCTGCGGTATCAAACAGTCCAAGAGCATATATGGCTCTCCACCAATCATAACCATGACTGCATAGTTGTCAAATACTGTTGGTACATATTCAGATGGAAAGTTGTTTGTTGTATATGAAATCAGAAGACATGTCTTACCAACGGCACTGTTGCCCGCAACAACACACTTAATAGTTTGCTTTGCTGAAGACTTTTTGTACCCACTTTCAGTATTTCAAATCAATGCAATCTCAGCTTCTTCTCCCCAGCATTGGCAGCACTCCTCTTAAGTTTCTTCTTAAGGTTAACTATCCCCTCATTTCCTTCAAATGATCCTGATGTAGAATCCTTGAGACCCAGAGGTCTTTTCTCTCTCTCTGAGAGAGTGAGTTTCTTCCTGGGATTCCAGGCCCTGGGTTCACATGGGCCAAGATCATATACTGAAGAGGGGGAACCAGACTCAAAAGGGGAGTCACACTATTTCTGCTGGAATCAATCATCTGTCTTTTTATGCCTCTATCCTGAGCCCTCAGGCAGAATCCAAGGTTCAGTCCTATCTGGGCAAACACTAGTTTTTGCTGCCATGTATAAATGGCCACTACGTGGGGAGAGAATCCTCTCAGGAGAAATCTGAGGAAGAAACTCATTTTGTTCATAGAGAGGAGAGAGCAAGAGTGCAAATTTGTCTGTTAATGGTCTCTTCCATTTTGAAATTTTGTGATACTTCGGAAATTTACTTAATAGCCTGTTTTACTTCTCATCTTCCACTAGTTAATGAAAATGTGCATCTACAGCTAGGTCACAGAAATAAAGTACACAATTTGAAAGCAATTAGTCTTAACTCTTTGGCTATCTCAGCTCTGCTGCTTTAAATTTAATTTTAGCCTTCCACCTGCATAAAAATGTTGGACAGAACATTGATTTGGCGTTTTTCTTTCCCTGAACGCAAGTGAACAAATATAAATCTCGAGCTCAATATTTGTTTCTAGTCTTAAGAGTTCAAGAAGCAGAAAATTCCTAGGCGAAGATGATAGCGGGGTTACGTCCTGCTACTACACCTTCTCAGAGGCGACGGTGACCACTAACAGGAGACTGGGTCATAGACCACCGGCAGAACTGGAGAGGGGGGGTTTTGAGTGAGTTGTTTTTCTTTCTATTTTGTTGCAATCATTGTTGCTTTGAGGCGAATAAAGGGTTTCCTGTTTTAAGTATTAATCTCTTGGGAAACTATGAGGCATTATGGGTCACAGGGTCATGTTTTAAATGTTTTTCAATGTGCCCCTATGAGTCTTTTGGCTTTAAGCATTTCGTTTGTGGTAGAAGAAATAAATAATTGCGCTATACATGATCTGCTTTGTACATTGAGTACCCTTCTAGAAAGGATTCTGTCAGTCCCTTTTGGGAAGGTGCTGGAAATGAGCCAAATTTGAAGAGATTTTTCCTGGGAATCTAGGAGGAAAGAGCAAGGTTCGAAGGGTTATTCAGGACGGGTGACAGCATCACCCTTACGGAATCAGGAGGGAACTCAGACTTTTAGCTCTAAGGAAACGACCACGGAAGGACCAGTTGGGTTACGGATATGTATAGCAAGTACCTGGCGCTATTGCTTTAATGCTTAAATTCACCAAGAACTTTTTCTTGCAATCTCTAGCCAAGAGTTGCCCCTCCCCCGCCCAGTCTCTCGTCCACACAGCCGTAATTCTCCCTCTACCCTTCCCTTCTCCTCCCCCCCCCCCCAGCTCCTTTTCTAGAGTACCAAGAACTACTGCAGCCTGAGTTCCAGCGTCAGAAATCACTTGAGGGGGCAGAGAATTTCCTCAGGTTTTCTCTCAAAACCACGCAGCTCCAGGCAGGCTCTTGACGGGAGAGCTGCTAGTTCTGGAGCAAAAACTGCGTTTTGGCATAACTCTCTGAGATGGAAAGTACAGATCTGATATATATATATATATATATATATATATATGAAACAAAGAAATCTTGCTGTATTCATACTACCAAAATGATATAAGACAGCATCTTGTTATCTTCCCTGGTGGTCTAGTGGTTAGGATTCGGCGCTCTCACCGCCGCGGCCCGGGTTCGATTCCCGGTCAGGGAAACAATATTTTAGATAAGTTTCGAGTTTTCTACCTTGGAGGCATATAGGCACTGAAGGGGAGACTAAGTACTAGAATTATCAGCATTTTGTTCAGTGTGTTGAACACAGGAGACTGACAACAAAGTTTCCAAGACGTTAGTTTCAAAGAACTCTACCGGAGGGAATGGCCGAAAATTGAGTAGTCCCGGTTTCTGGAAAGACATTGATTAGGGCCTAAGTGGACCCTGATATTTCAGTTTTGAAGTCTGGGGGGGAACCCCAAACTTTAACCCACTATGACTATGCAATGTTGGAGGCTGGAGAAGACGGGCAGATCACATACAGGGACATTTCTTTTTTCATTTTTTCTGAGTTACGAAAGCGATCGGGGCTGGAAGAAAAACTCTGGACACCCTGAGGCAGCCCCTGCTGGACTAGTTCAAGCCGGAGGAAAGAAGGGTCTCTAAGAGAAGCCTGAGAAAGAGGATGCTGAAGTAAACTGAAGAAGCTATTTCGTAAGTAATTACATCCCACCTAGAAAAGGGAGCAGTGTAACCCATGAGAGAGACTAAAAAAGTTGAATAGTACACTTCAGTACTAGGACATTTAATTATTTCCTCTAACCACTGATAAGAGTTCTGTATATACTATATACATATATACAGTAAATAGTATATACAGAATATATATTAGTATATACAGAAAATCCTAGAGAATCAGCAAAGATACTAATTGAGACAGCTACTAGCTTTGGCAAAGTTGCAGGGTACCAAAAAACATTAAAAAATCAACTACATTTCTGTATAATAACAAAACCCAAGAAGCAGTAATAGAAAGGGAAATCTTATTCCATGTAATTATAAAATGCAAAAAATATCAGGAGAGGGGGCGGCTAGGTGGCGCAGTGAATAGAGCACCAGCCCTGGAGTCAGGAGGAACTGAGTTCAAATGTGACCTCAGACACACTTAACACAAAAACTAGCCCTATGACCTTGGGCAAGTCACTTAACCCCAACTGCCCTCCCCCCCCCAAAAAAAGCAAAAAAAAAATATCAGGAGATTGAACTACTAAAGTACGCAAAAGACTTTTCTACATTCAATGACAAAGTATTCCTTAAAGAAATAAAGAACAACATTCTAACGAGGAAAGACAATATGTAAATATATATATATATATATATATATTCCACATCTGTAAGGAGTAGATGGAAAATACTTCTTTGCTATTTAGTGAAAGAACAAGGCTGCAGCAGCAGATGGCGCCATACCTGGAGGTTAGACAAACTCCAATCCTGAAATGGATTTGTGATCATACTGGTTTGAGTACACTCTAACCATGCAGATTCCAAACCCTCCATGCTTACTTGATCTGTGCACCTCTCCACGTCCTCCCATCATTTCCCTAAAGGGATTTCACCCGATATTTGGGAAGACTTCCTCCACACAGTGGCATTCCTTCCTCTTGCTGTATTGTACTAGCCTATCTTTTCACTCATTTAGGTCAGAGACTGGACCAGCAGCAGCAGTGCCTCCAGCTGGAAGCAGGAATTAGGGGACACAGTCAAGGATAAAACATCCTGCTGGGAGTAATAGTTCCCTGAGGAAAGGCAGCTGTAAGGAGAGAAGGAGGAGAAAAGCCATGGCTAATACTTTACAAAGGGCATGCAGGACCTGCAGAGTCCAGTTGAGAGTTAAACCCAAAGGGGAACTTCCCAAGAAAGGAGAAAAGAAGTCCAGTAACTAGACGCTGTGAGTTACCGCTTTTGTCACATGTGTTCTTTTTATGGGTGCCTCACTCTACTACCTTTTTACTTTAAGATTATACCCACTCTTCCCGAAGGCTGTGTATGTATTTGTTTGAGAGGGTTAGACTTCGGAGGAGAAGAGAATATTTTTGTAACTATTGTTCTAACCATAGCTTCCTAGTAAATGTCTTCGCTAAAAACTAATTAAGTTTACTGGATGATTATCATTGGAAAGTATATCCATGTTGGCCTATGAATGATAATACAAGAACCCCCCCTGGAACTTTGAGAATAGTAATGAGCTGCACCTGGGGGCTTACCTGACAGTATGAGTTGGAGTTGGGGAAGTAGCCCTGGAAGGGGTTCTTCGTGTATATTTACTTATTTGTAATAAATAAATATAGTATTTTACTGATAATTATGACTTTTTCTGCAAAACACACACAAAATATGACCTCTTGTTTGCTTCTGGAAAGTGGGAGCTTTAGAAAAGTGTAATTTTTTTTCCAAATGGAAGGAGAAATGGAAGATTCTAGAAAAGTTATATGGGGGAGCCCAGGAACTTTTCAGCTCTACAGGAAGGGGGCACTGTCAGTGGTAGGAGCCAATTGCAAGTGTAAGACACTGCTACCCTAGTTGACTATATAATCAACTAATATATATATATATTATATTGTATATACTAATATATACTAATATTAAATAATAAATTTAAGTAACAATAGCATTTGGAACCTTGTTTGGATTGCTGATCTGTTTAAGGTGTAATTTGCCTATATAAATGTTGCTTTTAGCCTGAATGTGCCTGCTTCTTAGTGTTGCTATAAACTGGTGAATTTATTCATTTTCCACTTCCTCTTCTCTACCCCTCTGCCATCATCAAGGACCAGAATACTCCAAATGTTTTCCCTTTTGGAGTTTTCTTTTAGAAATCTTATTTTTTTTTGTTTTTCTCTCTGTACCTTTGTAATGAGTTTTTTTTTTCTTCCAGATAAAGAAAACCTGTCTTTGTTGCATTTTGAGGAAGTGTTTTTGATTTGAGGAAGTGTTTTTGATAGTGGAGTGGGAATTGGAAACAGTGATTGGAGGAGATTGTTTTTCAAAGTATATTTTAGAACAGAGAGGCCAGTATGAGCTTGATCGATAGGGAGGGGAAAATATTTCTTTCCTAGTTTGGGGGCTCTGAGTTTATTGCAGTCTATAAATATTCAACATAATTAGCTCCTGAAATATCAGAGGGAAAGGACAAAACAAAACCATAAGACCGGAAAATGCTCATGTCTTTGGCAGCATAAAGAGGGAAGGAAGATTTCAAAAAACTTTTTTAAAGGTTAAGAGAGAGATATTTGATTTCAGAGTTAACAAAGAGTCACTGGAGTTTATGGAGTAGTGGAGTAACATGGTTAGACCTAAGCTTTAGGAAACTTTGACAAGTGTGTGGAGGAAAGATTGGAAAAAAGGGGATACTTGATGCAGGAAGATCAATTAGAAGGTCATAGCAGTAATCCAGGTGAGAGGCGATGAGGGCCTGAACTGGGCTGCTGTTGGTATGAGAAGAGAGAAAGGGACAGATGGGATAGATGTGAAGGCAGATAGGCAATTGATTAGATGTGTAGGGTGTGAAAGAGTGAGTAGTCAGAGACGAAACAGACTTTGAACCTTAATGATTGGAAGGATTGTGGTGCCATGGGCAAGTTTGGAAGAAGGATATGTTTGAATGGAAAGATAATGTAATGAATTCTGTGATGGGTCACAAACCCACCCATGTTTACTCATCTTGTACCACTCACTCTGTTCCACCCAAAAGGACAAGGAAGACATTAGGCTTTTACTTATTGAGTAATGCTGATGAGCATTGCCTAGCCTATGAGGGATATCTGCCACAGTCACAAAGTGGGGAGTCAGGGTATGAATATGCTGGATTATGTACCTGTATGTAGATGTAATTTTCCTAATAGCACCTGAGGTGTTACTACTGTGGGTACCTGATCCTGGTTAGCTTAGGAATGCCCTGAAAGGTCTATGCCTGATGAAGAAGGGAATAGAAGGAAAAGGGAAAGGAGTTGGTAGCTTGAGTGGAAGGATGGGAACAAGTGGGGGGAATGTTGCAGGATACAAGTGGTTTGTGTCATAGACAAACCCTATAATTAGTCATCTTTGGGAAGGTAGCATATGACCCCTATTTCTGATGAAGTTCGTGTGCTTAAACCCTAGCCCTAGGACTCAAAGACGACTCTGGCAATAACTCATGAGTAGACCTCAGTGAAGCGAGCTATCTCTCCCTTTTACAAGAACAAGCTGTTCCCTTGTACGAACAGGAGGATTCTCTTGTACCAGTAGAACTATCATGTGCTGGTTCCCACAGTATACAATCCAGAGGTCAAGCTATAGATGTAAACTCCCAAGGCTCTCTTGTTACAGGTGTAGACGTACAGGCTACAGACTTTAGAAGCCTCCTCTCTCCTTTCCCCACCAGGTCATGCCACTAGTGAATGGTACCTGTACCCAAGGTATAGAAACTGTATGTTACCACTTAATTAGCATAGGTGACACCCAGTGCACTAAGTTTTTCCTATATAAGCTTTGGCATCACTCCTGTTAGGTTTTGAGTTCCCCAAAGCGGCTCTGCTGCCTTTATTAGTATTATAATAAACTTTTTTGTCACTTGACTAGAAGACTGCTTGAGTCCACAGATTCTTTCCAGACAACTTTGCTCTAAACCTTGGTATTTTGGGGTCCCTGCCCCCATAAAACTGATCATTTCCACTCTAATTGGTTGATTGCACAGTTTTTGATATTAGATCATGGTCTCCAGGGGACCCTGGCCTCCCACTGGCCTAAATTCCAAATGAGGTGTCTGAGGCCAGGTCAGAATAGTTCTAGGTCTTTTTCTGAATTCCCAGGCTTTGGGCACCTGAGGCCTGACCCCAAGGCAGTGCTGGGGGGACAAGAAGGATTTAAAGAATCATGAGATCCTAGATCGACAGCTGGGAGGGACATTAGAAGTCACCGAGCCTTACAGCCTGGTTTTACAGATGGGGAAACTGAAACCAAGAGAAGCTTCAGTCACAGAGACCTTGTGAGCAGAAATGTGCCATGCCCTCATGGATGAAGAAGTGGGATGGACCCCCCCCCCCCCCCGCCCCCGGCCTAGCTGTCATCGCTTGAATCTTTATCTAATGACCATCTTCCCACAAAGAGTGTGGGCATGCTGACTAGAGCCTGTTTGAGAGGACAGGGATCACACAGCCCCTGATTTCTAGGGACTGGAGCTACTGCCAAAATGGTTGATTAATTTGCACCTAGGAGGACAGATTTGGATTGGAGAAACTACTCTGTGTTGGGCAGTCTATAAAAGGGAGCAAACAGAGCATTCTTCTTCAACCTTTCGGTTTTCAGATGACGAAATGTATTGAAGAGTTCCTGAATGAGAGCAAGGAAGTAGAGTGGGGAAGTCTCTGTGCTCACCCAGCATCCTCCCTGCAGGAAACAGAAATACCTGGATTAGAAGCACATTGGAGTTACATGTACTTTCTTTCTCATAGCTTTCTTTTCCATTGTTCCTGAGAATAGTCTTTCCCAACCCAAGAAACAGCAGCTGAAGCAGATAGCATTCCTGAAAGAAATCCATGTCAGAAGCAAAGATGCTTGCCCATGGGGGAGTTCACTTACAATGCTTTAAAAAGTACTTTCTTGGTCTACACATAATCAATATCCCTGAACCCTATATTCTTGAATTGAGGAGAAAAGTGATGGAAGTGATGGTCTGAGGTTCTTTCTTACATATGATGTGAGTGAAAGTAGAGCCAGGAAAACCTATTGAGAGAATTGCAATATTCCAAATCAGTAACTCTCAGGATCTGTTTCAGAGTAGTGGCTGTGATAACAGAGAGGAGAGACCTATGGAAGAAAGGTTGCCAAGGCAAAATCAGGAGGATTTGATAATTGACTGGTTTTAAGAGGAGAGGCAAAATGGATTGATGGAGGGAGAGCCTTTGTCTCAAGTCAAGAAGATCTGAGTTTCAGTTCAGCTTTTTAGGCATACATAACTTGTTGTGTGACCCTAGGCAAGTCACTTAACCTCTTAGTGCCCCCAAGAAACACTAAGATTATAACTTAGTAGAGATTTCTTAATTCAATGAAATCTAAGGCCTGGTTTATTTTTTTTTTTAAGTGAGGAAATGGGATGAAAGAAAGGAAACCTGTCAAGAGATGGGAGGCTTTGTGAATAAATGAATGAGCGAATGAAAAGAATCCTGCTAAGACATAAAGTCAAGAGGAGTAGTATTTCCCACCATTAGGAAGATAGGGGTTAGTCAGAGAACTTATTTTGACAAGATTCTACTGAGAGTGCCTGGCAGTCACTAGCACCAAACTACTTAAATATGTTCTCTCTGCCCTCATCCAACTGAACTGCATGTCATATACACAGCCCTTTTCTTGATTGCCCTCCACTCCTGAGACCACCTTCTCTCATCAACAGGCCTAGAAGATTACAAACTCACCGTACATCCCAAATGACTTTCATCACAAGGGCAAAGTGGATTGGTTTAAGATTCTATTTTCCTTTCTTGGTTTGTTGTTCTGAAACCTACAAAATGGAGACTGATTTAAAACTGAAAGCAACTTAGAGAGCCTAGGCCTCTCCGCTACTCAATCTATTTAACTTAAAATCAAACTCTCGGCGGGGAGCGTTGGTGGTATAGTGGCGAGCATAGCTGCCTTCCAAGCAGTTGACCCGGGTTCGATTCCCGGCTAACGCATCTTGCAGTTTCAACGACTGCGATTTTGTTTTCAGTGGAGTTGGCGCCACAGCGAGAGGAGTCTATTTTTAGTTTTGACTACTTTTAGGGCTAAACAAACAACTTCAGGCAGAGAAAATTCCTGTGCACAGTGTTCCCAGCCGAAGAATTGTCTGATCGTCGTTCCCTCAGACAGTTGCTATTAATTATACCCAAAGAAAGACCTTGCTTTTCAAAAGACAACAATAAACCGAACAGAACCGCCCGGGATTGGTGTGTGGAAGGTGTTACTCAGACAGTTGCAAAAAAGAAACAGATGAGATATATTTTTTAAACTGAACAGAGGCTGGTTGATACAGTTTTCAAATAAGATTGACAGTCCAAGAAAAGAAAAAGCACACCGTCGAGTACAGAGAAAACACTGTGTAGCGGAACGCTGGGCCAGCATTCAAGCATCTATTTCATCCAGCGAGCTGCTCTCTCCACAAGTGCAGATCGCAACCCCTCTGAAACAAGTAGACTGTCTTCCAGAGTCTTTGGCTGAAAAATTAATCATCTTGCAGTCAATTTGGTGATGAATCTCTCTGAATTTACTAGGTTGTCTTCCGTTGCCGATACCTTTCCAGCTTAGCAGGATCTGCCAGTGGGCAGCACACATGGCTATAGATTTATAGAATTTAGGAACATTTAACTCTGTAATGAGAGGCTGGAATAGTTAATAAAACTTTTTTTTTTCTTTCAGGAGATTAAAAAAAACTATTTAGGAAGGAAATATATACTAGTCAAAAGGTATGAAGAACACTGACAAAGTGTATTATCCTAAAGTGGTAACCATTCATTCAGGGAGAACGCAGTGAAAGAGAAGCATTTCTGTTTCTTCCACTGGGGAAAGTTGGATTTTCTAATTATGTTGAATCATAACGTCATTCGAGGAGATTTATTTCTTTTCATCCTGTCCCAGATAAGAAGAATATAGAGAATGAAATATTACTATGTATTGGAAGAGGGAAAAGAGAGAAGCTGACACATGAACCATGCTAGTTTTAGGTGAAAGAATTCTAAATCTATCACGAAATGAAAATTCCCAAGCCCCGACTTTGCCCAAGATGACAGCCAAGATGGGGAATTTAGATGGGAGCCAGGATCTGAACCAGAGAGGAACTTGTCAGGTGAAAAGCAGAAGAGGGTCTACTCTGGGTTGGTGAAAAGGACCATTTAGGTCTTAGTTCATGGTCAGGCAGGTCTGAAGATCTAGTTCTTCATTTTACGGCGTGGTCTAGAAGCCAAAGTCAGTACTGCATATGGGGTTTTCGTAGAAAGAAAAGGAATATTTTGCAAGATAACATCTGTTTATGACTTTTTAGAAAAAGGATTTAGTGATAGGGATCGGAGAAGAAAAGAACAGGGACAAATGAAAGGAGGGAAAGGACTTCTCTCCCCCCCCCACCCCCCTTTTTTAAAAATAGAAGGCTACTTTAAATCCTGGTGAAAGACTGTCTTCGCAGGCGGAAACTACGTCTCCTCTATTAGCGAGCCGTGATCGTATAGTGGTTAGTACTCTGCGTTGTGGCCGCAGCAACCTCGGTTCGAATCCGAGTCACGGCAAGGGGAATTGGCATTTGATTATGGCAAAGGGCCATAATCTTCCCTTTCCCAGTGTGAACTCAATCAAATTTTTATCGACCCCCATGGATGCTTTGGGTACTCGTAGCTTGCAGTGAAGCGTACACTGCGCTGTCGGCCTCCAAGTTTTAGAATGTGGTTGGGAATAGTAAGTAAAAACTCCCTTTTATACCGTCTTAAGGTTTGTTACAAGAAGACCAATACACTTGGGGAAAAGCAAATTACAAGGCAGCAGCTGTTTGAGGTTCAGGTAGAGAGAGACCGGGGCAGTGAGATTCAGAGCGGCAAGAAACTACAGTCGACATGTAGAATTATACTCGGGGAGACTGAAAGTATCGAGTTGGTTTTTGCAGATTAATTTTCTGAGTTCCCGGTCGTTCTTATTCTTTTTCTTTTGCTGATTCTTGTATCAAAGCACTGAGCACAATGCCTGGTACACGGTAAACGTTTAATAAATGTTTGTTTTCTGACTACCTGTCTGCTCTGGAAACTGCTTCAAGGAAAGAACCTTTTAAAAAGTAGTAAAAAGCTTTAGGTCATTTTAATGATAATTAGCCCCACGAGGGAGAATCCTCACCAGTGAGAAAATTTTCCTTCGGTAAATTAGAAACTTCACTTGGGGTTGGGCCCAGGAATTTCAGCTACATTCTTCTCTAGGGTCTCTCAGCTGTTTTAACCCCGTGGAAGCAGCGTCCCTCCTTAGCTCCCAAGTCCTTATCAAAAGCTAACTGAAAGATTCACTGAGAGCTGAACCTGGACCAGGGTAAGCAGAATTATTTGGGAGACTCTGGCCCCAGGGGTCTGTGTTGGTATTTCCCGTCCCCTTAGCTCCGTTGCAACGAATGCTTGGCCAGTCCGGGACCCAGGAGAAGAACGAATGTCTTTGGAGGTCGGTGTCATTAGCGAGGGTGAAGCCTGCAAGCACTCAGAGCCCTTCAGGACTCTGGCCAGTTTCCTCCGAGCCCTTAACTCCTTCTTCCTGCCTCTGGTTAGTCTTCTGGCAGAGACCTGTTAGGCAGCTCAGGAGTAAGGACTGCAGTGAGTGACCCAAGTCCGGAGAACCGCAAAACTTCCCACTTCGTTCACCACGAGAAAGGCAATCGCATCAGCCCTTCTCCAGCTCTCCCTTCTCCCAAGAAGAAGCCCTTGTGACAGTGCTGCACAGTTCTAACGCCCCATTTAGTGCCTGAGAATACACAGAAAGAGGAAGTGAGAAGGTTGGTGATAGCAGCGGGAGGTGGCAAGAAAAGTAATGAGACAGAACGAACCCAGTTATAGAGAATTCATTAAGTATGGGGTGTAGAACCGTCCTTTAGTCCAGGTTCAGCGCTCCCCTCTCCTCCTCCTCAGATACTTTGGCTCATTAAAGTGCGAAGACCCAGGAAATCCTATTGGAATTTTTCGTAATCGGGGAAACATGATAACCAAAGCCTTCACGGACCGGCATCATTCACTTTACATCCTGTTCAATCTGAATAATTTAAAAACTTTCCATCAAATGACTACATTGTCCCATATTTTTCTTTTTTCTTCATGAATCGCAAAGTGGGAACTTCATTAACTTGTCGCCCGGCTAGCTCAGTCGGTAGAGCATGAGACTCTTAATCTCAGGGTCGTGGGTTCGAGCCCCACGTTGGGCGCGAAGAGTTGCTTTTCCAAAATCAACGTTTTCTTTTGTGGTGGCACAAATTGAATGCAACTTAAACCTCTAGTAGCGCGAGGCGTTGTGGTAGGTTCCAAGGATACTTGAAAGGATCTGTGAGCCCCTGTATGTGGGTTCCCCCTCCGGTGATTCAGATCGCCAGTGCTCTATGGGCTCCAATTCTGTGCTTCCTTTGTTCCGGTGCTTCTGTTACCTCAGCCCCCTATCTCCCCTCCGTCCCCCCCAATTGCTGGAGAGTGGAAGCTTGCTCTTGTACGTCCGTGGCTACTAAGGTTCTGTGTGTAACAAAGGCAAAATCCGACTGCCATTAAGTAGCTTACTTTAGTCCTGGGGATGGGGAAGGATACAGCATGTACCTGTAGAAAAGAGACTTGGGAACGTGCACTTGGATCGAGCGTTGAAAAAAGATTTTTGCTGGCGGGAAGTTTTTCTCTGTCGTAGTTACTGGACGACATCAGCTCAGAAAACGAAAGCAGTCTCTAAGAACTGGAAGCCGGAGGGCTATTTACTACTTCCGGCCAAGCTGCAGTAACACTTAGGGAAACGAGTTTTGTGGGAGTGGGCTAAGGACAGCGAAGGTCGAGGGCTCTGCAATAAACCCATAGCAGGCCATGGCCACTGGGAGGTGCTGTTAACCTTTCTCTTCTCGAAAACTCAAGTCTTCACCTTCTCTTCAAAGGAATGAAGAGGAAAACAGGAAGCCAGGAAATTTAGGGTGTAGTCTTAGGGCTAATCAAGCTTTTATCAGACTGGGGTATTTGGCAGCGTTGTTTCTTTTGGGGACCTATGAGACTTTAGCTAGAAGTCCCACCTCACCATCACAATTTATATTCATATGGACCCCGCTTTACTCTTTCTGGGATTTTATCTCTACAAAATTCCTGCACAAGGGCCTAGCTTAGGAGAGCACAGGATTGAAGGAAACCAGGGAAGAAAGAAGGCAACAAACTGAATATGAAAGAATTCTAGGCAATGATTTTCCACAGTTGAAGGTTGTGCTCCTGTTCTGGCTCAGCGCCTCTCAATTATACTGTATCCCAAAATGCATTTAATGTTATCCTTAAAATATTAAGAAATCCCAGTTTCTATGGGTAGCTTTTTTCTTAACGGTCAGAATGTGGGAATGAGTCTTATAAGTGATACCAGGGCTTTTTAACGAGGTGGTGCAGTGAGTAGAGCGCAGATCACAGTCAGAATCTTGTACATTCCAGTTGGGCTTCAGACCCAAGCTGTGTGATTCAATATAGAAACCTTAATTTTCTCATTTGTAAAGTGGGGATATAATAGTGGCATTGATCTCCCAGGTTTCTTTGAAGGATAATATATATGTTGCTATGTAGCTATGATTTTTCTCTCGGGTTAATTCTCATTTTTTTAAGGTTACATTTATAAGAGGAACACCTTTCCATACCAGATTCAGTGTCTACTACAAGCTGTGTCCAAGTAAGATAATCAACACTGTGATTTTAACAAAATTTTTATAAATACCCAGACTGTCCTGAAAGCAAAATCTTTTTGTGTTGACACACATGATTTGTAATGCAGTTTTGGTCTGTTTCTTAAACCAGCGATTGCCAAACGTTTTTTCATCCCTGAACTCCTGTCAGTTAAAAAAAAAATTCAGAGCACAGTTTAATCTCCTACCTTGGTACTTAAACTCAAGCGTTTGATGGAGGACCGCTTCAGCCTCATTTCTCTTCCTAGGGTACTCCTCCAAGAGCCACACTCTTCCAGTACTGACCAGTGTGTTTCATATGAATAGTCAGTTAGGAGAAACAATTAGCTTAGGACAAGGGCATTTTCTAAAATGGCACAGTAAAAACTATAGCCTCAAACTATTCTTTCCCATAAACTTGAGTACACTCTCCCATCAATACACACTACATCTTTGGGAAGAACAGATCACGCTCCTTGAAGGAGATCGTAGATTGAAGTAACTATTTCTCTGTATCTTTGTCTGGAGAATATGTTCTGCTGGGATCTCTCCTGCCTGGACTCTTTTAAGACTGGTGGTTGGAGTACCTTCTGAGTGGATAGCTCCAATGCTGGAGTTCACGTCTGAAGAGGATGAAGAGTGACGAATATTTACATCCCCTTCTCTCCTTTGCCCCCAGGTGAAGAGTTGAGTTCTTCCCGTATCGCAGGCTTTGATAGTCTATAAATATTTATTAAGTGCCCACCATCTACCAGCCTTTGTGCTAATTGCTAAGGATACAAATAAAGACAAAAGACAGTCCCAGCCCTTGAACAGCTCACAGTCTAATGGGGGAGACAGCAGTACAAACAACTATGTGCAAACAAGCCTTTCCTCTTCCCCCTCTGTCTCTCCTTTCCTCCCTCTCCCTCTTCCTCCTCCTCTCCCTCCCTTTCTTAGTCTTGTCTTTATATCTCCAAGGATTGACCCCCTTCCACCAAAGACCTGTTCCACAAATGAGAGTCTATTAGACAAGATAGAGTGAGTGAACTTTCCAACTGGGGACACAATAACTCAGTTCAACCCAAGTGGAAATTCAGTTGAGATTTAACTGTATGTGACAACAACCAAATCATTTACTCTTTCAGTATTTATAACTACATGAAACTACAAGTTGTTGCGGTAGATTAGAGAAGATGTTTGTAAGAGAAGTTATTAGCAAGTAAGTAGTCGTGGCCGAGTGGTTAAGGCGATGGACTAGAAATCCACTGGGGTCTCCCCGCGCAGGTTCGAATCCTGCCGACTACGTCTTAATATGACGCATTTTGAAAACAACCAAGGGTGTCCCAGAGAGTGTTGCAAAACTGTATTTAAAAATAGGTGGCTAAATTCAAGGTAAAAGAGGTATTTCATGAGTACTTACTTAATTGAATAAAGTACCTCACCTGGTGAAATTGCGTTCTTTACCGCCTTCCGGAGACAGTGAGAGAAGATAAAGCTACTAGAACAGTATCTTTTCTTTCACTACCTCTGAGGGATCCATAAGACTAAAGGTCCTGGCTCTCAACTAGCGCTAGCAATTATTATCAGACTACAACAGTAGCTATATTGCTGCTTATTCAAGTTTTCCTGTCAATGTACACTTGTGGTGTGTGTGTAGAGGAACTAAGTGGATTACATTGAACACTGATTTTCCATATAGTCCTCCCCTCTTCAGAGCCAAATAAAAACTTGAAGTGATTCTCCCCAGAGATGCAGAGCTGCAGGTAAAACGAGGACAACAACAACAAGAGAGAACAAAACTAAAACAAAAATAGACACCTTATTTTTTTAGAAGCCAGGCTTCCCAGTATTGAACCTGGTCCATTCTGGTATGGGTCTAGAGCTAGTGGGGGTAGGAAAAGGCAAATGTCTGGGACCCATTGGCCCAGAAACGATGGTAAGTCATCATTGCATAAATAATCTATACAAATACACTGTTGCAATAAAGGAAAAAAGATGGGAAGAAAGGGGAAACAGTCACTATAAGGGAGGAAATCCTTGTCGGAGTCCAAATACTTTAAGCAACAGGACCAGAGAACTCTGAATGACTAACACAGGTCAGTACTTTCTCTGCAACTAAGTGACTTGCTCAGGGTCACATAGCCCCTAGGTGTCAGATGGAAGACTACAACTAACGTTGCTTGTCTGTGTCTTACTTTTCCTTAACTTGGCTCTCCTCCCCCTCATAAATGTGTGTATGTAGATAGCCACCAGGAGGAGTGCCTGAGCAAAGAGAGGGCAGGAGCCCAAGTCCTGACAAGTAGTCAGTTGTGGCCTGCATGAAACACAGCTCAGGATTGTGCAAATTGCTTCACCTCTGTAGTTCCTGATCTTTCAGGTTAAGCAGCTCCAAGGGAAGCCTATAGCCTCAATATACACTCAGGCAAATTCAAGAGATTTCTTGTTTCCTGTTTATTTATGTTCTTCTAGGTATGTCTAATGTTCCAATAATATTGAATGTATTTGCTAATAAATGACTAAATCTCTCCCTACTCCTAAATTGCATTGAAGGGAAAATATCCCTTCTTCTTTTAAGGTTTTTTCTTGTATGTCCCTCCTCCCATCCCTTTCAATAAGCAAGCTAATCTGGTTGATGGCTAGCTAGCAAGTCTTTATAATGATAAAGTATAAAATAAATTGAAAGTAAACAGTGAGAAAATAACTTGCCCAAAAGAGAGGAGACACCTCCCTCCCCCGCATTCTTTTGAATTGGGAGGGGAAAAGTAGGAAGTGAAAGACTGACTGACAGATGGTATGGTATTCTGTTCTGGAGAGAAGGAGAAAGATGTCAGGGCTGTCATGAACTGTATTGCTGTTTTTCATCAGCCCCATGGCCTGTTGGTTACTGTCTGCTCTTCCTGGAACATATGTGATCAGAACCTTGTCCTTCTTGGCTTGCAGTTTTGTCTGTCTGTCACTCTGCTCTGCTTGTCTCCTTGCCTTGGTTCCACATGGCTCACTCAATTCTTTGAGTTCTTTGTTCAGACAATCCCAGATAGAGTCCTGACTTTTAGGCTCTATACCAGTTGTTAATTTTTCCACCGTGGCTGCTGCTCCTTGCTCACCTTCCCTCTTCTTCCTTCACTAGCAAAATAGTCTTCAGCCAGTATGCTTTCCCTTTAGCTTCTTTTTGGAAGTCTGTTCATGGTCAAGAATGTAATCAAAAGAGTTGGGTATGATCAGTCTGGTGTACACGCAGATATTAATGGTAATGATTCTAGGGAAAGGGCAGGAACAGGGGTATCAGAAAAGGCCAAAGGTAAGGAGACCTTTAATTTATCCACCAAAGAGTACTAACTAAATGTCCTGAAAGGATTATGATGATTCACATAAGAGAAGGAGACAACTAGGCTCAGTGGTTAAGAGCACTTAACTCCAGGCCTGGAGTTAAGAAGAGCCAAGTTCACATCCAGTTTCAGACACTTATTAGCTTCATAACCCTGAGAAAACTGAGGCATAGACAGAGGGGAAGTGACTTGCCCAGGGACACACAGATAATAAATGCCTGAGAGTGGATTTGAACTCAAGTTTTCCTGACTCCAGGCCCAGCAAGTTATATGCATTGTACAAGCTAGCGTAATGGGAGTCTGGTGCATACCCAGACCCCATCAGCTTGCCTGGCTGATGCAACCACTCCAGGAGGCTAATGCTTAGGAGATATTTTGAGGAAAATCATGATGATATATGAAGAATTTGTATGATCAAAACTGAGACTGTGTATATGCCAGTCCCCCATTACATAATACATGTCTGAAATATGTATATGTATTCGGATTAATACTCCAAAGGTGCACCCTGTGTAGGATTTATGTGATGTATTACATACCAAACTCCAATCTTTCAAGCCATATACAACTGGACTCCCTCACCTTATTCATTCTTAACTCCAGATTAAGGCGCTCAAGCACTCAAATACATTTCCTCATAAATTACTAAAATGCCAACATGTCTTTCAATAATTTGTCAATTAGTTTTGAACTCCTCTAGTGGTTTACTAAATATAAAATGAATCAAAGAGACAAAATTTCTGCTCATCTCTTTATAAAGCCCCTTAATTTCCTAGGCTTAAATAAACACCTAAGTCTATACAATTAATTAGCTACAGTGAACAAGAAGACGTAATTATTTACACCATTGACCGTGTGAGAGAGATAACCAGTCACCTCTGTCCATTACTGTTAATGCTGATTTCTCAGTTCTGGAAACACAACCCTACTATTGTAGTGTGCCAGTTACAATCTTTTCTCAAGAATTCTCTTCGTGTAGAAAATGTTATCCACATGTAGAGAAAGAACTGCAGAGTCTGAATGCAGATGGAAACATACTATTCTCTCTCTTTTTTCTTTCTTTCTTGTGGTTTTACTCTTTGGTTCTGATTCTTCTTTATCACATAACTAATGTGGAAATATGTTTAATATGACTGTACATGTATAGCCTATATAAGATTGCATGCACTCTTGGGGAGAGGGGAGGAGAGGGAGGGAGGAATTTAGAAGTCAAAAATCTCATAAAAGTGAATGTTGAAAACTAAAAATAAATAGTAAAGATATTTAAAAAAAAGAATTCCCCTGTTTCTTCAAAAGATAAATAGCTAAATCATTTCTCTCAGGAAAGTCTTGTTTCCTTGTTTCTCATTTACTATCTCTCCGATCAGGACAGAATAACATTTAAAGTTCGAGTGTCCTTACAGACTTCTCATAGATTAAGCTGTAATTTCTCCAGATTCCATTCCCACTTAAACATACAGTAACGACATCTGGTCTCTGAAACATTGCATATGTATGTATATATGTATGTATTTGCATAGCCGCTTTGCGTAGTGATTCACTCAAAGAACAATGAGTGATTGCTGAAGGTAAAGAAAGGGAAATGAGACAGGAATGCTATGGTGCCAGCTTGAACAGGCTTTCCAGCTTAAGTTTAAAATTCGGGGTGAATATTTCCATCTCCGAAAAAAAAAAAAACAAGCAAACTGCTACAAGTGAGGCTTGCTTTGTTGTTTTGTGTCCACAATGACGAAAGTAAGAGCAAAAATGTTAGTAATGCAGGTTACGCTTATAAGCACCTTGTTCATAAATTCTGCCTTTCCCCACCCCTCCCCATCCCTTAACTCTTGGAGCTGCTACCCTTACAGTTAGGTTGTGACCAGGTCTGGGTTTGAAAACCATTTTTGCTGCTTTCATTCTCTTTCTGGCGTCACATTTATAATGGTCTCCCTTTGCCCACTCTCCCTGCCTCACCACTTTTATAGAGTTTACAAAAAGCTTTGCCAAATTAGGCCGGTTCTTTTTATATCCTTAAAATACAGGAATTATCCTCTCCATTTTCTAGATGATCAGAGTGGAGCTAAACCGAAGGGTAAAAGCACATAAATGAACAGAAAGAAGGTTCGAAAGAAGCCCAGACAAGCAGGATAGCTTTGAGAGGTGAGGCTGTATTTGGATATTTAAGAGGAAAATTGAACATAACAGAGATGTCGAGTTTTCGGCGCAACCTTCTTTTTCTGTTTTACTCTGCATACGGGAAATGCCCTCAGAAGAGAGACAGGAATCCCGATTTCTTGAAACTTAATAGTGTTTTTAGTTCCAGAACTCTAAAATACTTGGCCCGTACGGGGATCGAACCCGCGACCTTGGCGTTATTAGCACCACGCTCTAACCAACTGAGCTAACCGGCCCCCGCGAATAAGAGGTTGAAAGTTGGATATAAAGAGAAAGAATATATGTCTGACCACTAAGTATAATTGTGTGTTGTTAATATTCTCGATGGTATCAACTGATCATACCTAGAGTAAGACTCTGGGTTGTCCCCTCCAGGCTCGGCTAAGCGCAGAACGGTTCCAAGAAGTGCCGCGGAAAACAGAAGTCTCTCCTGCTTGTATTCCAACTACTTTCCAGACTGGTCCCTGCCCTGCCTTAGGGGAACAGCCAACTAGGTCTGGAAGCCGAATCGCCCCATTCCACAACCACCTCATGAGGGTCGCCCCCCGTGCACACTTGCAGAAAACACCACACCGATCCCCAGCCCGCGCCTACTCACGCTCTCGTCCAGAGGCCAGCTCTCCTGGGCACCCGGCACCCCACCCCCACAGCCTAGAGTACTTTAAGTCAGTTCCACGACTTCTGCTGCCGAGCTCAAGCACCACTGGCAGCTCCAGCCCTGCTGTGGAGAAGTCAAAGGCCAGGCCTGGGAAAGACAGAGACAAGAGACAGAGACAGAGACAGAGACAGAGACAGAGACAGAGACAGAGACAGAGACAGAGAAATGGTTCTCAAATCGAAGAGGAGCCCTGGGAAATGTTCAAGAATACAGATTTTAGAGGAGAGGTGACCATGAAATTAGGAAGTAACAGAGACAGTGAGAGAACAAGACAAAGAGAGGGAGAGACAGACAAAAATACAGTCAGAGACAAAGTAAGAGAGTGAGAGAGATGGAGAGGGAGGTGACAGAGATACAAGGAGAGAGAGAGACAGAGACTCACAGAGAGACAGAGAGAATCCCATATGGCCTGACCCTAGGTTTGTGACCCTGGGCCAGTCATTTAACTTGTTTACACTTGAAGCAAAGGCTGCACCAAGCACCAAATGATAACCAATAGGTCAATGAGTCCAGAGAACCAGTTTCAGCTACTGTATACAGCATTTGAATCCAAAAGTAAAAGGGGTACAGTGGAATTTTACAGAGACATTTGTGGGAAGACAATGAATAGATGAATTAATAGCAGAGATGGAATGGATTAAATTTGGACCTTATTAACTTTGGAAGGTTGGAAGAACCACTAAAGTCCATAACAATCTGGAGATAGTCACAGCAGTTGAGCCTAGTGCAGAGCCAAACCAGCTTGACTTAGCCCAGCAATAAATCAATCCAACATCCAAGACATGAGTGACTGAGGGACTGCATAGGTCCCCCACTCAGAAATGGACTTGGAGGGTAATGTTTTGTAATCATCACTTTATAATTAGGTTCACTTTTCCAAAGACCACTTTGGGAAAACTGTCTTGTTTTGAGGGAATTGGGGAGTATTTTTCTTCCTGATATACATTTAATAAATATCCCTTTGTAAAAGCTAGTTGGGGCAGAGGTGGCAATGGATAGAGCACCAGCCCTGAAATCAGGAGGACCTGAACTCAAATTTCACCTCAGACATTTGATGATTTACTAACTTTGTGACCCTGGGCAAGTCACTTGACCTAGATTGCCTCACCCCGCCCCCCCTCCCCCAAAGGAAAAGCTAGTTGATGTAAATTGGTTAATCATATTGGAGAGATATTACCTGGTGAATGATCCTGGAGCAAACACACCAGAATGGGAACTTGTAAGTGATCACGTCAGACCATTACTCAAGATCAGAAGTTCAGTGGCTGAGGTACTAGTGCAAGTGGAGTTAGAAGAGTGAACACCAGAGACTGACTATGCATATGTAGGTGCTCCTCTGATGTAAACCTTGAGCCCTTTACACCTAGACTGCTGGAAGGATTCTTATTATTAGATTCTCTAGCTTTCAGAATGACTTAGAGAAAAAAAAACTATTTCCCACCTGTTGCAACTTAAGTTAAAAACTAACAGTTAGTTTTCCATGTGTTTCCTTACAAATCTAACCAATTCAATCCAATCAACATCTATTTAGCACCTACTATGTGCCAGTCTCTGTGATAAGTGCTGAGGATACAATTAATAAAATATGACCATAGGAGAAAGCTTTCCTGATAGCCTAGAAAGCCTGAATAGGCAAACCCATGTGCTTTATCTCTTTTGGGAACCTCCCAAATGTTCAAGTGGTCAAGCCTTACTTGATAAATCCTTACTTGATTTCTTATAAAACTGAGCCTGCTTGTCCTTTTGTGGGGGAAATTTGAAATTTAATTCAGACTACTATGGCAGTGGTAGACATTCTTTTGGGAAGTTTTGGGTACCTTTTAGTATAAGAACCAAGAGGAAAATTTCCTGGAACTCCAAGAGGATTGTCTATGATGTAATGACCCCTAGAGAAATTTTGATGTGCCTTATGTAAAAAATGAATATATCTGAATCTTCTTCAGGATTTCTTTTGGGTTTCAGGGATCTCTGGAAACAATTTTGAGTGTCTTATGCTATTTGAAGGACCCACAGGATTTTGGTGTGCCCCAATGAGAAAAGGAACACCTTCAGATTTTGTCTAGGTTACTAATTGGATTCCCTATATGTTTTAGGGATTCTTGGAGGAAAAAAAAGAGCATGCTCTCTGTGGTTGTAAGACCCCATAAGAACTTTATAACTCTAAATCCAATTTGTGAGTGTGATTGGGGCTTGGGGGAGGAGTGGTGGGTGGCCCTTAGTTGAAAACAGAGAGGGTAAATGTCCTAATCACTGACTGGCTGACCTGTGTTCTCTCAGTGGCAGACTTGTCCTTGCCAATAAACCAGCACAGGAGACAGACACAGGAACAGTTGTAGTTTATTACACTTGGAGGGAAGGCTACACTGAATCATAACCAATAGGTCAATGAGTCCAGAGAACCAATTTCAGCTACTGTATACAGGATCTGAATTCAAAAGCAGGATGGCTTCAGTAGAATTTTACTGAAATGTGTGGGAAGATAAGGATGTTCCTAACAGGAAACACCCATATCAGAAAACAGCAGAAAGGGAAGGTACTGATATGTATATCAGAAAGAGTAGTGAACTAGCTAGTTAAAAGAGGAGCTGAGAGTGATATTTTAGACTTGTTATGGTAGACTTCAGCAAGGTATATGACATGTCATATTGTGCAGAAGGAAGATCAAGGGGGAGTCCTAGTGAGAGATTTTCTCATCACTCCTGAGTCACAGTGTAGAAATCTAGAATTAGGACCACTGACCCCAGAGAGTGAAGTAAAATGACAGGTCAGTTCATCTTGTTATTTTTCTTGGCAATCTCCTTCTGGCTTTCTCCTGTGCTTGGGGAGCCATATCCTGGACCAGTCCCCTTCCCCCTGACTTTTTTTTTAGCCATCTGACCTTGCAATAAAACCTCTTACTTCTCTAATCATACTTTTGCTTGCCACATGAACATAGGTGAGCCTTCTGAGATCTCACAGGGTATAACATCAACACCTGCTACAAGACTGGACCTTAAGGGATGAGCTTGAACAGTTTAATTGACTTCTCCTTCAATGGACCTCTTTCCAACCATGGATACTCTGCTGAATCCATTCCTTATTGGTTTACTTAACCCCACACCCTCACACTGTCCTCATCCCAGTGATTTTGAACAAATCTTTGCTCCCTCTTGATGACACAGCATCCTAGACCACACTTTCCAGTATCGGTTTGATTTTCACTCATACCCTTCCCCCCTCCAATGATCATGATGGAGAAATTGGAATATTCCTTGCTTCCTGTTATCAGTTCTAGGCACTTCCTTAACTACTATCACTCAGAAAACATCTCTTCCTTCAGTGTTTATACCATATAGATTTATCACTCAATCCAGTTCTGAGTGGTAATTATCTATCCATCTTTAGAACACTCTCCTTCCTCTATTATTTCAGTTGGATCACAGTCTTTCTTTTCCACTCCAACTCCTACCTCCTAGGAGACTTCAGTATACATACATACATACAATATATACATACACACATATATACACATGCATATATACATATATATAGATAGAGATATATATTTCTCCCCCATATATATATATATACATACACACATACATACACACACATATACACACACATGTATACTCCCTTAGTTGCCCTAATTTCCTACTTCTTCAACTTACTCCACCATTTCACCATACCACCTCAAGTACAAATAGATATGTCCATGACCTTGATCTTAACAGCGCCCATTACATTGTGAGCTCCTCGAGGGAAAGAACTGTCTTTTGTCTTTCTTTGTATCCTTAGTGCCTGGCACAAAACCAGTACTTAATCAATGCTGTTGACTGATTGATGCACAAATTTTACAGTCTGTTCACAAACTCTGAAATTCCTTTACCTAATCATTGTATTTTATCATTCCATCTTTCCCTGTGCTTTATGACTCCTAATCCTAATCTTCATTGTAATCCCTAATACCTTCATCCCTCCATTCTTTCCCAGGTCTGCATCACTTTGCTGGCTACACTCTCCTACCTTCCTTACCTTGAGCACTTATTGAATCAGTTCAATGCTACAGACAAATTCTTTGCTCACTCGTCCTACTGCCAATTACAACTAGCTAAGTCCCAATCTTAGATTACTTCATTTGCTTCCTTTAATGGAGCTCTTATCAACTACTGAACTTTCTTTCTCCTGCTCCTGAAGGAAGTTGGAAAAAATCAAGAACCTGTGCTGATTGAGTTCACTATACATTTATGTTACATAATTTCAAGTGGGTCCTCAGTATGCCAAGGCAATTTCATACCTTCCTAATTGATTTTCTATCTCAGTGACCACAGTAGCCACTTCAAATCTTTTCATCTTTCCTCAAGTTTTTCATGGCACTCCTCTTCCCCTTTAAGCTGAGAGCCTTGATACATATTTCAATTTTTTTTAAAATGAGGCTGTTGTCTGAGAATTCCCTCGTTTCCTCTTCATCTCATATCATGCTAACATCTTCCTTCACTATGTTTTTCTTCACCCTGTTTCACAAGAAGAGTTGACTATTCCTTGCAGAAGCAAACCACTTGATCCCATCCTCTTCCTCCTTCTCCAGGACATTGTTCCCTTTATCATCCCATCCCCACCACATCTCTCTAATCTTCAATCACTTCCCATCTACTGGTTCCACCACAACCAACTTCATTAGGAATAGTAAGAGAAACGATCTTTGTATTTTGCTTTAAGATTTATAAAACAAGACACAAGTGAGACAATTAAAAGGCAGCTGTCGAACAGAGAGAGTGAAGTAAATAATTGTAAACCAGTATCTAATAATTCAGGTGACTGAAATGATGGGATTGGTTTTTGCATGGAGGTAATTATGTTTGACTGTCATGAAGTAACCAACTCAGTTATGAAATTTGAAAAATAGAGCAGAGATTTCAGGCCTAGTTCATGATATTAGGCTCTAAATTTCCCTGTAACCATCCCCTGGCATTGCTTGGAGAGGGAGATAGGAACAGAGGAATCCAGACCTAAGCCCCTTTTCTCTTTACCTCTTGTTTGTGGCTATTTAACTCATTAAGAAATAATGGGTCCAGAAGAACTCAAGTTCAGATCATAAAGCATGCTCAGTGGTCTTCCTTTATTTCTCTTGCTTATAATTTTTGCCCAATTTAGAAAGTGCTTGCAACTAGTCCTATAAGGCTGTTAAGTTTGGAGAACAAATATAAACGGTGGAAATGAGGCAGTCAATGATTTTCTGATTGCAGGGAGCAGAAAGCAGCTTTATGCTTAGTAATGAAGGTGAGAAAAGCTTATTAACTGCCTCTAGGTTCAGAACTGAGGGAAGGGAAAAGTCTCTGAGGGAAACTTTTTAACTAAGTTGAATTCAGTTCATGCCACAATGGAGTGGAAACAAATCCCACAGGAGTGATTTCCTAATCTATGGTTTCAGTTATCTTTCTGGGAAGGAAACAAGTATAGACAAAAAAGAACCAAAATCATCAAATTTTTGTAAATAATTTAATGATATACTTAGGAAGAAACAAAGTTGTTGCTTCCCACACTCCCCCCAACATGATGATGTGACGCATTTCTTCTTTGCCTATGGTTATTCCCTCAGTGGAGGAGTTTGAAATTCAGTTCAGTCTACTTTGCCAGTGGTAGACTTTTTTTTTTAAATACAAATTTGGTTCATTTCTCTATAGATTTGAAAAATAAGACCTTTATCAGAAAAACTTGCTGTCAAAATAGTAACCTATGAATGTAATATAAAAACAAAACATATTAATAAGACTTTAAAAAGAGTATCCTAGAGAATCAGCCAACTGATAAATGATGAAAGGATATGAATAGGCAGTTTCTCAAGGCAAGAAACTCAAGCTAGTTGTAGTCATATGAAAAAGTGTTCCAAATAATTAATTATTAGAAAAATGCAAATTAAAGTAACCAAGAGATTTCATCTCAAACCCCTTTGTGACTGGCAAAGTTGACAAAAAAATAAAATGATGTGTTGGACGGGCTGTGGGGAAAAAGTCACCCTGATAAACTGTAGGCAAAGCTGTGAATTGGTAATAGGCATTCTGGAAAACAATTTTTCACTATGCCCCCCAAAAGGTACTAAACTATGCATACACTTTAACTCAACTATACCACTACTAGGTCTGTGCCTAGTAGAAATCTATTAGTAGAGATCAAAGACAGAGAAAAGGGTCTTATTTGTACACAAATAATTATTTATTTTTTAATCGTATTTTATTTTTCCCAATTATATGTCAAGAAAATTTTTAGCATTCATTTTTAAAGATTTTGAGTTTTTACAAGATTTTGAGCAATTTGGTATAGGTTATATATGTGTAATTATGCAAAACATATTTCCATATTGGTTACAGTTGTGACAGGAATAAAGGAATAAAAAAGAAATAAAGATCAAAAGGAATTTTAAAAACATTAAAAAATCAGTAACAAGTGAAAATCAAATAAGTGAAAAAAGTATGCTTCAATCTGCACTGAGTCCATCAGTTTTTTATTTGAATGTGGATAGTATTTTCCTTCATGCTTTGTTCCTTTCCTTTGTTCTTGTCTTGGATCATTGTGTTGCTGAGAACAGCAAAACCATTTATAGTTGATCATCACACAACGTTGCTGATACTGTATACAAGTTTTCCTGGTTTTGCTCATTTCACTTTGCATCAGTTTGCAAAGTGTTTCCCCTTACAATTCTTATTGCACAACAGTATTTCATTACATTCATGTACCACAACTTGTTCAGTCATTCCCCAATTAATGGACATCTCTTCAATTTCCAATATTTTGCCACCACAAAAAAAAGATGGCTATAAATATTTTTACACATGTAGGTCTTTCCTCCTTCTTATGATCTCTTTGGGATACAGACCTAATAGCGGCTGAAAAGGTATGCACATCTTGGTCGCCCTTTGGGCATAGTTCCAAAATGCTTTCTAGAATGGTTGGATCAGTTTACAACTCTACCAACAGTGCAGTAGTGTCCCAATTTTCCCACATATTCTCCAACATTTGCCATTTTCCTTTGTTGTCATATTAGCCAATCTGGTAGATATGAGGTGGTACTTCAGAGTTGTTTTAATTTGCATTTCTCTAATCAAAAGTGATTTAGAGCACTTTTTCATGTGACTATACATATCTTTGATTTCTTCATCTGAAGACTGCCTGTTCATATCCTTTGATCATTTATCAATTGGGGAATGGTTTGCATTTTTATAAATTTGACTCAGTTCTCTATATATTTGAGAAATCAGGCCTTTAATCAGAGACACTTGATTGTTTTCCTTCCTTCTGCTTTCCTTCTCATCTTAGTTGCATTGGTTTTGTTTGTGCAAACAGTTTTTTCAAAATTATCTATTTTGTAATACTCTCTCTTGTTAGTCATGAATTCTTTCCTTCTCCATAGATCTTACAGGCAGACTATTCCTTGCTCTTCTAATTTTTTTATGGCGTCACCATTTATGTCTAAATCACATACTCATTTTGACCTTCTCTTGGTATGTGGTGTGAGATGCTGGTGTATACATAGTTTGAACCCTATTGTTTTCTGATTTTCTCAGCAATTTTTGTAAATAGTAAGTTCTTATCCCAAAGGCTGGTGTCTTTGGGTTTGTCAAACACTAGATTATGGTGGTCATTTACTACTGTATCTTGTGCACCTTATCTATTCCACTGATCCACCACTCTATTTCTTAGCCAGTACCAGACAGTGTATGAAAATATTTGTAGCAACTCTTTTGTAAACTAAATCGGTGCTTATCAACTGAAGAGTGGATGAATAAATTCTGTCATATGAATATAGTGGATAAGGTAGCTAAGTGGTGCAAATGATAGAGTGTTGTGCCTAAAATCAGGAAAATCTGAATTAAAATTCACCCTCAGACACTTACTACCTGTGGGATCTTAGGCAATTCATTTAATGTCTGTTTGTCTCAGTTTCCTCAATTGTAAGGTGGGGATAATAATAGCACCCATTTCCCAGGACTTTGGTGAGGATCAAAAGAGGCAATATTTGTAGAGTGTCTGGCACATGGTAGCTTATAATATAACATAACATAACGTAACATAATGTAACATAATGTAACGTAATATAACATAACATAATATAGTATAGCAACGTAACAATATAATATAATAATAATTATTATTGTGATATTAGACTACATTTAACTATTATACTATATTATTAGCATTATACTTATGGAGATTACAAAAGAAACAGTCTCAAGGAAACCCAGAAATATTTCTATGAATTGATGCAAAATAAAGTGAGCAACAAACCAGGAGAACCATTTATACAGTAAATAAAACATTGTACAAACTGACAGCCTTGAAACACTTGAGAACTCCTGTCAACAAAATAATCAGTTATGATTCCACAGAACTGATGATGAAATTACCTACACCTCTTGACTGAGAAATGGTGGACTGACATACAAAATGAGATACATATTTTTGGAAATGGTCAGTATGGAATTTATTTTGCTGGACTAAACCTATTTGTTACAGCGTTTTTTTTTTCTTTTTCCAGTGGTAGTGGTGGAGGGGAAGGGGGGGGTTGAAATGGAAAAGAATAAAATATTTGATAATCAGATGTTACTTGTAAAAAAAAAAAGGAACACTTATTGTAAAAAATAAGTAGATAGAGAAGTAGACGAGCACATACATTCTAAAATGAGAAAGTTGTACTAGATAACTTTCCGTTCTTACAATTTGAGGTTCCCCTCCAGCTCTAAGTGTATGATCCTATAATTTTTGCCTGAATATACATCAGAGTATTTTCTTTCATAGGGGAATTGAAAGACACCAAGCAGCCATCAGTGAACATCATGAAAAACTAAATTTAACTACATCTTTAAAAAAATAAATGATAAATTTTGCAATCAGCTGTTTGTTTGCAGACTTGTTAGCTGTCAACTGAAATAGTCCCTGACTTGGGAAAGCAGTTGTAACTGTTAAGTGAGAGAAGGTTTTGTTTTACTCGTACTTCCTGACTCCGTGATTTGTAAGCAAAGTGTTGTGTCAGGAGACAGCTGAGGGAAGTCTAAGGAGCTTATCCTTAGCCGCGGAAATAACTTTGAGAGAAAATTAATACGCAATTGTAAGTATCAGATTGAAATTTCTTTATAGGACTTATATTAAGACGTAGAAAGCGAAGTTCGAGGTGGCCGGTTAGCTCAGTTGGTTAGAGCGTGGTGCTAATAACGCCAAGGTCGCGGGTTCGATCCTCGTACGGGCCACTCAGTTTTAAAACCCATCTGTACGATTCATTTGAAAGATCTGTGCTTTGTCTCCACAATACCTCGGTTTATTGATGCTCGCATTTCAGATGGACTAGCTTCACTACCGTGGGAAATTAGGTATGCAATCCTTCCTCTGCTTTACTCCTCTGGGATTTCGGAGTCACGTTTTCTTTTACTTACGGTGCAGCAGAAAACAGAATGGTACCATTTGAGCAAATCTTTAGGGGAACAATGACAAATTTTGTAAAAAGTTTCTAATAATTATAGCTAATCAAATACAGTAGTGGACAGCGACTCTTCCAGTACATTGGAGGAAGGCTTCTGGCTCAAGTAGAGATTAGTTAGATTATGTAGTCTCTGAAATCACTTTATAGTTTACAGTTATATAGTTTATAATCAGAATCAGTGATTGTGAGCCAGTGTTGTGGGGGAGAAAGGGCAGGAAATGAAAATTTTATTGGAAGGATACAGTCATGTTTATATTCAAATTTCCCCCTTTGTATGGTGTCTCGAAGTCCAGATAAAGCCTTTGATACCAGTTGTGTGTTTCATTTTCCCCAGCTGTAAAATGGGAATAGTAAATAGCACCAATCCCCCAGGCCTTTTGTGATAATCAAGCAAGGCAACATTTTTAAAGTAAGATACACGCCACATTTATTGTTTGGTGGAACCTGACTTTTCCTGAGAACGTTTGGGGTTGGATAATGGAGCGGTTTGTTTATCACTCATCTTACAGATAAGGAAACTGAGGCAAACAAGGTTAAGTGACTTACCCAGGATCACACAGATAGTAAATGCCTCAGTTGGGTACTCTCTCTACTCCGTTACCCCTTTTTGACACATAGTAGAACCTTCGTAAAGAAATGCTTGTTTCCTTTCTTAATGACTATCCTTGATTCTTCAGACTATGCCACTATGCCTCAGTTGTAGTCTCCTCAGTCTGCTCCTTTGGGCCCCTTCTCCACTTGCAAAATTCTTCCTGGAACCACAGTTTTGGGGAAGGCTCTTGACTAGCCCTCCCTCGTGTTCTAGACTTAGTTGCCATGCCCCTATACAGCATCTTCCTTTCTCCTCCTCTTTTACATTTTCCCTTTTATAAGTTGTCTTCTCTTATTAGAATGTAAGCTACTTGAGGGCAGCGATCTTTCTTTTTTGGTTTTATTCATGTCACCAGTGATTAGCATAGTAACTGGCACTTAGGAAGCTCTTGAGAAATGCTTGATTCTCTGGCTGAGTCTATAATAGGTGTGTGTCCCTGGAGAGTGAATTGTAGGCAGGAGTGACTGATGTGGCCAGGGTGTCTGAAATGCTTGCTTGTGCATCAGCTCTGGAAAGTTCCCAGACACTGTAGTAGCCAAGGCCAGATTTCAGTTTCTCCTGACTTCCCTAGATCTGAAGTCAACAACTGTATGATTGGGGAAGGGTGGACAAATCACAGTCCACTCCCTGTTTTTAGACTTTTCCCTTTGCCAACTTATTTGAGGGGTTGAGACACCCATGGTCTTTCTCACACTGGAAGCTAGAGTCACTTATTGGCAGGAATTGAAAGGGGTGTGGTGGTTTTCCTGAGGTAATAGGAATAGGAGGTGGGTGAGGTTGTGAATGAAAATAGAGGGATGGAAGGAGAAGAAAAAGGTGGCTCATGAAGGTGCATTCAAAGAAAGACTGGAAAGAAGAATGGGTTTCCAGGTCTGCTCACAACAGTGGTGGTGGGACTTGGGGGGTGGCAGCCAGAAGTATGCTGTAACCATTCACCCTCTGGAGGGAGCCTATTGTAAAAATTTCAGTGTATTTACATTTAGGAAATCATCAAATGCTAGAAATTAGTGCTTGATATTTTTTGTTTGTTTGTTTTACTGATTTTCTAGACAAGAAAGTGTTGGAAAAAAACGGTAATAATGCAGGTTAGGTTTAAAAGTATGTTTTGCATACACCCCTCCCCCATTGTTAACCCTTTATCAGCACACCAAGAATTATGTCATTTCTTTTTCTTCATCATGAATGATCATTGAGCAATTTTTCCCCCCCAAGGAGAGTCACTAGGCATACACAGAGGAGCAGGAGAATTCGTACACGGAAGGCCTTCCAGTCTATTTAGGGTTGGAGGGGGCAGGACATTTTCCTAAAACACAAATAACAATAGGAAGGAGCCCTGTCTCGAAGGGTAACAAGATTTCTGCTCCCCTGTGGAGTCACCAGTTTTGTAACCCGGAAAACTCTGGCCTGAGGCAGAGAGATTCGGAGGAAATCCATAGCTGGGAAGTCTCGGCCAGCACCCTTCTGTGAGTATCAGGGATGGGGTGACCAGGTAGAGTAACGGATCGGGCGCTCTGAGATATGTATTATGAAAATTGGCTGAAGAAGAAGCTTCAGAGTAAGCCGCCTAAGAAGTGGAAAATTGAACTGATGTGGAGAGGGGAACAGAACGGAGTGAACGTTTCACAGGCAAGCAAGAGTTAAATGAAGGAAATTTTTTGTCTGAGACTTGTATCTGAGGTCGCTTCAGTCTTTACAATCTTTACAGAATTAGAAATGTGGGACTTTTGCTCACTGGAGATGTCTCTTGGAGCGAGTGGTGGCAAGAGGGTAAGAGTTCAGTGTTCAGTATTCCTCCCATATTTGCAACTCCCACAATTATATTTATATACAAATGTGTACATTTCTCACGGAGGTGAATTTTTCGGGAGGAAATAGTCCCCCCTGATGTATCTGGTTTCCGTAGTGTAGTGGTTATCACGTTCGCCTCACACGCGAAAGGTCCTCGGTTCGATTTTTATCCCTTGTTCGATTCCCCTAGAGAGCCACTACACCTTCCCCATCTCCTCAGGGATGCAAATGAATAACTTACTTCTCTTTGGAGGTTGGCAAATGCATTCTCGTATTGAAAGCACGTCTGCTTCCCTCATCACTCATGTTGCTGTCAGGGTTGCTACCAAAGTTTGTATCATTTCTCTCAGAAGTTGATAAAGATAAATGTCTGTGAGTGTATGTTGTTCCTTGTCCTTCCTTTTCAAAGAGGACTGGTGACGTTATGGGTGATGACTTACTCGTGAATTGGATTTAAGTGAGGCAGAATTGAGTAAAGTCATCACCCTCACTCTCTCTCAGTCATGTACGTCTGTCCAGTGACAGGACAAAATTCAAGACGACTGTTAACGGTCCGGGATGCAGTTAACGACCTTGGCGTCTTTGAAGTCTAACCAAGCTCTAAGCCATTCACAGCGCTTGTTTCAGCTGCATTCGTGGCCCTCCGAACAAATTGTTCTCATTGGCCCATTCATATGTTTGGGGTAGACATACCTCTAACTCACCAACAGGTTTGAGACCCCGCAGTTACCTTCAACCTGGTGTAGCCTGTTTGCCGAGACCGTTATACAGGGTGTGGCCACTGCACAGGCTACAGTTTCGTGTAGCCACAGGTCAGAGTTGGGTGACCGGTGGACACCAAAGGTAGATGAGCAGCCCTGAATAGGGATCGGAAAATCCTCACACCAGAGGTGCTAGTCCTCCTTGAACACCCCAGGCGTGAGAGGAATGGGACACACACATACACACACACACACAAACACATATATGTATACACATGTGTGTATTAAATGATGCATAACCTACCAAACCAAAGGGGCAAACTCCCATGTCCATCTTTGCATCGAAAGAGTTTGCGCCCTTTTTCTGGCGGGATAGGAAGATGACTAATTGCAACAAACGTTTGCCTCCCATATCTTGAGCCAGGTTCCTCAAGACTTGGTTTAGTGTTTTTAAAAACTATTTTAAATGATTATCCACGTGTAATATTTAATAACCAGATCACAGTTCATTTTGTATTTTATTTTGAACACCTCCGTTAGTGGTGCTGCCAGAGTAAGGATAGTTAGCTATCTCTTAACGTGCTTAGTTTTCTACGGGCTTCCCAGGAGGACTTGGTATACATTTCAAATCCTGTCAGTTGGAGTCTCCATTCCACCGCATTCTCCCTAATATCAACCACCCAGTGCCACTTAGTATCTCCCTTGTATCATCAATACACTCAGTGATTAGCGCAGTAGTATCATGTAATCAATTGAATGTCGGTTACCTTTTACAAAGGGATACTCATAGAGAAGATGGAGTAAGAACGGAGATACGCCCCCGCCCCCGTCCCCCCCCCCCAACACCAAGGAGCACATTCTCCCGTATATCTCCTCAGTCCCTGGGAAAACTGGACTCAGACTTTACTGGGATGCTACAAAACGTTGGGATCCGCCAAGTTTACTGCCGTTTCACAAGTGGCATAGTCCATGGGCTAAGTCACTGCTTCTAGAAACGAGTAGTTTCGCTGGATCAGGCAGTTAGTCATCTTGAAGGGACTTGATAACTCACAAACAAATGGTACCTGACACTTTCCTGACCTTTCCAAGGTCTCAAAGTCACGGTCTAATTCTTCAATCTCCAATATTCCACCAAGGCAGAAAAGAATAGATATGACATGTTCAATCTGATTGTATTTGTATAGCCTGCAGTCTTGCGAAGGGCAGAAGGGAGTAGAGGGAGAAAAAGACAAATTGGAACTCAAAATCTTATAAAAGTGAACGTTGAAAACTATCTTTATATGTATTTTGAAAAAATAAAAGATTAAGTGGGGGAGGGGCGGGATAGATACCACAAGAAAAGTAATACTAGGACCGTGGGCTCGTGGCTTCATGTGGACCTGGGTAGTCAGAGGAGACTGCTGGCGTCTTCCTACTTGGCTCACAGCAGCAATCGTTTCCTTGTGAAAATGAAGCCAGACAAGAAAGATTAGAGATGAGACTGAGACGGCGAGAGACAAGACACCCACAGAGAGACAGAGAGTAAAAAAAGCCACAGAAAGAGATAGAGAAACATCGGCTGTCTGTCTGTCTGCCGCTGTCCTTGTGCTCTTTGTCTCTGTTTCCACCATAAACCCGCGCTCCTCCCCTCCCCCTTCTGTTCAGAAGTCACAGACATATTGCTCTCCAATTTCGAGGTCACGTCTCTAAAATCTGTTTTCTAGCCCATTTCCCAGCTTTCCCAATAGGTTCTCCTTTGATTTCGGAAGTTGTCTGTATTTAAGGCCCGGGTGACTGGCAGTTCAACCAAAAGGGAAGGGAACTTCTCTCCTGGGGTCCGGGGGGTGAGAAAGAAACGCTGACGAGGTGAAACCAACACCGAAAAAGACAGCGAAGAGTTGGTTCTGAACTGTTGACCAATTAGTCTCCTGCTCATCTGTCCTCTCTCTGGTGGAAGCCTGTCTGGCTTCTGGCGTTCTGCCTCAAGGGCTCCTGGGTAATTAATCATTCAACTGCCTAATTACCCCCAGCTGGGCTAGAATGGGCCCATTCCGCTAGAGCTGGGCGGTGGAGGTGACATAGCCGGCTGGGAGTGCTCTGAAGTAGATGGAAGCTGGAAAGGGTTGTATGCGTCTGTGTGTGTGTGTGTATGTGTGTGTGTGTGTGTGTGTGTGTGTGTGTGTGTGTGTGTGTGTGTGTGTGTGTGTGTGTGTGTACGAGCGCGCGCGCCCAGGAGAGGTGGTCCTGTGGGTGACAACGTGAGTATGCGCGGGCTGGAGATTGGTGTGGTGTTGTGTGCGGCTGTACATGGGGAGCGACGCTGTTGGAAGCACTTGAGGATGGGTGTGGAATGGGGGTGATTTAGCTTCAAGACCAATCTGGCAGTTCCCCTAAGGCAAGTCCTGCTTTCCAGGAATTGGAAAGCTGCTGTAAACCCACTACAAAAGGTAAGTAAACAGTAAGAGTGAGAAATTTCGGGTTTCGGAGACGTCTCTTGGAGATCTCGGAAAAAAGTTCTGTTCAGTAGCCAGTGGAGAGGGAAAGCAGAAATCCGATGTCATTTTCTCAAATTTATCCATGCGTCATAAAAACTAAGAATTTGTATCATAAATGTCCAGCCAAAATGCTGTTCCTTTTAATAGAATTCTTACGAGAATGTTTTTCGTGTGACGGCCGGTTAGCTCAGCTGGTTAGAGCGTGGTGCTAATAACGCCAAGGTCGCGGGTTCGATCCCCGTACGGGCCAAGAAATTGAGATGTTTTGGTAGACTAGTTGAAAAGTGACTCCAGAAAAGTGGTTTTCATCGACAAACTCTGAACAGAAATTTCTCCCCGATCAACCATCAAGCGTCCTAATTAATCACGGTAGTTATAGGTATATAACGTAAGGAAAAATCTACCTCTCTATGTTACTAACCACATTTACATAGTACCTTTGAGGGCAGGTATTTCTCCCATGAAAGAAATAAGATTACAATGCAGTCAGAGGAGTGTGTTTTTGACCATATGCATTTCAATAATTTTATCAGTGTTTTGTATAACGACACAAATATGCCTATTATATTTCCAGGTAAAAGCCAAAATATATTTGCCGTGCTAAGCACTAGGGATAGGAAGAAAAGAAGAAAAAAAAGTCCTGCCTTCAAGTTTACATTCCAACATGTAAATAGCTCTAAGTACATGATATATAGAGAACAGATGGAAAATCATCTTAGAGTGGAAGGCAATTAGGATCTGGGGACACTAGGCAAAGCGTCATATGAGAAAGAGGGATTTGAGCTGAGTCTCGAAGAAAGCCACATAAACCAAACCGCAGAGATGAAGAAGAAATCACCTCAGGTATAGGATTCAGCCAGTACAAGGAACCACAGAATAGGTAGAGTAGCCAGTTTGAGGAACAGTTAGAAAGCCAGTGGAGGTCATAAAATATGAAGAACTTTCGATGTCAAATATAGGAACTTCTATTTTATCCTGGAGGTAACAAGGATCTGCTGGAGCCGATTGAATAGGAAGATGATTTGGTTAAACCAGAACTTGGCAGCTGAGTGAGTGGAGGAGGGATGGGATTGGGGAGAAAATTGAGGCATGTGAATTAATTCAATACAGGTTGAAATTGTGTAGGTGAGAGGTGAGGAAGATTTGAACTAGAGTGTCAGCTTGTGAGTGGAAAGAAGACAGAGGATTTCTATGAGAAGAGAGGAATAGACATGATGAGATTTGGCATCATATTGGATATGTGAAGTTAATTAGGGTAAGGAGTTAAGGCTAACACCAGGTTGAGAGCCTGAGAGACTCGGATGATAACAGTCCCCAAAACCATAACAACGAAGTTTGAAAGAAAATAAAGGTTTTGGGGAAAAGATAATTAATTCTATTTTCACATGCTGAGTTGGAGATGCCAGGAAAAAACTTAGATGACCAAGGAAGAATTCAGAAGACTAATAGGGGAAATAAGGATAGGAACGGAGGGCAGTCAGATTCTGCAGCTGTATGGATTGTTAAGTACCTTTGTGGGGGAAGTGTGGTAAGGAATACTGAGACGTCCCACTACCAAGCTGGAAACTGGGACTTCAGACATCTACTACTCCACAGTGCCTGTTTTTTCCCCACGCTCAAGTATCCTGATTATTTCCAAGTGACTCCACACCATAGCACTTCATTTGTCTCACATGGGGCATATTTGCTCCCTCCATTCTGTTCTCGAACTGTCAGGTTAATTTCTCAGAGAAAAATCATTATCATATGGTTACACTCAAACTCTCCCAGGGTCGTAGGAGTAAACTTATTGTTGGGGAGTGCATTCCCCCTACCACTTCAGGTTGGGAGCCCCCACTCATGTCTTTTCATTTACTCAAAATTAGTCCCTCACAGTAATGACACTTTTGGATCTTAAATCTATTTATTTAAAAAAACAATAATATCACAATTAAATTATTAAATACAGGAACAATAAATATATCATAATCTGCACATAAACCATGATCACCTATCCCACCAATGTACTCATCATCTATCTGTGTGTGGGGAGGGGGCTGAGTATACACAGAAATATGCCAAGAAGGCACATGAATTAGGAAAACCTATGTACTAGGAGGTAACTAACAAGTCTCGGACAAAACCCCCAGTGTTATCTTTCAGCCTCAGGAACAGTCCATAAAATTCCTTGATTAACATAGCTTTTATGTTGAACAGATAGTTCCACTGCTAAGCTGAGATGGCCCATTCTGTGCTTACCCAAACTTCGATGCACATGATAACCTCAGTGAAACTGGTCAATGTGCTAAGTGACTTCTCTGCTTTCAAATTCCTCCCCTTACTTAAACTTATTTCTCAACTGTAATATCCATCACTCCCAGCCTCAAACTTAACTGATACAATTATGAAATCTGTCCTTTCATCTGTCTCTCTTCCCTCTTTCTGGGTGCAAATTCTGGGCCGTCCTCTGAGAATGGTCCAACTATAGCTCATGATAAGTAATCAAATTCTCATTTTCTCTCTATGATTAAATAGCCATTTGTCTCATTATTATAAAACGGCTACTAATGATGTCCATATCACTCTTGCATACTACAGTTTTCACTATAAAAAAATAGTAACTTTTCTTAGAACTCTAATCATATGAAAAGTCAGTAACTTAAAGGGACATTAACTCACCTTGAAGAAGCAGCAGGGGGAAGGAGTAGAAGTGAGTTGTATGTAGAGTGGTCTAGGCACTTTCCTCTTCCCCCTCCCATCCCAGGCTGTTCCAAACAGCAAAAGGATGAGCATGGTGGCTTTGTATAGCTCCCCAGCATTACCTACCCTCAAGCATCTCTAATTCCTCCTGCCTCTTTTTTTTTATCCCTTGTGTTTAGCACAGGGCCTGGCACATAGTAGGTACTTAATAAATATTTATTGATTCATCAATTCTGTGGTTCCTCTCCCCACACTATTTTTTGTATGGAGGGAGAGACCATTGTGGGCAAGCATCTCTTTTGCTTGTTAAATTTGTGATCTCTGCTCTCACTACTTTTTTTTATGTGTGTGTTAGTAGAGGATGCTGAAGCCCTGCCAACTCCTGTCTAGGTCCAGCCCTCACCTACCATCAATCTGAAGAGAGTATTTGAGGTTTCCTGTACAAGATAGGAATGGTGACAGTAAAGAGAAGAGACTGATGAGTGGGGAAAGGTGTCAGACTTCCTCTTCCAGTTAGCTGCTTCACAGGTCAAATGTGACCTAGATAGGACCTAGTTATCAAGAAAAAGTAATTAAAAATGTCAAGTGATCTACAGGGGTGAACTCTTCTGTGTACTAGGTCCTATGCTAAGCAATGGGGATACAAATATGAAAAAAAAAGTTCCTACCCTAAAGGAGCTTCTATTCTAATGGAGGGGGAGGCTATACCCAAAAAGAAAAGCAAGGGCTGGGAGAGTGCTGTGACAGGGACATGATATTAATTGAGTGGAAACCAAGCAGAGCAGTTGGTGGGAAATAAAGCAGGAGATGACCACCATTAGAAAAATGTTGAATTTGAGGAGATTAACAAAGCCCAAGTCATGCCCTGACTTGCCAACAGATCTGGACTTGTGAATGTCACAGACAGACACTTTGGATACAAAAGTCAAAATACCCTTTCAACACTTCCTCTAAAATTGTCTTTTCTTCCCCCAAAGAATATACCAGATATGATGGGTCACTACTGCAGGTTTTAAGGATTTCTTCATAACTCAGTTTACAAGCATTTTGTGTGTAATAGTATGTTTATGAAGACCTATGTCCACTGGGATACAGGAATTCATTAGTTTATCTATTTGGGTTTTTAGACTGTCTTGCAGCTGTGACTGACAGCCCCAATTCAATTTGAAAGGAGAAGTCAGACCCTAGAGAGCAAATGTGGACCAAGGGTGAGACCCAGAAGTGAACAGTCAAGTGTGCCTATGGGAGTCACATGAAGCTAAATGGAATAGTCACACTGAGACAGACCATCTGGACTGGAGGCCCTTGTCAAGGGACTGCCACCAAGCAGTGCAGCCTCCACCCAGTGCTTTCATTGCCAGCACTGTAAGAACTGGTAAGGAAGTAAAAGCTGAGAGGACTTAAAAATTTTTTTTAAAAGGAGAGAGTGAAATTGAACTAGGAAGTCACAAAGAATCATTATAAAGTTTCTAGACCTGTTCATTCTGCTTAAAACAGAACTGGTGAATTTTTGGTTTTCCACCCTCCTCCCCTCCCCTAGGAGTTTTCCACCCTCCTTTTCTCTCAGGAGAAAAATAATGTTGTTTCACAATCCCTGTTTTTTAAGAGCTCGTTTTGCTTTCTGTTTCAAGGTTTCTCTGAGATAGTGATTATCCACTGAATTGGGCAACTCTGTGTTTGAACAAAAGGGGAGAGGGAGAAACAATAAGTAGAAAAGTATGAAGAGTTGGAGGGGGTAGGAGAGATGAGAGACAGAGGCAGAGAGACAGAGACAGAGAGACTGAATTTAACTCTTGGGACCTTCCGGACACCGCGGGGAAGTCAGAGTAGGCCAGGGCAGATCTGCATCTCCAGGAAGGATTGTGTGTGGTCAGGCAGAATTAAAGTGATTTGCCCAGGTCCACACAGATGGTGTGATTCAAAGACTGGACTTGAGCATTCCAAAAGTCCATATCTCTAGTCCTCGCCGGACTGTGTTTTCTTCTCCGTCAGACACTGAGGCACTGACCGGACGTGTCCCCTGGCTGTATGGACTGAGCCAGAGTGCCAAACTTTAACCAGGAGCTCAGCTCTGAAACTATTTCTCAGCTGTATGCAGACATAGACTCATATTTGTGTATTTAGGATTAGGTCAGTGAACTTGTGTCCCTTTTCTGCCATTTTCTTACGAGTTTCACATGCAACATAAATGTGTCTTTGGTCGTTCCTCTCGGAGTCTGTGATTGTACCTATAGACCCAGAGTGTGTGTCTGGCCTGATTTTTCAGGTTGCTATGGCAACGTCCATACACTACAGGAAAGTGTACTGGTGGTCTGAGAATAGTGGCGGAGATCCTTTCCTGCAAGATGTTTCCTACAGTCGATCCAGTCGCGTGTCTCTCATCCACTGAGGCTCCAGACAAAGGATGCTTTTCCTGGTGGCCAAGGGACTTTTGTGTAATAAGATGGGGTTCTCCGGACATTTCCCTTTGCTTTCCGATGGATATCCCTAATCTTAACTCCTATTCTTTCAACTTCGACGTACATCTGGTAACCCTACGGACGCATATTCACTCAGCGGAAAATGTCTTTAAGACCTATTTGATAAAACCTGCCTTTAAAACGGTAGAAAAGAGTTCTGATTCCGATTTATGTGCCTTCGTTCGGCTTTTCTTTGCTTAGGAAGCTCCAGTGGCGCAATCGGTTAGCGCGCGGTACTTATATGACAGTACAGAGGCGAGTAATGCCGAGGTTGTGAGTTCGATCCTCACCTGGAGCAGGTGTTTTTTCTCGTGCGGGTTACTTTGAAAAATCTGCTTGGATTTTTACTCCAGAATAAAAATTAAATGTGAGTGGTGGGTAACAGATTGGTGATAGGCTATTCGTTTCCTATAGCTTACTGATTTGGGCTGGCAAGGCTCTTTTACAAACAGCAAAATAAGCAGACGTTAACTTAGAACTTTGTAAAATTGTATTGGCTTGTTAAATTATATCACTGTTATTTGGAGCTACGAAAGAATGTGAATTATCAATTACCAACTGGACCACATGGACCTTTCCTAAGATTCTTTAGTGCAAGTATTTGAGAAGGCATTCAAAAAGAGATGCCCTGGTCACTAAAGAGCTATCTAAGATTTGGAACTATGGATTTTGTCAAAGACATTTGAGTAGATTTGCTGGAGACAGCAAACATCAGACCTGGTGGGGGAATGAAAGAGAGAGATAATTGAACAAATCAATAATCACCCACTTCTAAGTGATAAGACAATCAATCTCAGTCATACATTTTAGATTGTGTGAAGAAACTTTAAGGGCCATTGGATTCTGTGTAATGACTCCACGCAGGTTTGCATTTGGATGAGGGGTTTTGTAATGCCCCCTGTATTCCCACATAAGAGCATAGAGTTAGCTGGAATTGGGGAATTCTGATCAGTGGCATACTAGAGAAGAGAGAGAGGGTGCTTTGACCAACCCCCCAAAGAAGAACCCCTAAGGTTGGTGTCAGGAGAGGGAAGAGAGGCTTTGACTTTCCCCTCACTCCTTGTGTCGGAGGAGGACCTTCAAAGGATCAGAAGATGTTGGACTTTTCATCCTTCCCTTGATGTCCTAGTGGTATGTCTGGCTTGGTTGATAGGAGGCTCTGCATTGGGAGGCAAGGACACACTATACACAGATTCACAACTACGTAAAGAGCTGAGCAAAGAAACTGCAACTTGTATAAAGAGAACTTTTGGGGCACCTCATGAATAGGAGAAAAGGACTTCTAACAATTTGGAATTGGGTCATCACTTTGCCACACATGCTTTCTAGGTTTTAAGACTGCTTTTGTCTGGGCTCTGCACTATAATAAGACTGTCAGAGACTTTGGGGGTGACACTTTGTATCTACTGTTCTAATCGTACCATCTTAGTAAATATTCCTTTAGAAAAACAATTTTGTCTGGCTGACTAATTTGTAGCTGAAAATCTTGGGTGGGAAGGAAAGGAGTTGGGGAGCATGCCAGTGGGATCTTGGGCCAAAGGCACATGATAATCACTCTTATCTCCTCAGGGGGAACTCTAGAAGTCTGAGAGGGGGATATAACCTTGTTCTGGGACCCAAGGCTTCTCTGTTTGAACTGGGATGAGTGTAACATTTATTCAGTACTTACTATATGTCAGGAAGTGTGCTAAATACTTTGGGATAAAAATACAACCAAGTAAGATAGTTCTTTTCCTCAAGGAGGGCACAGTCTAACAGGGGAAGAAAATGCATAAAGGAGCTGGAAAAAAAGGTGTTGGTGAGGAAATAGCCAGAAAGAAGTAAACAAGCTTGTAGCCATCTATCATTGTGACATTCCTACCTAAATCCATGCAACTGGAAGTTAAAGCACAATGTGAAACCAGTGTTAATATGCACTAGAAACAAAGGAGAAGTCTGATTGAAGACTTATGAACTAATGCAAAATGAAGTGAATAGAAAAAGATAAACAATATATACAATGACCTAAGCAGTGTAAATGGAAGGAATAACCACACCAAAACTGCATTGTGCAATTATAATTATAGATTAAGGAAGAGAGGAGATATATTTAGAAAGGAAGACTATGTAAAGGCAAAAGGTACAAATTAATCTTAAGAGTTAAAAATAACCTACACAGAGAAACAAATAAAATTCATTAATATTTATTTTCTTCATATTTCCCTGTAGTACCAATGCAATATTTACAGCATCCATGATCAAAATAAAGACTGTAACTATAAATATCACATGACATCAATTGCAAAATATACCAAACTCTCCATATAGAGGAGAGAACTGAAACATTTATTTAGACACCAGAAAACCAAATCCCCAAACAAGTAAGCCATTTCCATCATAGTACCAAAGATATTAAGAAACCATAATAACACTGAGAACCCCAGAATTCTTTAGCCTTCCCACAAACCAATGAAAGATCAATATTTTCTCACAAACATCTCTATCTCCTTTCCTGAGCATCTCTCCCATCATCTAGCTAGCTCTGGCTCCCAGCTTCCTGTGGGCTCTACTTCCCTCCAGCAAACTCCTCCCACCACAGGCTCCATGTGACTACATTCAGCCTATTAGGGGGCAGAGTTTACTTTCAAAGCAGGAGAGATATTCAAATTCCCCCCTAGGCCTATTAAGGGGCAGGGAGGATCTTCACATTCCCATTCCCATTACATTCCTTTAACTCCAAAGGAAGTGCTGGGTTCTAAGAGAGTGGAGGAAAAGGGATTTTACATTTCTAGTGTGCTGAAGAGCAGACAAGAATGGTCCAGATAGTGGACGGTCAAGATCTTAGCGACTTAGAATGGAAAGGGAATGGGGTGAAACCAAGCAGTAGGGACAGAATAGTTGTCTATAGAGAAAGGGGGATGTGGAGAAGGAAATGCATTTCTCTAGCTGAGTATGATAAGTCAAATAGATTTATTAGATGTCAAGTGGACCTACTAGAAAGTGAGGCAGTTAGGTGGCAAAGTGGATTGAGTACCAGGTCTGGAGTCAGGAAGACCTGAGTTCAAATGTAGCTTCAGATATTTATTAACTTTGTGAGCCTGGGCAAGTCACTTAACCTTGTTTGTCTCGGCTTCCTCATCTGTAAAACGAGCTGGAGAAATGAATTACTCCAGTATCTCTGCCAAGAAAGCCCCAAATGAGGTCACAAAGAGTCTGAAATGACTAAAGAACAACAACTAGAAAGGAGAAATGCTTTATCATCATCTTTCAAAGGCTAATCCTGACTTCAACACAAATAAATTATACTTTTTGACTGAAGAAGTTTTAGTTCAAACCTACATTCATCACCCAACATGGAACTTTTTTCATTTCCTTGAAGCCTGTTAAAAAATGATGAGGCAATTCTATTCAAGGAAACTGAAGCACAATTATCCTCATCATTAACAATTTATTGAACATAAGTAGATGCAGTATGCTGGGTGTTGTGCATACTAAGATATATAAAATATGGTCCCTGAACTCAGAGTTTACTATTTGGTTGATGACTCAGGACATCAGCAGAAAAAGATAAATAGTAAGTTCAAGTAGCATTTCCTACATCCCATGTGACAGATCAGCACTAAAATGAAGATTTTTGTAGCGTCATCTGTTCAAAGTTGTTAGTTACCCAATAAGAAGAGATGGATTTTCATTTTGAATAGCATTAAAATATGAAGGAATATTTGATCAGGCAAGACCATTGAATTTATAGGCTTTAAGTGTTACCTCTCATAGATGAGGAAACTCAGGTCCAAAGAAACGAAGTGGCAATCACTATTGATTACCATCATGGCTGAACTAAGGATAAGGGTCTTAGAATATTAGTCTCTGTTGAGCAGATGAACTCTTTGGGTCAGAATATTCTTGCACATTGCATTGCTGAACAGCTTATAATACCTGAACATTCAATTTGGCCGGGGAAGGGGGTAGATTCAATCCAGAGCTTTGCATTCTCTTCTCTCTTGATTTTTCAGGGTTTGCCATCAGTTGCATTGACTGACCAATGTTGTCCTGTTAAGGGTATTCTACAAGTAGGACAAATTATACTGGCAAATGAACCACAATGTTTGAAAGGATCAAGTTGGTTTTTGCCATGATTTATAACAGAATTAGGGGCAGCTAGGTGTCAAATAGAGCACCAGACCTGGAATCAGGAAGACTCTTCCTACCTTCAAATATGGCCTCAGACACTTACTACCTGTGCGACCCTGGGCAAGTCACTTCACCTTGTTTGCCTCAGTTTCCACATCTGTTAAATGAACTAGAGAAGGAAATGTAAAACCTCTCCAGTATTTTTGCCAAGAAAACACCAAATGGGGTCATGAAAAGTGGGATGTCACTCAATAACAACAACAATAAAATTAAAAAATTTAATGTGTTGGGAAATGTAAGTGATATAAAATGAAGGATCTAAATAAAATAAAAATAAATTAGAAGACTTTTGTTTGGAAGGATTTGGTGGCTGAAAAAAATTGTTAAAACTAAGCTCTGTAAATCTAGATGAAGTACTAAGCCAGGGATCAATGCAATGAGTGATCCCTGACTTTGGATTCCTACTTATCTGAGTACAGTTGTTTTACTATAACTCTCTTCGTACTGATGTGACTTCGGTGTCCATCCAGTGTCTACTTGGTGAGCATGACCAGTGCTGAAATAGAAATATCTTACCACATCTAGCTTGTTTCCCTTTTTTCTGCAACCTACAGTAAAAAAGTAAGCTGTGACTTAGCCAGCAAGGGATCACACTGTATAACTGCCTTCATGAAAGTGTATTGAGTTACTTTACCTACGCTGGCTTTCCCAGCAATTGTAACTGGTCCCTACTGCTTACTGGAGGTGCACAGCTTAAGAATGCTCAGACTATTTGCTCTTCCCTGTTCATATTGCTCAGGATAGCACCAGTCTCCCCATGTCTCTCCTTTTCCTTGTAATTTGGAAGAGTTATTGCTTTAGGTACAATTAGATATTAGAACTAAAAATTTGAACCTGCTACTTTGACCCTGGTGTTTCCCCCCATTCCCCCTGAAAAGGGAATATGAACTGTGGTGTCTGCTTGTGTGTGTGTGTCTGTGTGTGTGTATGTGTGTGTTTTGTGGCTGTAGGAGATTTTCCTAGGTGAGAGGTTTCAGAATCACCTCAATTTAGGGCATTGGGCCAAATTTACATCTTTACACCTCTATCCAGAAGTAGAAAGAGGGAACTGGGGAATCTTTGGGAGGATGGAACTGGTTCCTATTAAGCCTGTGTTCCAAAGGGCTTCATTTTCACGACTTATCTGGTCTCTAAGGGACCCTAACAATTGGCTCTTGTCCAGGGTGCCAGTCTCTGCTCCAAGCATTCATTCATATAATGGTACCACAAATCTCAGCCAGAGATCCGGAGGCTACGAACAGTAGTAGTTAGGCTTTACTTGGAACAAGTGGAACTAGAGAACTATTCGCCAGTGACAAGAAGTCATGAAAGAAGAAAGTACTGTTATGCCGTGACTCGAATTCGAACCAAGGTTGCTGCGGCCACAACACAGAGTACTAACCACTATATGATCACGGCTTGCTAGGAAACAATGCTGTTAGGTCTTTTGCCACACCCTTTTGATACTATTTAAACCCGTCTTCCCAAGGAAATTGCCGGCTTTGGGAGGTGGGAGTTGGGAACTATCCCACTTTGCTTCACTTTTTGACAGCACCATCTTCTCTCGCTCTAATCTAAACTCTATTCCCAAGAATAGGGTTCAGTATGGAGAACATCCTGTGAAACCCCAGTACACCGAGCTATCACAATAGCTGTCTTCTTTCCGTAGAATTATGACAACCTATCTTCTCTCCATTCCCAAGGAGAAAAAAAAAAGCCATGGTCTTCCACTGCATCTGGAGTCATCTCCAGTTCTCCTGACCTATATCTTGCCACTAGACTCAGATTATTCTAAAGGAGAGTAAGGCTGATGACGCAGCCTCACTTAAATCTAATTTACTTGCAAGTGAATGGCATTGGTCCTCTCAAGAAGGAAGGACAAACAACAACCCAAGGAAATAGAACGATACTTTTTTTTTTTTTTTTTTTCAGTCAAGTGGAAAAAGTTTTATTGCAGTGTCAGTAGTAGTGGGTGAAGTTCCTTTGGGGAACCTGCAAGTTTTTTTTTTTTAATTTTAATTTATTTTCTTGGTTACATCATTCATTTCCACAAGG
>CM053593.1:354491501-354513837 GCA_028646575.1 Pseudocheirus occidentalis
GTCAAATTTTCTGTTCAGTTCTGGTTTTTTCAGCAAGAATGCTTGAAAGTCCTCCATGTTATTGAATGACCATATTTTCCCCTGGAATAATATGCTCAATTTTGCTGGGTAGTTGATTCTTGGTTTTAATCCCAGCTCCCTTAATCTTCGAAATATCATATTCCAGGCCATTTGTTCCCTCAGTGTAGAAGTTGCCAGATCTTGGGTTATCCTGATAGTGCTTCTGCAGTATTCAAATGGTGTTCTCTTGGCGGCCTGTAATACTTTCTCCTTTAACTGGGTATTCTGGAACCTGGCAATAACATTTCTAGGAGTTTTCTTTTGGGGATCTTTTTGAAGAGGTGATCGGTGAATTCTTTCAAGTTCTATTTTGCCCTCTGACTCTAGAACATCTGGGCAATTTTTCTTTGAGGATTTCATGAAGGATGCTTTCCAAGTTCTTTTTCTGGTCACAGGTTTCAGGTACACCAATAATTTTCAAATTGTCTCTCCTGGATCTATTTTCCAGGTCAGTGGTTTTTCAAGGAGATTTTTCACATTGCTTTCTATTTTTTCATTTCTTTGTAACTGTTTAATAGTGTCTTTCTTTCTCATGAAGTCATTAGCTTCCACTTGCTCCACTCTAATTCTGAAGGAATTATGCTCTTCAGAATGCTTTTGAGATTATTTTTCCATCTGGCAAATTCGACTTTTTAAGGCATTCTTCTAACTGGCTTTTTGGGCCTCTTTTGCCATTTGAGTTAATCTATTTTTTAAAGTGTTATTTTCTTCAGTCAGGTTGTTGACTCTCTTTTCTTGATTTTCTTGCATCATTTTCATTAGATTGCCCTTTTTAGAATCGTTTTGTTCTTTAATCGGTCAACTCAAGTGCCAAGCCCTCCGTGAAGTCCCTCAGATTGTCCCTGAGTCTCTCTCTCTCCCTCCAAACTTAGCACCAGTGTCTGGGTAAATGATTGAGCGTGTTGAATAACTGGTTCTTCAAAAAAATTGGGGAGAAAGAAAAAGACATAACAAAGCCCAACATGGGATTCGAATCCACGACCCTGAGATTAAGAGTTTCATGCTCCACCGACTAAACTAGCCAGGCGTAATGACAAGCATTTTTCTTTTCTTTCACCCCCCACCTTAACGCTTCGCAGCCATTCTTGGAATACAGTCCCTAGTGGATTGTCCTTTTAAGAATCCTTTTGTTCTCAACAGGGTCAACTCAGATGTTAAGTTTTAGGTGAGTTTCCTCAGTCATTCAGTCTCTCTTTCTTTCTCTCTGTCTTTCCGCGGGAGCTTAGCTAGAGCTAGTGTCTGAGTAAATAAACGACTGAGAGTATTGAGTTGAGAGTGGTTCTTCAAAAACAATGTGAGAGAAAGAAGATACATACGCCCAACGTGGGGCTCGAACCCACGACCCTGAGATTAAGAGTCTCATGCTCTACCGACTGAGCTAGCCGGGCACCTCTATGTGGATGTTTCCCCACTTCCAACTTCAAGAAGACAGAGGGATTCAAGGAGCTACCACTAGTTCTGCAAGTGGAATCAATCCTTCATTCTGATCTAATGGGAAGTAAAACCAAACACGTCACTCCGCACCCACTAGCTTCCTCCCCTCTCCAAATCTACGTAAAATCGAGAAACACTCATGGACGAGAAAGACACAAATACCAGCAAAAAAGAGTAAAGGTCTCTCTGCACCTAGACTCTAGGGCTGTCTCTACATCCAATGGTCACCCCGCTGTCTTTGGGGGGAAAGGTTATCTGTTCACTGCGTGATGGAGCAGAACGAGGGAGAAAGAACTTGTAATTGGAAAAAAGTAAAAGTGAACAAAAAATTAAAATATTTTGACCCACAAAAAGGAAAAAAATTGTACAAAAGTCTTTGGTATCTGTTAAATAATTTACTGTCTATATTTCATTTACCCAGACACTGGCGCTAAGTTTGGGGAGAAAGAAAGAAAGAGAAACTGAGGGACTTCACTGAGGGTCTGGCACTTGAGCTGACAGTGTAAAGAGCTTTTGCTCTTTTTGAAGAGTGTGTTTAAAAAAGAAGTATCTACTAGACTGTTAGGGTGTGGGGAAGGGAAAGAAGAATGACTATACGTTCAACCGGCTAGCTCAGTTGGTAGAGCATGAGACTCTTAATATCAGGGTCGTGGGTCCCATGTTGGGCGTGTATCCCTTTTTTTTTTTTAACAACAACAAAGAAAATCCAGTTTTTACTACCTTCCCCCTTCGGCTCAGGTTTAGTTTAGGCACAAATCGTAATGTATATAGTTTTTGTGGACATTATTAAAATTACATGTCGTAGTCGGCAGGATTCGAACCTACGCGGGGAGACCCCAATGGATTTCAAGTCCATCGCCTTAACCACTCGGCCACGACTACCTACCGAAAGAGGAATAAGCCTCACCTGGTGAGATTAAGTTCAACAGACACTGAGGTCCTTTTCGGAGAGTTCATTGCAAAGAGAGCAACTCCAACTGGCTGGCCACCTTGTTTGAATGTCAAACATAGGTTTGCCTAAGAGTCTTTTTACGAAAAACTTACGCAAGGCAAGCCCACTCGAAATGTTCCTAGGGACTATTTGTGACACACCTGTGGTAGAGGTTTCTGAGCTCCAACTGGTCTGGTCAGCCGCAGCCGGACATACTCTACAGTCACTCCAACATCGTGATGTCATTTTGACCTCTTCCAGAACACAGAAGGACAACAATCAAACAACTAACCAACCAATCACAGCATAGCTAACAGTCCATCCAGGCTGAGGCCGGGAGCAGGGTGGTGGTAGTCTAGGACGTCCTGACCCGTCCATTATGGAGTGAATGTTTGTTGGGTTCTTGGGGGAGGAGGAGGGATTCCAGGGTAGCCGAGTAGATCCAAATGAATGTTTTCGAGATGAAGCAGAACTAGATGGCGGCTGCCGATCAAAGTCAGGTCCAAGACACTGGACGTTGCTGAGGGAGAAAGCCGGAAGCCATCATAGGTTCATCAGCCTGGCATCCTACACCTCTTTAAAATTCCGTGATTAGGGGTGAGGGGTAGAGAAAGGAGGAGACGTGGGTGAATTAGGGGAAAGGTAATGCAAGCAAGGGAGACCAGGTAGGAAGTTCTTCCAGTCATCTGGGTAAAGGGGCGGGAGCTCAGCAGTTACTGGTGTGTGGGGTAACAAAGACCTTTACCCAAATTAAACTCAGAGGCTTCTCAAGGTAGAAAGTAGAAAAGAGTTTAATTATGATTCTCATGAGAAAAGGGCGACTCTCACTGGGAGCATTCAATACATTCTCAGTGTCAGACCGCGCCAGGCACAGATAAAATAGGTCTTTTTATAGACACCCTAATTGCGATTCCCCTCTCTATCCCCCTTCCTCTCAGCTCATTTTCACGAGCTTTGAGGGTACAATCTAAACGCGATAAATCGACCCCAATAACAGTGGCTAGCTACAGAATAAACAGCCTGCGTCCTTGTTCTTGTTCCTAGAATATCTCATAGCCCTTTACAATATCATTGGGCAAGGAACCAAATATTGTAACATTCTATACTCTGTGGGTTCCGGTCCTTTGAGAACAAGCAGGTATGATCCCATAGATTCAGTACACAGCTCCCACCTCTGTCAGGCTCTTAACCTGGGTAATCATGCAGATGTGTTTACATCTCTCCTTGAACACTTTAGGGTCAGCAGCTTGTTTTTACAGGAAAACTGAATTGAAAACCCAACCTTTAATTCTATGAGGGTCCCCTGACCTAAAATTTTATGAAGGGTCTTCAGTATATCTCACACACTGGTTAGTGGAGGAAAAGGCGCAGATGGAAGCACACCATGAGATCTGAGGCTTCGAACACTGCGATTCTGTCAGAAGCCTTGGCTCACACCCCTTTCTGCTTCAAGCCTCACGTGCTTGCTCTGGTTTCTGAAAGAAAGAAAAAATGGAAGACGCAAAATCAGGGAAAGATTCGTGGCCCTCGCGTTCTCCAAAGCAAAGGGCTAGGAGAAGCGCCTCGGATCTGACCCTTTCCCCTCCCCACCACTGCGTGTGCGCTCAGGTGCATGCACCTGTTGGTAGGGTACATGGAGGGAAAATGTCGGTTTTTCTGAAAAAGCAAACGCAATGGATGTGGAAACCACCTTGGAAGTTCTCTTGGTGAAGAAGTCGTTCCCTTCGTGGTTCCTGATGGGCCTTTGGCGTTCAAGGTGTGGCAGCGGTGTGGGTGTAGGTGGCAGAGGGGCTGGAGATCCTAAGGGAATAGGATGAGGGCCGTTTTTCCCTAGGCTTTCCTTTGTTCAATACATTCTAGGTGTGGCTGGCATGAGAAACCATCCTGTCCAAGATTCTGTGGTTGGGGTTTTGTGATTAGGAGCCGTGGGGTGTGACGAGAACTTCAATTTGGAAGAGCTAATTCTTCGTGCATTTTCTGGCTGGTGAGGGAGGTTAGACCACGTCCTATCGTAGCTCCAGTGGCGCAATCGGTTAGCGCGCGGTACTTATATAGCAGTACATGTGAGCAAGGAATGCCGAGGTTGTGAGTTCGATCCTCACCTGGAGCACTGCTCTTTTTTATCCAAAGGCCCTTGGAATAGTTGTGTTTATCTTTCACTTCCCTAGAGTGGCCGCCTCGGAGATCCGCGCTACTGCGGCGCGCTGGACTGGACGGTTTTCCGGGGGAAAGCAAAGATTTGACCGGCCTTTATCAAACTCGTGCTAAGTCCGGGAGATTGCGCCGACTGTTGCGTTAACACAAGTTTTTCTACAAGAACAAATACAGGAAAGTATTAAAAAGTAAAAAGTAAAAGTAAGAAATAAAAAAAGAGATAATTTAAGTAGGGAGAGGTCCCTGAAAACTGGAAGAAGGGGTGCAGGCAGAATTTCAAGAAAATCTTCCCGAGCCATACAACATCTCAGCTGAGATTTGAAGGGAGTGGCAGATCTGAGAAGGTCGGATACCTTCCAGGCCTTGAAATTGCAGATGAGATCGGCAAGTAGGCCAGTTGTGCCTGAAGGTAGAGTATGTGAAGGAGAGTCGTGTGAATTTAGACTGAAAAGGAAGGCCGGGGCAGAATGTGCAGGCAGTGATAGGAAAGCCAAGCTGAGGAGTCTGGATCCTCGACTAATATGTAATAGGAAGCCACTGAAGATTCTCAAGCCGCAAAGGAGCAAAGTCAGAAGCCCAGCTTTAGGAAGTTTCTCTTGGCTGCAGAACCGATCCGAGAGGAACGAGAAGGAAACAGGAGGAACAGGTAACAGGCCGCTACTTTATTTCTGTGATGTGAGTGATGAGGCCCAATCTAAGTAGGAGAATCTGCATCTTTGAAAGGTTCAGACCACCCCTACGTAGACCTAGGCGGTGTTTGTCAAAGAAATGCACTTGTTTGATTTCTTTAGGGACACAAACCTCCTGGACCCCAAGCAAAGAGAGAATTGGGACCACAGCCCATGGTGGAAGCTGGTCGAAGTGTGTGGAGCTCACGAAGCCAAGGGGCTTCCGGGTAGAAATAGAAGCTTCTGGGATATTTAAAGACTTCGAATCACCACCTTTGAGATGAAATTTCTTCCTAAATTAGCTAAAGGGACCCGTGCTCTGATTCTTCTAGGGACCCTCCCCCCGGAGCAAGAAGGGAAAGCAAAGGTCAGTAGCCTCTGGAGAATCAGAGGGAAGAGTGAAGAGACCCAGACCCGCGTGGAGAGGGGACCATCGGAGCCTGGAGTTAAAGGGAGATGAACTGGGGAATCCTGTATCTCTCATTGAGGAAAAAAAAAAAAAAAACATGACAAAAAAAGAGCAGCGGATAACTGGAAAGTGGAGTGGGCTTGCTTCCCGCAATGGAGAAGGCAAAATATCCTCTGTCGTCCTATCATGACCTGCCCTTTCTTCGGGGTGAATGCACTATGGCCCCTGACCACAGGAGCTTCTGTTCCAACACTTCACAGCCTTCCTGGATGGAACGATTTTCCCTTCCCAGGTGAAACCCAGAGAGAAACGAGAGGCCTTGGGGCCAAGAGGCAATCTTCCTCTTTATTAACAATTGAGTGAGCAGATACTGCTGGGTGCAAAACCAAAGGAGTTTGATTCTAGGCATAGCCCCTGATCTCAAGGGTTTTACTAGGATCTGGTTGGTCAAGGGACACATACGTAGGCAGTAAAAAAAATAATCTATACAGATATGCCTCTCGAGGTCTCTGCCCTAGAGTACATGGTTCCGGATTGCTCCACTTCCTCACCTCGGCCTGGACGAATTCCAGCTATTTCCAGAGTCAGTAGCGCCCCTTTCTACAGGAGATGTTTTTCTAATTTCACCTTGTATTTAATTTGGTTCCTGTTTGTCTCTCGAGGACAGCGACTGATTTTCACCGCTATTCTTTGGTCGGTTGCTTTGGATAAGTTTGATTTCTGTAGGGATGCTACAATCGCCCATTATTCGGTTCCAGATTCAAGACTCCCTGAGTTGAGGAGGCACGTTGTTCCTCTGCCAAAGAGTCATCCGTTCGAAACGTACGGGGATCGAACCCGTGACCTTGGCATTATTAGCACCACCCTCTAACCAACTGAGCTAACCCGCCCACACGGTGAGTTTTTTAAGGCCTTCATAAATGAAGTTGAGAAAATCAGGGTATTCTGGCACAGCCATTTATTATTATTTCTGACGAGGGGGACAATTGGTCTCACAGTTTGCCATTCGTTCTTCCTGCTCCTCCTGGAGTCACCGCCACCTAGACGACATTTGGCTCACATTTCTCTGGTCCATAGAGTACCTCTGCAAAAGCCACTTCGCACTTTCCATTTCATTTCACGAAACTCCATTTCCAGACTGCAGTGAGCAACCGACCTGGAACTGGGAGTGCGAAGCACCGAGTCCTGAAGAGAGGGGGAAATGTCCTAAAGGATCTGATACTGGAAATTACCAAGGAATGCTAGATCTTACCCGTCCACGGTTGCATTCACCTATTCCAGACACAGAAAGACCGCTCAGGGGGCACTGGATTGCAAAAGTACTGTGTAGAACACTTAACCAAAAGGACTTCGTTTGTGGTCACCAGACCTCCGGATGGGGTTTGACATCAAGGATCCTAGCAACAGACTAGGACTTCAAAGAGTGACTCTAAAGGGGGTTCGCTTCAGCACCATCCCGCGGCCCCAGCTCCATTCTCTGTCCTTACTAAAAGGTACAGTCCAGAGATTCCATTGGTTCAGTAAGAAATCTGCTCAAAGGGCCCAGACCATCTCACTTAGGAGATGACTTAGCTATTTTTCCCTGGGGAAGGTTTGCCAGAACTGATTTGCCATCAGTCAATAGTCTGCTCATTATGTTACAACACAATTTTATGTCTTTTGCTCCACTTGCATCAGACCTGAGGCTGGAGGTCCTTTGGTGGTGTCCCCTTCAGGACAAATGACTTCCAGAAGAGGCAGCTGCAAGTCAGAATCCTGGGACACATTACTTTCCCAGGTGACAAAGAACATTCTCTTTTTGTTTCTGCTCTCCTTCAGGTGACAAATAACCTCATTGCCTCAGAAGGGACTTAGTACAACCTGGAAACTGCTCCAACTCCTGGCCTTCTTCCTCAAAAAGACAAGCTGGGATTTGGAGACTGAGTAGTGTTGAAGGAGCTGACCAGTTCATAAGTAGGAAGCCGTGGATGAGGACATTTGTCCTGGTTGCCTGCCAACTGCTTGAGACCAGAGCTGGGGAGGTGGACAGTTATAGCCTGGTAGGAGCTGGATTCTGAAACTGTAGTGTTTGGAGCTGGGAAATGGGAAAGATCAGAATGTCTTTTACTGTAAGGGAGAGTAGAAGTAGTTTTAAATTTTAGGAAGTGGAGGCCTGCTGGCTACTCATAGCTTGAATGGAGCTGAGGCTTTGGTGAAGCCTAGTCATTGGCCACAGTTACAAGGAATGCCTACTCCTAAGCTAAAGTAAGATGTGTCACCCCCAAACCCTACCCTGACCAGGAAGTGGAGTTCAAAGTGAAGAATGAGGCTGAGGAAAAACAGCTGAAGAGGAATGGGTGTAGGCCTTTGGCAAAAAAAATCTCCTGGTGAGGATCAAAAGCCTTTTGTAGCCAAACACTCAAAGAATCAAACAACCCTTTCTATGATTAAAAAAAAAGTAGGAAACCCACCCCATGATTGACCTTTGGCCTTGCATGCCTCTTTTTTGCTTCTTTTTTCTTTTTCAGTTACAAACCCTGTTTTTTTCTCTCCCTTCCACTTTCCTGTCCTCCAACAAAGGAAAGACAGAAAACAAGCTCCTTGTAACAAATATGCAGTCAAGCAAAAGAAATTACAGAATTCTCAGTCTACAATAAATGCCTCAGTCTATACCATGAGTCTGTGTCCTCTCTCAGGAGGTGGTTAGCTTGCTTCCTTATCAATCTTCCTGGAAACTTCAATGGTCATTGATTGCTGCTTTTCTCTTTTAAAAAAAATAGTTTTAAGTTCATAATATTTCTTTTTCTTTTCTTATTATGTATTTAAGTTTTAGTATTGTCTAAAATTTAAAAAAATTTAAAAGTGATCATCTGGTTCTGGTTGAACCATGCCTAGTAGCATCTAGTCATGAACATGAACCCAGTGTAGCACCATGTGGCAAAAACTGTGCATTTAGAGATGATTTGGGAGTAGAGCCAAGATGGCAGAAAGGGAGCAGGAACTTTTCTAAGTTCCTCTATGAATTCAGTTACTAAACTTTAAAAAGTGAATCTGAATGGATTTTAGAGTGACAGAACCCATTGGGAGACAGAGCATGGCAGATTCCCAGCCTGGGAAAGTGCCCACATAGGTCTGGGAGGAGGAGCACTGAGCACACAGGGGCTGCACTAGCCCAGACCTGAGAGTAGACTACAGCACAGTGAGAAGGAGCCCCAGCCAGCAGACTCACCCATCCCAAGGGTGATTCGCAGCTGTCTCACCACAGGACAGAGATGGGTAAGAGAAAGTGCAGGGCCCACATCAACAGCAGCTTCTCCTAAGGCTATCAGCCCACAGCCTGGATGTTTAAAAATCAGCTACTTGATTTTCCAAGAGCTAAGATGGTAGAGTAAAGCCTAGCTGTTCTAATCCCTCTCCCTGATCCAGAAAACCCAGAGATAAATGTCCCACCCAGAGTAAAATCCTGAATTAGTGGAAATAGCCTCATGCTTGGGAGATCTAGAAGAAGCATGTAACTGAAGTGAAGGGAGGAAGACATCCCAACAACGCCCACCTCAGTTGACTTTTAGGAGCTCTGGAAGCCCAGGGGGGTGGAGCTAGCAAATGCTAACAATACCAGCCCAGGTGTGCCTTAGCACCACCAGGAGATTCTGTAGACACCAGTGCTGCCAGCTGCTGAGTCTGCCTGAGCTGTAGCTCAGAGGCATGGAGGTGGAAACCTTAAGTAGCTAGACCACCCTCCCCCCCAAGGTTACTCTGTGAGCCTCAGGGTAACTCACGACAAACATTGAGGGTCCTGGCCTTGGCCTCGGTCTAGACATCCAGAGGCTACAGCACACAAAGTTAACAACCAAACCCCTACCTCCCAGCCTGAGAAGCTCAGTAAATCTGTACACCAGAAGCAGATATCCACTCTAAAAATTCAGGACATAGGCAATCACAATAGGCAAAAAGGAATCTGTGAAATAAAGAAGGATACAATCCTATTATAGTGAGCAAAAACAACAATATTCAGAGGACAACATGGACTCTATACTCATGGATGTGAATACGTCTGAGACCACAAAAGAAAATCTAAATTGGTCTCAAGCCCAAAAAGCATTCTTGAAGGAGCTCAAGAAAGATTTTTAAGAGCCAAATTAGAGAGGCAGAAGATAAATTTAAATCTACAGTGACTAAATTGGAAAAAAAACTAACTGAAGATAACAAATCCTTAAAAAGTAAAATTGGTAAATTGGGATGAGAGGTTCAAAATCTAACTGAAGAAAATACCTCCCCTAAAAAACTGAACATATGAAAAAGGAGCTTAAAAAACTGAGGAAAATAATTCACTAAAAATTAGATTCAGTCAAATCGAAGCTAAGGACTCTATGATGCATCACATGTCAGTCAAACAAAACATAAAGATGAAAAATTAGAAAAAAGTGTAAAATATCTCACTGGAAAAACAACTGATCTGGAGAACCAATCCAAACCAATCTAGGAGAGATAACCTAAGATCTATTGGTTTACCAGAAAGCCATAATGGAAAAAGCAGCCTGGATAATATCTTCCAGGAGACTGTCAAAGAAAAGTGTAATGAGGCCCTAGACTCAAATGATAAAATGGTTATCTAAAGAATTCACTGGACTTCTCCTGAAAGAGATCCCAAATTGAAAACTCCAAGAAATGTAGTAGCCAAATTCCAGAATTACAAGGTCAAGGAGAAAATACTGCAAGCAGCCAAAACAAAACAATTCAAATAATGTGGAACTACAGTTGGGATTACACAGGACCTAGCAGCTTCTACCTTAAAAGATCGGAGGGATTGGAATTTGATATTTTGTAAGGCAAAAGAGCTAGGACTGCAACCAAGGATCAACTACCCAGCAAAACTGAGCATAAGCTTTCAGGCAAGGAGATGGTCATTTAATGAAATAATGGACTTCCAAACTTTCCTGATAAAAAAGCCAGAGCTCAATGGAAAATTTTATCTCCAGTTATAAGACTCAAGAAAGACAGAAAAAGCTAAACAAGGAAAACACACTCACACACACAAACACACATACATGCACACACACGCACGTAACTTGGGGTTCAATAAGAGCAAACTGCTTACATCCTTATATGAGATACCTGTCAATATTGAAATTTATATAATTATCATGACATTTAAAAGGGATATACATAGATAGAAGGTGTGGGCATAAATGAACTAATCTGATGATAAAAAACCTTATTAAGGGGTACAAAGGAATTGTAATGGGAGAAAAGGAAAGGATGAGGTAGAAAAAGTTAAACTATGCCACACAAAGAGGCATAAAAACATACTATAGTAGAGGGGAAGGAGAGAGGGAGATGAATATCATATGAACTTTATTCTCAGTGGTTCTGGTTCAAAAAGATCAACATAATCAGTTTAAGTTGAGGATCCTAATGTGAAAAGACACAAAAACTCATTATAATAGAGGGAAAGGAAGGAGAGAGAGGAGCAGTGTATGAAATTTACTCTCATTAGTATGTGGTCAAAGAGGAAATAGCATACTCCAATAAGTATAAAAATCCACTGTGCCCTACAGGCAGTAGGAGGGGTAAGGAGAGGACTGTGTTTAGAAGGGAGAGAAATAGTAGTAAGGGGAAAGGGTAGGTAAAGAGGCAGGGTCACAGGGAGAGAATACTGAGGGAAGCAGTTGTCAAAAGAAAAACTCTTAAGGAGGGGAAGGGAAAAGGAAGAAATAAAAACATAAACAGGGAAGGGAATGGGACAGAGGGAAAGACACAGATAGTAATCATAACTGTGAATGTGAATGGGATGAATTCTCCCATAAAATGGAGGCAGATAGCAGAATGAATTAAAAGCTACAATCCTGAATATGCTGTCTACAAGAAACACATTTGAAACAAGATAATATGCACAGGGTAAAGGTAAAAGGCTGGAGTCGAAAATATTATGCCTCATCTAAAGTAAAAAAGAGCACAGGTAGCAATCCCTATCTCAGATAAAGCAAAAGCAAAAATAGATCTAATTAAAAGAGATAAGGAAGGAAACTATATCCTGCTGAAAGGCACCATTGAGAATGAAGCAATATCGTTACTTAACATATATGCACCAAGTAGTATAGCATCCAAATTCCTAGAGGTGAAGTTAAGGAAATTAGAGGAAGAAATAGATAGCAAAACTATACTAGTGGGGGACCTCAATCTCCCCCTCTCTGAATTGTATAAATCTAACCTCAAAATAAGCAAGAAAGAAGTTAAGGGGTAAATAGAATTTTAGAGAGGCTAGATATGATAGATCTCTGGAGAAAACTGAATCAGGGTAAAGAAGAATACCTTCTTCTCAGCTGTATATGGCACATACACAAAAATCAGCCATGTACTAGGGCATAAAAAACCTCACAATTCAGTGCAGAAAGAAAGAAATGTTAAGTGCATCATTCTCAGATGATGATGATGCAATAAAAATCATATGCAATAAAGGGCCATGGAAAGATGGACTAAAAACTAAAACTAATTGGAAATGAAATAATTTAATCCTAAAGAATGAGCAGGTCAAACAAGAAATTATAGAAACAATCAGTAACTTCATTTAAGAGAATGACAACAATGAGACAACATATCAAAACTTGTGGGATGCAGCAAAGGCAGTTCTTAGGGGAAGTTTTATATCCCGGTATTCACACATAAATAAATTAGAGAAAATGGAAGTCAATGAATTTGGCAAGCAATTGAAAAAGCTAGAAAAAGAACAAATTGAAAATCCCCAATTAAATACTAAATTAGAAACAATGAAAACCAAAGGAGAGATTTTAAAAATTGAAATTAAGAAAACTATTGACTTAATAAATAAAAGAGGTGGTTTTATGAAAAAAAAAACAATAAAATTGATAGACCTTTAGTCAATACATTAAAAAAGAAGAAGAAAAACAAATTACAAGTATCAAAAATGAAAAAGGTAAATCTACCTCTAATGAAGAGGAAATTAAAACAATAATTAGGAATTATTTTGCCCACACATATGCACATAAATTTGACAGTCTTAATGAAATGTATGAATATTTACAAAAATATAAGTTTCCCAGATTAACTGAAGAGGAAGTAAATTACTTGAATAACCCCATCTCAGAAAAAGAAATCACACATGCCATCAGGGACCTCCCTAGGAAAATATCTCCAGGGCCAGATGGATTTATTAGTGAATTCTATCAAACATTTAAAGGACAATTGGTTCCAATATTTTACAAACTATTTGGGAAAATTAGTGAAGAAAGAGTCCTGCCAAATTCTTCTTATGACACAAATATGGTACTGATACCTAAATCAGGAAGAGACAAAACAAAGAAAAAAAATTATAGACCAATTTTCCTCATTAATATAGATGCAAAATTTTAAATAAAGTATTAGCAAAAATTTTACAGCAACTTATCACAAGAATAATATACTTTGATCAGGTAGGATTTAATCCAGGAATGCAAGGACAGTTCTATATTAGGAAAACCATCAGTATAAATGATCATATCAACAATAAAACTAGCAGAAACCATATGATCATTTCAATAGATGCAGAAAAGGCTTTTGGCAAAATACAACATCCATTCCTATTAAAAACATTACAAAGTATAGGAATAAGTGGAGTCTTCCTTAAAATAATAGGTAGCATCTATTTAAAGCCGTCAGCAAGTATTATATGTAATGGGGATAAGCTAGAAGCATTTCCAATAAGATCAATGGGGGTGGGGGGAAACAAGGATGTCCACTATCACCCCTCTTATTCAATCTGGTACTAGAAATGTTAACAGTAGCAATTAGAGAAGAAAAAGAAATTGAAGGAATCAAATTAGGCAAAGAAGAGACAAAGCTATCACTTTCTGAAGAAGATATGATGATATACTTAGAGAATACTAGAGAATCAAGTAAAAAAACTACTTGAGACAGTAAATTTGGCAAAGCTGCAGGATATAAAATAAATCCACATAAATCCTTGGCATTCCTATATATCTTGAACAAAATCCAACAGCAAGAGCTAGAAAGAGAAATTCCATTTAAAGTTACTCTAGACATTATAAAATATTTGGGGATCTACCCACCAAAACAAACCCAGGACCTATGTGAACACAACCACAAAATGCTTTTCACACAAATAAGGTCAGATCTAACTAATTGGAGAAAACATCAGTTGCTCATGGCTGGGTCGAGCTAATATAATAAAAATGACAATTTTACCTAAATTAAATTACATGTTTAGTGCAATACCAATCAATCTACCAAAAAATTATTTCACACAGCTAGAAAAAAAGAGTAACAAAATTCATTTGGAAGAACAAAAGGTCCAGAATATCAAGGCAATTAATGAAAAGAAATGCTAGGGAAGGTGACCTAGCCGTACCAAATTTTAATCTGTATTATAAAGCAGCAGTCATCAAAACTACTTGGTACTGGCTGAGAAATATAGTAGTGGGTCAATGGAACAGACTGGGTACATGAGACTCAGCAATCAATGACTATAGTAATCTACTGTTTGATAAACCCAAAGACCCCAGTTTTGGGGGATAAGAATACATTATTTGACCAAAACTGCAGGGGAAAATGGAACATAGTATGGCAGAAACTGGGTGTAGACCAATATCTAACACTGTATGCCAAAATAAAGCTGAAATGAGTGCACAATCTAGATACAAAGGCTGATACTGTAAGCAATCTGGGAGAACAAGCAATAGTTTACCTGTCAGATCTATGGAGAAGAGAAGGTTTTATGATGAAATGAGAGTTAGGGAGCATTATGGATAATTTTGATCACATTAAATTTTAAAATTTCTGTACAAATAAAGCCAATGTAGCCAAGATTAAGAGGAAAGTGGAAAATTGGGATAGAATTTTTACAACCAGTAAAAAATTTTACCTTTATCAGTCTCTGATAAAGGCCTCATCTCTAAAATATACAAAGAATTGAGTCAAATCTATAAGAATACAAGCCACTCCCCAATTGATAAATGGTCAAAAGATATGAACAGGTAGTTCTCAGAAGATGAAATTAAAGATATCTATAATTATATGAAAAAATGCTCTAAATCACTATTGATTAGAGAAATACAAATCAAAACAACTTCAAGGCATCACATCTCACTGGCCAGATTGGCTAAGATAACAAAACAGGAAAAGGATAAATGCTGGAGAGGATGTGGAAAAATTGGAACACTAATATACTGTTGGTGGAGTTGTGAACTGATCCAACCATCTTGGAGAGCAATCTGGAACTACACCCAAAGGGCTATAAATAAGTGTATGCCCTTTGACCCAGCAATAATACTTCTAGGGTTATATCCCAAAGAAATCAGAGAAGTGGGAGGAGGACATGTATGTACAAAAATATTTGTAGCAGCTTTTTTTGTAGTGGCAAGGAACTGGAAATCAAGGGGATGCCCATCAGTTGGGAAATGGCTAAATAAGTTGTGATATATGAATGAAATGGAATACTACTGTGCTATAAGAAATGAGGAACAGAAAGACTTCATAATAATGTGGATAGACTTATATAAACTGATGCTGAGTGAGAAGAGCAGAACCAGGAGAAATCTGTACACCATCACAGACACAATGTATGTGTGATGACTAACTTCAATAGATTGGACCCCTCTCAGCAATGTAAGGCTATAGGACAACTCCAAAAGACTCATAATAGAAAGAGATATCCACATCCAGAGAAAGAGCTGCAGAGTCTGAATGAAGATTGAAGCACACTACTTGCTCTGTTTCTTTTTCTCGTTCTGTTTTGTTTCCTCTTTCCTGCTGATCATTCCATCGGTTATAATCCTTTACAACCTGACTAATGATTAATGTGAAGATATTTGTAGATCCTATATTTGATTGCATGCTGCCATGCAAGGGGCGGGGGGAGAGAGAAGAGGAGAAATTTTGAAACTCAAGGAATGGTGGAACTGAATGTTTTAAACTAAAAGTAACTAAACAAATTAATTAATAAAAAAATACTTTTTAAAAAACTGGTCTGACTTGCCAAACAAATAGAATCAGATATGTAAGTTCATACCTGTTTAGATATCAAATAAAAGCAGTACATCCCTCATTCTCTATCTCCCTGTCCCACCCCATTCATGCAGTCTCCCATGTTACAATGTAGTCCCATAATAGAAGCATTTACCTGTAGACAGGGCATCACCAGGATTTGTCCATAATGTCTGAGGTCTGCCTCTTCACTGTTATTTCAAACATAGTCTCATATTCACCCCTGTCTCCTTGTATTGTAGGAAAAACGAGTCATTATACTTTTCAGGAAAAATTCTTATGCCATTTAAATGCAAACTCACATGATTAAAAGTTAACCATACCCAGAATGTCCCTTGACCTCAGTAACTCTCTAGGAATGCCAGAGATGGTTACAAGGTATTTCTAATTCCTCCAGGCCCCAGATTCACCCAAAGCATTCTTGTTTGGGGTTATCACATGCAGAACTCCTGAGCAGCCCACCCAAAGCCACTGTTTTGGATTCCCTTGTGCTTTGGTTTAATCCAAATTTTATTGAATGTTTACAGTTGTTCATATCTATCTCAATCTACCTTCCTTTCAGGCTGCCCTCTTAGCAAAATTACTTAACTGTGTACATGGAAATGTGTGTGTCTGCACTGGTGGTCTCCCATGCCTGAAATGCAATCCCTACTCACCTCTGTGTTTTAAAAATGACTGAACTCAACTGGTTTTTTCTTCTACACAAGGCCTTCTCTGATCCTTCCTTTACTTCCCTAAGCCTCCAAGACTACAACACTACCCAATATCGCTTCTACATATTTTGTATCTACCTACTGATATCTGTGGGTGATGACTCTCTGGACTGATGTTTAATTCCTTAAGAGTTGGGAGTGTCTGTATTTTCAGTGCCTATCCCAGCTCCTGGCCCATCAAAGATACTTAAGTGCTTTTGATTGATTAAAAAAAATTATAGGCATGTTACAATTACCTACAAAACATGGCTCTAGAAAGAAGGCTCTTTATTGGGTAAAACAGCAGCAGAATTCCTGTCTACCAGAGCCTGTAGGTATCTCTTTCAAAAAAAGAAATGCACCAGAATGAGGAAATGAGAGGCAGGAAGGTTCCACTCAGCTGGACTGATCTGGGATATCCTCTAGGGAATATTTGCTCTATGTCATTTTTTTCTCATTGTTCAGAAAACTTCCTTTCTTGACCTTTTGAATGGCATATGGATGTTTTGTTTCATTCTAATAATCTACACAAACTATCAGGAGGCTGGCTTGAGTTAGGTTCGGTCCAGAACAAGACTGCTAATACATACATTTCCTTACCATATAAATACTCCTCAACTCTATTATCTGGGGGAAGCCACAGAGGCAGATTCCAGGACTTAGATAAAGATCTTAATGATATACCTTTCCAGGTGACTGTGACTTGAAAAGGCTGGCGCTATGGGGAATACATTTTAAAGGACTTTTTGTCTGAGACCCTGACTGCAACCAGGCCTTTTGCCCCAAAATGTCAGACACCTAAAAAAGACATGTTCCTTATTGTAGAAAGCCAAAGTATTTGACTTCTGTTAGTTCTTATACAGATGTCTTGGAGAAGCGGTTTTGGCCTAGGTTTGCCCTAGACAAACCTAGACATTTGGAAACCTGCTCTCATTTGCATCCTCTTTGTTAATACCTTTAAAAATGCTAACTGACTTTCCAAAGACCTGTTTTGGCTTTCCCAAGACCTTTGGTGCCTAGAATTCAGAAACCTGATTTTATCTGAGCTACTTCCTGGATGTGGCAGACTATTGTAATTATAAAACTACAACAATATCCCAGGATGTGACAAACTAAGCTGATTGATGAAAATACTTGAAACTTTGTCTTTTGGATCTTTAAAAATCCTGTTCAAATCATCATTAAATGGAGTTCATGGTTCTTCCCTGAACTACCCACATGGCAGCCTGGTCACTTCTCTCTCACATCTCTCATCATGCTTAGTGCTGGGCACTAAGTAGCCCCCAACAGTTATCTTCTTCACTTTCTTCAATCAGCTAGCTAGGGGAGAGAACAGGAAGATGGCAATTAAATTCTCTTCCCCTTTGTCTAGTTTGGAGTACTAATGAATAGGAATACAGAAGATCTTTTTCTGGGGTTATTTAATTAATGAGTACTGACACGCTGTTTCTTACAGATCTACAAGCTGTAGGTAGAAATAAGAACAGGCTGCTCTTGCTTAAACAAAAGCTGAATTATGATGTGAGAAACCAAGTACACAACATGTATGCATGTAATGACAATCCTCACTTTATATGGATTTTGGGGGCCCATCTCCAGTCATCCTGATCTAGATCTTGCCACTGGACCCAGATGGCTCCAGAGGAGAAAATGAGACTGGTGAGTTTGCATAGTCAACTTATAGCATCACCTTCCAGATGTCATGTTTCTCTTTGAGAATGAAGGACAAACAACAGCAGCAACAACAACACATATTTTAACTTATTTTGTGTTGACTATTCTGTGTTTGCTACCAATACAATGTCAGCACATTCATTGACGGCAGGGTCCGTTTTGATTTTATATTCATGTCCCCAGATCTAGCCCTGCTTATCAAGAGTTGGATGGAGGAGAGGAGCAGGCTCTAGGAGTCCAGCTGAGTTGAGTTTATGAGGACTCCAGTGAGAGAAATAGGACTTGAACTCTCTATAATTCTGGATATGTGAATTGCCTTGGCCACATGTTCCCTAAGTGTCTGTCTCACTACTATTACTCTACATGCATGCCCTCTCCTACTACAAACAGGGCATATATTAGTGCCCCAGATTTTGGGGGTCAAGGGGAGGAGAGAATATTTAATAGCTACTGTCCTTATCTGACCTTGGTAAAGACCTTTCCTGAGAACTAATTCTGTCTGCTCCTTGATTAAAGAAAGAAGGAAGCATGAATTTGTTAAAGTGCTTACTATGTATCACCTCATTTAATAAATAAAACAAGCCTGGGAAGTAGGTACTATTATTATTCCCATTCTACAGTTAACAGATTTACCCAGAGTCACACAGCTAGTGTCTGAGAGATTTTAACTTAGGTCATTCTGGGTTAGGTAAGAGCCCAGGCCTCTATTCAAAGTGCTACCAAGCTGCCCAACAGGCCTTGAGGGAAAATACAAAGGGAGAGTGAATCAAAGTAGCAGGAGCCCAGATATGCAGAACATATAACCCTAAAATCTTGTGGAGACCTAACCTGCAACCCTGGGGGATAAACTTGAAAGCATAGCCCAGGAAGATGTCGTGTATGCTGGGTGTCATGTTCCTCAGGTCAATACATATGACATATATTTGGAATTCAGAAGAGACCTTAAAGACCGTGTAGTCCAACCCTATTCCTTTTACCCATAAGGAAACCTAGTGCCAGAGAGGATAAGTTAAATCCTTGACACAAGTCATACTGGTAGTAAGCAACAGGTATGAGATTTAGACCCAGGATGACATTATCTGATATTCTGACAACAACCACCACCTTGCAAACAAAGATTCCCCCAATTGAAAGTGGATTCCAAAATAAAGACACAGGTTCACACAGTATATATGTCTATGTCTATGTATATATGTGGGTGTATATGCATATGTATGTGTATGTATGTTTATTTCTCAAGGGGGATTTCCTTTTTTCTAGGACACTGGCAAAAGAAGGAAGGAAGTGAATGTGGAGAAAGACCATGGGTGTCTATGTAAATTAGTCCCTGCAGGATATTACATTACAAATGGACACTAGTTTGAGATTTTTTTTCTTGGCTGGGCTCTTTTTCCCCTCTCACTGGATCATCAGTATCTCTTTGCTCCTCTCCCCTCACGGTTAGTGAACCATGCAGATCTGGCTCTGGTACTTGTTCTTTGGCAGAAGGGAAGATGTATTCTGATGCCTACCCTTCTTTGGGCTGTAGAAGATCTTTCCTGGGTGAGAGGTTCTAGACTCATATAAGCTTGGCGCACTTACCTCACCCCTTCCTCCTAAATTTGCATTTATCTTTGTCATCTCTAGTCAGAAGGAGGAAGAGGGAGTTGGGGATAATTGAAAAGATGAGACCTTTGTCTTTTGACTTGTGTCAAAAAGGACTTCACTTTCATCGCTGTTCTCTTCTCTGGAGACACTAGGACTGGAACCTTCCAGGAATATTGATCTCTACTTCTGACATTTAGCCCAAACAGCCAATAATGGGACCAGAACTCTCATGTGGAAACCTTGGAGGTCATGGATTTTGATTGCGGTTTCTGTGCAAAAGAACCAAGGTGGGAGTTGACGGGAAAGGAATAAACAAAAACAAGCTCAAACTGCCGTGACTCGGATTCGAACCGAGGTTGCTGCGGCCACAACGCAGAGTACTAACCACTATACGATCACGGCTTGCCACCAAGCAAGATGTCCTTAGTTTTCCACCGAACACTTTTAGTCTCATTTAAACCTTCCTTCCCAAGAAAATTGTTTCTTTTTAAACTGTTGTTCTTTACTTGCCTTTCTGATGGTACCTACTTCTGCTTCAATCTAAACACACTTCCCAAGAGTGTAGTTCATTGCGGAGAGTGGACCTTCAAACCGGTCCTGAAGGGACAATCAGAACATGCCCGTTTCTCTCCTATCACAGGGAAATAAAAATCCCCGGCCACAACACCCCCACTCCCCTCCCTCCCTCCTTCTCTGCTTCTCTCTCTCCCACTCCCACACGTCAGTGGCAAATCCTCTGGGGACTGTGTTTGGATTTTCGTGATTTGTGAAATCTTCGTCTTCACTAAAAGTCAGAGCCAGGAAAAGTGCTTCGGGGAGATGGGAAGCGTGTGACAGGTTCACACTGGTTTCTCCCCTTCTCTCTCTTACCTTTTTCCCAAGGAATTTGACTCATATGTGCCAGGAGATGAAATAAATCAGGAGGACAACACGACCTCCCCAGGGATTGAGAGAATTCACTTCCTCCTCACCCACACCTTCACAAATCTCCACCCCTCCATCTTTTCTTGCCACCCGCCTCACTACCCTACAGCTCTGGTTAAGCAACGACCTGAGTCCTATACGTCCTAATTGAGAAGACCCTTCTTCCACGTCCCATGGAGGATCTGGAAGGCCCGAGGCAGGAAGGGGACCAGGGCATCAATAAGGGCAAGAAGAGGCATCCCACCATGCCCACCACTCCCACCACCCTTCCCCCCTTCCCCTAGCAGGTCAGAGGTGAAAACAACTAAATTTGATTCTGAAAAAACAATTTCACTTGAAACAAACTGAAGAAAGTACACACTCTACCCACGGGGGGCGGGGTGGGTGGGTGTGGTGAAGAAGATATTAGAATATGTAGTATATATCCAATAAGCACAGCCTATTTTTCGGGAGAACCTCAGTTTTATAACGAGGAGTTAATAGCAAAAAAATAAATAAATAAATAAAAAAGAATCGAGCAACGCGGCACTATTGTCTAGCAAAAAACTTGGAGATGGGTTGGTATTTCTTCCGCTCAGTAAGAATCCTACTTAGAGAGGGTAGTTTTCTCCTTTCCTACTTCGAGAAAGCGACATGATTTATTTTACCTCCAGCTTCCATGCCACAGGAAAAAAAAAAAAGGCAGTGAAAGGTTTCTGCTCAGGTTGTTGGCCAGTGCTTCCAGTCGCGTTTTGTTCAAGGGACACTTGAAAAGCGAAACCTTTTCCGAAGCTTGGGGCTCAAAGCCATTGTTTGTCTCCTTTCTGACAGTCCATGACTTTAAATTGAAGGTCACCCCTGAGAAAGGCGAGGACTAATTCTTCTTCTGCGATGCCCAAGTTTCTGATGCCAGATGAAAAATCCAGTCACTTCTTCCCAGTTTCCAGTTGAACAGGGATCCTTTCCGCTTGTGAGGATAGATACAAAATACATCATAGACGTAACGGAAAACAAGCTGATGTATACCAGACAGGAGGCCAAACTCAGTGAATAAGGCAATCAGAATGTGAACCTGGTCTCTTCATGTCCACCTTCCCTCCATGTACATACCTGTTTACATGGAGTATATAATCTTCGGGGTTCCCGGCCATTGTGAGTTGCCCCAACTATCTATACCCTTCTTTTTGTTTTGCAAAGCAAAATAAGGGGGGGGGTGGAGGGTTGTTGAGGAAGGTATTTTCTCAGCGTTCCATATTTCAATGCTGGAGGGATCTGAGATTTCTTCCCTGTAGCTTCTCCCTCTAGCCAGGGACAGTAAGTGTGCTGTACACATTTCTATAAGACTTTAAATCGCACACGTTGTGCGGAGAGTTCATTGTCTTGGTGGCCGGTCCACCAACCTGTCTGCATACATCAGCCAACTGGGTCTGAGGTGACTCACAGCTCACCATACAAGCAATATGTTTTCTGGTAGTCTGTCCCCCTAAAAATGTAATAGGCAGTAGCAGGCCAGAAGGAGACCTTGGCATTATTGGGAGAACGCCCCAGCGAACTCAGGTAACCGGTTGCTAGGAGGAAATGGCATTAAAAACCAAGACCAAAGCAAAAGTGGAAGGACCTGGAAGGAATATATGGGATTATGCAAACTAAAATAAACAGAGAATTGGAAACAATACAGTCCATGACTCAAGTAGTGTCGATGAAAGGGACTCCCCAAAAAAGTCGGCGTTGGCCGGGGGAAGAGGCTGGGAAGGTCTTTCCTTCTGGCCCTACACACACAGATCGATGTTTCTCTGGGGATGTGCAACCGCTCACAGTCAACCGTCAGAACACAATTCCCTGAACC
>CM053593.1:354514337-354534266 GCA_028646575.1 Pseudocheirus occidentalis
GAGGAGCTCCCTACCCTGCTAGAAAGCTAGAGAGGTGTTGGAGGAGGGCATAAAAGGGAACAGATTGTGGGAGGGGTCTTACAGTGGGATCAATGTTCTGGGCTGGGGGGGTAGGGACAAAAAGGGGAGAAAATTTGTAACTCAAAACCTTGTGGAAATGAACGATGTAACCAAGAAAATAAATTAAAATTAAAAAAAAAAAAAGAAAAATACAGGAAAGAATTACTCCAGGCGAGAAGGAATGATTGAATTGCCATCAGCACCAATGGAAGTAATCCCTACAGTAATGAAATCACAAATCTCTAAAAACACTGAAGAATATTCACTGCCAAGTACAGAAGCCTTTACAGAGTAGGTGCTGCATATTTATTGACTTGAATAATAAGTTGCTATTTAGATAGTACTTTAGGATTCACAGGTCACTTGGCATATTATCCCACAAGCCTATGCAACAATTGTTATAAAAATTATTTTTCGTAATCATTCCATTCCATTGATTTCTAAGGCAGTACAACCAATTTTCACAGATTACAAAACATCCAAAAAACTGCATTTCATCTTGGTCTCAGTCAGGAAACCATAAATTATCATTAATTTAAAAAGTAAAACAAAACAAAACAAAAAAGCCCGTGTCCGATGCCAAAATAATTCACCAGAGGAAATATATTAATTGTAAAATCATTTTTATGGGTCGCAAATGAAGAGTTTTTTTTTATCGTAAAGGTTTCCGTAGTGTAGTGGTTATCACGTTCGCCTAACACGCGAAAGGTCCCCGGTTCGAAACCGGGCGGAAACAGTTTGCTACCGGTTTTAAGCTCATAAAAACCTAACCTTTCAAACCGGAATTCCATAGTCGTTCATGGGATTTTTCTGCTTTTAGAAAATCCTAAAAATTAAAAGGTAGAAACAATTGAAGAAAAAGAAGTAAAATTCCAATCTTCTGTATCAAAATTTTGTTTTACATAAAAAAAAAAAAACCTCTGTTCAAGGTATTGATAGAATATATTCTTGAGAGGGCTTTCCTCTTTTGTTTCCTTCTTACCTTTCTACTCCCGGTGCCTAGCACGGTGCCCGGCGGATCGTAGGTAATAAAAAGGTAACAAGCCTTTATTAAGGACTTACTAACAGGGGCCTGTTAACTGATAATTAACCAGCCAGGAAAAAAACAGGTCTAGAAATCTCCAGTGAGTAAGAGGGAGCAGAAAGTATACAACATTTTCAATGACGGCCAATGTGAGTATTTGTTTTGTTTTATGACACATATTGACAAAGGCTTCTGCTTTTCTTCCAGGATATTTTTTTGTGGGGGATGGGTCGGTGGTGGTAAGGGGAGAAGTTGGGCAGGAGAGTGGAACTAGTGATAGTTCCAGTGATGTATCTATGATTTGAAGTTTGGGTTGGGTTGTGGCTGGATAGATAGATGGATAGATAGATAGATAGATAGATAGATAGATAGATAGATAGATAGATAGATAGATAGATAGATGATAGAACTAGTGATAGTTATCAAAATGGAAGGGGGAGGAAGGAAGGAAGAAAGAAGTTAAGGAAGGAAGGAAGGAAGGAAAGAAAGAAAAAGAAAGAAAGAAAGAAAAAGAAAGAAAGAAAGAAAAAAGAAAGAAAAAGAAAAGTAAGAACAGAAGGGTAATGAAGCATTTTTTTAAATGTGCAGAAGAGAAAAGAAGGAAGGTCAGAAACAGGCAGGATCGTTTTGAAAATTATGTTAAATTTATGGTATACAATTGGAGGAAGAAGTCAGTTTTGTATGTGAAAATGCTTGTCTTGCTTGGTTTGTTAAGTTCATAATAAAAAGAAAACTTAAAAAGAGAGAAGATACAAATATTTTCAAAATTACCTATTTTCTACTTCAAGAAAGTAACAATCTGCAAGCGGGCTCAGGTATGGGTAGAAATATGAAAAGAAAACCAATCAATGGGATGCATAAGAACAAGAGAAAACACAAAAGCATTATGTAGACTTCAGTCCTTATGACATTTGGAGGAGAGAGATGACAGGCTTTCTGATGTAATAACCCAGATTGGCTGAAATGTAGAGTGTCTGAAGGGCAGAAAAGAGAACTAAAAGTGGAAAGATTGGGGAGACTTACACTTTTGAAAAAAAAATTTAAATTTTTACAGAACATTTATTTATTTTACAAGAGATAGTAAATTATTATTATTTGTCACTGACGAGTCATTTCAGTCAATACTTGTGTATATTTCCCTCCCTCAGGCAACCTACTTCATAGTAGGGAAATGAAATTGTGACCCATTTTACTACAAGTATAATTTTACAAAATATTTACAAGGGAAGTTAAAAAAAATAAACACACTAAAGGGCAAAACAATACATAAAAGCAAGCTGGATAGCCAGGGATACCAGAATGGGTCATATTGTAGTCGGCAGTGGGAGAAAATGAATATTGGATGGCTTGTGTCCCTCAGAAAAATGGAAGCCTCAGGAAGAATTCACAAATGATTTCCTTTTCCTGTGTTTGATACCTTTAACCTTACTAGCTAATGAAAACTAGTTAGCCATACACTCCCTCTTTATGTTGGATCAGTCAATCTCACCATCATCAGGAGGTTAAGTTAAAAGTATTTTCAAAACCTGTTGGAGATCTGACATAAACGCTAAATCAGCATTGACTGCTGATCTGTGAATACTACTACTGTGGAGGCCAGTGGGAAATCTAAATCTTCCTACCCTGAAACATTCACAAGGTGATTCTGGTCAAGGTCAACGGATACTGTTAAGGGAATTATGATTTCTATATTAAGCTATATGATATCTGTAATGAATATACTAATAATTTAGAATGCTCAAGAATTGCCTTTTCTAGTTTGTGAGTTAGAGCTCACAATACAGCTTGAAATGATTGATCCAACTTTGACAAAGTTCATAATCACTGCCTGTATACTTGAAGTGAAGAGAATCAAAGATTGTAGAACCTGTTTTTTTTTTCACAGAACTCTCATCCTGGGACCCACCAAGTAACAACCCTCAAAGACTTGAACAATGCTGTTCCCACAGAATTTCAGGACACCTGTACCTTAGCATTGTGGAATTTGTGGGCTGGTCTTGGAAAATCACTCTGGCATCAGGAATGATTGTAATTCACCTTCCCATAGTGATTTACGTATATATCTCTGTCTTAACTTCAGCAAAGTTGATCAGGAGAATTCATGATTTGCAAATATGTTCCTCATAATGAAACTAATTAATTACATAGTTTCCTGATTACTGGCACTTTGTCTCTGGACTTATCATTCTCAGGTTGGAGACTGTCTCAGTAAAAATCCTGTTAAAATACAGAGATTCATTCTGTCCCTTCCACCCACCTTCTATTTTTTTAATCAGGGACTTGGTCGATTCCTGAAGTAGTGGTATTTATGAGGTTTGGGTTGGGTTGTGGTGGTCATATCTAAAGAATTACAAAGTCGCAGGTTGACTTCAAGTCAGTTGGAAAGATTTGTTATAGTTTTGAGGTTTTATGCTCTGGCAAGTGGTTAAGTCCCTTACAGGAATTTAGCCACTTCAGTAAGGCAAGACTTTATAGAGAATGTGATACTGATTACATAATCAAGATTTACATAGAATAGAGGAATATGATTAATACTAAAAAGGCAGGAGGGATTTGTTGAGGCATTACGCAATGGAAGAGGGGTACCAGCCTTAGTGTAACTGTATATGTGGTTACCCATAATGCATATAGTTAGGGGAACATGTATATATGGTAATTATACTATAATAAGCCTCTCTACATCATAGGTTCACTTCAGGTCAGTTCTTTACTATCACTGCGCAGGCACTAACATAGAGTGGACCTCTTCTACAGTTAGGTAGCATCCTTCACTGCATGCTGGTGGTGCTGTCTTCTGATAGGCTAATTATTGTGGTCTTGTCTGGTCAAGATGGATAGTTAGGTATTGTGGTCCTGTCTTGGGCTAAATGGATGATGTTGCACACCTTTTGTATGATTGTACAGTTTAACACCTTTTCTCATTGGAAAGAGTCTAGGGGAAGTCCTGGGTTTCTATCACATGGGCACACCTGCTGCTTCTGTGGGAACTAAGAGTTCAGGGACACACTTGTTCTAGTGAACAGTGAGGCATACATTAGGACATTGATGGGAGGGGGGGTTAGGTAGATACAGTGGACCTGTAGTGAAGTTTGGTTATTGGGACTAGTAGCAGTTCTGTTAGGATTCCATCAGCATTATTAAGATGGTGTGATATTCTAATACAAGATCCTAAACTGGCTTCCAATTTATACAAGCCCACAATTCACTGATTATCTTCAACTAATCACAAGACATTTCCTGTTTGGTATCTATTTTCATTCAAAGATACTTTGAAAAGTACTTCACTTCTCTCAAGTTGAATTGGAGAATCAACCTAAACTGGTTCCTACTAGTTTACACCTGTGGCTGATTAATAGATTCCATAATTCAAAGAGGCATTTCTTCTCTGCTAAAGGTATCAGGGGAGAGAGCATCATGTCAGCTCTATTAATTGGAGTTTAGGAATATTTAACAACCATCTTATGTAAAGAAGAAATTCCTAATAATTAGAAATGTACAAAAGTGAAATGGACTGCCCATTGCAATGACAGATTTCTCCTTCTTGGCATACCCAAGCAGAGACTGAATGATGCTTGTTGGGCATATTGTATGGGGACTGTTTTGTTTGTCTGTCTTATTTTATTGTGAATTGACTTTTCAAATGCTTGGGAGACAACTACTTAGAACAAGAATACCCATTATGTTGATGGTAGTAGTGATGGTAGAGTGTCTGATGACTTTCGGTCAAAATGCTTTTAGTTTGGGCCAGACTTAAAGCTAAGAAATTCATTAGCATGCTAAGGAATACTGCCCTCACAGAATCTTAGATTGAGTTACCTAGGGTATAAATTTCATTTTTATGACTTTTCAGGATTTCTTTGAGTAGACTCAATTGGCAGGATTCTGCAGCAACTCAGTATAGAAATACAAAGCATTTCACAACAGGCTGAAGGGTAAAGAAAGAGGGGGATCAGACAAAGGAGAAAGGGGGAGTATTTGGAATGTAACTGGCAAGATTTGTTTGTTATAAGAAAACATTCCCCCTTCAAGGGGAGGAGACAAAAGGAAGTGAGCAAATATGCTTACAATGTCTTACCAGACTGGATTCTGGACTTCAGCACGGTCCTTCTGATTCAATGGTGTCTCTTAGAATCTGTAATTTAAGGAGAGTACTCCAGGGTAATAAATTCTTCTTTTCTCATCATGCTGAAAGCCAGACTTCTCCATCACACCCCAGATCCCCCATGTATTCTTGTCCCCTGCCCCTTCACCTTCTTTTTACATTTTGTCTCTTCACGTTAGAATATGAGTTCCTTGAGGTCAGGAATTTTTTACTGCTTATATTTATATTCTCAGCATTTAGCAGAGTGCCGAGCACATAATAAGTGTTTAAAAATGCTCACATTGTGATGGAAATTTAAATGGGTGAATGAGACTAAGAGAAACAAAAATCTGAGCAAAATCGATTTATTAGCAAGACATGTAATAATGCAAGACATTACCAATAAGTTGGGTTGATGACCTGTCAGTATGGTCAAAGGCAATGAATGGCAGGCACCACAGCATTTTTATAATTATAAGTGAGAAAAACAATTTTGAGTAATGTAGGTGGTGCTGCTTTCTGATCAACTAGAGCAAAGCAAAAGCTTGTGGTTAGGCTAGGTACATCCTAGAAAATTCTGTAGTTGGACTCTATTGCCAATAATTTTGCTGTTGTCCCTCCCAATTCTATTCAACGTGTAGTAAACCAATGATTGATAGAACATTATCAGCATCAGTATCTCATTATAGCATCATGGAATGATTTGTAAGTTTCTGTGAAACATCTTGGCTGTAGAATAGTAAACTTGAACTCTCACAGAATGGAGAACTAAATTCACGAGCTTACCTTTGGAAGACCTCAGCTTGGTGGGAATAAAGAACTTAGAAGACTTTCAACATCTTATTAGCATTCGTTAACACACTCAAACTTTCCTCTAATTGAAATCACTTAGTAAACTTATATTCATATGATTTATAAGGGCAAAACTAGGCTCACAGAATAAAATATAATCACAAAACCGAGATAATTTACTATGATCTCACAACAAAGTTCTTTTAAGTAAAACTACAAGGTGTCTTATTGAAGGACAAGTATTACAATAGTAAATGTGATCCTCCACTTTACTATATATCATTGTATAATTTTTCATCTTTTATTTCTCCTTCAATAGAACTTGGGGATGTGTATTTCATTCCCTCCTTCAGTGAAATCTAATGAGAGTAAGGTTGACTCATTCCCTTTCTCCTCCCTGCTCTTCTTCTCCATTGGAACAACTCTCTCTTCCCTCTTTTATGTGAGATAATTTACCTTTTTCTATCTCTCTCTTTTTCCTCCTCCCAATATATACCTCTCTCACCTCTTAATTTTATCTTTTAGATATCATCCCTTCGTATTCAACTCACCCTGAGCCTTCTGTCTATGTATACATATACGCACATATACACGTACATACATATATACACATGCATACATATTTATGTATGTATATTTCCTTCAACTTATCCTAATACTTAAAACTGAGAAAAGTCTCATGAATTACCTATATCATCCTTCCATGTAGGAATGTAAACAGTTCAAATTTAATAAGTTACTAATGATTTCTCTTTTCTGTTTACCTTTTCATGCTCCTCTTGATTCTTGTATTTGAAAGTCAGATTTTCTCTTCAGCTCTGGTCTTTTCATCAAGAATGCTTGAAAGTCCTCTATTTCATGAATAGCTACATTTTCTCCTGAAGTATTGTACTCAATTTTGCTGGATAGGTGATTCTGGGTTTTAATCCTAGCTCCTTTGCCCTCCAGAATATAATATTCCAAGCCATTTGATCCTTTAATGTAGAAGCTGCTACATCTTGTGCTATCCTAATTGTTTTCCCACAATACTAGAATTGTTTTTTTCATGACTGCTTGTAATATTTTCTCTTTGACCTGGGAACTCTGGAATTTGGCTATACTCTTCCTAGAAGTTTTCATTTTGGGATTTTTTCAAGAGGTGATTGGTGGATTCTTTCAATTTCTATTTTACCCTCTGGTTCTAGAATATCAGGGAAATTTTCCTTGATAATTTCTCAAAAGATGATGCCTAGGTTCTTTTTTTAAAAATCATAGCTTTCAGGTGGTCCAATAATTTTTAAATTATCTCACCTGAATCTATTTTCCAGGTCAGTTGTTTTTCAAAACAGATATTTGACCTTGTTGTGTATTTTTTCATTCCTTTGGATCTGTTTATAATATCTTGGTTTCTCATAAAGTCAGCTTCCATTTGCTCCATTTTAATTTTGAAGGAATTGTTTTCTTCAGAGAGCTTTTAGATTTTCTTTCCCATTTGACCAATTCTGCCTTTTAAGGCATTCTTCTCCTCGTTGAATTTTTGAATCTCTTTTAACATTTGAGTAAATGTACTTTTAAGGTGTTATACTTTTCAGTATTTGGTGGTGGGGGGTTTCCTTCAGCAAGTAGTTGACTTATTTTTCATTATTTTCTAGCATTACTTTCACTTCTCTTCCCAATTTTCCCCTCTACTTCCCTTATTTGATTTTCAAAATCCTTTTTGAGCTCCTCCATGGCCTGCAACCAATTCATATTTTTCTTGAAAGTTTTTGGTGTTTTGAATTTGTTGTCTTCTTCTGATTCTATGTTTTCATCCTCTTTGTCACCAAAGAAAGATTCTATAGTCTGCTTTCTTTTCCTCTATTTGCTCATTTGCCCAGTCAATTACTTAACTTTTGAGCTGTTTGCCATGATAGAACTCTGCTTCCAGAGTGGAGAGTGTTGTGTCATCAAATTTCTGGGATTTTGTGCTGTTGTTGTCAGAGCTACTTCTAGGAACCTGCCTCCAAACTGTGAGGACTCCCTTTCCACAATTGCCACAAGCTATATCATGCTGGGAGTCCTCTTCACCCCAGGACTTCCACCCAAGACTGTGACCCAAATCCAAGCAGAACAAAGCAAGAGAATGCTCACTCAGTGCCACAAAGAGAATCCTCTAATTGCCCTCTGATCAGCTGCTTAGTCCCCCTACAACCTGTGAACCTGGAGTTCTGGGAGCAGTTGCTGCTACTACTGTTGCTGCCACTGCAGCTGCCACCACTTTTGCTGCCCAAAGGGCAGGGGCCAGACTGAGTTCTTCTATTACCCAGGTCCAACTTGGTTTTTTGACTGACCTTTTACCTTCTCTTTGGAATTTGTGGGTTGAGAAGTCCGGAAATCACCATAGCTGTCACTTGAGAAGTCTGGAAATCACCATAGCTGTCAGTGATTCAGTCCCCTGAGATCTGCTACAACACTGCCTGTGCCACAGTTCTGTGCCACCAGTCTGTGCCAATACGACCTACACAGGATTCTGCTCCATTCCCAGTCTGGTTTGTGAGACACTTCCTTTTGGTTTGCCAAGCTGTCTTAAGCTAGAGATGTATTTCAATCTGTCATTTTGTGGATTCTGTAGCTCTAAAAATTGTTTAGAGTAATTTTTTACAGGTATTACAGGTGATTGGTGGATGAGCTGAAGCAAGTTCCTGCTTTTCCTTGCCTTTGGCTCCACCCCTTCAAAATGAGGGGTTTTGAGAGGTAATGATCACAGGGAGTGTGCAAGCCATGACCGTTAAACAGTGCAAAAACAAAGGACATAAAAGGATTTGCTCTGTGAAGTTTGGATTCAGTCAAAAGGCTGCACTTGAGGACCTAGAGGGTCACATGTGGCCTTGAGGTCACAGGTTCCCTACCTCTGTAAGCAAAGGGGGATGGGTGGTACAAGGACACAAAGACAGGAGGTGGGGCATTTTGCCTGGAAAATAGCAATAGGCCAGTACAGGTAAAGTAAAGATGTCACGGAGAGGAGCAATATGAAAAAAGACTGGAGAGATGGTATGGAACCAGGCTGAGAAGAATTTATACATCAACAGAGGAGTTTATTTTTAATTCTCAAGGTAATAGGGAACTCCTGGAGTTACTGAGTAGGGGGCAGGGATGACACAGTCAGGCCTATGCTTTAGGGAAATGATTTTGGCAACTCTTTAGAGGACAGATTACAATAGAAGGAAATGAATCGCAAGAGACCAATTGGGAGGTAATTGTAATAATGGAGGAAAGAAGTGATTTTGGCCTGAGCCAGGATAGTGGCACTGAATGAAAAGAAGGGAACGTACAGGAAAGATACTGTGGATCTAGAAAGAGCAACATTTGGCAACTAATTGATATCTGGGGTAAGCGTGAGGAGCTGAGGATAACATTAAGACTGTGAACTTGGATACTGAGAAGGATGGTGATACTTTCCACAGCCACAGGGGAGTTCAGAACAGAGGTTGTTTTCAAGGAGGAAAGATAATGAGTTATCTCTGAGGCATATTGAGTTTGAGATGCTTAACTGATATCCAGTTTGAAGGAGGCAGTTGATGATGAAATACTGCATCTCACTGACCACAGACCCAGTTGGCTCTGGAGGAGAAAGTGAGACTGGTGACTTTCACAGCCCTCCTGCATTTAAATCCATTTCACTTGCAAGCCATGATGTCATCTTTCTGATGTCATGATCCCCTTCAAGAATGAAGGACAAATAATGACGTCATGTCGCTGGAGACACTAGTGGTCAGTATATAAATCTGAGAATCATATGCAGTCAGTCAAAAGAACCATTTTAAAAAACATTTACTATGAGACTGGGTCTGGGGATACAAAGAAAGGAAAGACAAACTGTTCTCTACTATCAAGGAGCTTTCATAATACTGGTACAGACATGTGTGTGTGTGTGTGTGTGTGTGTGTGTGTGTGTAGAGACAATATGTACACAACTAGGTAAATATATGAAATATACAGAATTGATGAAAAATCGTATGAAATGGGAAGCCATCAGCAGCTGGTGGGGACTGGGAAAGGCTGCCTACAGAAGGTAGGCTTTAAGGGGAGATTCAAAGGAAGCCAGGAAAAAAATGGAGGCTATCGGGCCAGAGCACTTCAGGCAACCCTAGGGAATGAGCAATGTAAGGGTTCAGAAATGGGAGATGGAGAATGCTATTTCAGGAACTGCAAGTACACCACTGTACCTGGCAGGATCCTAGAGCAATGGAAGGGAATAAGGAAAGGCGAGAAGGGGTCAGGTTATGAAGTTATGAATTTTAACTGCAAAATAGAGGATGCTATATTTCATTCTGGAGGTAATAGATATTCACTGGAGCTTGTGGAGGGAAAGCAAGCGATATAGAGGTGCAGAGAGAATTCTGATTTTTTAAATTACAATAATCGATACGATATGTGTAACAAATATGCTAGTAGATTAGATTTTGCAGAATTGGCCTTTTCCAGCCTGTGAGTCAGACTCACAGTGAAGCTTGAACTGATGAGTCAAACCTGGACAAGGCTCACACTCACCAGCATCCTTCTCCCTGCCTACCCGAAGAGAAGCAAATCAAAGAATGTAGAACCTGTTCCCATCACAGAACTCTGGTCTTGTGGCCCACTAAGTAATGACCCTCAAGGAATTGAGCAGTACTGCTCCCACAGGATCCCAGAATTGTTGTATTGTCTTCCATTTGTGAGTTTGTCTTGGGAAACCTCTATGGCCCTGGGAAGGATTGTTTGTAATCCGCCTTACCCCCTTCCTTCCCGCTTGCGATTTGTGTATATAATCTCTGTCTTTATTTCCATTAGGTGGAATTGTGATGAGAATTCAAAATTTGCAAATCTGTGTCTTGTAATGAAACTAATCAGCTAATTAAAGCTGACTACTGGCACTCTGTCTCTGGCCTGTTGTTTCATCATTCTCGGGTTAGAGACTGGTTCAACAAAATCCTGTTAACACAGGATAAACTTCCAAAGGAAGGATGTGAATTTGACATGACTGTGGGAGTGTGGGTGGGCCCAAATGGACTTACGATGCTACTGTAAAACCTTATTCCTCCCTATGATGGAACACTTTCACTCGTTTAGTCACTGGGGCTGTGACAAGCTAGTAGAGTTAGCTTGAAAATATTGGAGGGGGAGTTTTCACAGAGCCTCGGCACAATGCATCTAAAGTTCTGAAGCCTACTCTTGGCCTCTTTCTTCTCCCCCGGATGCAGCCTTCGATGCCTGACAGATCAACTTCAATCAATTGTCACTTGCCCTTGGTTACAGATATCTTTTGGTTTTGGTCTGTATGTTTTCCCAGTGAGTTGGGAGGGTTCCCCTGTCGTATTGTCACAGCCTCTAAGGTAATAGAAATCCTTTTAGGAAAAAAAAAAGCTCATTCCATTGTTGGGGGGTGGAGGGTCGTAAAGAGATACATAGTGATAGAGGTGCCCATTTCACAGGAGCTTCATTAGCTAAGCTACTTTCATCTTGGCTAAGTACTCAGCACCTCTATTGTGCCTATAACCCTCAGTCATCAGGAATGGTTGAAACGAGGAGATACTCAAAACCTGTCTTGCTAAACTAGGTGTCCCTTTAGCCCCGTTAAGCCTTAAGTCCAGACCATTGTGGTTTCCATAAGCTCAGACCCTACGAGATAGTAACAGGATGCCCAATGCCACCGCACTGGTGGGTGGGAAGCACAGCGGCCAAAGGGTCCCTCCTAGAACACTGCATTGGGTTGGCTCAGAAAATACCAGAGACTTACCAACTTACCGGGTCTTATCCCCAAAGGGCTTACGTATCTCCTCCATCTCTCTGGGAGTCTTAAGGAGTAGTATTTCTGAGGGGAAGATGGTGAAACTTTTGCTGGAGTCCCCTTCGCAAGTAAAATTGGAAGGTCAGCTCAGGTAACACTACAGAGCTAACATCAAGGATTTCCAGGAGGTAAAGGTTGAGCGTCCACTGAGCTGGGTCTTAAAGGAATCTCCAGACCGTAGGATCCTAGATTTAGAGTTGGAAGTGATTTTGGAGATCATGGAGTCCCACCTCCTTCATTTTATAGACGGAGAAACTAAGGCTTAGAGGGAGGTTCGGGGACATGCCTATGGCGCACAGCTGGTGTCAAAAGTAAAGATTTAATGAAAGTTTTCGTGAAACGGCACCAGTTGGACAGTTTAAAAGAGGCCTCAGCTCTAGCAGAGGATGGTTTCGATCCATCGACCTCTGGGTTATGGGCCCAGCACGCTCCCGCTGCGCCACTCTGCTTACCTGACCAGCCAGCTGTAACAGGTGACTTGAAGTAGGTTTCATTGTCCCCATTTCCCACTACTTACGGATTTCTCTTGTCTTTTCAATTCATACTTAGGTTTAGGTGAACACTGAACAGAACTCGCCCGATCACACCCTAGTCTTTGAAGCCAGGACCTCAGGACAAACTTCATTCTAAGTGTGGTTTATGGCACCTCTGTGCTCCCTCTGCCACTTCCAATACAACTGTGGTACCTTCTGGAGAAACCGAAAGAAAACCTTCCAGATAAGAGTCCTTCTACTCTGTTCTTCACATGCTCCGCTCCATCTGTTTCAGCACCACGGACACTTTCCCCTTAAAGGCATCTGGAAGATCAGATAACTCCAAAGAAGGGGGTGGGGTGGGGTGGGGTGGGGTGTGTGAGGACTTATCAAAACAACACACTTTCTCACTGCTTCTTTACAGATAACGGGTTCCCATGTGGAACGCTGAATATAAATTCAGGTTGAATTTTTTTTTCAGCTTGTCCATTGAATTTACACAACTTTCTCATCTTCCTTTTCTTTACTTCTTGTCTTCATTCTTTTTTGGTGTTCTTTGTTTCGACATCTCTCTCTCTCTCTCTCTCTCTCTCTCTCTCTCTCTCTCTCTCTCTCTCTCTCTCCAATCCTTTTTCAAATCCTTTGTTATAAAGTATAGCTCTCTAGAAGGGGAAGTGAAAAAAACGAAGGAGAAAACCTAGGTGATGTAAAGCCGAAAGGTAACCAGAGAAGAAGGAGGAGGAGAGAAGAAAAGGTACCACAGTATTGATGGGGTGCTGAGACCCTAGCCCTTGGACCGTATCTCTCCCCAGCCCAAAGACCCTACCGCTGGCAATAACTCAAGAATGGGCCCCATTGAATCAAACTGTCTCTGCCTGTTACAAGAACAAGCTGACCTCTGTTGAATGTGTCCTTTACGAACAGGATTTACCAGCAGAGCTATCATGTACTCCTTCCCGTAGTTACCCTAAACAAGTTAGACGTCCAGACATAGACGTCAACTCCTTGGGCGATCTTGTAACAGACCTACAGACTCTTAGAAACCGCCCTTCCCCCCCACTCCCGTGCCAGTATTGAATGACGCCTGTGCCCAAGGTATAGAACCTGTATGTTCACCTAATTAGCATGCTTAGCACGCCATTCCCTGTACTTTTTCTATATAAGAGCTCCTAAAAGGAGTTCTGCCCGTCTTTATTAGAGTTAGACTAAACTTTTTGCCGCTTGACTGGAAGACCGCTCGAGTCCTCGAATTCTTTCCAGGCAACTGAGCCCTGAACCTCGGGATGTCGGAGTCCCTGCAACCCCGAACCGCGTCAGTATCACCTACGCCCGGCAGGTGGTTACTTTTGGTCAAATTGCTTTCCTTACACGTGCTTTTAATGGACTTTCCTAGGAACCCTGCTTGGGCAGAACTTTCCCTTTCCTCACCTGTACAAAATAACGGCTTCCAAGATTCATTTCAATTATAACGTTCTCGGAATATTTGTTCAGCTTGAATCAGAATCCAATGAACTTGCGAACTCAAAAAAAGCATGTTTTGAGGAAAACATTTCAATTTTGTTTCCTTGATTTATAATAGTTATTTTATTTTATGCGTTTAAAAAAATACAATTCTGAAAAAACGTCTCCAGGCTTCTGCAGACTGCGAAAGGTGACTAAGGCTCGTGGGTTGGTACGAAGGCGCGCGCTAAGCGCTTCAGTGCGAAGTGGCTTCGCGATGAGATTAGTAGAAAGTCTGTTCCCACCCAGGGAAGAAGGAGCGTTTTGTTTTGTTTTGTTTTTCCGGGAGCTATCTTAAAGCATTTCTTTGCCACCCCTCCCCCCATCTCCCCGCCCGCCGCCCTGCAAACGCACGCCTCGTTTCCTTTGAAATCATAATTTCACCACAAAAAATAGAACTCGAACAAGTCCGATTCAAAGGCTTAGGAGAGAAATGTTTAAGTCATTACAATGTCAATACATTCAATCCCTCAGACTTTTCTTGGGCTCCTCCTGTTAACGCAAAGCTCTGTGTTGGCAGGTGAGGGATCTGAAGACAAGGAAGGAAGGATCTTTGCCTGCGAGTCAGCGGCGTTCTTCCTGCCCAGGAGAAGAGATGCTGGGAACCAAAGGTCCCATTCGGAAAAGGCGAAATGAGAAAAGCGCATTGGAGGCGGGAGACAGCACAGCCAAGCTGCGGGGCTTGGGTGAGTTTGGCCGGTGGGCAGAGTACCAGTGCCGCAGAGAAGGGAAATGAGGCTGGAAAGGTAAGCTCCAGACGCCAGGCTGAGGGATTTTCACCTTACCCTGCGGGCGGGTGTCTTCTTGGAGTTAGGCTAGCCAGGGGACTGGGGTGGGGAGGGGGGGAGGAGAGGGAAGTGTGTGGTCCATGGCTAAAGCAGCTCTAAAGGGCGTGTAACGTCCCCACCTCCAGACTTCAGCTTGTTTGCCTCCTCCTTTTCGCCCTAGCTCAGAACCTGGCGCCGAGTGGGCAGGCGTTTAGTAAACTTTGTTTGAAGGGGATGGAATGAAAAAAGAGCCCCGTAGAGAAACAGATGGCCGGGTGAGTGTATGCTCTCCGTCAGACCGTAAGCTCCTCTAGGACGGGGGCCGAGACCCTCTGGTCCCGACATCCAGGGCAGCCAACTCCAAGGCCGTCGCAGTAAAATAGACTCATGTTGAGTGATGGAGCGAATAAAGAGACGGATGGACAAATGGAACAGGTTGAAGAAAATGCATTTTTGCCGTCGAGCTCCTTAAGAGGAAGGAAGGCAAGCGGCTTCTCAGGACCTCGTGGCGCAACGGTAGCGCGTCTGACTCCAGATCAGAAGGTTGCGTGTTCAAATCACGTCGGGGTCAGTTAGTTCTTTTCTTTCCTCCTTACGATTACAGTCTATTACCAGTGGGAGAAAGAAAGAAACAGAGGGGAGAGGTACAGAGAGAGAGAGAGAGAGAGAGAGAGAGAGAGAGATGAAGACGACATACACAGAGACAACTTGGCGGAGTTCATCCGCACTGTGTACCGATCCTCTCTGTTTTCCTCCCCAACTAGGCCTCATGCGTCGACAGCTTCTCAAACCACAGGGCCAACAGGCTGAGGAACACAACCACTCTACTCTGCTACCCCGGAGACCCCTCGGACAGAATATCGCCCCACTCTGCTTACACAAACTGTCACTTGGCGCCTATTAGCAGAAAGGGATGGAAGAACAAGCCTAGAGTTTGACTCACCGCAGGTGCGCGGCTCTCTTTTTCTCACGCTGTGTTTGCAATGGTTTTACTCTCCTCACTTTGGACGCTCCACGCCGCAAACCAGAACAATTCGCTGCGGAACCGCCTAGGTGAGGAAGAAGTATTGCCTGCTTGGAGGGGTAAAGGCCAGGATCAGGCTTAGAGAAGGAGACGGCAGGGCACCGGAAAGTTGGGAATGCCCGGGGAGCCCCTGCTCGATTCGGGGGGAAAACGGAGCCCTGGAACCCGTCTAGACCCTGGAGCTGAAAGGACGGAGGATTTCATTCCGAAGAGATAGGGAGCTTCCAGGCACAGGCTTCCTTTTCTCGCGCCCTGAATCGACTCGTTCTCCTTCTCACTTCGGTGCGGAATAGATCTGAAACCCTAAAAGGCGAAGACCGAGGGAATTAACCATGAAGTGAGGCCCAGAAAGGCAACCTCTTCGCGTCTGCTACCGAAGCGTCCGACCTGAAATCTTGAGACTTGCGCATGTTCAGGCACATGTTCACGCTTCAGTCTGCGCGCCCCACATTCTGTGAGGTAGGTAGGGCTTGGAGGAGGACGTGCCTCATCCAACGACCCACGGACTGCTCTCCTCCGTGGTGTGAAAAGGTGCTTTGCAGGGTTTTCCTTCGTCCCTATTTGTCTGTCTGTCTGCGTCTGCCTGTTTTCCCAGTGCCTGTAATTCTCCTCTGCACATTTGGAAAATCGACCAATTCATTTTTCCTTTCGTTGGACGATCACTTATTAGGTAGTTACGGTGTCGAGGAAGACCCAAGGCTTCGAGGACGATGGAGAAAGATCCAACAGATCACAATATTCCGGCCTTCCCGGAGCTTAGTGAAGGATCTCCCATTCTAGCCCTTGGTTGTTGGAGTGCACCCTCTTCACAGGTCTGCTCAAAGCAAGGTGAACCGTAATCAAAAGTGGATGGGACTGAAGCCCCTTTGTAGCTCCTAATCCGAAGAGAGACAGACAGAGCGAGGAGAGACAGGGACCAAACACCACATCATCTCCTCATCTCACCTGGATTGACGCACGTTTGATGCCAGTTCTCTGGAAAAGACAACGCCACCTCGTAGTCGGTAGGATTCGAACCTACGCGGGGAAACCCCAATGGATTTCTAGTTCATCGCCTTAACCACTCGGCCACGACTACCTGCCTCAGAAACGTGCAGGAGTGTACACACCTGGCACCTACTATTCCGCACCTACACTAGAGAGGCGCCAAACACCTCACCGTCCCCGAGCCAGCCCGCTCAGACTCTCGCCTCTCTCAACACTGACCCAGAGGCCTCCTCTCCCGAAACGCGACAACGCCCACTCCCACCCCGGACCCCTACAGCCAACCCATCGCCCCATGCTGTCACCTCCAGGGGAAGTCCATGGCACAGCAACCGAGGCTCTCCAACAACCACAGTTTCGACTCTGGGATTAGCTGACACCGAGAGCCCAGCCATTCATCCACTTACCGTTTCGTGCCTAAGCATTTGGTGAGATTCCACTACCAGCCCATCCCCTCCCTCCGCTGGGTTACCTGAGACCTCCCGAGACCAAATGGAAGGAAGACAACACGAACCGCAGCCGCAACTCCCTTCGCCTCTCCGGGTCTCAGCTTACCTATACCCATCTCTAAAGTGGGGACGGCAGGGACGTGATCTAAATTGCAGGATCCTAGAGGTCCCTTCAGGCTCTTCTAACGTGCTAGCATTTCACACACACGGACGGCTACGGGACTCTGGGAGCTGTGCCAAGAGGGGAGAGAGATGGTGGCTGGAACACCGAGGGAAGGAGGAGAGAGAGCGGGAAGGTGCTGGTGCTGGTAGTACAGAGGGCTTGGGCTAATTTCGAACGCGAGAATAGCTAGATTTCGAACCAAGGCGAGGCGAGGGCATTGCCAGGTGGACCAAACAGCACAGGCCGAGGCTTGAAGACAAAGGGGACCGCCACGGCGGGTTCCGGGAACCGTGAAGAGAATGATCTGGCTGGCTGGAGCTCAGGGAGTTCCACATGGGCAGGGAACGCACCTTACTCGAAGCGCCTAGCACCCTGGAGGCTTCCTTGTTCGTCCTTTATGTTTGTGCCCACGATTGGGGTGGCACCAGACGGAGTGGGAGGAATGGAGGGGGGTGGGAGTAGGGGTAGGAGTGGAAAGTACTGGGTGTGGGGGGGGGGAAATGCGATGCCTCTGGGTCTCTGGACTCCTCCGGCGTCGGGAACGATTCCAGGAAGCTTCTGAACTCTCTGGCAGAAGAGAGTTCTCTGAGGGCGGGGCAGATGGTGGAGGAATGCGAGTCTGAAATTTTGCAGCACAGGCCACAATTAAAAACAAACAAACAAACAAAAGAAAGAAAGAAAGAAAGAAAACCAGTCCTTGAAAGACGGGCCACCTGCCGTGTGCACAATAGGGATCCCTCCAGGTCTGGTTAACAAACACACCAAACGATGGATGGTGGCTCAAGAAGCTCCTTACTTGAGAAGGAACAGGGGTGGGAGGGTGGGGTTGGAAATTGCAGAGATTTCCTCCGGTGAGAAGGACGAATTTAAAAGCCACGATCCACATAAGCAAGAGGAATCGACGAGGATGGGATTCGAACCCACGCGTGCAGAGCACAATGGATTAGCAGTCCATCGCCTTAACCACTCGGCCACCTCGTCCCGCTCTCCGAACGCTTGGCCCGCTCTCCGAACGCCTGTACACCGATAACACAGGTAATAGCCGCAAACCCACACAGCTCCGCACAATCACGCCGTCACGGTTCCCAGGTCTTGACCGATTCTTGTCTTTTCAGTGATTCACAGCGGGTGTGTCGCAACACACTGCCCCGCTCTCCCCAAAAGCATTCCCCGTTCTCTGGCACTGCAAAGGAAAACAGTTCTAAGGGACAGGATGAGCAAAACGCCGACTCAGGATTATTTGGCCGATGGCGCTTGATGTGGGGGTGGGTGAGGGGAGGGGCCGCGGTGCATAAGTCGGGGGCGAGGAGCGGGACAGGGAACCAGGGATGAAAGGCAATCCAAGAGGGACCTCGTAGAAGAGGAACCCGGAGCGGGGTAGAGGCGGGGACTTGAGGAAGCACTTCAGAACTAGGGAGCAAAAACGAAAGGGAGAAGACTTTAGCAGGGACACCTATTAGGGGACACCTAGAACACAAGGGAAGGAAGGAAGGAAGGAAGGAAGGAAGGAAGGAAGGAAGGAAGGAAGGAAGGAAGGAAGGAAGGAAGGAAGGAAGGAAGGAAGGAAGGAAGGAAGGAAGGAAGGAAGGAAGGAAGGAAGGAAAAAAGAAAGAAGGAGGAAAGGAAGGAAGAGGATTACGTCTGGTTCACCTTTTTTGTTGTCGTCAAATACCAGGCATTAAGTCTCAGTCACAGAAGCCAAAAGATTTTACTTGTTGGAACAAGGGCAGTCGGTCGTATTTGCTCTGAGCACTGCTCCAATTCTACACGGCATAGCTTTGCATTTTTATAATTTTATAGGGGAAAAGCGTCAAGCAACAGGGGAAATGCCAAGGATGCCGTCCGTGGTATTTTGGGGTTTCTCTGTTTCATTGTCACACTGCCACGTCTCTGCTTTACATTCTCAAACGATTTGCCTCATCACAGGTTTCCTCGCGGTTTCCCGAAGGCGTCTTTGTCGGGTCAGTCCTGACGGCTAGGGTTGCTCCAAGAAGAAGTCCGTTTTATTCTTTATCTGTACTTCATTGCTGTATAGACATCTGAAGTCATGGCTTTTGTTGGATGGATCCTTGCTTGGATTTTATCTCCTGTTCATTATAGGACGTGCCAACTACTATTCTTCTAAGTTCCAGCTGCTGTTCTCCTTGGCATCCAAGTGGTGTACAGAAGTAGAATTTTCCACTCTCTTCACTTTTAAAATTTTCATTTCAAATCTGATTATCGAGACCCAGGCAAACAAGTCTATAGATGTAATACACCTACTCTAAGTCGTCTCTTCTCCAAGTTAAGCCTTCCTCCATCCCTTCAACTGACCCAGCAGTAGCATGGTTGCCGGTCCCCTCGCCAGCCTGATTGCCTCCTCTGCGCATCCTCTGGTCCCTTCTGAAGTATGGCACCGAGACGAGACACAGTGCTCCAGATGGGAACTAACCACGACACGGCACAGCAGCTGGATCTCCTTTCTGGCCCGGAACACTCACTGGACTCCAATGAATACAGAGGTGACAGGGTGGCGTGCTGAAATGAACGCAGGGCATGGACCATTTGAATCAGGTCTCCGACATTTTGTTAATTGTGGGAACTCGTGCGAGTCACTCTTAGGCTGCCCCGAGAAAACTGCGTTTTGCGGAGAAAAAAAGTATTGAGGCGAGGGATTTGGGGGTGGAGTAGTGTAATGTTAATGAAATCAGAAGATCTTCCATGCCCCTTTCTATTGGCACCTAGTAAAGGCACTTAGCTCCTTACTTCAAGTTAACTCCTTGGGAGAAGTTAACACCTTAACAGGAAGGAGCTATACTGTATGTAAGGAAGAGAACCAGCAGGACCA
>CM053593.1:354534766-354553472 GCA_028646575.1 Pseudocheirus occidentalis
GGGAGAAGGGGGCAGAGAAGAGGGGTGGAATTTGTCGGAGCCTGGAGGCTCGGGTTCCCAGAATGCACAGTACCGGATGCGAGGGGGGAGTGGAGAGACTCCTGTGTCTGTGCGAGGCTGTGATTGGATGGCGGAGAATTCCCGGAAGGAGGAAGGAGGGGCTGGCGCTGCTTTTTCTCGGAAGGCGGAATGCACTCTTTCCTCGCGGAAGAGGTACATTGGAGTTCTCAGAGACGTATTCCCCTGCGCCCCCGTGGTGTGAGTGCGGCATGGCCAGCTTTGTCTAGTTGGGTGAGACCGCGATATCCCCTAACCCCCGGGAAGTGGCGGGTGACCGAGCGCTGTGGTGCTCGAGGAGGAATCAGTCCCCTCGTGCTTCTGGTCGTCCGATATCTCCTGGCTTCGGGGGTCCGCGGTCTGCGCGGAGGAAGTTCACGTCCCACCCCACCGCCTGTGACTGTCGCAGTTTGCGCCTGTACCTAACACGTATGCACCTCCAGATTGCTCAGTATGTGTATACACCCATTTTTGTATATGCAAGTCTGTATAAATGTCGTAACAATTAAGGTAGACTGAGGCACAGAGTTCCGAGCACGATTGATTTATTGGGGAAGCCCATGTTTACCAGTAAAGAGGAACTCGGCTTCTACAGTAAAAACCCAGTTATGGGGTTAGCAGCTCTTTTTATGGTTTGGAGGAGTACAGAAAATAGGAAGGCTAGCATCACAGAGGGAAGAAAATATGATTGGTTGGAAATTGGGAATGAGGGCTAGCAACAACCCCCTCCTTCCCTCCTGTGACTGAGAAGTGGTCATTGTCTGGGTCCAGCTGAGTCTCAAGGACTCAAACTAGACATCGTTGAAGGATGTCTTGGTGATGTAAAGACGCTAGACCAGACACCCTGGTGTCCACCAGCATCCTTCAAGGGTGGCAGATTTCCTTGACACGGGAATAGAACAAGAGAACTGGATTTCAAAACTTACCTAGTTACAGCCCAGCAAAATTTCTGAATTAAGCTCAGAGACAAAGAATCATGATGGGCAGTTACAGAACAAAGTCAGTTAATTGTTAGCTATACTAATTATTAAATTTAAATAAATTGAATTAATTATTTTGTTAATTAGTAGGATCACCAGAAAAGACAGTGTATATAAATAAATAAATACCTTAGTGTATATAAACATATTTCTATGTAGGTATCTAGGGATATGTGTTTATATATGCAAATATATACATATTCATCTCCATAGATTATGTATATAAGCATATGCAGGTATTTTTCAGGAGACATTTATACAAAAGGAACTTGGACTACAGAAATAAAAGGTGGTGAAGATGGTACTAACACCCACACCTGTCCTTCCTTCTGTGGCCATATAGGACTTTCTTGTGTGTTTTCCAGCAAACTTTCTGTGTTGCTTACAGACAGCAAGCAATCTTTTACTGTGGTGGATGCGTCTATTCTTTATCATCTTAGAAACCATTTTCTGAGCCTGAGGATGGATGTTGCTGTAAGTCACCATTATTCCTGAAAAAGCAAAAGAAATGTCTTTTCTTTAGTATTATATTGTAATTTTGAGAAAACCTCAATGTTGTAGCTAAGGTAAAAGTTAAGAATCTCAACACCACCAACTAGATTAAGCTTCATTGACTATGCATGAGCAGGAAAGTAGGAATAATAAAAAGGAAGAGTTTTGACAATATAACAAGAAACTAAAACTGTTGGAGAGCAACAGTTCTCAAGCTTTTTGATCTCAAGATCTTTTCTATTCTTAGAAGTTATTCAGGACTTCCCCCAAAAAAGCTTTTATTTAAATATCTCTCAAGATTTATCATATTAAACATTAAAACATTATGAAAATAGGTTTGACCTTTAGGACCTACCCTCTGAAAGTGGTTCTGCTATCCTTAAGAGGCCCTGGACCACACTTTGAGAACCAGTCTTCTAGAGAGCTGCATTTCTTTATGTCTCTTCCTTTAGTCCCCAAAACTACCTTGTGTCTTCCTATAACATAACAAAAGAATTTTTGATTTAGGCCAGATGGATTTACTAGTGAATTCTATCAAACATTTAAAGATCAATTGATCCCAATACTCTACAAACTATTTGGGAAAATTGGCGAAGGAGTCCTACCAAATTCTTTTTATGACACAAATATGGTACTGATACCCAAATCAGGAAGAGACAAAATGGAGAAAGAAAAATAGACCAATCTCCCTCATGAATATAAATGCAAAAATTTTAAATAAAATATTAGCAAAAAGACTACAGCAACTTATCACAAGAATAATACATTTTGATCAGGCAGGATTTATTCCAGGAATGCAAGGATGGTTCAGTATTAGGAAAACCATCACTATCATTGATCATATCAACAGTAAAACTGGCAGAAACCATGTGATTATCTCAATAGATGCAGAAAAAGCTTTTGACAAAATATAACATCCATTCGTATTAAAAACACTAGAAAGTATAGGAATAAATGGAGTTTGTATTAGAATAATAGGTAGCATCTATTTAAAGCCATCAACAAGTATTATATTTAATGGGGATAAACTAGAAGCATTTCCAGTAAGATCGAGAGTGAAACAAGGATGTCTACTATCACCCCTCTTATTTAATCTGGTACAAGAATCTTTGATTTACTACCCTGTTTCTTGAGATCAAAATTGTGATCTTTAACAATAGTAACTAATAACTTTACAGTGTAGATGCCTAACCAAAAATAAAGTTGCTCTCAAAAATTTGTAAAATTATCTTTGTTACTTAAATTTTTCAAATACCTATTACTTCTGGGGGGGGAGGGATAAAGGGACTGATCTGAGACTTTACTTTTCTATTGCATGAAACAAATATGAAATGCTAGTAGCTCTGACATTTTTAACAGCGTAGAGACTCCCTTTTCTTTGACATTGCCATATTTCTTCCCCTTGCCACTTCTCTCATTGTTCTTTCCAGTCTGCCTGTCCTCTCTTATTTTCTCCTTCCTCACTGAAAATTTCCCATATTTCTCATATCTCCCTCCCTTTATCTTGACCTACCATCTTCCCTTACCTCCTTTTTACCAGATTCCCTCGTGTCCTCTCTTTCTTTAATTCTGGGAATGAGGAAATCAACTTTCCTAACTTCTACATTTAACTTCCAGACAGTCCCCACTGTCTCCCTACCCCAGTTCCCTTTTGCTGCCTGAATATTTGGAACAAGAAAGTAAGGAAATTGAGAGAATTGACATTAGGATAACAACTCGTTAATGGTGGGAATTGAGTGAACCCACTGACTTTATCTTGTGACTCAGTTCTGGAGCTAGCTTGATTCCCTTTCTATTTAATTATGGGTCTAATCCAGTTTCTTGTGGGGAGATTATATTCATGTGTGGGAATTGGAAGAAAATTTATTATATTGTTTGAACCTAATCCCACATGGTTGGAAAACTGGACGACCTTCCCGTGATTCTTAGAGACCTTTAACCCAGGACCTGGGTTAAGTTGACCAGAAATCCAGTCTGACCCAAAGATTGATGTAAGACATTTTCTCACAGTTGTACATCTCATACAGTGGCTACATATTGCTCAATAACTTATTGTTTCCATATCCCTTTGATTGCTTGCAGACACTGAGGGGAAGTGGGATACCTCTTTTTTCTGGATTCAGGGAATTGTATCTATTCTTTCTTTCTTGGAAAGACTCTAATCTTTCTTCCAATTAGAAATCAGATTAGTTAGTGTTGCTTTGTTTCCTTTTAATTAATCAGCCTTATTTGATTAATTATTTTTAACACATAAAAAAGTCTGCCTCCCCCTGTATTTGGGATCCATTCCTAAGTTGAGCAAGTCTGGTCCCAGTTTGTTGGGCAGTTGCCATGCATTGTTTAACAAATTGATCAAACTTTTGTTTCCTCAGTCATTTCATCTTTCACCTGCCACAGGAAACCTCGTTGTATTACACTGCAGAAGAAAGCACTGTGCTTACTCAGCTTTAACTCACCCAGTTTGATTTGGGAGGATGATCAGTTCCTTCCATCTTTGAAATCTGTAAGTAGAGAAAATGCTCTTTTCCCTTCAGAGTGGGAATAAAACAGTGCACACATTTCCAAGTCTTTGGTTTACTTTAATTCAGCGACACATCAAGTATATTGGGGATGATGGGGCCAAGTTGTACATCTTCATTGCTTCCAGTGGGCCACATGCTTTGACTCTTTGAAAAAGGGGCTTCATTTCAGGCTCATGGTTGGTCTTCCTGTATCCTTGTGAGTGGGATTACTTGACATGCAAATGATCAGAACCCACAACTGACTTAAAAACATTTATTTGGACTACTGTTTGTTCCCTGTTCCTTTGGACCTGGGAATAGGGTTAGGAAGAAGGAAATAAGAATGGTAAGTGAACGTTGAGGATGCAATAAGGTTGTGAGGCTCTGCCTCCTTGAAGGTTGCCATAAAGAGTACAGATTCAGACAAACTGACCTTTTCATTGTGACTTTTCCTATTACATTAGATGAGAAGTCACTCAAGTGTATTAGGGCCACTTCTACAACATCTTTTGATAGCTAAGTCTCACAGATACAGGGACCAGACTCATGGTCTATACCTTACACTTATTTTTGGTATTGAAAACACTTTGGTATTCTGACTCAGGGTTTGCTTGAAGGAATTATTTCCTTTTGGTGGTAGGGTGTAGAAAATGGGAGGACAATTAGGTCAGAAATACTAGTTGGAGAAAGGCAAAGGAATGTTGAAAAAGGAATCTTGTGCTAGCTGTTAAAAGGCTCTGAGGTAGCAATTCTGTATGGTAGCACAACCTCATGGACGTTGGGTGACTATTCTCTTCCAGCCTGCCTCAGTGATCTTGCTGGGCACTTATCTGCTGATCAAAATATGCCATTTCAGGACACCCTGCTTTGGACTTTCCCTGACCTGAAAAAATATGTGAGACAAAAGTAGTTGGTTATTGGTAACAATGTCTTGGCCATGTTGGAAGAGAAGCTAACCAACCCCTTCAAGGAGGGAGATACTGTCAGCAGCCACACAGAACAAATAGTTTAGACTATGAGCAGAAGCCAGTAGACCAAGCTTTGATGTGCATGGTTACAGGATATGAGAAAACAGAATGCATACCTGGAAAAGAAATAGCTGCTCTCCCCAATTCAGCGATAAATTTGTCAAATCTGCAGTTTGTTGAAGAAAATTCACAAAACCTTGCTGAATGGAACCCTACAAATTTATGTTTTACATTATCTTAACTGGGCCTTCATTGCAGAAATACAATCTGTTTACACCTCCCTAATTACGCCCCCCCTCCCTCTGTACCTCCCATACTGCAATGACCGTTCCAGAATTTTTCATACCTTCTTAGATCCCTTCATTAAATCCTGCCTTTACTGTCTGTATTGAGGACCCTGCCTGATACTTCACCAAAAAACCCCAGGTTAGTCTCCAACAGTCTAGTGGTCCTTCTGACTTTATTTAAGCATTTTTCTTTACTAACTCCTTCACACCTATCTCTGATAAAGAAGTGGTAGGCTTTCTTGATGCCCAGGCCAAGGTCTCTCCTTGTACTCTTGATACCATCCCTTCCTATCCTCCAAAGCAGATTTCCCCACAGTGGCATCTTCCCCACAATCTAATGTCCCATCTCTCCCCCTCGCCCGGGTGTAATGGCTGCTTTCATGATAGAGGCCATCTTCTTTCCTCCCTCTTTATTATCTCAGTGAGCATATCGGCTTCCATAGGTTCAGTTGCCGTCTCTATGTAAATGCTTTGTCCTTGTCTTTGCTGAGCTCTACTCCCACATGATCATTAATCTCTTGGATGTCTCATAAGGATCTTATATTCAAAATGTCCAAAACACAACTTATTTTTCCCAATGAAATCTCGATTTTCCCTTTACTGTGGAGGACATAATTATTTTCCCCATCACCCAAACTCAAAACCTCACTGTCACCATCTACTCCCTACTCTCGCCCCATACATCCCTTCCACTGCCAAATATTTTCTGTTCTACCTTTATAACATCTGTGACTCCTCTCCATCTACACTGACCCTACGCTAACTCAGACTTGCATCACTTCTTCCCTGGACTACTACAATCACCTGTAAATGGTCTCCCCATCTCCTTCCATTCTAATACATTCACTAATCAGCCAAAGTGATTTTCCTTCACTTTCTCAACACATTTAAGTAACATCCTTTTACTTCAAGGACCAAATATAATGTCCTCTGGCTAGCATTTAAAGCCCTTCAATATCTCCCCTTCTTTTCCAGTCTTCTTACATATTATTCCCTTTCCTATACTTTGCCTTCTAAGGTCCATCTATATTATCACAGTTTTTGTTTCTTGAACACAACTCCTGTTCTCAAATCTGTGTCCATTCACTGGCTCTCCCTTTGGCCTGCAATGCTTGCCTCTTCACCTCTGTCATTTAAGTTCCCCGACTTCCTTTAAGACATAGCCCAAATCCCACCTTCAGTAAAAAGTGCCTGAAGACCTTGCTCCCTTTCCATCCCCTACCCAATTCCTTCTTCAGAGATTACCTTCCATCTGTTCTGTTTATCTTTTGCATGTATGGTCTTTCCTGTTTGAATGTGAGCTCTTTGAGTGCAGGTACAGAGTTCTTCTGTGTATCACTAGAGCAACCTGGTACCTAGCATGTAGTAAAGCCCTTACTTATCGACTGCCACAAGTCCAGGATCCAATTTCAAAGAATAAGTAAGACCTAGTACAGAATGTCACATTAAATGGATCTTTCTTCCTAGAAATACAAAGAAATGATGTTTCTGTCTAGAGACCATAAATTGCAACTTAATTTTACATTTCATTAAAAACTTTTTTCCAATTACATGTAAAAACTGTTTTTATATTTGTTTTCTAAAATTTCTAGTTCCAAATTCCTTCCCTCCCCTGGAGAAGGCAAACAGTTTGATACAGGTTATATATGTGCAGTCATGCAAAATTTATTTCCATATTAGTCATATTGTGGGAAACAAAACACAGGAAAAATAAGGGGAGTTTAAAAAAAAAGTATGCTTCAATCTGCATTCAGATTCCCCATCAGTTCTTTCTCTAGAGGTGAATAGCATTTTTCATCCTAAGTCCTTCAGAATTGTCTTAGATCATTGTATTGCTGAGAATAGCGGTCATTTACAGTTGGTCATTGTATAGTATTGCTGTTACAGTGTACAATGTTCTGTGGATTCTGATTACTTCACTCTGCATCAGTTCATGTAAGTCTTTCCAGGTTTTTCTGACAACATCCTATTCATCATTTTGTATAGCACAATAGTATACCACAACTTGTTTAGCCATTCCCCAATTCATGGACATTCCCTCAATTTCCAATTTTTTGCCACCACACACACACACACACACAAAAAGCTGCAAATAGGCCCTTAAAAAAATTTCTTTGGGATATAGACCTGGTAGTTGTATTGTTGGGTCAAAGGGTATGCAGTTTTATAGCCTTTTGGACATAGTTCCAAATTGCTTTTGAGACTGGTTGGATCTGTTCATAACTCCACCAACAATGCATTAGTGTCCCAGTTTTCCCACAACCCAACATTTGTCTTTTTCCTTTTCTGTCATATTAGCCAATTTAATAACCATTTAATATGACTTGGAATTTCTGAGTTAATTTCTTTAATCAATAGTAATTTATGGCATTTTTTCATATGAGTATAGATAGTTTTGATTTCTTCTGAAAACTGCTTGTATTAAAAATTTAACTCGGTTCTCTGTATATTTGGAAATGAGTCCCTTATGAGAAAAACTCGCTGTAAAAAATTTCCCTCAGTTTTCTGCTTTCCTTCTAATCTTGGCGACATTAGATTTGTTTGTGCAAAACCTTTTTAATTTAATGTCATCAAAATTATCTCATAATGCTCTTCACCTTTTTTGGATTGTAAATTCTTCTCTTATCGTTAGATCTAATAGGTGAACTATTCTATGCTTCCCTAATTTGTTTTAGGTCTAAATCATGTACCTATTTTAACCTCATCTTGGCATGTGTCGTGAGATGTTGTTCTATACCTAATTTCTGTTGCACTGCTTTCCACTTTTCCCAGCATTTTTTTTTTGTCAGATAGCTTTTTGTCCCAGAGGCTTGGATCTTTGTGGTCATCAAACATTAGATTACTATGATTATTTACTACTGTGTATTATGTGCCATCTTTTTTATACTTTAAAACAAATGTGGACATAATGCTCTGGAGGATAGGGTAAAAAATTTCTAGAACACAAGTATCTTGCAGAACATTTAGGGCTATGTATTTCTGAATCCAAGGACTGTCATGTCTACATGTAGACCAGCTTGCCCTAGACCTTAACTGAGGACCACAAAGGAATATCACCCTGGTGGAGAAAGTGACTGAGAATGTAGGCCTCTGAAACTGAATTGGGAACTTCACCAGAGGCAGGCAGAGGCACTCTCCCTTTTATCTCAGGTGCTGTGTGCCCTTGCTTTTTGTGCATATGGCATGAAGTTGAGCCCCTGGAGAATGCATTTACTTTTACTAGCAATTTAAGTAAATATAATAAGCAAGTTTGGGTAGCTAAAATGAATTATGTCCAAATCTAAACCCTAATTTTTCCTAGGACATGGGGACAATAATAAAACCAACAAGACAATACTAGTGAAGTTGTATAGAAATAAGTATGCTCACACATTACTGTTGGATTTGAAAGTGAAGGTGAAGTCTGTGGTATAAATTGTCCACATGCTGTGAGTTATAGTTATATTGATATTCTTTGACCTAATCCCTATTATGAGAAACCTGTCCTAAAAACATCATCAAAAAGAAAATGGCCCAACAGCTGGAGAACTGTGTTATACTGATGTAATTCAATCCTATAATGAAATTTTAAACTAGAAATGTATAGAGTATAAAATGGTACTGAAAAGTTGCTATAAAATAATAAGTGAAAAAAGGATAAACCAGAAGTTCCCTGTGTTTATTCGGATAGAGATAGGGTCTGTGAACTTTGGGGTTTTTTAAAAAAATTGATAACTATTTCTGTATAATTGGTTTCCTTTGTAATTCTCTGTTTTATTTTGTTCATTTAAGACCTTATTCTGAAAAGGTTCACAGACTTCTCCAGATTGTCAATGGGGTCCAAGATGCCCCTCCCCCCCAAAAAGAGCTAAGAACCTCTGTGACTTAGAGTTTTTCCCATAGTATTGAGAAATTACATGACTTGTCTAGGGTCAAACACCGTAGTACATGGTAGAGGCAGCATTTGAACCCTAGTCTTTTGGCCTCTGAGACAATATTTACTTCTCTGTACATGCTGATTATGAGTATATAAAGGGATAATATGAGCACAAATCAGGGGGTAAATGGATAAACACAATTGGAGAAGACAGAAGGAGTTTGTGACTTGTAAGTTATAGAAATAAAAATTAATAGCTCCAGTTAGTTGATGTTTCGTTGATTTGTGTTAAATTTAATGTCTTTACTGAGCTGTTTTCCGATTTTGCCACAAGGGGGTGTCAGTGTAAAGGAAATGATTTATAAATTGTTTATTCAATGCTTGTCATAGACTTTGGATCATTGGTGGAATTTCAAGGGTCACATACTCCAGTTGCATAATTTTCCAATGGAAGAGACTCTCGATGAAGGATCACACATTGGATCTGTGGCAGAATTGATATCCCCAAAACCTGGTCTCCTGATTTCTTGGTTAGATCTCTGTTTTCCTCTTTGGGATCTAACAATGTATTAAATGCTTATCAATGTGACTTTTGATATGCTTCTCTGATAGTTTCTACCCTAAGGAAAACACACTGATTATGTGACTAACCAAGTGCTTTTCTGTTCTTTCTCTTAGCACCTTCCTTTCTTCTAAAACTGGGAAGACAATATTCTTTGAAGGTAAAGGCTAATGTGGGAAGCTGCTTCAGTGAGGGATCCGAATCCTGGCTCTTGCTTATTGGGGAAAATTAGTAAATAGTTTTAATAGCTAAGAACAACAAAAGCAAAAACTCCACTGGCCTCAAAGGAAAACTTGATTGGGGGTGGGATGGTGGAGAGAGAATGGCAAGCCAACTACTGGGTAGTATTGAAAGCCTTTTCCTCCAATCATTGCACAATAAACTTGGTTTAATAGAAAACTATTGTCAAGATAATGATTTAGATTAATGCAAACTTTATCTAAAAAATGCATTTCCTCTTAAAGGAGTTGTTAACTATTAACAACCGTATGAAAAAAGTGTTTCCAGATCACAACTGATCAAAGAAATACAAATCAAAACAACCTTGAGGTTTCACCTCATACCAAGCAAGTTAACAACAGTGACTAAAGATGGGAATAGTCAACAGAAGAGGAGCAGTGGGAAGAGGGCACACTCTTGTGTTGTTGATGCAACTTACAAATAGTACAACTACTTGGGAAAACAGTTTGGAATTATGCAAATTAAATGACAGAATGTGCATACCTTTTGACCCAGAGATTCTACTACCAGGCATATATACCCCAAGGAAGTCACTGATAACAAGAAAGTGAAGTCCTTACGTATACTGAAATACCTATGCCAGAACTTGTGGTAACGAAGAACTGGCAACACAGTCGATGCTATTGACTTGGAACTGGTTTTAAGTGATATAAAAAAAACTTCCCCAAAAGTCTTTTATTTTTTAAAAAAATAAGCATCAAAGAATCAGTAAGGTAAAGATCAAAGAGGGGTTATTTTGGGGTCCTTGAATAAGGAGAATGAAGAAAAACAAGCATTTTGATGAGCTAGTGAATTATGGTGGAGGAAATGAATGGAGAACGTAGTTTTAAGTGACCAAAAATTTCATATGACAAATAGAAGAATAGCATGAAGTTATTCATGACTTTGAAAATATTGTTCTCAAAGTTTATGTAGTACCCCACTACCATCACCTTTGGGATATCTCTTCAGAAAGGAATTAACTACCCTATAGCTCTAGGATGCACTTAGTGGGACTATGCTTTTAAAACTATATCTCATGAGCCCTCTACCTGTGTGTTTACCTTCCAGTCAACCAGTAGACACAAATATCTCTTAGCAACGTTATTTACTAAGATAGCATAGGTTTAAAAAAAAAGTTGCTACAAAACATTCCTCCCTGAAAACCCAGGGTGCACTCTCCCACAGATACACAGTGTCACTAGGAAAAAGAGGACCCAAATTTAGTGTACATTACCGAGGTACACATACAGGGACTGTGCGTCCAAGGCTACTACTAGCTTCATCATTACTTCCAGACTCCTCATAACTCTTCATAGATAGTAGATAAAACACACACTTCCCAACTCTACAGGGAAAAACATTTTGAAGTCTGACATTTCTCACCTATCACCTCAAACCTGCCAGTACAAAGCTGCTTTTCTCAATTTCCATTTGACTTCTATAACCTTAAAGAGACAGTTATAGATTCCATAATCTTTTAAAAATGGACATCGGAAATAGCATTTTTATATAGGAGATCAGGACTTGGCCTATGATTTCATTGGAATAAAAATTCCTGAAGTGAATTATTTCCCTCTACCAATGCAAGTGTTAACCTTTTCCTACAATGTATAATCTTAGACAGTTGATGGGAAACAGAGATTAAGTAATTTGCCCAAGATTGAATGACTAGGATTTGTTAAGTGGGACACGAGTTCAGGTTTTCCTGACTTCAAGACAATTGTATGGAAGAAGTAGATGTTTGTGGGGCACAACCAGCTTGGAATTCACCAGCTGCTTCTTAAGATCCCCAAGGGACATTCCAATCATGGGGATTTATGGCATGAAAGGTTGCCTGTAGGAGAAAGATGAGACTGATTATTGTGAGAACAAGCTGAAAATAAAGCAAAATGAGAGTAACAAGAATCATTCCATCTGTACTGGACATCTTTCTTTCCATATTCCTTATGAAGATCATAGGTGAGAACACTGAAGTATAAGCAAATGATAGAAGCTTTGTCTAAAGGATTCCAGAAAAAAGTCATTGGTAAATTGGTGGTGGATTCTTTCCTTGTGTATATATGAAACCCAGTTTGGTTTCTGGGTTTCAATTTCACTACAATTCTATTTTAGGCTGTTGTATTCCGACTGCAAGAAAATCATAAAGAACAATGTTATGTCTTTCTATTGGCAAGATTCATTGTCTGTCAAGACCAAACAGGTCTTGGTATAAGCATTTCTTTTCCTCATCTGCTCTTCTGTCAATGAAAGCTTCCTTTCCATTTATTTCAAAGAAAGGTATTCTAAAAACCTGAAAAAAAAATCTTCTGACACATTCTAGCATACTGAGACCAACGGAACGTAAGAATTTAGAGAAAGATTATCTAAAGGAGAGCTCAAATAGCCATGGGAAGGAAGGAAACAACAAAGAAAGTTAGGGAACCAAAAATCTCATGAGGTTTTACTGTTGCCCTTACATTTAATTCCCTCAACAATGTCCCATTTTCATTTAGTGAGTAGTAAACTGCATGCAACTGCAGTAACTTTAGTTGGAATCCAAGTTCTGGAAGTCTTTAATTATCTTGATATTTAAGACTTCTTAATGTTTTATCATTAACTCAGACTTATTCCACTTTGCTACTAAGAACCACAAAGAAGAAAATGAGAAGACCCCAAAGACCCAGGAGGGATGAAAGATACTTTTATTCTTTTAAACTTTTGAACATTTTTATTTAAAGTTTTGAGTTCCAAGTTCCCTCCCTCCCTTCCCTCAGATAGATAAGCAATCAGATATAGATTATACATGTGCAATTATGCAAAACCTTTCCATATTAGTCATTTTGTACACAAAAACTTGAATAAAAGGGAAAAATGAAAGTGAAAAATAGCATGCTATAGTCTGCATTCAAACAATATCAGTTCTTTCTCTGAAGGTGGATAACATGCTTCATCATTTGTCCTTTGGGATTGTCTTGGATCATTGTATTGCTGAAAATGACTAAGTCATACACAGTTCTTCATCAAACAATATTATTGTTGCTGTGTACAACATTCTCTTGGTTCTGTTCACTTCATTGTGTATCAGTTCATGTAAATCCAGGTTTTTCTGAAATTATTCTGCTTGTCATCTCTTATACCACAAGAATATTCCATTGCAATCTTATACCACAGCTTATTTAGCCATCTCCCAGTTGATGGGTATCCTCTAAGTTTCCAACTCTTAGTTACCACAAAAAGAGTTTGGATTAGTCTCAGTTCATTACCTAGGTTTCTCATAGTGACAATCATAGAAAAGATGTGGTCAGCCTCTTCCCAGAGGGATGGCATTCTATTTTCTTTTACCTTATAAATACGATTATTTTTATAGATGAAATTGGCCCACCCATTCCAGAAAGTCATTTGGAATTGTGGGAAAAAAACCAAACCCCAACCCTAAACCGTCAAGTCACTTTGAACTATAGATTCCATCCTGGTCAGATACCATAAGGCATTTAAAGGAAGATAGATGTCATACATACTAAAATATTTCCTGTAGTATTCTTTGTGGCAGCAAAGAACTAAAAGCAAAATGGTTTCCAAACTGAAAAGAAAAGGCTGAACAAAATGTGATCTATTAATGTAATGGCATATACTGAGATATAAGGAATGACAAGTATGAGGAATTCAGAGGAACTTGGAGAGAAATTTATGAACTGACACAGAGTGAAGTGAACAAAACCAGGAAAACATTTCATGTGTTAATTATAGTAATGTGAATGAAAAGAGCTAAGATGAAGAAGAACATTGTTTAATCCTAACAACTGATTTTGACCCCTCAGCAAAAGATGAGGAAATATGCCTTCCTTTCACTAGAGAAGCCTACCTTGTTAGCCTGGAATGCTTTGTGGCTTGGTTTTTATTCATTGGTTTTCTTGTTTAGATGGGAAGGCTCAGGAAAAGTAAATTTGCATACTAATGAGATGGATATACTTGTTTGTTATTACATAAAGTATTAAATCTTGGCAGAATATTTGATACTGCAGGACATAGAGCATCTTCCATGTTTTCAGAATTGATTGATATTTTGATTTTGTCATTGTCAGTGCTGCAAATGTTGCTTCCCATAAATATGTAATACAAAATGGCACAAGTATGTTTAGGGCCACTTCAGGAATTGTTGGAATTTCTGTTCTAATACCAAGCTAAAATAAATTCAATGAGTCTTTTTTAAAGAAACTCAAGTTTTAAACCTGTGTTACTTAATGACTCAGCTAATTCTTGAATTTATAATGGCAGATAACTGACTTTTAAAATTTCAGTTGTTTGATTAATGAACCCAAGTTAGCTTTTGAGAATCAAAATTTGAAGGAAAGCATTTCTAAACCATCTCCAAGTACTTCATATGATCAATTGTAACTCTCACAATTAAATCTTTGGGAAGGTTATTTTCAATTATAGTATCATCTGTAAAGAATCATTTTCCAAACTCTTTTTCCATATGTTAACTTTTTTGGTAAAATGTTCAAGTTTATCTTTTAGCATAAATATGCTACAATTTTCTCTTGAAGCCACATGTTTAAATCATTGATTTGTTTAAAAGGGGCGGCTAGGTGGTGCAGTGAATAGAGCACCGGCCCTGGAGTCAGGAGTACCTGAGTTCAAATTCGGCCTCAGACACTTAGCACAAAAACTAGCCGTATGACCTTGGGCAAGTCACTTAACCCCAACTGCCCTCCAAAAAAGCAAAAAAAAAAATAAAGTTATCTGACAAATAACACAGTTTTGAAAATCATAAGTCATTTTATAAAACTTAACAAAATGAGATTTCTATTCAGTCAAAAATATACCCTCATCTTTCAGTGTTTAAACTTTGTCCCCTTGAGAGCTTCCTTACCTCTTCATATAGTAATAAACTTTTGTAATCAAGAGTCCTTGTCTTTCCAAAAGTTTGAAAACAACTGTTAAGGGCATGGCTTTTAATGAAATTAATGATTTTGAAAGTATTACAAAACATGTCTAAATCTGGTTGTATATACATATACATACACACACACATTTGGCTACGGGATCATGCAGTGAGTAAAAGCAATATGTACATTGCCAGTAGCTTTAACTTTTGCTACAAATCCAACATTCTCACCCATCATTGTTCCAGCACTGTCTATACAGACATCAATGCAATTTTTCCACTGTAAATCTTCATTTGTGAAAAATTCATCGACTTTAAGATATATATGTGTGTGTGTGTGTATATATATAGCCCTCTTGTGTGCCCTTCTAAAGGGTGACAAAACAATAATTCCTAATGTATGCTTCCTTCAGAAACACATCTTGCATATAGTAACAACTGTGTCATGTTAGAAATATCAATAGTTTCATTTAACTGAATTGAAAACTTTGGGTTGCCCTTAAGCCTGGTAATAAGCTGCTGGAATTGGATATTACTAATTTTAGAAATTCTTTTGGAAACAGTATCATTCTATAAAGGAATTTTATTAATTTCATCCCCATACTTTTTCCCATGAACTCCTTCTGACATTTTTATAGCAGCAGGTAACACAAGAACTCCTATCACATAGGGCTTTTTAGTTTTTGCAATTAAATATGAAGTTTCATAAGATGCAAGTAAATTATTTTTATTGACAGTAACAAATTTCTCAAAACATTCTTTTTCTATGTTTGAAGATTTTAAAACTCATTCAAAATATTCCTTTGATTTATTGCAGTATACTGCATGTTTGGTATTAAGATTTTAGATTCAATCCATTTTAGTTCAGCTGGTTTCATGCTCTCCTCAGTCAAAACTTCATTACTAATTAAGCTACAAAGTTTTTCCACCCAATCATCATTATTAGAAGGAAATTCATATTGCAAATATGATTCAATGTATTTTCTTTTTCTTGTCAATTGTACTTGTACTACAACTTGGTGGTAAAGACTCTGCCACATTGTCATTAGTATTTTTACCACCTCTGTCTAAATTTAGCCACTTATTCATAACTGAAAAATATTTTTGTCCTAAAATATAAATATTGCTAATAACTTCTCATATAATACTAGCTTTAGTGTTTGAAATTCCATTTTTGTGCTTAATTTTAAAAAATGATGTTCACATATCCATATAAAGCAGTAACGGTTGACAAATGTTATTAAAGGGATTTTGCCTTTACTTGCTGCAATTAAACACTTATGCTTATGTAAAAGAAGATAACAATTTTTTAAATAAAAAATTCGAACAGTACAATCCAAAGCTATACTAATTTGATGCTTATATGCTGAGGAATGATGGTAGGAAAATATTAAAAGTCTTTATTCTCTATAATAAAACTGTTATGTTTCTGTAAGAGCAGAAAACTTTGTACGTGTAGTAAAAACATTGCAATTCAAAACATACACTAGTCTTGAATCTGAGCCAAGATGTGTCTGGCAGTGGTCGTTGTTGTTCTGTGGTGTGATAGCCTTTGAAGCTCAAAGTATGCATGTCCTATATTCAGAACCAAGACTGCAGTGAAGTTGTTTGAGGCAACATGGGCAAGTGCTGCCAGAAACACCTCAGATCCATTATCTGTTTAACTTTGAATTAATTTTTGATTGTTGCATGTTCAGAAACTTTTCACTGTTGCTAAGGTTTCCATGGCTCTCATATTCAGTTATGTGACTCCATAGGATAGAGACCCACAGTTTAAGAAGCACTAGGATAGAGGACTATGTCTCAGGAAATGACTGATATAAAAGTAAAAGACATTATTATAACATTTAAAAAATGTAAAACACTTAAAAGCTAAATAAGAAGGACAATGGAACTCTAGTTGCAGCCATGGGTCTATTTTCCTCTCTTGACCAGAAGAGAACAAGGGACAGAATTCTTAGGAGCAATGTCTGCTGGGTTCAACTTTCCTAATTCCTCCCTTTCTTCTTCCTTTGCCTCTTCTTTTCCTCTCTTCTCCTTCCAAACTTACCATCTTCTACACCTTCGTGAAAGCAAAAAAAAGTTGATCTCTAGGCTCCTGTTCCTCCAAGTGATCCACGTGGAGATCATAGTAACTAAAGAGCAAAAGTCTAGCCAGACAGAAAGAAAATCCTGGGGTCCTTTTTATTCTATCCTTAGGAGTTTTGGTGATGATACATATAAATGGCTTATGATCATAATCACACACACACACACACACACACACACACACACAAGTTAGAGAGAGAGAGAGGGAGAGGGAGAGGAAGGGAGAGGAAGGAAGAAAGAGGAGAGGGAGAGGAACAGAGAGAGGACAGAGAGACTGACAGAGACAGAGAGACAGGGAGAGACAGACAGACAGAGCATGTATAATGTCCTTAGGAATAGCTTTGGAATACATATAGTCTGTTACTGTTAGGCATGTAGTTAGGACAAGATTTTTACAATTAGTTGCACAACCAGAATTAAGAGCACCTTTAAAAGGTCTTTGTTCACATGACTTTTTGTTTTTCCTTGACTGCTTGATATTCAGGAATTTATTTGAATCCTTCCTGCAGTGAGAGACAATGCTGCAGGAAGGACAGGCCTTATGCTTTCAACTTTAAGCTCAACATGTGGACCTATGAAATACACCTTGGTCCTGTGCCTCTGTCTTTTTTTTTGTTGTTGTTTTTAAGAGAAGAGACTACAACCTTGGGAATATTGAAAGGTCAGAAGAAAAAGTCTCTGGGAGCCATCAACTACCTAAGGCCAAAATATTCCAGCGTCCCTGCATTCGAAAGGCCTGACATCTCACATGCCTTGTTCCAGAAGGCAATAGTAAGGCAAAAAAGGATTCCTGCAGAAGGCAATGTTTAGGTTTAGTCATGAAAAAAGTCAAGAGTTGTAAGAGACCAAGATTAGAAGGAAGATCCTTCTGAACCATGGATGGGGAACTTGCAGCCTATAAACCCCATGTGACTCTCTAGTCTACAACTTCAAGATCAGTCTTTTAACTGAATCCAAACTTCACAGAACAAATTTCTGACCTTTGGATTCAGTCAAAGGGCCACACTTGAGGACATAAAAGGATCTGTTCTGTGAAGGTTGGATTCAGTCAAAAGGCTGCACTTGAGGACCTAGAGGGTGTAATCTCACTCCTTTGGTGCCTGTAAATTTTAGGACCGCACCAGATCACCGAGGGCGGATTATTTTCATTATTAGACTCCAATGTCTCACTATAGCTAGTTTCTCCGAGTGCTTCTTGGCATTTGCTTCACTCCCCATCAACTTCTGCCTGGAGCAGTGCCAAAATTATAGAAATGGCTAGAATGTACTGAATGACAGAATTTTAGGGCTGAGAGTAATCAGTCATCATTTAATCCAAACACTAGACGAGGCAACTGAGACCCAGAGAACTTAGAATCACTCGGTCAGCTGGTGAGTTGGTACTACAGGATCCCAGATCTGAATCCTACCCAATCTAGTATCCTTACTTCAATAAATTGTTAATTAATACAAAGTGAAGTTGGAAAAGCTCTGAATCTGGATTCAATCCACAGTTGCGCAGTTCACTTCAGGTAGGATCTTGAGTGATTCACTTGAACTTTCAGGACCTCTGCTTTCTCATCTGTAGAATGAGATTGAACTAGATCGTCAGATTGTAAGCTTCATGAGGGCAAGGACTGACATTTGTCTCTTTTTGTATCCTCGCGCTTAGCACAATGCCTGGCATATAGCAGGAACTTAATAAATGTTTATAATTGATTTATTGAGAGATAGATGGTATCCATGGTTCCTTCCAGTTCTAATCTGTGATCTAAAGTGGGAGAGATGTCACGTGAGTGTTGCTAAAGACATTTCTGCCTTAATGGTAGATGTCTCCCAGATTCTTT
>CM053593.1:354560115-354590338 GCA_028646575.1 Pseudocheirus occidentalis
CCCCCCAAAATTTGAAACTCAAGGGACTGTGGATCTGAATCTTGTGAACTAAAAGCAAATAAATAAATCAATTTTTAAAAAGATTGTCAAGCTTGAGGATATAAGCAGGGACACTGTCTGGGCTGCTCAGTGCAAAATTGGTTAGAGAGAGGAGAGGCTGATAGTAAAAGGACCAATTAGGAGGATATTTCAATAGCTCTCCCTAAATTTGCTCCTCCTCCTGGTTTCATTGTAAATACCCCATTATAAATGTCACCATTCACCAGGGTTTACATTTTCACAACCTCCTTCTCTCTGCTATTACCCATCTAATCAGTTACTAAATTCTAGCCCTAACCCACCTGCCAATCTTATGCTTTTAATAGCTTTGCTTCAACCAAAGTGAAGTGAAAAGCAAGGTGGAATTGGCGGAGGAGTAGCCATGTCCAAATCCCACCACTACCACGGTGTGCCCTTGGTTGGCCTACTGTTTTCTGGGCCATAGGTTCTTCATGTGTAAAAATGCAGTGACCTCTAGGCTAAATTGATAATCCTGTAAGCTTAGTTCAGATCCTCAGGACAGGCCTTTATTGGCACTCCAACTGGATTATTTAAAGGGTCTCCCTTTGAACAATTGTAGAAGCCAACCCTGTATCTACACAGTGAAGATGTGGCATTCCTTCTTCTGTAAAGCGCCTAATTGCCTTGCATAAATGGAAAACATATATTAAGTGTTCACTATGTACCAAGTATAACACTAAGTGCTGGCAATATAAACAGAATATCGCACTAGCCCACTGCTGGCAAAGAACTCACATTCAGCAAACATAGGAAGGTTCAGTGGGAGGGCTAGGGGTCCTTAGGGTACATTGGGAAGTCACATGAAACTTTATAAGGAATTAGACAGCATAGTGGAAGGTAAGATGGTAACGCTTGGTGGTCTGCCATCTTCCCAGGAGGGCTATATGTGGTAACTCCCTGCTTATCCATGTCCACTCAAGAAAAGGAAGGGAGAACTGGAGGGACCATGTAGAATTCAAGGAGTTGGTCTGAAGAATGGAATGGAGTAGGGACTCTGTGTTCTTTCCTGCAGAGGTCAGGTCAGGATAAGGTTGGTCAGTTTAAAGCCAGGAGGGAGAAAGGGAAAAGATAATAGGAACACAGTTTGGGGAAAGGGCTGCTCAAAGTGCCAACTCAGCCAGGTGGCATCTTAGCCCTGGCCAAGGTGGCAAAGTAGCAGGAGGAGCAGTGCACCAACTCAGGCTGCTGGACTCTAGGTGTGGTATTCCTTTTGCTGTATTAAACTTTCGAACTCATCTTTCCAATGTCACTCTCTACCTTATCCACCCTCTGTAAATCATCTGTAATACCACTGACTGGATAATATTTCTTACACATGAATCTAGTCATGTCATACATTTTCTCAAAAATATTCAACTGCCTGCTACTGTCCATAATGATAGGCTTGCCTTAACAAGGTAATAACAGTTTTCAAGCCTTTTGAAATCTGTTGCATGGTTATAATGGAAAGATTTTCTCTCATTCCATCTCCCACCTTCAACTTTGGAATCAGATAGACCCAGGTTCAGATCTTGCCTCTGAAGCTTATTGCCTGTGGGATCTGAGCTTCCTCCTCTATAAAATGATATATTTGGAATAGGTGGCTTTCCAAGGTCCATCTAGGTCTATAATATTATACCTGTTTGAGCATCTTATATTATTACTTCCTGCCAACTAATAATACTCCAGTCAGTTTCTGAGTTACATTTCCAAAGACAGATATGTTGTGCTTCCTTGGCTTTGCTCACAGAGGGTGGTATAATGGAGCCACTTAGAACAATTTGGAGAATCAGACTTGATTCTCAAGTCAGAAATTATTAGCTGTGTTGATGGGGTGCTTGGGTGTCTTTGTTTGTAACATCCAGTTTAACTTCAGTGTGTAAAATCACACTTGTACTTGGGTACCTATGTTTGTAATATCAGTTTGTGAAATCAAGTTGTAAAATCGCATTTCCCCCTAGCCTCAAAGCATTAATTCTGCCTCTTCCCCTGGCCAACACTCTGCCTAGTCATAATTCATGAACCGATTTATCCTTGCTTGGTACAGTAACAAGCTATACCTATGAGTCCTTCACTAAACCATCTATAAACAATCCCCTTAGCTTAGAGCAGTAGTTCTCAAATCGGAAATATGTGTTTTCTGATCGTCTTAGGCAACCCCTGTGACTCCTATGAAAGGGTCATTCCATCCCCAAAGGGGACAAGACCCATGGGTTGAGAACTTCTGGCTTAAAGAAATGTACATCTCCCTTGTTCTAATGGCCAGCTGAACCTATGAATCCTTCAATGGACTATCAGTAAGCTAACTCCTCTCCAATTAGACTAGGACTGAATCCTGAATCCCCAATTAGTCTAGCTTCCCAACATCCATCTTGTCAAACAGGACATTGATGGATAACATACTGGACACTTCTCAGTCAGCCCTGACCATTAGATGACCTAGTTTCAAGCCTAAAAACATACCTGCATGCAGCGCCCCACCCCCTACCCCCGAGGCTATTTCCCAGGGAATTATGGGCAATATGCCTGCACAGTAGATATGAAAAGGGCATGTCCCTTTAAGCACTCACCACTCTTTAACTCCTCCATAATCTCACCCTTACTCACCTAGTTAGCATAATTGATACCTGATTTATGACTTTATTGCTTTATAATCTATACACCTGACTCCTTTAAGCTTGCAGGTTCCCTAAGACCTCCTGCCCGAGTAACAAGGAACTTTTACAATCCTGACTTAAAAGATTGCTTGAGTCCTAATAATTCTTTTCTGACTGGCCCTCCAGGGAGTCCTCCGGGTCCTTGAAACACCTAGCTTTTACTCCTTATCAGTGTGACTAGTGGCAAATAACCTCTCTAAACTCCAGTTTCCTCATCGGTAAAAAGTGGTAATAACATCACTTTAATCACAGGTTTGATCAAAAGAAATAACATTTAAATCATTCTGCAAACCTTAAAGTGCTAACCCCCAAAAGGCACTAGCTATTAACATTGACACTCCTCTCATAGGGTCGATATGAAGAGGGTACCCAAAGCAGCTTAGGGTTGCCTGAGACCCCAAAATACCAACATGCCGGGTCCTGCAGAAAGAATTAGACTCAAATCTACTCAGCCAAAGAAAAACAAAGTTTATTAATAGTTCATTAAAAGTTTGCCATATGGGGTAGACTTAGGGAGCCTAGGTATCTGTAAGGCTTGCATTGGGTAATCAGGCCAGAGCAAGTCTGACATAGTAACTCTGTGCTAAATCATTCTATGGCACTCACATCACATGGAGGGGAGATGGGATTCTATATACAGAAACGTTGTGGGAGGAATCTAGGGGTGGTCTAGAGGAGGAGTTTGGGGAGGGTCTTCAAGAGGAGTCAAATAAGGTCAGACTCCAGTAATGAGTGATTAAGGGTGGGAAGTTGCTGGAGACTGCCTGGAGACCACAGACAATGGTGGGCCAGGCCAGTTCAAGAGTGGGAACTGGAGCATCCAGGGTGGGAAACTATTGGAACAAAGGAGGGCTAAAAACTTGGGCAGAGCCACATGACCTCAGGCAAACCTTTCTGTGGGAAGATTCAAGGAGAACTCAAGGGGGGGGTGGGGAGTGGTAGGTCCCAGAGTCTGTACTTCAAAGATTCAAGGAGAGCTCAAGTGAGCTCCCAAAGCCTGCACCTCATCATTGGGAACAGAACCAGGAGAATGTTGTACAAAGTAACAGCAGTATTGTTCAGTAAAGAACTGTTCATGATTTAGCTATTTTCAACAATATCATGATCCAAAACAATCCCCAGAGACGAAAGTCGAAGCATGATATTTGCCTCCAGAGAAAGAACTGAGATTGTTGGAATACAGAGTGAAACATGCGATTTTCATTCTTAATTTTCTTTTCTTTTACTCGAATCTTCTTGTACAAAATGACTAATATGGAAATGTTTTAAATAATTGCACCTGTATAACCTATATCTAGGTGGGAGGGGAGGAAGGATTAAAATGTGGAACTCAAAACTTTAAACAAAGGTGTTTAAAAAATCATTCTGAGAATGGGTTCATAGGCTTCACTAGCCTGCCAAAGGGACGCTGACACAGGATCCTTTCCTGAGCTGATTCTATGATTTAGTTAAATAAAATAAACCAGCCTTTAGCGCTTCTCGATTTCGCCCCGAACTCCCCAGGCAGGATATGGAAGGTTTAGCCCTTTGTACCTGGCTTTATTTACAGAATCTTCCAGCGAATTTTACCCGAAAAGATCGAAACCCCTCCTTTTTCTGAACAGAAATCAAATACCAGAGGTTTCTTTGTTTTTTTTTTTTTTTTTTACAAGTAGAGGGAATCTATTCTTTAGTGTTTTTCAATGACGTATTCCTGAGTATAGTGGGCGGGAAACAACCAAAATCCTGGCCCCGCCCGCACCCTTTCAGTTCCCAAACAGGTCGGCTCAGTGGATATATAAGGGAGTGCAGCCCGCCAAGAGTGATACGTTTTAACGGTCGTTAGAGTCATTATGTCTGGTCGTGGCAAAGGAGGCAAGGGCTTAGGCAAAGGTGGTGCCAAGCGGCACAGGAAGGTGCTGCGTGACAACATCCAGGGCATCACCAAGCCTGCCATCCGCCGCCTGGCTCGGCGCGGAGGCGTCAAACGTATCTCGGGGCTTATCTACGAAGAGACTCGCGGCGTGCTGAAGGTGTTCCTGGAGAATGTGATCCGGGACGCCGTCACCTACACTGAGCACGCCAAGAGGAAGACTGTCACTGCCATGGACGTGGTCTACGCGCTCAAGCGCCAGGGCCGAACCCTCTACGGCTTTGGTGGCTAAATCAGCAATTTCCTAAGTTCGCCCAGGAAAACCAAAGGCCCTTTTCAGGGCCCCCTCCGTTGTCTGATAAAGGAGCTGTAATTCATCTCCATTTTTCTAACTGCTATGTTTCTTTTATTTGGGATTTATGCTTTAACGGTAAATCATGTTAACTAAAATGCGCTGAGGGGTGTGGGGTTTTATTTTTTAGTAAGGAAATTACACCGCCCATCCTTGGGTTACATGCTCATCAACATGGAAGGGTTCACATGCTCACAAAATGGAGTCCCGTTGTAAGCTCTAATACGGGAGTGGGTGGTCTGGACGGAGGGTGTGTCAGGAGCGAAAGCCAATCGGAGTGTGTTCCCGGTCAATTCAAGGAATCCATTCTCCAATCAGAAACGGAGTGTGTGATCCGTCCCGGTTGAAGGTTTTGAAGCTTTAGCTTGTTCTCACAAAATAATGGAAAAGAGTCACGAAAGTAGCGTGATTTTTTTCTTTCGGTGAAAAACAAACGAAACGCTTTAGCCAAGGGAAAAAGATCTGTAGATCCTTTACTGGGGATAGTGGATACTGACGAGAACAGGAAGGTCCAGTTACTATATTTTGGTGGCACACGATACCAACAATTGACTCCCAAACCGAAAAACGGTGGAAAGATTTTTTTTTCAATTAATTTACAAATATTTAATGGATAACTACATTGTCAATCACTGCTCCACGCTTGATGGGAGAGACAGAAAAAGCGAAATCAATCCCCTTGCTTAAGGAATTTACATTCTTGATAGAGACAATACATACCTGTGTTAAATACAAGATAAATGTAAAATAGATGGGAAGTAGCTTTGGTGGCAAAAGCACTCGCAGCTCGGGTCTTAGGAGGAGGTCGGGAGACACCAGGAAAGACTTTTTGGAAGAGGATGTGCTTGGATTGAATGTTAGGAAACCAGGGAATTTTCAAAAGTGGAGTTTAGCAAGGGGAGCATTCCGGATATTAGGGACAGTCACTGCAAAGGCAAGAAGATGGAGGCCAGTATGGTTGGACCAAAGAGTTCCTAGAGGCTATCAACGTGTTACAAGCCTAGAAGTGATGTGGATACAAAAGATGCCCTGAGGATTAAAAATAATATTAAGGGTTGTTGTTGTTGTTTTTTTCCCTTGGGAGGCCCTCCTGAGCCTGAGAAGCATCCTAAAGTAAATTTCCCCTTATCGGGGACCATAAAAATGTCTTGTCACGTCTCTATCCTGGGTCATAAAATTTCCCCTGTCTCACTTATCTTGTGTCATCTATCTTCCTCATCCTGTCCCTAAATCTCCAACCCCCATTAGAAACCCTAAAATAACATTACCATCTGTGTAGCTTTCTGTGTATATAACCTATTATCAGTGCCTTTGTTAAGCTCCCTGCTAAACTCAGGCCTCCATACTTTTGCCGCAATAAAGCTCCCATCGGCTGAAGAGAAAGGATGAGTGAATTCTTTCCAAATCTGAACCAGCTCTATCAACTCTGATTTCAGAAGAATAAGAAGGGGGCAGGTTGTGAAGGGCCTTTAAAAGGCCTATATAAGTTAGGAAGATTGGAAAGCAGAATGGGGATCGTGCTATACATTTATTTCCTCAGTGCCAAACACAATGTTATACATATAAATAAAACGATTTAATGGAAGAAAATATTTGTTAGGCTCTTGTTATGTGCGAAGTGGCTACAAATGCAAAAGCAGAGAAAATAGCAGCTCTTATGGAGCTTGCATTTTTTTTCTTTTTCCAAATTTGTATTTCTTTATCCTGAAATTAAACACGAAAACACAGCATCGCCACATATATGAAGCAAAACAGGAAAATAGGATTTTATAAGAAATTAAACCTCTATTTCACAGAGCTTACTTTAAAAAAATGCAATTCTACATTTCTTTAAAAATGATCCTTATTTGTGCTTCCTTCTAACCTTCTTGTTGTTTGCTTCTGGGTGTTTAAAATAAAATTTTAATGTTCTTTTTTTAAATTTTGGCATCACTATTGTTAATTCCTTCTTAGAGCAAATAAGAATAATCAAGCAAAAGAAATCCACACATTAGTGATTTCCAGATATATATGTTTATTTCTGAACCTTGAGACACACTGGTACTCTGGAGACACTGGTGGCCTTTGCCTTGATAAGAATTCTTAATTTCTTTTAAGGTTATTTTTCTTTACAACATTTTTGTTCCTGCATAAATTGTTTTCTTGTTTCTGCTTACTTTATTCTGTGTAAATTCAGTCAGTAAGTGGTGCAGTGTTTAGAATAGATTTGGATTAGAAGTGGACTCAAGAAGACCTGAGTTCAAATGCTTCCTCAGACATAAACTGTGTAACTGATAACCAACCTCTGTTTGTCTCAATTTTTTTATTTATATAATAGGAATAATAATAATAGTACCTGCTTCCCAAGGATGGTGTAAGGAACGAAGGAAATAACATGTGACAGGGGCTTTGCAAATCTTAAAATGCTATATTGGTAGCTATCATCACCCAGGAATTTCTAAAAAAAACAAAAAACAAACGCTCTTTTGTTGAAAAAAAAAGTTCTGTTCTATTCATATGTCACCTTTCACTTTGATGAATTTACATTCTAATACAGGTCAAGAATTCTGATCAGACACTGGGGCTTGGCATGCCCCTCCCAGAAAAAAATGACAGATTTTATTGGATTATGCTTTCCATTAAGGGAGATTGATATGGGAAGGAGAATGGATCGGCTGTAAGGAGACGACCTGTGCTCTTGAAAGCCTGGAAGTGGCAAGAGAACAAAGGTGTGGTTCCACTAACCTGAAAAAGTTGGCAGGTGAAGTAGGCCACAATCAGGCCAGAGATGCAAAGGAAGTGAAGAAGGAGAATGTTCAGCCAGTGAACACCCTACCCCATGGTCTTCATTGCATCCTTATGTGAGTGGTCTTAGAATCCTGCCCTTCCTAGGAAGGATGTATTAGGAAGAGGTCAAGCCTCTAGCTTCCGGTGACCTGAGACAATGTTTAGCTTGGAAGGAAGGAAAGAAGGAAGGAAGGAAGGAAGGAAGGAAGGAAGGAAGGAAGGAAGGAAGGAAGGAAGGAAGGAAGGAAGGAAGAAGAAGAAGAAGAAGAAAGAAGGAAGGAAGGAAGGAAAGAAAGAAAGGAAGGAAGGAAATGTGTAGAAGAAGATAAAGAAAGAGAAGCAAGAAGGAGGAAGGAGAAGAAATAGAAGAAAAGGGGGGAAAGAACAAAGAAAATGGAAAGAAGAAAGGAAGGAAGGAAGAAAGGAAGGAAGGAAGGAAGGAAGGAAGGAAGGAAGGAAGGAAGGAAGGAAGGAAAGCAATATTTATTAAGCATGTACTATATGCCAAGCATTGTGCTAATAATCCTTTTACAAATTTTATCTCATTCAATTTACTCACAGCAACCCTGCAAGGTAGGTGCTATTATTGAGACTATTTTGCAGTTGAATCACCTGAGGCAGACAGAGGTTATGGGACTACTAACAGGTGTCTCAGGGTAAATTTGAACTCAGATCTCCCTGACTCCAAGTCAAGCACTAACCCACTGTGTCATCTAGACCTTGAAACATCTCAATATAATGGCCTTTCCTCAGTGCTCATCTTCCTTACCTATCTGAAGTGTTCTATGCTATCACCATATCCCTCCTTCTTAATCCTTTCTTCTACCTTAGCTTCCAGGCCTCTCTTCTGGTTCTCCTCTTAACTAATTGCTCTTCCTCCATCTCTTTTGTTGGTCCTTTTCCTAACCTGTTAAGAATGTATCATTCCCCAGGATTCTCTCCTTGGGCCTTTTTTTCTCGCTCTGAACTCCTTAGTAATTGCATCAGTTCCCACTGTGTTAGCTGTTGCTCTAAACTAACGATTCCCCAGTCTAGAGGTGTGTTGATACAGTAAAGAGAGAACTGAAACATGAATCTCAGAAACCTGGATTTAAATACCATCGAAACATTCCTAAGCTGTGTAGCCATAGGCAAGTCACAGGCTCTCTCAACCTGTTTCTTCATCTGTAAAAGGGGGGAAAATAAAAGTATTGGGGCAGGGCCAACAGGACTTCAATCACTGCCCTGCTTTTTCTACTATCTGTACTCTGTAGCTCTGAGACTATTTCTTATTATGTGTCTAAGGATATGATTGGTTTTTTCCTTAGGATTTTGGCTTTGGCACTTAGAATTTTGTGCTGTCCCTCTTTTTGCAGAATTAAAACAACAGACTAGAGACGGTCATACGCACATCTGTACATGATGATGTGAATAAGTAAAGCCTTTATGCCCTTGCTAGGATCTTTGCTAGAATTCCGTTTCATACATAGAATGCCAAAGGTAAGGTGCAGGGAATCACAAGCAGCTCAAAAGGTCCTGGGTAGTTCAAGGTCATTTATCTTGGCCCTATTCCTGAACTCCCTGGGAGTTCTGCCTATATCAACAGGCTGGTATCCTGCAGATATAAATTGTCCCTTCCTTCTTGTTATCTTCCCTAAAACCCTCTTTTTCTCAATAATAGCTTCATAGCTAGGTTTGCACCTGGGTCAAATGGCCCCATATCACCTGGCATCTTAGATAAAGTCTTCAGGAAACATTCCAGTCCTCTGTTTTCATTCCTCCTCAACTAATCAATTTAATACAATTAATATCAAAGGTCCAAAGCATAGTCCTGGAAGAGGAGGAGCAGATAATATCTCCGAATCCACTAATTTTCATCAGAGAAGAGACTTTTCCTATACAAAGAAGGAAAACTAAGAATTCATCCCTCAGCTCCATCAGCAGCTACAACTGCTACTAACTCCGATTTGGGTAACAGCCATGCCAGTGACCTGATGAGTTCTCGAAGGCTTTTCCCACTCCTGTCTCCAAACAGTTGTAAAGAATATCTCTTAACAAATCTCCTTTGAACATCTAAGTTTCATGAGCAGACTTCCTTTTCCTTTTTCTAATCACTTATCTGGGGAGACATTCATTGCTCCCAAACAGGAACTGAAATATCTGGGACAGACTGATCAGGTTTCATTTTTAAATTCCCTAAATTCAGCCAGTTGTTCCAATTACTCTAATAAGTGGCCTTAATTTAAATATCTACACAGAGTTGTTTTAAAGTTGTAACTCTCGAAATATGATCTGTAGACCCCTAAACATCTCCAAGATTCTTTTAGGGGGACTGGAAAGTCAAAATAATACTAGGGTGTTTTTTTAATTTCTAAAATGGTAAATACGGATGCATATGATCCAAACAAACACAGCGCCTTCTCTGAAGAGGGCGCGTCACGCTGGGCTGTCCTGTGCCAGTGCCTGCCAAGCCATACGATCAATTCCAAAATTCTTGAGGCTTGAGAGTGTCCCTCTATCACTTCTGCAAACCACGATGTGAGCGCCTACTCCGCGCGAGCTCTCCATAAAATAGTCTTCTAGTCTGGCTTCCGACAACGTGACCAGCTTGTAGTTTTTCCTCTGCAGAAGCGTTTGAATGTCTAGCAGTTTAGAGCAAGCTGTCCGCGTAGTGTCAGGATGGCCGAGTGGTCTAAGGCGCCAGACTCAAGGTTAATTCCTTCCTGGTCGGGTATTCTGGTCTCCGTATGGAGGCGTGGGTTCAAATCCCACTTCTGACACATAAATTTTTTTTTTTTTTATCTATTAGCTAAACATGTTTGTTATTTTGAACAACGCTGCCAGCCCATCGGAATTGCTCTCTCTGCAATACAGTTCGAATGCTTGGCAATTTAGCTTGAGAAAGAACCATATTTTCCAGCACCTTATCCTGCCACGTGACCTTCGCAATCTTGATCTACGGCATTTTTCTAAGACTTCAAAAGGAAGCGATTTGGTTTCCTGGCTTGGCGCTGGTTCAGGTTTCACAGGCGTACAACAATGAGGTCTGCACGATGGCTCGGTAGGTCTTCCCGTCTGGTAGTCTGCTTAATACCGCTTTTCTACCACGCTTTCCTTCAGAGCCTCCCAAACATTAAGCTAGCTCTGACAATGAGTGAGTGTGTCAACCTCATTATCAATGTATAATCCCCAGAAAGTACACTGCAAAGGTATAACGTTTTCCACAGTATTCAAAACTTCTCCATTTTGTAACCAAAGGTTCAGCTGGTGGAACACCTGTGTTTTCTTGGTATTAATATTTAGGCCAAAATTAGCCCACGTAGCAGATAATGGATCCATACTTTGTTGCATGGAAGCTTCAGAGGCTGCATTGATTGCATAATCATTGTCGAAGAAAAAAAAATTATGCACCAACTCTCCCTCCACCTTAGTCTTGGTTTGTAGCTTTTTCAAGTTAAATAATTTGCCATCAGATGGAGTTGGTCACAAGTCCTGGAGAACAGGAATATTCTGCATTCCTCTTTTAAGAGAGATCACTCATAGTTCCAGACTCTTTTGGTGATACATGGAAAGAGAGAGACAAATTATAGAAGATTTGGAGGGGTTCTTCAACAAGTCCCTGATTTCCAACTTGCCTCCCTGGAGATACAGAGTATATCCCCTTGGTTGAGATTAAGTCCTCTCTATTGACTGAGCTAAGGCTTCAGACTGGTCCTATTTCAATAGTTTATTCATTTTTGCACATTTCTTGGTATATTTTAATCTAAATAACTTCTCATATTTCTGTTTGCTTGATTAAATAGGTTTATTCTATCTATGATGGTTTTTTTCTGTAACTAGAATTGGTGGAAAGGACCCAAGCACATGGGTATAAGCTTGGTATACTCTACCCATCAAGTTTTCTTCCCCAGTCATTGATTTATTTTCACGTCCTTTGCTTTTGAAATGTGGAGATCCAAATTCTTTCCCTCCCTTCTACCTCCCTTACTGAGAGAGACAAGAGAAGGCAAGCAATAGAATATCAATTTTACATGTGAAATCATCAAAACATATTTCTGCATTAGCCATATCACAAGGAAAAAATAGCAAGAAAAGTAAAGTGGGAAAATTGTCAGTTTGCTCTCAGACTTCATCAGTTCTCTCTCTGTGGAGGTCGATGGCATTTTTTCATCATGAGTCCTTTGGAATTGTCTTAGATCATATTACTGCTCAGAATAGGCAAGCCTTTCACAGTCAATCATCACTACAACATTGAGGTTACTGTGTACAATGATCTCCCAATTTTCACTTCACTTTGCCTCAGTTCATATAGGTCTTGCCATGTTTTTCTGTAACCACTCTTCTCATCATTTCCGAATACACAATAGTACTCCATCACAATCATATGCTCCAGTTGTTCAATCATTCCCTACTTGATGATTATCCCCTTGATTTCCAGTTTTTTGTCCTTTTCTTTTTTCTTTGCTCTCTTTGGCATATAGACCGAGTAGTAGCATTGTTGGGTCAGTGAGTATGTAGCAGTTTTATAGCCCTTTGGGCCTGGTTCTCAAGAATGATTGGATCAGTTCAGTAACCCACCCACAGTCCATAAGTATGCCTGTTTTTCCCTCATCCTCTCCAGCATTTGTCATTTCTGATAGATGTGAGGTGGTAACTCAGACTTGTTTCAGCTTGCCTTCCTCTGATCAATAGTGATTTATAGCATTTTTTCATGTGACCATATATAGTTTTGATTTCTTCTGAAAACTGCCTGTTTATATCCTTTGACCATTTTATCATTTGGCGAATGGCTCTTTTGTATAAATTTGACTCAGTTCTATACTCAGTATATAATTAATGAACAAGAACTTTTCCAGAGAAACTTGTTGTAAAATTTTTTTTAAAACAGTATTACTTCATTGTCTATGGTATTTTTTTAAAAGCAAAATGTAGTTTTTCTAATTATCCCTTTTAATTAGGTCCACTTTTGCTTTGTCTGAAATCATGATTGCTTCTTATATGTTTTCCTAATTCAGCTGAAGCATATTAGGTTCTGCTCCAGCCCTTTATTTTAATTCTGTGTGTCTTTTTTGTTTCAAGTGTGTTTCTTGTAAACTATATATTCGGGTTTCTAATCCATAATCCATTCTGCTATCTACTTTTGTTTTGTGGGTGAGTTCATCTTATCCACATTCACGATTATAATTAATGTATATTTCCTTCCAGCCTATTTTCTTGTTTCCTCTTCTCTCTCTCTTTTTATCCTGTCCTTCCTTGAAAGTGTATATTGCTGTTTCGTCTGCAAGGTAGGGAAACATGGCCTGACGCTGGCTCCGGGCTTTCCCATAGACCCTGCAGCGACTTGTTGTCTGAGTGCCCTCTTCCTGGGCAATGTAAAAGACCTTAAAATGATTAACTTTTACTCAGCTTAGAAAAGAACTTGTTTACAATGCTGAGATTCTGCCTCTGTGATGAATGTTCTACTGCAGCTGCTTGAATGACAAATTTTGACCAGTTCCGAATCAATGAAGTCCATTTCTTCCACAATATTTAGAAATTTCGGTGTGACAAAAAACATGTTGAAAAGTATCTTAGGGATTACCTGCCAAGATGACTAACTGAACAGAAGGCAGACCACTGAGCTCCTACATATCTGCTCTAGCAAAACAAATTTAATAATTATGAGGAAATCCAGTGAGAAACTACAATAAGGGACTTTTTCACTACAGAAGAAAGGTTAGCCAGAAAGAAGCCTTAAGGGAAATAGAAAAGAGGGTCTCTCCACAAAGCCACCTCAGGTGCATGGAGTCTGTACTGCCAGACACAGGACACATGTAGCCTGTAAGACTGATCTGGAGGCAGCAAAAGCAAAGTGTTCCCCTGATAAAGTCCAGAGTATTCCCCATAGAGGGGACCCAAAAAGCCCAAGGGAAAATAGCAGTGACCAGCACAAAATAGTCCAGGAAGACCCAGGGCCTGTATCCCTAAAACTCTGTCCTGTGGGCCTTCAAGAGAGGGCCTTGAAGATTCAGTCTTCTGAACCTAAAAGATCATGGGCCTAGCCTTGGAAGGTGGAGGTCATTATGAGAACTCAGGGGGCTCAGGGTAAAACCAAGCAAGGCCAACTACCCCATTCAAAACTGCAGCAGGGAGCAAAGCTCCTATTCAGGGATTAAAGTTGGAGAGTAGAATAAAATCAAAGACAACATTGGTCAATATAAAAAATTATTGCAAATCTTGAGATTCCCCAAAGAACAAAATCAAAGGATTGAAAGAATGGAAGAAAATGTAAGATCTGATATAAAGAACAACTGGCTGGAAAATAGGTCAGGATTAGATAAATTAAGGTACATTGGATTCCCTGAAAACCATGATTTAAAAAAAAATAGCCTGCACATTATATTTCATAAAATCATAAATTATAAAAGAAAACTACCAGATGTATCAGAACCAGAGAACAAAGTAAAAATAGAAAGACTCCATTGATCATCTCAAAGGAATCTCCAAAGAAAAAGACCCAAGAATGTCAGTGTCAATACTCTCCCCTCTCTCTCTCCCTCCCCCTCTCCCTCTCCCTCCCTCTCTCTTCCTCCCCCCCTCTCTCTTTCTCTCTCTCTGCAATTATCCAGAAAGAATGAGTTCATATCAAAGAACAAAAGTCAGTATCACAAGACCTGCCTGTCTGACAGCTTCTACTGAAAAACAGAGGTCTTAGAATACAATATTTCAAAAAACTGGCTTGCAACCAAGAATAATTTATCTTGCAAAACTGAGTATAATCCTATAGGGGAAAATGGATCTTTAAAGGAACAGAGAACTTTCACACATTTCTGATGAAAAGACTAGAGTTGAGTAGGAAAATTGAAATACAAATTAAAGGGTCCAGAGAAATCTGGAAAGGTAAAACTTTTTTTAATTGTACGGAACTATATGATGATGTAGTACTAACATTCTAATAAGGGAAGAATAAATGTAAAAAAAAAAAGAAAGTCTATATTGCTTCTAAACACCATCTCCCTTATTCTATCCTCCATTTTATCATCTCCCTCCATTTTTTTTATCCTTTTCCCTTCTTATTGTCCTATTGGGTAACTTAAATTTCTATACATAACTCTGTGTGTGTGTGTGTCTGTGTGTGTGTGTGTGTCTGTGTATTCTTTCCTTTTTGAAATAATTCAAGTGAGAGTGAGGTTCAAGCATTACCCACCATCCTCCCATTTTCCTCTCCACTGTAAAAGCTCTTCCCTGTGTGCCTCTTTTATGTGAGAAAATTTTCTTCATCTTACTTCTCCTTTCTCCCTTCTCCCATTGCACCCCAGTTTCTCACCCTTTCAATTTTTTGGGGGGGGGAATCATTCCAACATAACTGACTCAAATTCATGCCCTCTGTTTATGTAAACTTCTTTTAATTGCCCTAAAAAGGATAAAGGTCCTAGGAATTACATGTGTCATCTTCCCATAAAGTAATGTAAATAGTTTAAATTTATTGAATCCTTTATGATTTCTCTTTCATGTTTATTGTTTTATGCTGCTCTTGAGTACTGTGTTTGAATGTCTTATTATTCTATTAAGTCCTGTTTTTTTCATTAGGAATGTTTGAAAGTCCTCTATTTTATTCAGTGTTCATTTTTCCCCCTAAAGCAACGGTTCTCAACTTTCCTAATGCCAAGACCTTTTAATACAGTTCCTCATGTTGTGGTGACTCCCCAACCATAAAATTATTTTCGTTGCTACTTCATAACTGTAATTTTGCTACTGTTATGAATCTATCTGATATACAGGATATATTTTCATTGTTACAAATTGAACATAACCCACAGGTTGAAAACTGCAGCAAAAGGATTATATTCAGTTTTTCTAGGTAGGTTATTCTTTGTTGTAATTCTAGCACCTTTGCCTTCTGGAGTATCATATTCCAAGCCCTCCATTCCTTTAATGTGAAAGCCACAAAATCTTGTGTGATCCTGACTGTGCCTCTATAATATTTGAACTGGTTTTTTCTTGCTACTTGAAATATTTTCTCTTTGACCTGGGAGCTCTGGAATTTGGTTATAATATTCCTGAGAATTTAAATTTTGGCATCTCGGGAGGCAATAAGTCGATTCTTTGAATTTCTATTTTACCTTCTGGATCTAAGGTATTAGGGCAGTTTTCTTTGATAATTTCTTAAAATATGGTGTCTGTGCTCTTTTTGTTAATCATCGTTCTCAGGTAGTCCAATAATTCTCAAATTGTCTCTCCTTGATTTATTTTACAGGTCAGTTGCTTTTCCAATAAGACATTTCACATTTTCTTCTTTTTAAAATTTTGTTTTGTTGTTTCTTACTGTCTTATGAAGTCACTAGCTTCCACTTGCCCCATTCAATTATTTTCTTCAGTGAATCTCCTTTTCCATTTGACCTATTCTAATTTTTAAGTTCTTTTCTTTAATGAATCTTTGTGGCTCTTTTTCCATTAGTCCAAGTCTGGTTTTTTGAGGTGTTATTTTCTTCCATACTTTCAGTGACTGTTTTACCAAGCTGTTAATTATCTTTTCATAATTTTTTTGTGTCATTCTCATTTTTTCCCCACTTTATCTTCTACCACTCATCCCTTTCTTTAACACTTCCAGGAATTTTTGTTGGACTTGGTCCACTTAGCATTTTTCTTAGACACTTTTTTGTAGCTCTTTTCTTTCGAGTTTATATCTTCATCTTTCCTGTCTCTGTGGTAGCTTTTTATGCTTAAATTCTTTTTGTTTATTTGTTTTTGCTCACTTTCCCCACCTATTTCTTGACTTTGAACATAAAGTTAGGCTCTGCTTAACTGGGTGTGGGGACTTCAGGCTTTTTTGTGCTGCTGCTTTCAGAGCTAGTTCAGGAGCAAGGTTTTGGTGCTTCCAACGTAGTGTGATCCTGGGAGAGGTATGGTCACTGCTTTCCTGGTTTGTACTCTGGTCTTTACCCAAGAAGAAACTCTAGTCCCCTGCAGCCACAAGCCTTGGAATTGTGACCAACCAGTGTTCCTCTTCACCTTGAGTCAGATAGTGTAGGCTCCAGATAGATTTCCATCTCAGTGTCATAAACTTCTCTTGTTGACTTCTTAAGTTTTCTTAGGCCAGAAAAAGTCTCACTCTGACCTTTTGTTGGCTCCACCACTCCAGATTTTGATTTGAGGCATTTTTTTGTTGTCTGGAGTTGTCTGGAGAGGAATGTTGAGAGTATACAGTTGGGTTGCCTCTAGTCTACCATCTTGGCTCCACCATTCTACCTTTTTAAAGGAAGCTAGTAGGATTTGAAATTAAAATTGCTGCCTTGAGACCAGGAGCATTTAGGGGTGGCAGACACACATATGCATGTGTATGTGTGTATGTATAAATAGATATACATATATGTGTACATATGTATATGTGTGTATATACACTCCCACCCTTCCCCCTACACTTCTCACTTCTGCTACAGCCAGATCCAATTGGCTAAAGTGTCTGTACTGTTAAATTTTTAGTGTGAACATTTATACCTCAGACATCTGCAAATACTAAAAATACATATGTATATATATATATCACAAATATGCACGTATGTATTTGAAGTCTACATGCATATATACTTCTAGTCCACCACACCTCTCTGTCTTTGAGAATATAGCAACCAACCTTCTAACTCCTCCTCTTCTTCCCACAAGTCAGTAATCATAGTCTTTGGACAGAGATGGAAATCATTCTATAGATCTATCATCTATCATCTATCTATCTATCTATCTATCTATCTATCTATCTATCTATCTATCTGTCTATCTACCTGTCTGTCTGTCTGTCTGTCTGTCTACCTACCTATCTCTATATTGAGAGAGAGAGAGAGAAACAAAGAGGAGAAAGGAGAGAGGGAGAGAGGCTTTCTTCATGCAACATTTAGAGAACCTATATGGCTATACATAACCCATGTGAGTAGTAGCTTTTGCATCATACATTACAAATATATCAACATGAGGACCTTTACATATGAATCACAGAATCACATTATTTGAGAGTTGAAGTGGTCTAGGCAGCCATTTCTTCCAACCCATAAAAGTTATTGCATATTCCAAAAGGAATATACAAGGTAAAGAAGAAAGGAAACAAGCATTTTTTTCTTTTAAACACCTACTTTGTGCCAGATACTGTGCTAAGTGTACTTATTCCCAGGAATATAAGTACAAGCAAAGTATAAGTGTACTTATATTCCCAGGAATATAAGTACAAGCAAAGAGTCCCTGCCCTTAAGTAGCTTACATGCTAATAGGGAAGACAACATACTCAAAAGGGAGAGATGTGCGAAGGTACCTGGTGCAGGGATCTTATTTGGAAATCTAAAAGGTCAGGGATAAGGTCAGGAGGAGAATGAAGGAGGCTGACCTGAGGCTTTCCACAAAATTGAGGTTCCTGGAGGAACTCCCTAGTGGGAGAATGGGAGAAAGCCTTATGACTCTAGAGATATTCTGTAGTGAGGAGGTCTCCCAACTGGAAGGGCAATCCAAGGTGAGGAAGCCTAAAGTGCTGAGGGAAATTCCTGGATAAGACAGCAGTGTTGAGATGATTTTTCCTATACTTTCAAAGAAAGCCAGGAACAGAACCAAGAGGACTATGGCACTTGAACATATTTACCAAGTGGTCATTTAATCTCTGGTTTAAGATGTCAAAAAGGGAGATCCCATCACATCTACAGGAATCCCATTCCAGTTTGAGGTAGCTCTAATTATCATGAAGTTTTCTCTCAAATTAAATATACATTTGTCTTTGTACTGTTTCTACCCGTTGCTCCTGGATCTGTCTTCTGAAATAAAATAGAACAAATCCACTTCCTCCTCAGGGGTGCACTGGAGCCAGATCCAACTTGTTAGAGACCAGATGTTAAATTTTCAGGGTGAGTATTTACACCTCAAATCTGCAAATGCTAAAAATCAGGACTTGATTTATTATTTTGTTTATTGTTAAGACTTGAAAGAGTAATGAAGAAAATGCTAATAATGAAGATTCAGCTGAAAAGTGTGTTCTGTAGGCATTTGTTAAACAATTACTAGGACACAATTACCAGTCTCTCTTCAACATGAAACCACTTGAAAATCGAAATGAGGTTAGTCTGGCATGACTTGTTCTTGATGAAGCAATGCTGGCTCTTTGTAATTATCACTTCTCTTTGTAGAAGTGGTGAATTTCCTGGAGACTAAACATCTCCAAAATGATCCATTGTGGAATTTTCCTACATTGGTAGGGTGAAAGTAGACTGCATACCATGCCCCTTTTCTGGGCCAATAATCTTTTTCACAGTCTATTCAATTATTCCCTATTTCTGACCAAATAGTCTATAGTATAACCCAGCAGCAAAATACTCTTATGTTTCTCACTTCTTTGTCCTTTACCCCAGTTCTCTTCCCCATTCTTCCTCCATCTGGTTCCTGGGTTTCCTTTCATAGCTATGCTTTCTTAACACACATTCGTGTGCATGCATGCACGCACACACACACACACACACACACGTGTGTTTCTATTGAATAACGTATTCCCATCTTGAACCAAAATGCAGTCTACTTCATTCTATCAATGTTCAAAGTAACAATAATTCCCATAGCACCCCCTGCCTGGTGGTCAAGTATGTTACAGTTTGTCCCTCCCCAAGGTCCTCCAATACTCATAAAGGGACTTGGGAGTACTTAGTCTCTGCTATGGACTCAAGCCTTCACAGGTGGTATTCCTAACTGCATTTAACCACTAGCAGTTAAGAGTAGCTTTTGGAAAAGAATATTTACTTGAAATGTTTAGCAAGAGCAGTCATATGAATATTGCCCCCTAAAATGCAAAGGGAGGACATAATATGCCCTCTTAAATTCCCTTAGTCTTAGAAGAGAGAAGGGGTGTTAAATTTTTAGTTTAACTCAGATCTGACCAAGGTCTTTGATACTGTCAGTCATGAGGGTTTATGAAGAATTATTTCAAAATATGCTTTCCTGGAGAAGTTCATCATCATTGTACCATCAGTTTCATGATGGCAAATTTGCCCAGGTTCTGGACGGTACTCTTATGCTTCCCCAGTTGCCAGCGGAATGAAGCAAGACTCTGTGCTTACTCAAATGCTCATTTTTAGCATGATGTTTTCAACCATGTTGTCAAACACATCAAGGTCAGCTACCCATACTGACAGTAAATTCTTCAACTTGAAAGGGCTACAAGCCAAGATCAAAGTGGAGGGAGTATTGGTGCTTGATTTTCTGTTCACAGATAATTGTGCACTCAATGTATTATCTAAATAGAGATGGAACAAAGTATGGATCCATTCACTGCTGCTTGTGCTAATTTTGGCCCAACAATTAACACCAAGAAAACATAGGTGCTCCATCAGGCACCACTACACTGTCCATATGTGGAACCATCAGGCACAGCATATAGAAAAGTTTCAAATGCTGTGGATAAGTTTACTTACCTTGGTAGTATACTTTCTAGGGATGTATATATTGAAAATGAAGTTGACACACACATGGCCAGAACTAGCTCAGTGTTTGGGAGACTCCAAAGGAAAGTGTGGGAGAGAAGGGGTATTAATCTGACTACCAAACTGACAGTCTACAGAGTCATTATTTTGACCCCGTTGTATGTCTGTCAAACCTGGGCAATTTACCAGCATCATACCAGGAAACTGAATCACTTACATTTGAATTGAGTTAGGAAGATTCTAAAGATCACCTGGCAGGATGAGATACCAGACACTCAGGTCCTTTCTCAAAATAAATTGCCAAGCATTGAAACCCTGCTTCAAAGAGCACAACTCCAATGGACTGGCCACGTTGTTCAAATGCAAAAAATATGCTTGCCAAAAAGACTATTTTATGGAGATCCCACTCAGGGCAGGCATTCACATGGTGATCAGAAGCACACTCTCAAGGACTGTCTTAATAACTTTGTAATTGATTGTGTGACATGGGAGACACTGGCACAGGACTGCTTAGCATGGCATGCCTACATCAGAGAAGGTGCTGTACTCTATAAGCAAAGCAGAATTGAGGTAGCTCAAAAGAATCATGAGATGCACAAATTTAGAGAATCCACACCAAATGTTCACATGGACTATTTGTGCCCAACCTATGGTAGGAACATTCCGAGCCTGATCAGCCATAGTTGGACACTCTGTAAGTTGACTCTAGCATAGTGATGTCATTTTGGTCCTCTTCAAGAAAAGACAGCAACCAACAACCAATAGCAAGTTCCTAGTTCAAAGTCTCTTAGGCTTGAGTCCAAGCACCCTGGGTTCTCCCGGCTTCCCTGATTAGCTGGCAGCATTATCAGTCCTAGAATACTGCTTCCAAGGTCAACATGACTCCAGCTTCTGGGCCCAGGGGATCTACTGCCTACACCAAGAACTGAGAAAAACATATAAAAGAAACGTAGGCCCCAAACCTGATTCTTAGGCCCACAGGGCCTAGAAGGGAGAGAACCCTCCTCTTACCCCCAGTTCGGTGCATGGTGCCTAAGCTTGGAGTTAAGAGGACCTTATACCCCTAGAAAATGTTGTAAAGAAAAAGAAACTCCTAGTTTGACAATTTTAAAGATGGAGACTGATGGAATCCTAATAAAGCTGCCCCTAGCCCCAGTATTCTAACTTCCTTATGGGCCACACTGAACAGCATGCCCACTGCCCCCAGATCTAGTTCACATATTGGAACTGGTATGTTCTTGTATTTGACCACAATTACATTTTCCATTTAACCCAAAACAGGACCACAATACCTAACTATCCATTTTAACCAGAGTGGACCACAATAAGAAAGCAGCATGACCAAAATGCTTTGACCACAGAACCATAGAAGGGACAGATCCCCTCCCCTATTACCTAATCTCTTAATAAAACCCTCTTGCTTTTTAAATATTAGTCGTATTCTTATATTCTGTGTAAATTTTGATTGTGTAATTGACATTATATACTCTTATAAAACTGTCTGTCTTACCTTACCAAAATTGCTGATTCCTCTAAAGAACTTAGCCACTCACCAGATCATGAAACCTCAAAACCACTATAATGCTCTCTAACTGGCTTGGAGTCAGCCTGAGTCTTTGAAATTCTTTGAGACATCCCCAGGCATCATAAACTGACCCTCATCAGCTGCTGTTCCAGTTATATTGCCATTGGAAAGAGGCTGCTCCCATTCATGTGGGGGAATGCAGAATGTCCTCTCCCAGAAGCAGATTCCTGGCATCTTCCATGTTGTTGTTTACATATTAGTTGATCTGAGCATTTGCAAAGCTCCATTACATCAATGATATTCTCAAATTTGAATTTGTCTCCTTATGTTATTAGCTTCTCTTGCCTGTTTGCCTAAATTTTTGTGCCAATTGTGGATACACATTTGAGACCAGAAGTTATACTGCTTTTCTTGGATTTGTCTACTCCGAACCTCTGAGTGTCTCAACTGCTATTGTTCATTTATTGAAGTCACTCTCTATGGTATTTATCATGATGGATAGCCACAGGCACTCTTCTCCTGATTAGATTTGGAAAGCATCCAAAAAATATATACTCTTCTCAGCATTTGTTCAATATACTACATTTCTAACCAGGACAATGGCACTCTTATATTTTCAGCTGTGTTAGGAAAACTATATCAGTGGAAAACCTCAACCTCTCCCTCTCAAAACTAGATAAATCTAACCATAAAATAAACAAGAAAGAAGTTAAGGAGGTGAATTGAATCTTAGAAAAATTAGATATGATAGACTCTGGAGAAAACGGAATGGAAATAGAAAGGAATATATCTTTTTCTCAGTGATCCATGGCACCTACACAAAAATCTACTATGTATTAAGCCATAAAAACCTCACAATTCAATACAGAAAGGCAGAAATATTACACACTCCTTTCAGATCATGATGCAATAAAAATTATGTGTAATAAAAGGCCATGGAAAGATAGACTAAAAATTAATTGGAAACTAAATAGTTTAATTCTAAAGAATGAACAAATCATAGAAACAATATTTTAAGCTGTGTTCCAAACATCTAAAACCCATTCTAAGACATCATCTTCTTACCCAAATAAATTTACTTCCCAAAAGAAGTTCACTTCCCAAATATTTTTTTCATCTTCTTCCCTTGCCTTCAATAGACAATAAGTGAGGAAAGTACAATCTTTGTCTCTGCAGCCTTCAGTTCCTTTCTCAAGACTTTCACTATCTTTGGCAATACATTTTGTAGGTTCCTCCTGGTGGCAGTGGTGGTGATGGTGGTGGTGATGATGATGATGATGATGATTTATATAGCACTTACTATTCCAGAAACTTGGATAAGTGCTTTACAAATATTACCAAATCTGATCCTCAAAACAACCCTGGGAAATTTTCAGAAGAAGAAAAAAACCAGAGACTTGCACACAGTCTTAAGTTAATTAGAGTTAATGAGGTGCTCAAACTACTATGACTATTAAAAATAAACTTCTAATGATCAAATGTTTAATGCATTGCTATTTCACTGTGTGTTGTTTAGAAGATACTATTCCCTTACAAAAATACTCAGAGGTAGCTGTCTCTTTCCCGTGCCCAGATACTTCTATTGGTTCTCAATTCCTGACTTCAGATTTTCAGCCTGTAATTCTCTCTTTCCCCTGCCCACCTGGGAGGTAGGTTTGATTAGTACCCTCATATTACAGTTAAGGAAACTGAACTACTGGAAGTCATAGAGGCACAACTGAAGAAGCAACACACAATAAAACCTCAGTTGATTTTCAGTCTCAGACACTTTCTAACTGTGTTAGATCACAATCTACGTTAACTACATAGTTACTCCAAATGAATCCAAGGAAAGAACGGACATCTGTAAGCAAACTCAGTTGATTTCTAAAGTAACTGCATGCAATATTGCCCAAATGTTGAAAACTTTGCGTAGTCGGCAGGATTCGAACCTGCGCAGGGAAACCCCAGTGGATTTCTAGTCCATCGCCTTAACCACTCGGCCACGACTACCTACCGATCTCTTTATATTGTGATTTCTGAAATGATTGAGACAGGTAGATCAAATATTTCTTTTTTATTTTTAATTTTGATGGGCAGAGAGAAATGAGCTCAATATTGGCTTTGACCAATCGGTTTACTTCTAAAAAGGGTTGTACTCAATACCCTCTAAGCCCCCTTCTAGCTCCCAAATCTACCATTACTGACATGCATTGTGCCATGGGAATTTGGGGAAGAGAAGTATTGGGGAATGGACCTTTAGAGAAAAGATCGAATGAACCACATTGGACTTGGATTAGATCATGACTAGGGAATAGGTGCATGGGAGACATATATATTTTTTTTAATCCAAGTTATCCAACTATAGTGAGCAAAGGTTTTGGAGGAGGTCAGCCGATCTCAGAGACTTCAGGGGACTGAGGAGAGGTTCTGGTAGAAGCCTCCCGAGTACTCCATACAAGATTAAGGTCAAAGTCCAAAAGGATCAAGTCTTATCTAAACTTTTTCTGATGCAGAAACTAGTAAATGTTTACTGTTGTTAAAAGGTAGGGTGTAAAGGAGTTGGAGGTTGAAGATTTTAAAGTCAAAGGTTTGTCAGTTGGAGTCAGTCATTGAAAGCTCCTGGACAGGGGAAAGAGACGGCTAACTGGGAACATTTTGTTTTGGAATAGAGAAGTATCTTTTAAAACAAGGGACAGAGAAATAACAATGTAACACATTAAGCATTTCATCACTATAAAATTATTTTTAACAGCCATAGTAGTTTTGAGCATCTCATTAACTCTATTTAACTTAAAATCATGTGCAAGTCTGTGTTTCTTTTTCTTTTTTCTGGAAACAAGTAGCTTAAAAGAATGAATCCTGCCCTGTAGGATCTTGTGCCAGTCTCTGGCACTGCCAGGGATAAGAGAACGGAAAGGGTGAAATGATCAAATCTCCAGTTTTGGAAAGCAGTCTTCTGACCTAGAGTGAGGCAATGGTAACTAGCTTTTTAGATAATGCTTTAAGGTTTACAAAGTGCTTTTTCAGATATTGTCTCATTGATACTCACGACCGTAACAGAGGCAGATACTATATTATTATCTCCACTTTACAGTTGGGGAGACTAAGACAAGAGTAAAACAAGCATCAAATGCTTCGTGTTTTGAGCACAGGCCTTCCTGATTCTAGGCTTAGAACTTAACTCTAGGTCACTTAGATGGGGCCAAGGTAGGGGAGAGAAGTAGAAGGCATTACTGTTAAGCAGAAGGGAAAGAGGAGGCATTTTGAATGGAGACCCTTTAAAAGACAGACTCAAATTAACAAGCGTTTATTAAACAATTATCATGGCCTAAGCTCTGTACTAAACACCCTACCTTTAAAGGGTTGCATTCTATTTGGGGAAAAAAGACATATAAGCATTCATTTGTTCATCTAACAAGCATTCATTAAGCATCTATTACAGGAAACATGGAAATGAACAATAAGACAGTGAATAAGATGAAAAATGACCCAATGTGGTACATATCAAACAATTAAAATTAAACAGAATATAATTTAAGAGTCAGTCAAATAAAAAATTGTAGAAATTCAATGGAAGAAATGGTAGGACAAACAAAGCATGAAACATGAACAAAGCATCTAGAAATTATCAGTGTACATGGTCTGTTCTTTGACATTTCTTGAAGGAAAAAAAGGGGAGGAGAAAGAGGAAGTGGAAAGATCTGAGTCCTAGGAAGTAAATTTCCAGTTTAATCCAGTTGAGTTTTTTCTTTATTGTTGTTTTTACTATTATTATTATGTTAAACTTAATACATCCTTTGAACTAAGGAAGAGTTTTTAGGCTACCTTTTCTGGACTTGAACTACTGCTATACGTTGGGAGACACGGTCAAGAAAGGGGTCATGTGTTTCAGCCTCTAATTCAGTATTAATGAAAGTGAGTTGGGTCGGAGAGAAATTTTGAGTAAGTATAATGGAAACCTACCAAATTCCCAGCTAAGGTCCATTAAAAATTCTAGGTCCCACCGAGATTCGAACTCAGATCGCTGGATTCAAAGTCCAGAGTGCTAACCATTACACCATGGGGCCAGATACTCGCGAATGCTTATCAGAGGATTCTATTTGACTTTTATTGATTAATCGTCTTTTTTCTTCACGTAGCTGTAGTGGAGTGTAGGTTTAGTTTGGATTATGTACATATATATATGTATGACATCGAGATTCCTAATATTGTAGCTCAATGAAATCCAATAGAGTCCCATAATTATGGTTCAAAGGAGAAATCAAAGGATTCTATCTATTCGAAAAATATTAAGTGGTTTGTCCTTCAGACTCACAAAGTCTGTCTGTGTTTGTTGGTTGGTCTGTCTCTCCCCTTTCCCCTCCCTATTACCTCCACCTCTATTCTATCCACTACACTATTTTGCAGTAAAGTTAGTTCTCCAGGGCAGTAATAGAAGGAAACTCGAGATCACACTGATTTCAGGCAACCTGGAACAGCAGTGAAGTTAAAAAATAGAGCCCAAGGCTGTACATGTCGGAGTGGAGAGTCCAGTGCTTTATGTAAGGGGAGTTTTCCAGGCTAAAGAGGGCAGGTTTATTGTGAGGATAAATCATTAAAAGTGATTTTGCTTTCTTTTACCACAACTGTCTTGTTCTTAGGAATTCTTCTGCAAAGATGATTGGGGAGAGGAGGATGTTTCTGCTTCACTTAGGAGACAAATACTCTTCAGAGAGAATCCAAGGACAATTATCTTCCTCCCCATATATTCTGGATGTCCTTTAACTTGTCAATGTCCTTCCAAAAACTAAAATGTAGTAAGACACAACTGTGTCTGAGAAGGAACATGTTCTGGAGTCTAGGGCTCTTTAAAAACTCATTAGTGTTTTTGTCTACCACTGATATTGCAATTTGAGATTGCAGTCTGCTTAGGTCCACATCTTTTTCTAATGAATCAAATCCTATTCATATTAAGTTAATTTTTAAAAACAAAGTAAAGATTTTGCATTGTATCAAAGTTCGTATTATTGGATTTATCCCATATTTTGGACATTGACTCTACCATACACTATATCATCATATTAGCTATCGTTCTTTGGCCTTGCATCATATGAAAATTATAGATTAATATATTAATTTACATATATACATATATATATATTGAACAAGACAGTTGTAGGAAAAGAAAGCAAAATCACTTTTAATGATTTATCCTCACATCATACCTGCCCTCTTTAGCCTGGAAAACTCCCCTTACATAAAGCACTGGACTCTCCACTCAGACATATACAGCCTTGGGCTCTAATACATATTAATTATATTAACAAATGAATATAGATAGATAAATAAATATATAGATAAATATAGATATGTTATAATATAATTATATACAAATACATTTTCATCAAGGTGACTGACAAAAATGAAACAAAACATATGGGCAAGGACATATCCCTGGATCTTTTCACCTCAGACCTCTTGCTAATTTGGCATCAGACCATTTAGTAAACTTCTCTTGAAAGTCTGGTCATTGGACCAGTTCCAAATGGAAACAACTACTATCACCTGGCTCAGAATTCTCTGTTGCCCACAAGAATAGAATGAATAATGTTATCAAATTCTAGTACAGTCTCGATAAAGTACATCTGTATCTTTCCCTTAATCCACCAGTCTAGTAATCTTTTTTTTAAGGAAATTAAATGGGAATGATCTGGTTTTGAAGATGACATGCCAGATCTTAGTGATTACAGCTTCCTTTTTTTAGGTGTTTATAGACCATCCCTTTGATAAGATGTTTCAATCTTTTGCTTGAAATTGAAATTAAACTTACTGTTATATGTTTGAGGCTTCATTTTCTTCCATTAAAAAATTGTGACAAAAATTTACCCTTCTCCATTTCTACGGTCCTATTCCTTATGATCTTTGGAAGATCACTTATGGGAGTCTGCCTCTCACATTTGCCATTTCTTTCACCTGGCATTTAGTTTTCTTAGGCCTAGTGACATAAAGTCAGTGGAGTCAGTGAAATGCTCTCTCTGGCCCTTTTTATTTACCTTGCAATTAAATTCTTTATTAATCACCAGTTTGACTCCCTTTAAAAGTTCACCATGAACTCAAGGCAATGGCATTTACTAGGGAATCATATTAAGAGCCATAGTTAGAAGACTTTCCCCTGATGAAATACCTTCCCATAAACACACGCAGCATCTATCAGCACAAGTTTAGAGTACAATAAGGCACTTGTATATGTATGTATGTTTGTATATGTGTGTGTGTGTGTGTGTGTGTGTGTGTGTGTGTGTGTGTGTGTATGCCTTAAAAGATAACTTAAAACTCTAGTACCTGAGGGTCTCCTTTCTTTCTTAGAGAAACCATCAGGAAGATTCTTCCCAGGCACATCATCTTTGCTAAGCAAAGGTCATTCATCTGCCCTTCAAGGGTTTTCTCTCACAGCTTGACTCTGGATTGCCTGGGTTAGCTCCTCCTTTTGTGTATTAGAAGCTCTCTTCTCTGCTGCTGGGGATCAACATTCCCTGAAGCTGCTTTTGGTCTCTATCAACTGTCTCTCTGTATCCGTGTCTGTTTGGAAAGTGTGTATTTTTGTTTCTATGTTTCTATGTTCCTAGAAAAGGGTGAAAAGAGTGAAGGAGAAGTTACTTTCTCATACCTTTTAGGAGTCATAATCCAAAACATTCCAAGTCTCCAGATATGGGCTGACTTGAACTGTCTAACTGCCCTTCTGTTTCCAAGGCTTAGCTATTAGAAGTCTTTTAGAACCTTGCCAATTTTTGCTCATTCAGTGGTCAGGCTCTTTTTGATTCCATCAGAGAAAGGCATCTATGCTTCATAAAGGAATCAAATTATGTTTACAACTTATGGACATATGAGCATGTTTTTTCATTGATTTTATCAGCTGAAAGGGGAGAGGAAAACTCTCTCTTACACAAAGTAATTTGAAGACCAAGTAAATACCAACTCTTAGTTGTTCAAAATCATGTTCAGAATATACATTTTCACATATTTGAATAATGTTTAAATCACTATTAGCATGACAAAAGAGTATTATATATTGTGCTTTAAGTAGAGAAAGAATTCCAGCAGAAATGTGTGTAAATGAAATTTCATCACTGGAACTCAATGGCCAGCCTTATGAGCTTTTTCTTGAACTCTACGCTTGTATCCTTAATGAATCCAGGTAGTTCGTTTTCATCGTAGCAAACATGCTCTAGGCTTACTATTCCAGAGCCAGGTTGCTGCATCTATGCCTCAGGGTTCTGGGAGTAACCCCGAGGGTTTGAGGTATCTCTTCTCTAATGCCATTGGCTCAAGTCTCCTTTCTATGTGTGTTGTCTCCCCTCTTTTAGCCATCAGTGACTAGTACTCCCATTCTTTTTAACTAGTTATTCTCAACTGGCTTTACAAAAGACTATCTAAAGATACAGCAAGAAAAAGAAGTGCAAATATTATCCCTCTCTCCAAATACCTGGGGGTGGGGTGCACATTCCTTTATACCAGTTCAGTCTGGGAAGGTGGGTGGTGGGGTGGTGGTGGAAATTCAAACGTTTTTATAGAGCATTATTCCTATCAAACTTCATAGTTGAATTTACTATTTCTGGGCTGCCTGTAAAACTTGGCATGAACTTTACTCCTGGATACCTAGACTCCTGGAGCATCTCTCTCCTGTCTATTTGAAACTCTCAAGGTCAGAGCCTTCAGATTCTTTCACCCAAAATAAAAAAGCAAAGATTTCGTAGGCCAAGGACTAAAGCCTAGCCTCTTAAAGCATTAGCTTTCACCAGAAGCCATGAGCAAAGGAACCAAACCAGTAGCAAAGTCACAACCAAGAGAGAAACAGCTGCCATCAGTTTTGATTGTGCAACTGTAGTCTGCACCAGTAACAGGGTGTCTACAAAGGTGCTGAAGTCTTTTCCAAGGTACTTCCATTATACATCGCTCCTACTCTCCTGGAAACAGACTCCCAAACGTCTTCCAGGTGGAAAGTCACAGAAGTGGCACTCTATGTATGTTTGTAAGGACTGGACTCAATGACCAGTCCTGCATTATAGTATACTCAATGTCATAACACCACTTCTGCTCTTCTCTCCCCTGATCTTCACTCCAATATTGCCCACCATTCTTCTTCCTTCTGCCTACTTCTTACTTACTACCTACGTGAGAGGGGCCAAAGAGGAAAAGTCTACAGAGCTCTTCTTCCAGATGGTAATGACTTGTACAGGGGGACAGAAAGACACTTTGGCTAAACATTCAATTTATGATAAATAATGACTCATAATCTTAGAAAGGTAAACTGGGGGCAGATTAGGAAGGGCTCTTAATACTAGAGGAACTTTTATTTTATCGACAAGGTATAGTGATTCCAAAGAGCAGCTTGGGGAGAGTAATGGGACGGCGGTATTTATCATTAAAGAATACTAATTTGGAGTTGGCAGGAACTAGGTTTTTAAAAAAAAAAAAAAGTTGCTTGGAATAAAGAAAGAGGGAAGTAGTTCGGGGAAGAGGGGGCAAAAATTTCTCCAAGGTTCCACCGAGACTTGAACTCGGATCGCTGGATTCAGAGTCCAGAGTGCTAACCATTACACCATGGAACCAGATGCAATTCGCGTTCTTGGGAATTTTTATCTGACGGAAGCGATGTATCTTTTAGCCTCT
>CM053593.1:354590838-354628885 GCA_028646575.1 Pseudocheirus occidentalis
TTTTTCCACATCCTCTCTAGGATTTGTTATTTTCCTGTTTTGTCATCTTAGCCAATCTGTCTGGAGAGATGTGGTACCTCAGAGTTGTTTTGATTTGCATTTCTTTGATATTGCATTAATATCTTTAATTTCTGCCTCTGAAAATTGCCTGTTCATATCCTTTGACCATTTATCAACTGCAGAATGACTTGTCTTCTTCTAGATTTTACTTAATTCCCTGTATATTTTAGAAATGAGGCCTTTATCAGATACACTGGTTGTAAAAATTCTTTCCCAGTTTCCCACTTCCCTCTTAATCTTGGTTAAATTGGTTTTGTTTGTACAGAAACTTTTCAATATAATGTAATCAAGATTATCCATTTTGCATTTTTTAATGCTCTCCAACTCTTCTTTGGTCATAAAGACTTCCATACTCCATAAATCTGACAGGTAAACTATTCCTTGCTTCCCCAGATTACTTACAGTATCAACCTTTATACCTAGATCGTGCACCTGTTTAGACCTGACTTTGGTGTATGGCATTAGATAATGGTCTATGTCCAGTTTCTGCTGTACTATATTCCAATGTTCCAAGCAGTTTTTGTCAAATAGTGAGTTCTTATCCCAAAAACTGGAGTCTTTCGGCTTATCAAATAGTATATTACTATAATAGTTGTCTACTCAGTCTTTTGTACCCAATCTATTCCATTGATTCACTACTCTATTCCTTAGCCAGTACCAAGCAGTTCTGATGACTGTTGCTTTATAATACAGATTAAAATCTGGTACGGCCAGGCCACCTTCCCTAGCATTTCTTTTCATTAATTGCCTTGATATTCTGGACTTTTTGTTCCTCCAAATGAATTTTGTCACTATTTTTTCTAGTTCTCTAAAGTAATTTTTTGGTGGATTGATTGGTGGCACTAAATATGTAATTTAATTTAGATAAAATTGTCATTTTTATTATATTAGCTTGACCCAGCCATGAGCAAATATTTTTTCAATTAGTTAGATCTGATTTTATTTGTATGAAAAGTGTTTTGTAGTTGTGTTCATAAAGGTACTGGGTTTGTTTTGACAGCAGTAAAAATTCTTATTTCAATTAAATAAACATTTATGAAGGCCAATTTATAAAAGGCACTATGATAGTGTAGTAAGCACTTTCTGGGCCCTCAGGGTTCTAGTGTACCCAGTGGAGTTGAGAGTATCTTTAATGCCATTGGTTCAAGCCATCCTTGGTGGTGTTCTCCCTACAGTTCCTTGGTTCCTTTTGACAACTTAACATCATTTGACTTTTGTAAAGGGATATATACTTTAAAGTATAACATGGGGAAAGATGTTAGAATAAAGTCAGGGACTCACCTGAACTCCCTTAAATTTGCTTCCAAACAAGGTTAAAATAATACCTCAAAATGAATTCTGGAGGAGCAGAACCAACACAAGGAGTGAGTGAAACGATTTTCCAGCTCAATACAATTAAGAAGATCAACAGAAAAGATCTGTCTCTTTGGGCTGAAGGTGGAGTGCATCCCTGCAAGCCAGCAGCAGCTCTTGGGAATGATTGAATTGGTGGTGGTGGTTGCCAGAGTTCTCAGCCCATAGAGTAAGGGAGAAAGACAATTGGTCAGAAGGAGATTATACAGGGCTTTTTGCTGGCACTGGGTGTTGGACTCCAGCGCAATGCCAATACTTGCTTCAAGGTCACAGTCTTAGGGCAAGGAGTAGTACTAGCAGTAGTGGGCACTCTGGTCACTGTTCTAGGTGGAAAAGAGTGTGCATGGTCCCTCACAGACCAGAGCACAGTCCAGGAGAACCATGACCATACCTCTCCTCATATCATAGCAGTTAAGAAGAACTGAAAACTTACAGTCCCCCACGACTATCTCTGAAAATAGCTGCATGAAAAACCTGAAGCTTGGAACAGTGTCTGCTCCCCCAGGAGAAGACCCCAACTTTAACATAAAATTAAAAGTCAAGAAATAGACTTAAAAAGTGAATAACCAAAAAAAAGAAAAAAAAGAATCTGACCATAAAGATAATTCTATGGTGACAGAGAAGATCAAAACACAAATTCAAAAGAAGATAACAATGTCAAAGCAATTGTATTCAATTCCTTTAAGCAAAATATAAATTGGTCTCAAGCCCTTCCCAAAATCCTGGAAGAGCTCAGAAAGGATTTTTAAAAATCAAATAAAAAAGGTAGAGGAAAAACTGGATAAAGAAATGAGAGAAAAGTAAGAAAACCATGAAAAAAAGACAACAGATTGGTAAAAGAGGCAACCCCTCCACCCCCCAAAAAAAAACACTGAAGAAAATAACCTTTAAAAAAAAAAACAGAATAGGCCAAATGGTAAAAGAGATACAAAAATCCACCAAAGAGTAAAACTCCTTAAAAGCACAATTGGCCAAAAGGAAAAGGAGGTACAAAAGCTCACTGAAGAAAATAATTTCTTAAAAATTAGAATTGGGCAAATGGAAGCTAATGACTCCACAAGACATCAAGAAAAAAATAAAACAAAATCAAAAGAATGAAAAAAAGAAGGTAATGTGAACCACCTTATCAGAAAAACAAGTGACCTGGAAAATAGATTCAGGAGGGGTAATTTAAGAATTATTGAACTACCTGAAAGCCATAATCAGAAAAAAAAGAGCCTAGACATTGTTTTTTGAGACATTATTAAGGAAAATTGCCCTGATATCTTAGAACAAGAGGGCAAAATAGAAATGTAAAATAATCCACTGATCACCTCCTGAAAGAGATCCCAAAATGAAAACTCCCAGAAACATTATAGTCAAATTCCAGAGCTCCCAGTTCAAGGAGAAAATATTTCCAGCAGCCAAAAAGAAACAATTCAAATATAGAACCACAGTGAGGATCACACAACATGTATGTTGTGTGTAGCTCTACATAAAAGGGTAAAGAATACCTACATAAAAGGACTTGGAATATGATATTCCGGAGGACAGAGGAGCTAGAATTACAACCAAGAATCACCTACCCAGCAAAATTAGTACAATACTTTAGGAGAAAAAAAAATAGATGTTCCATGAAATAAAGGACTTTCAAGCATTCCTGATCAAACAGTCAGAGCTCAGTAGAAAATCTGACTTTCAAATACAAAACTCAAGAGAAGCATAAAAAGGTAAACATTGTGGAGGGAAAGCAAATTATATACAGGTGTGGAGGGAATTCTAATTTTTATAATAATCAACATGATATGTAAAATAATTATACTAATAGATTTTGCAGAATTGCCTTTGCTAGCTTGTGAATCAGCCTCACAATGCAGCTTGAACTGATTAATCAAACCTTGACAAGGCTCACAATCACTGGCATCCTTCTGTCTGCATATCTGAAGTGAAGTTTTCCATCACAGAACTCTGGTCCTGTGACCCATTAGGTACAAGGACTTGAGCAGTATTGCTCCTATAGGACTCCAGAATTGTTGTATTGTCTTCCATTTGTGGGTTTGTCTTCAAAACCACTCTGACCCTGGGAAGATTTGTTTGTAATCCACCTTCCCCCCCTCCCTTTCCACTTTGTGATTTATGTATATAATCTCTGTCTTCACTTCAGCAAAGTGAAATTCTAATCAGAGAATTCCCAATTATCAAATAGGTTCCTCATAATGAAACTAATTAATTAAAGGCTATGTGATTACTGGTACTTTGTCTCTGGCCTGCTGTTTCATCATTCTCAGGTTAGAGACTGGCTCAGTAAAATCTTATTAGCAACATGAAAGAGAAACCATAAGGGATTCAATAAGTTTAAAATGTTTACATTTCTGCGAGGGAAAATGATACTTTTAATTCCTAAGGATTTTGTCATTATTAGGACAGCTAGAAGTAATGTGCATCGACAGAGGTTAGGGTTGTGAATTGACTATGATGGGATGGTATAAAAATACAATTAAGGGGTGAGAAAGAGGAATACACCGGGATATGGGAGAGGTAGAATGGGGTAAATGATCTCACATAAAAGAGGCATGAAAGAACTTTACAGTGGAAGGGAAGATAGGGGTGGTGGGCAATATTTGAACCTTACTTTCTTCAGAATTGGTTCAGAGGGAATAATATACACTTAGATATAGAAATCTATCTTACCCTACAGAGAAGTAGGAAGGGAAGGGAATAAGATGGGGAGGGGGTTCTGATAGAAGGAGAGAAGGTGAATTGGGGGAGGTAGTGGTCAGAAGCAAAACACTTATCAGAAGGGACAGGGTAAAAGGAAAGAGAGAGAAGGATAAGTGGGAGTGAGGAGCACGATGGGTCATTCCCCAATTGATATATGGCCAAATAATTGCACCTAGTCAAAGGGTTGTATGGGGTGTTAAGGGAGTACTAGCACCTCTGGTGTGAAAACTTAATGAGCTCTTTCCAGGCGTGCTCATCCACCTTTGTTGTCCCACTGGTCACCCAACTTGCACCTGAGGCTCCAAGAAGCTACAGCATACCCAATTAAAACTGTCATGACTGATTGGCTAAACCAGGCTGACGGTAATCAACAGGACTCAAACCCATTGGTGAATTAAGAGAATGTCTGCTCTATACATGTGAAGACATCCCTTACCCCCAGAGGAATGGCTAGACGAGAACAATTTGTTCAAATGGCCTTGAAGGCAGCTAAAATAGGCCCTGTACAATGCTTAGAACTTGGTCAGACAACAAGGATGCCAAGGCAATCCTCTGCATCCTGGGTCATCACCAGTGGTCCTGACTTTTGACCTGCCCCTGGACTTCAATGACTCTGGAAAAGAGGGGGAGGCTGACAACTTTGTGCAACTCTGTCTTCCTTAAATCTAATTCATGCTCACGTGAAGATATCACCCCATGATGTCATTATTTCACTTCGAAAACAAAAGACAAACAACAAATGGTCAAAGGATACAAATGGGAAGTTTTCAGAAGAAGAAATTAAAAATATCTATAGTCATATGAAAAAGCGCTCTAAGTAACTATAGATTAGAGAAATGCAAATTAAAACAACTCTGAGGTACCACCTAATATTTATCAGATTGGCTAATATGACATAAAAGGAAAATGGCAAATATTGGAGAGGATGTGGGAAAATTGGGACACTAATGCACTATTGGTGGAGTTGTGTACTGATCCAATCATTGTGAAGAACACTTTGGAACTATGCCCAAAGGGCTATAAAACTGTACATCCCCTCTGACCCAGAAATACCACTCCTAGGTCTGTATTCCAAGGAAATCAGAAGAGACAAAAAAAAAACAAGCAAAAGGAAAAGGACCTATATATACAAAAAATACTGATTAGCAGTTCTTTTGTGGTGGCAAAGATTAAGATATTGAAAAGATGCCCAAGAATTGGAGAATGACGGAACAAGTTGTGGTATATGATTGTGATGGAATACTGTTGTGCTATAAGAAATGAAGAGCAAGATGATTTCAGAAAAAATCTGGAAAGTCTTACATAAACTGATGCAAAGTGAAGTGAGCAGAGCTAAGAAAACATTGTACACGCTAGCAACAATGTTGTATGATGATCAACTGTGAATGACTTAGCTAGTCTCAGCAATACAATGATCTAATACAATTCCAAAGGACTTATCTTGAAAAACGCTATCCCTCAAGAACTGAGGTAACCTGAATGTGGATCACAGCGTGCTTTTAAAAATCTTCCTTTATGTTTCTTGATTTTTCCTTTGTGTTTTCTTTCATAACAGGACATATGGAAATACGTTTTGCAAGATTGCACACATATAACCTATATGAAATTGCCATCTCAATGAGAGGGAAGAGAAGAGAGGGAGTAAGTTTTAAATGGAAAATTTATAAAACAAATGTTAAAATTGTTTTTACATGTAATTGGACAAAATAAAGTATTTTTTAAAATACAACATGATACATTTACTTTAAAGATACAGTAAACACAAATGCACAAATATTCCCACCCAATAACTCAGGTAAGGACACTCTCTCTGAGTTCAGAATCTAAAAAACATTGCTCCCACCAAGTTCGTGTCCAAATGTAGCCTGGCTACTGAATGAGTCCGTATCTCAGCTTTGGCTTGTCTGTGGCCAAAAGGTCACTGATGAAGGTCAATCACTGCTTCTTCAGTCATCAGTGTTGTACTGGCTCCAGAACTCTGCAATGATAGGACGATGGTGTGCCCTCCTCATCTTTTGAAACTCAAGAGATCAGAAATTCTACTCCTTTCACTTAGGGCAGAAAGGGAAAATGCAGATTGCAAGGACCAAGTCCAATGTTTTTGAGACCACGTGACCTTGACAGAGAGAAGGCCCCAAGGCCCTACAGTAGTATCTCTCATCAGACGACATGAGTAAAGGGGCCAATGAGATATCTCAAAAGAGGATGAAGAGAAAGAGACAAAATCAGTGAAGAGACAGTCAGCAAGTCTTTAAGTGACTACTATGCATCTGGGTGCTGTGCTGCGCACCAGAGATACAAAGGAAGGCCAAAAATGGACTTACTTTCAAGGAGCTCGCAATCCAAGGGAGGCAGCATGCAAACAACTGTATTACAAACAAGATTTATTTGGAAGAACTTGGAGATAATTCACAGGGAATGAAGGGAGATAGGGGAAGATTGTTTTGTAGAAGGTGAGATTTTAGGTGCACCTTAAAGGAAGATAGGGAAGGTAGGAGGCAAAGTGGAGAAAAAAGAGAGAACTCCAGACATGAGGAAAAGCAAATGAAAATGCTCAGAGATGTGAATGGAATGTTTTCTCTAAGGAACATCAAGAAGAGCCCAGTGGGCATGGAATCAGGAATAAGTGAGTTCAAATCCTGCCTCAGACATTTACTACCTGTGTGACCTTGGACAAGTCACTTGAACTCTGCTTTAATTTCCTCCTCTGTAAAATTAAGATAATAATAGTATCTACCTTCTGGGTTTATTGTGAGGATCAAGTGAAATACCACTTAGCATAGAGCCTGTTACATAGCATGCATGATATAAATGGTAGTTGTTATGATGATGTTTTCATTGGATGCCAGAGTATGTGGAACAGTCAGTATAAGGTATAAGACTTTGAATGACAAGCAGAGGATTCATATTGATTTTGGAAATCATAGTTTGTTGACTTCATAGATATAATGCAAAGTCCCAGCAGGAAGAGGGTGGTTGGGGCAAGGTAACATGTTCAGATCTGTGCTTCAGGAAGCTCACTTTGGCCTCAAAGTGGAGAGTAGACTAGAATGGGGTGGAACTTTGATCAGGGAGACTGATAGTGCGGGCATCATGGTGATGGCATTGGCAGAAAAGAGAAAGGGTCATATATGAGAGATGTTGTAAAGCTAGAATCGGCAAGACTTCACAAATGATTGAAAGTGAGAGGTGAGAATGTGGGTAATTGAGGTTGACACATAGATTGTAAACTCCATTGCCTGGAGGACTGGTGGTAACAGGAAAATAAGGAAGGAGGGAGGATTGGGAAGAAAAATCATGAGTTCGATTTTGGACATGTTGAGTTTAAGTTGTTTATTGGACATCCAGCTTAAAATGTCTAATAGGAAATGGGAGACACAAGACAAGGTGAAGAGAATAAAGTTTGGGTAAATAGATATGTATAGAGATGGTAACTGAATCCAAAGCGACGTTTGGAATACTAGACCAAGGGGATGGGTGAGTCCCTAAGCCCAGGTTATGTCAGCCCCATCTCTAGTTCGCAGAGGCCAGGTCATTCCACTTCTGCCTAGTTTTCCTTATGTAAAGAATCCTGGCTCCTTTGGCCTTAAATCTGGAAGAAATGAGTGCAACCAAGGACAGGAAGACTCGAGTATGGGAAAGTACTGTCCCTGAGTAGTTTTCAGCTTAAGACCCCTTTTAGGAGCTTTTAGACTTCCTATCTCGTACTGTTTGCTCACAATGCTGTTTAAAAGACAAAGCTATTTCATTTTCTAAGCCCTAGACCTCTCTCTCTCTCTTAATAGTCTCAGAATATTTACGGAGGGTATTGTATGTTCCCCGTATGAGTGAGTTAAAGAGCCTTTGTATTGAGCGCTGGCAAAGTTGGAATGACTGACTAGCCAGAAGGAAAAGCAAATCTCCTGGTGTGGGATTCATGGAGATTCAAATTCCAACCTAATTCTAGACTTGAATGGCTGCATTCCCTAGGAAAAATTAAAAAAAAAAAAACAGCAGTGATGAAACCCAGGCTTCATAGATTACTCAGAGAACTTGAATAGAAATTATACTGGATTTTCCTCTTCTCCCCACTTCTAAACCTCCTGCGTCCCCCAAATTGACTACTCCCCTGGATTCTGTGATACAATCTGATACCCAGACCCCGACTTCCCAAATTCGTCTCTCAAGGCCTTATGCCTCGAATACTATAGCGCGTGAGTTCCCGCCCCGGCGTCAAGCAACTGTGAGAACTGTCAGAAGGGGCCGGGTCTGTCTTCCGCATAATTGCAGAAAAGATCGTATCTCCTTTGAACGACGGACCGAAAAATAGGAAAACACAAAAATTATGACAAATAGGAAAATACAAAAGCACATGCGTTGGCCGGGAATCGAACCCGGGTCAACTGCTTGGAAGGCAGCTATGCTCACCACTATACCACCAACGCTTTACGAGAGAGTGGGTCTTCAGGATTTATTTCAAGATGTTCACGTTCAGAGGCTCCTCCCCTCTGAAGTCTAAGCGATTTTTTTTCAGGGCTGCTTAGGAAGACCAATAATTCCAACCTATCCGCCCAGGTTGGAATGCTCATCACCAGCACCCTACCCCCATTCCATCCCGTCCATTGCCAGTCAGGAGTAATCATTTGAGTCATCACAGTTGCACATTTCTTTCCGTGAGAATTTCTTCTTCATGGGGCACTTAGCTCCAATGGTTTTTACACATGACATCCATCCCAGTAGGCTGTTTGCCACAGCGTTGTACTCTCACAGGGCTCACACCAGTCTTGCATGTAACAGATTCAGAATAAATATTTAGATGTATGGGTGGATGGACCAATGATTGAGTTCGAATACTGGGATAAAAAACTGAGGAGAGTGACAGGGACCACTATACCCCGGTATACTGACGAGATTTTTAAATGCTTACTTCTCAGGGACGGGATTGACGCCTCTTTAGATCCTAGAAGCTAATTCTATTAGACCTTGGAGAATCTAAAAATGTGTGTATTGGAGCTGTTTGAGCTGTATTTCTGAAAGTGTGCTTAGGTATGAAGAGAGTTTGGTCTAGACCTGGAATCTCCTTATTCCAGGATCAGTGACTCAATGAGAAAAACCTTAGGATAGCAGCTGCTGCCCAGGCTTTTGAACCTCACCCTACAAGTACCCAGCAAGCTCATCCATCCTGAATCCTTCCAGTATTGGTGAGAGTTCTCTCAGGACTTCCCAGAAACTGAAGTAAGGCAAGAGCCATTCCAGAAATGACTGGTTTTCAGGTCCAATAACAAACTTGTTGAGATGCCCAAGCACCCTGAGGAAGCTCTGTGCATTTCCCTTGGCATGCATGGCAGGAGAAATGTCATAAGTCTGACTATCTAGAAAATAAAAAGACAAAGAATTTTAAGTTGTCAAGTAGATCCACTTGTAAGTTTAGTTAAAGGAGGCAAACAGTCTAGGTGACATGTAAATTTATGTTTTTCCCTTAAAGCTAAAAGATAAAAGCTGCAGGGAGCCAAAACATAAGTTTTAAATATGTTTTGAAACAGTCTCAATTCAGAGTCTATGTCATTCAAGTATGTGCTCTCCACATATGTTTAACCATATTATGGGAAAGGAATTTTCTTAATTGAGTAGGTGGTAAACACAATAAGATAAGAGAGTTGACAAAGTATCAATTGAAAGTATGACCCAAGATATCTGTGTTTTCTTTACCATTAACATGACAAATATTTATATGTCCATAAAATAGTAGGATAAGAAAAAGTCCCATTTTTCAAGGTAGTGTCTCAGGTTAAGGTTTTCATCCTTAATAGCCACTTTTTTCCTTTAAAAAAGGAAAAAAATTATATTAGGTCAACTCCATCTAGCCTTGTTGACATAGGAAGAGGTATTTGAGTTTACTCAGAGAACAGGGATATCTGTTAGGTCCAGGCTCTTCTTCTGGTTGATTAGTTCAGGCTCTGGACCTTATTGAGGTTCAAAATGATATTAAATGGTTATTAAATATAAAGAAAACTAGCTCAGCTCTTTATTTCTGACAAAAAATTACAGCAGAGTCCTCCTAGATCCTTTACTGGACATTAACATTTAGGAAAAAAAAAGTGTAGCTAGCTTTATTCAAATTTCCTTACAATCAGTCAATTAACAAACATTTATTAAGGGCTTACTGCATGCCAAACATGGCATAGTGCTCAATTCTGGAGGTACAAAGAAAGGCAAGGACATTGCTTTAGAATTCAGGGAACTTACATTCAAATGTTTTACTATTTACATGCAAGATATATATACAATGTACATGGAAAGAAATCTAAGGAAAAAAAGGGAGGGGAGAAGAGACCATTAAAGACCTCCAGAAGGTGGAATTTGAGCTGAGTCTTGAAAGAATTGAGAGAAACCAGAAATGGAGTTGAAGAAAAGGAGCATTCTAGGCAAGGGGGGAAATAAACATTACAAATGCATGTAGGGAGATGGAATGTAGGGAGATGGAAAGCCCTGCATGAGGAAAGGTGTTCACTTTAGCTGGGTTATAGAATTCATAGTGGGGGGGTGATATGTAAGAAGATTGGAAAGGTAGGAAGGGGGAAAAAAAAAACTTTTCATCCTGAAAGACAGTAAGTACTGAAGAAGGTCTCATGGCCTAGAAATGGTTGTGGAATTGATGAGATATGGGAGTTCCATATATTCTTGGTCTCCTTTTCTCTACAGTCTCTCAGTCACTAAGATGGTTTCAACCTAAATCTATTCAGATGATTCATATTCCAGTCTTTCTCTCTCAAGGCTCCAGATTTGTGTTTCCAACTGCCAACAGAACATCAACACTTTGAAATCTCACAAAGAAATCAAATTTAACCTATCCAACACATCCATAATCTTTCCCTATTTTCCCCCCTTATGTCTCTTTCTGTTTAGGGCAGCATTATTCCCACAGCCTTCCTCTGCTGAAGAAGAAGAAGGAGAAGGAGGAGGAGGAGGAGGAGGAGAAGAAAAGAAGAAGAAGAAGAAGAAGAAGAAGAAGAAGAAGAAGAAGAAGAAGAAGAAGGAGAAGAAGAAGAGGAGGAGGAGGAGGAGGATTAAAACCTTGTGGTTTTGCATATGCCTCTTACATGTTCTTTATTTCCTATAGTCAGTCACTGACCAAGTCTCATGGGTTCTACCTCAGAACCAACTCACACAAATTCTCTTTTCTTTATATTTGTACTGACACTGTCAGAATGCAGGCCCTCATTAGCAACTGCCTATATTATTTCCTTAGTCCTAACAAGTGTTCGTTGCTTCCTCTCCCAATCTACCATTCCTAATGATGAGATAGAAGAGTGCTTGAGGTAGATGGAGCAAGCAGGATGGGAAACAGGAGATAAGACCAGGATGTGACCAGCCAGAAAAGTGATCCAAGAAGACAATGACCTTCACCCCTTTTTGGAAAGATTTCTCCTAGTGGTTGAGTAGGGAAATAATGCAAATACAAACAGTGTCCAAAGGGGATAAAAATAATGTTAAGGGTTGCTTTTCCAATACATTATGAAGCCCTGTAGCTTATTCTGTAATAACTTGAAGGCGCTTTAAAGTCCTTCCCCCCTTATCTTGAACCTATACCAAAAGAATTGCTTTTGTCTCCCTTATCTTTGTTCCCTGGGTCCTTTAATGTTTAACCTGTGTCTTCCTGCTGTGTCCTTACATCCTTGAACCATAAAGAATTTCCTTTGTTTCTTTCATCCTATGTCATCCTGTCCTGTTTTTCATCTTTAACATCCATAAAAATCTCTAAAAGGAAATCATCATTCTAAAACCTCTATATAAGCAAAACTCCCCCCAAATATCAGTCTCACATAGCTTTCTTGCTAAGGAGGTCTGAGATGCTGTTGTACACAAATCCCAGGTCACCGTTCACCACCTGACTTATGGCCCACCATTAAGCCCCTTTTGTATGCCTGTCTTTGTCCATGTTTTATATTTTAGCTTGAAACTGCTTAAGGAATGTCTGGGCATATTGCTCAAGGTGTTCCCTGACTCTTTTCCCCCTGATCAGTATTTCATAGTTTCTACTTGAATCATTATAATTACCAGACTCATTATGGTGCAAGGGTCTTATTTAAGTACCACCCTGTCCTGCCCTGCTGACCAAGCAGGGCCTTCACCTCCCTTGCCTGGAACATGACCCCGACCAGTCCTGGGGAATTCCAGCCCCCTCTGACTACCACCTGGGCAATTCCAGTTCCCCTCATACCATGCCCCTCCACCCTGTGTCCTCCACCCAGTTCTATGAAAGACCCCTTGTACTCTTGTACCATACCCCCCTGAGTCATATAGATCTAACCAATAACTGGTTTTTGTTTCTGTAAGTCACAGCTTTTGCTAGCTCCCCTCCCTATAACAATTTTGTGGGTTTGTTCTATATAAACAAGATCTGAAGGTCCAGAAACCACTGCCAATTTGAGTGAGAAGTCTGGCAGTCTCATGCTTGCTTAATAAATCCACATCTAAATTTTATCATGAACCCAGGTTTCCGCTCAGTCTTATTTCACTGTACAACATTTTGGAGGCCCCAGCAAGATTTGGGGGCCCTAGAATCCCTCCAGGGCCCTAGAACACCCCCTTGGAGACCTGGTTCTGCTTAGGCTTTCAGTCTCAGCCACTTGGCATCCTGAGTCATTCCACCCTCTGGGGGAGCCGCCCCCTGGATTGTTTCCAGGGCTCTGGAGGTTCAGAAAGGTTCAGGAATAGCCTGCTCGCCTGACGTTGATTTGCCTTTATTTGGCTTCACACCTAAATTTATCATTAGCCCAGGTCTCCACTCGCTCTTATTTCTCTGCACAACAATGCTTTTTCAAGTAAAATATGAAGCTCTTATTGGCTATAAGAGAAGGTCTAAGTGAATTTTTTCTCACCTTAACCCCAGCTCTCCCAACTCTTAACCTCAACACTAACATCTCTTTTCTGCATACATCTGATTATGTAACTCCTCTGCTCAACATCTTCTGTGAGTATTGATTATAAAATTAAGTCCAAACTCATTTGCTAGGGTTCAAGACCTTCTACCAATCCACAAGCTTCTATTAAACCACCTACTTTGTTACAAATTCTGGGGATACAAAGGGGAAAAAATGAACTGATACTTTCCAGAAGTTTATATGGGGGGGACGGGGAGTGGCAAAGTATTTCAAGGGTAGGCTCTAGGCACAAAGGGGATCAGGAAAGGTCTCTTATAGGAAGCAGCCCTTGAGTTTTGATGAGAGGTAGAGATTACAAGAGGTGGACATATGGAGATATATTCTTGGTACTAGGTTCAATCTCGCCAAAGGATTATGATGTACCATTTCCCCCATGTGGTAGAAAAGCAAAATGTGTACTTGCAGGTGTATCTTCAGGGAAGGTAAAGATTGCCTGTTTTCACACAGTTTCTAAAAGCTGGAATCCAGGTTTCTTAAAAACAAAGCCAGCATTCTTTCCACTAGCACATCTAACTTTTCACAATGCTGTTTGTTACAATAATTGTTACAATACAGCAAGAGCAAATGCTGCTCATGAAGGGGAAAAAGGATTCTTCAAGTTCAATTATCTCAAAGAGAGTAAATCGAGATTTGTCACAATTAGAGTTAGTTCGGGTAGAAAAACTTCTCCTCGTAGTCGGCAGGATTCGAACCTGCGCGGGGAGACCCCAATGGATTTCTAGTCCATCGCCTTAACCACTCGGCCACGACTACTACCCGGATGTGGCTGGCCCATTTTCACATACCGTCATAGACAGATTGCAAAATGATGCTTCCCTGCTGTATTTGTCTAATCTTACTGTGAAATTTGCTATGGCATCACAGGGACCAAGTCTGCCAAAGGAAAAAAGTGAATCATCCCTACGAGATGGTGGGGACCAGACAATCCAACCCGGAGAGTGACCCTTTCTAACATTTACGACCTTCTCTCATAGACTGCAGCAGACTATGCCTGGATAAAAATGAAACAAAACAGACAACAACAACCAAAAAAAAACCGATTAGCCTTAGCCTCAGACCCTTAGGCGAATACTCGGCTGCAGTGAATTCGGAAAGATCAAAGCAGCGAGCAAGGAATTCCACCCCAGGCTGCTGGGCTCGTTCGATGCCTGCAGCTCCCGAGGCTGAACCGAGAAGCGCCCGCTGCGCCTCCAGCTCCGGTTCAGGGCAGGCCAGCTGCAAAGACCCGGCCAGAAACCACGGTTCCTTGGAAAATGCCGTGGCTGGCGCATTTCACCTGAGGAGTCAGATCGAGTTTTTCTCGAACAAAATTCTTACAATGAGTTGATGAAACATAAGCTCTTTGAGGGCCAGGACTACGTTTTTGTCCTTCCTTGTAGCCGCAACACCAACCAGTCGTCTGGCCAATAGTAGGCTCTTAAGAGATGCTTGGTGAGTAGAATTGAATTCTCGGTCGTTCTTTTGCCTTATGTCATCTTTTTGTTTGTTTGTTTTCTAAATATACGTTATCTATGTATTTTCTAATTTTTCCCTAATAAAAAATAAATAACAAAAATATCCTCAAAGCTAACTAACCGACTTATTGAAAAAGTCTGCCAGCTGAATACTTCAGTAATTCAAAAAGTATTCAATTTTTTCCCTTGCTTTGACTTCTGGTAAGAGACAATGCTTTGAGGAGAGAAGCTTTGGGACCTCCTTATCTGCGCCTGACATGTGACCTATGAATATGGACCTCAGTCTTTTGCCTCATGCTTTCTTTTTGTGTTGAGATTATAGACTATGACCCTGTGAGTTTGGAAAGGTCAAAAGCGTGAGCCACTACCCAAGGTTCTAGAGTGGAGTTAGCATTTAAGGCAAGCAGGATTTGAGGCCTGAGTGATAAGAACTGCTCTTTGGGACCCAGCCCACAGGTAGTAGACAAAGGCTCAGTCAGCAGTGATGCCTCCTTTGGACAGCTACATTTGGAGGTGAACTTGCAAGAAACAGGTTAGTCCACAACTGCATTAAGTTTCAGCCCATTCTCCCCAGGATCTGAGTACATGTAAGTGTGTGCTCTCCAGGTTTGGGGAAGGGGAATGTTTGCGCTTCTGTTCTTGCTAAATTATCAAAGTGAATATGCTTTTGGCAAAGTTAATTGATGTTAATTGGTTAAATGGAACTAAGGCTAATTAGAAGCAACTAACAGTGGAGGGAATTTAAAATAAAAAGTAAAATCCAGTAGAATTTGAGGAATATATTCTCCATCCCTTAAGAACACCTCTAAATTGTTCATTTTAAGACTGAAGCAGCTTTGCTTCAAGGAGTGAGAACAAAGAAAAAAGGTGGGTTTCAGGGCTAGGGGCAGGGATATGATGGAGCCTGCTCATGCTTGCTTTCGAGCCAATTCCTAAATGGTTAGTGTGAACATTTAAACTTCAGAAATCAGCAAATTGTTCCTATCAAGTCTTGATTTATAATTTGTTAACTGTCTAAAACTAAATCATGTAAAAAGTAGTAATAATGTAGATTAACTTTATTTGTGTCAAGTACTTTTCTTCATTTCTTTTTTCTTCTTCTCCTTCTCTCTCTCTCTCTCTCTCTCTCTCTCTCTCTCTCTCTCTCTCTCTCTCTCTTTCTTTGGAGAGTTTGTTGTTTAAAATTGACCGGCACATCCCTGGCTAAGGAGAGAAGATAATGGATTATTTCTTGGACATATGGATGTAAGGATCTGAGAATCGCCTCCATAGAGATGATAATTAAACCCATGGTAGTCCATAAGGTCACAACGGAAAAGGCTGTAAAGGGCAAAGAGATGAGGGCCCAGGACAGAGTCTTGAGGAACACTTGGAGTCAATGGGCATGATATGAGTGATGAATGAATCAATGAAGAAGGTTGCACAAAGAGGAAAACTAGTCAGGACAAAGGTGGGGAACCTGCAACCTCAAGGCCACATGTGGCCCTCTAGATTCTCAAGTGTGGCCCTTTGACTAAATCTAAACTTCACAGAACACCCCTGGTTTAGGAAGAAAACCAAGAGAGAGCAGTGTCCCAAAAACCCAGAGACAAGAGAATATCCGGGATGAAAGGGTGGTCAACATTGGCATTCTCAGTAGAGAGGTCAGAAAGATGAAGACTCAGAAAAACCCAGCTAATTTGGCAATGAGGACATTGCTAATAACTTTGGAGGGAGAGTTTCAGTTAAATGACTGGGTCAGAAACCAGAATTCAGAGTTAGGAAAAGAATAAGAAGAGATAAAATTGACACAATGACTATAGACGACTTTTTAAAGGAATTTGTATGAGAAAGGGTGGAGGATACAGGACAGTACTGTATCTAGAATCATGTTTCAGCAACACTTTTTTTTTTGGTTGTTTTTATCTTTTACCATATGGGAAACTTGGAAATATTTTGCAGGTCCCAGGGAAGGGACCAGTTTAAAGAAAAAGATTAAAGATTAGTGGGGGGAAAGTGGAGGATTCACTTAGAGAGAATTAAAAGATTGCTTTGCTGAAATGAGAGCTCTGTCAAAATTAGATTATGCAAATTTGTAGAAGATGCAGTTAGTACAGATACAGGACTTTTTCTAATTCTGGAGGAGTAGGTAAGTAGGAGCAAAGTGGACAGTACTCAAAGTCAGAGATCATCAGCAAGAAGATGATTGGGCAAAAAAATTTGAGAGCAAATGAAAGTGAAGAATTGAACTGGTTTACTAAGGAGTCCAGACTGGAAAGTGAGAAACAAGTAGTCAGAACAGAGGAGAATGATGAGGTGTAGGCTCTGGGACCTCCCCCCTTCCCCCTTGAGCTCTCCTTGAATATTTGGGGAACCCCTTGAGGTCTGGTTGGGTCTTCCCACTTGGTGGGGCATTTGCAGAGGCCATGGGTATTTCATTGCGGCTGGGCCCAAACCTTTGTTACTAGCCTGGCCCTCCATTGTCCATCTGCTTCCCACCCTGGAGCCTATCAAAATATCAATCCACTCTTGCATTGACCTCATTAACTCCACCTGAAGTCCCCCAAACTCATTACTGGAGTCTGACCTTATTGACTCCTCCTGAAGTACCTCCCCCAGCTCCTCCTCTGAACCACCCGTAGATTCCTCTTTATATAAGACCCCATCTTCCCTCCATCTTTGTGAGAGCACCACAGAATGCCCTAGCAGAGACTTTCTCTGTGAGAGCCCCATGGAATAGCTCAGCATAGACTTGTTCTGTGTGAAAGCTCCATAAAACAACCTAGCATAGACTGGCTCCTTAAGAGTCTACCCCATATCTTTCAATAAACTTTACTTTTTTCTTTGGCTGAGAAGACTTGAGTGGAATTTTTTCCACAGGACCTAGCATGGGGGTCTCAGACAGCCCTAACCCTCTTTGGGTAACCTCTTCAGAGATGACCAGGAAAAACAGTTTTCTAGTTAATGGAAAGACTTCAAGTCACAGTGGAGATGAGCAACATATTTGGGAGGAAATAGGCATAGGTAGGGATGGGATTCAGGAAACTGTGACAGGATAAAAGGACTTCTAGATCACGGAAGTGGAGCTCTTGTGGCTGATGTAGTGATTGTAGTGTAGCTGCTTGCTTGCTGCAGGAGAGTTTAAGCCTTAAATTCAGGACAGTTCAAGACAGGAAGGAGAATTGAACAAGCATTTATTAAACACCTATTACATGTCAGGCACTATGATAATTGTTTTACAAATATTTTCTTCTCTGATCCTCACAACAGCTCTATGAGGTAGATGTCATTATTATTCCCATTTTAAAGTTGAGGAAACTGAGGTAGATAAAGGGAACATGACTTACAATGGGTCATATAACCAGTAAGTGCTTAAGTGTTTAAGAAGATTTGAACTCAGGTCCAGCATTGTACCACCTAGCCACTTCAGTGAGAAGAGGTTGTGAGATGAGCCAGTAATGCAAATACCAATTGTGTAAGTGGACCTTCTCTTCCAAGTCTGTCTTCCATATGATTGTGCTGTTAAGCAAGATGGGGTTTCCGAAGGTGCATTTGAATGTTATAAAACAGCAATAACAACATACAGCCCAATCAGTCTCCTGGTTCTGCTCGGGGCACTTTGCATAAGTTCATAAAAGTCTTCTGAGTTTCCTCTGAAACTATCCCCTTCATTATTTCTTATAGCATGCTTATATTGGTTCTGTCTACAAATGAGCAACTGACACTTTTCCAATTCAGTTCTTATTTGTGTAATGCTTTGTAATTGTTCAAATAGTGCCACAGGCATACAATTTGGAGGTCAATATTGCCACCTGGTGGCCATGGCAGCAAGGAGAATGTTTACCAGATCATCAATTGATGAATAATAGATGTTCTTCCTGGCCTCCCTCTTTTGCCTCATAGAAATTGTATCTGGGTGGTATCATGAAAATCCAGCGGGAGGAGTAGATGGTCAGTATTGTAAAATGTTATATTCCTTATGTCTGAAAATTAAAGGTAAAGTTAATAAAACAAAATGAAGAAAAAATACCATTGAACTGAAAAATAAAACTAGAAGTTATTTTTTAAACTAATGTAATAGGGAAAGTCTTAGATTCTCTAAATTTTTAAAGTGAGATGAAAGCCAGATTTCATATAAAAATGAAAAAGAACTCACCAAAATTGAGGAGGAAATGAAAGAAATGATCAGAAACCATTTTGCCCAATTTCATGCAAACAAAACTGAGAAATGAAAGGAAATGGATGAATACTTACAAAAATATAAAATGCCCAGATAAACAGATGAAGAAATAGACTATGTAAATAATACAATATCAGAAAATAAATTAAACAACTCACAAATAGTCTTCCAAAGTGGGGGAAAAAAACTCTAGCACCATACAGACTCACAAATGAATTCTATCAAACAAAAATATTTTCCCATACTAGACAAATTGGTTGTAATAATAAGAAAAGAAGGTACCCTTCCAAACACTTTCTATGACACAAATATAGTCTTAGTATCTAAACCAAGCACAGACAAACCAGAGAAAGAAAACTATAGACCAAGAACACTGATAAATATTGACACGAGCATTTTAAATAAAATATTAACAAATAGGCTAAGACAACATATTAGAAAAGTTATACATTATGACCAGGTTGAGTTTATAATAGGAATGCAAAATTGGTTCATAAGAGATAGTCAAAAGCAAACCTCATAAGCCACTGTGGGCCATACTAGCCAGATCTTTTAGGCCACTACAAGGCTTCTGTTGAAGATGACATACTGATTGCATTGAGGCCTAAAACATTACAAGTCATTTTCAACAAACTCCACAATTATTCAAAAGGACAAGTGATCTCTTGACTTGCCCGTGAATTGGATTTATGTGAGGTAGAGTTGCCCAAAGTCATTAGCCTCACTCTCTCTTCTACTGTCATCAAATTCCAGTGGCAGGACAAAAGTTAGGATGACTAGTGATCTCTGGGGATTCAGTGAATGACCTTGGCATCTTTGATGCCTAACCAAGCTCCAAGTGTTCCACAGTGCCTGCTTTAGCTGCCTTCATCGCTATTGGAAGAAATTGTTCTCATCTACTCATTTGTCCAAGGAAAGTTTTCACATACCTGGGGTAGACAACCCCCTTAATCATTGATGGGTTTGAGGCCTGTTGGTTGCCCTCAACAAGATTTAGCCTATCTACTGAAGCAGTTTTATGAGAGTGTGGATGTTGGGCACACTATTGTTCCTTAGGCCATCGGTAAGAGTTAGGCCAAAGGTGGATGAGCAGCCCCTACTCTTTTTTAATACATCTCACTCCTGCTCTCAGGAACTACCACCATTCAGGCCATTTGGTTTTCTCTTCTCCATGGACACTCATTTTTCCTTTCTTTAGCTGTTATCTCTGGGGCAGACAGGTTTTGATACAGTCTCTCCATGGCCATTACAGGAAGTCAGGGTACAAGAACTCTTGCCATCCCACCATTGCTATCAACTACTGCCATCTTTTAGGCTGAGAAGCTCTTCTATTATTTCTAAATAGCTACTGAGGTTTAAGGGCAGGGAAGGGGGAGGCTGCACCTGCTACACTTACAGGAATTGAACTCAAGGGTCTCTGCTCTTAATCTCTAGTTTTTGTGCAGGTCTGTCTGGATATCCTTGAAATTATTAGAAAATAAATTAAACAACTTGAACCTCTGACAGATCCAACTACTTGCCTAGGCCTGAGTCATGGGATGAAGCTTAGATCTACCAAAACTTGACCCAAGCAAATCATCCCTGATAGCACCCAATCTATATTCACATTCATCAAGGAGACACAAACATATACCCAAAAGGCTCTATGTCCTTTAATTTTGTTAAAGTGGCCCAGGATTTTTGTTACAGGTTTAAAGAAGAAAGAAAAAAGTGAAAACATGCAGTGAAATTCTGGGGATAGTATAAGCCAAAAATAGTGACTAAGACCACATCTTTACTGGAATGGAATATAAGTTTACAGATTTAGGAAACTACCATTAGATTTCATAATAAGGTTCCACTCAGACACCACAGAGGATTTTACTGATTATAAACAGCTGTCAAAGACTGTTGCCTTAGCAACCTGTAGTTCAACAAGTAATCCTGATACTCATAAACGTCAAAAGCTAGTAGAAAGCAGTCAGACAAAGAAAATGTAAGGGCTATTTTCAGAGTTGCCTTCATTCTCCCACAGCCTAACAACTCGTTTCCTTTTTTTGTTTGTTTGTTTGAATTTGACATACACAGACATCATAGATTTAGAAATGAAAGAGACTTGAACATTTATCTATTCTAGTGGCAGGTGAGTGGGTGAAATACCTGAAGTTAAGAAGATCTGAGTTTAAATTTGACCCCAGATAATTACTATTTATAGGACCCTGGGCAAGTCACTTAACTTCTCTCAGTCTTGGTTTCCTTATCTGTAAAGTCAATAGACTAACAGTACCTACCTCCAAGGGTTGTTACCAGAATAAAATGACATCATATTTGTAGAACACTTTTTACAAAAGTACTTTATAAATCCTGGCTATTATGATCATCTGATATAACTCCTTCATTTTACAGATAAGGGAACTCAGACCTAAAGAATGGATGTGACTTTTCCCAAGTCACATAAAAGTCATGCTTTGAACCCAGGTCCTCTGACTACAAATTTAGTTGCTGCTGTTTTTCCACTGCACCACCTTGTTCATTCCTAATACCTCCCCCCAAAGTTTTTTTTTTCCTTCTTGTACTCTTTCAAGCTCTCAAACTTATTTTACAATGCCCTTCACAGCCTAATGTTGAATGATTGGATTATTCAATTGGAAGGATATTCAGATGTGTACAATAGGAAGCCTCTTAGATAAATTCACACTTTTTTCTTTTCTTGGTACACACTACTACTTTCTAGTAAAAGGATTCATGTGTCACCTTCTTCCCTACTTCCAGCAAGATATACGTAAAGTGAACAAAGAATCACAGCCAGCTAACTATGGTTTGCTAGGGATAAGGAACATCTGGTCCACTATCAAGAAATAGAAAAGTCTTTTCAATGTAATTATCCAGTCATACACCAATTTGAAGGGGGTTTTTTAATTTCTGCATTCCAGTATCAATAAGTACATTTGAGGCTTTAAAGGTAAACAGTCTAAAATATTCCCTTGCTGCTCCCACACCACTGCTCCCAATACACAAGTATGACCAAAATCACTAAACAAACGCTGTTTTATTTCATAATTCCACAGGAACAATTCTTCCTGAATTTCTTCACAATGGGAAAAAATACATATATTTTCTCACCTGTAAATACATGCATATCATAGAGGCCTTAGAGATCACCAAAGCCTTCATTTTAAATATGAGGAAAGGAGGTCAGGAGACATTACATGACTTACCCAGGGTCACACAGCTCATTACTTGGTGGTAAAACTATGTCATCTCTGAAAACAAATGACCAAACAGCAAGAGCTGTTAACTCTGAAAATATCAGTGAGTTCACACAGGTTATCACAACCACACTTAATTCTGAAAAATAAAATAAAATGAAATAAAACCAAAGCACTAACAATGGTCATAAGCAAAATGCTTTCTTTATTCCATTGGAAGAGGGAAACAACACACATGTGCTGAGGCTTCCTCTGATACTGAGGAGACCTACTTTGGTATGGACAAATCTCAATTCATACACTAGTGTTTACACAGTGAACTGTATCCCTGACAATGAGGGCTAACAGCAATGAGACAAATTTGATTCATAGCAGGATCTCAGGTGTCCTGCAGATGCTTATTCAATCTCAGAGACCACCTGGTGCTGATGTGAAACAATTCTGGGATTTTGCCATGACTTTCTTCATCTAGAGCAGTGGTTCTCAACCTTCCTAATGCTATGACCCTTTAATACAGTTCCTCATGTTGTGGTGACCCACAACCATAAAATCATTTTTGTTGCTACTTCATAACATCTGATATGCAGGATGGATTTTCATTGTTACAAATTGAACATAACCCACAGGTTGAGAACCACTGATCTAGAGAGTGAGTGCAAAGTTGTGCCACATCCAGGGCACAACTTGCTTGCTAGGTCTTACCTCTGGAAAACAGGGTTTTCCTAATTAGGTCTCCTAATAGGAGTAAAAAGAGAGGGGGTGGTCTTAGCATGGGGATCCTGACAGCTAAGGAGGGGGATTCTTATCCTACACAAGTCCCTCAAACGTTTTTCCAGTCCATTTTATCAGATTACCTCCAGTGTTGCTTGTCCAATATCTTACCCGGTTGTTAATGTCCTACCAAATGATTTTCTATCATCACCATCATTGTTTCTCATCCTTCACTTTCTTGACATTCATTCCCCCTGGAGCATAGGCAATGGCAGGTGATTTCCACAGCACAGTGAGTTGTTCATTATTTCTCTAATTATCCAAAGCTTCAAAAGCCAAAAGACCTTTCTCCCTTGGAGAAAAGTATAGTGTTACGGTACTATATATTATATAGTGTAATGTACACTGTTGGAGAAGCCGGTGCTCCTGCTACTTCTAAGCTGGGTGACCTTAACAAATCACTTCTCCTCTCTCGGACAGTTTCTTCATCTATAAAATGAACTAGTTAGACTAGAAAAATTCTAAGGTCACTTCCAGCTCTGACATTTTGGAATTCAATGAGAGACAGGAAAACACTATAGCAGAAGAAATAAAGGGCCATACCCTGCAGCAGGGAACAGCTGCAGTAGTACCCAGAGGGGTAACCATGGCAACCTGAGGCCCTTGAGGCCACATGTTGTTTGCTCTGCCAGAACCTTGTTTGAGTGACAGCAGGAGTTGGAAGTGAGAAGGCTTCATAAAAATCCAGTCAATCAGCCAATGCTCACTCTAGGAACAATCAGGTTCCACTTGCAAGGAATAATAAAAATGGGTCGCGTGTCTATAGGTCTTTCTTTTAAAAACTAACTTTCCTAGATGTCGTATCATTATTTCTATTTCACAGGATGTGAAAACTGAGGTTCCGGTTCAGTGGCCCATTAGGAATATGTCCATCAAGGACTCCAAACCAAGCTTCCTATCCCCAGCCCTATCCTAGGTCATTTGTGTCTAAGCTCTGTGGATTCCATCATGCCATCCTGTCTCTAACTATAGAGCATCATGGGTGAATCAATGAAGCTCTTGAGTCTCATGTTCTTCATCCATATGTTGAAGGGGATAGTTGTGTGAGGTGATTTCTAAGGGCCCTTCCAGGTCCAAATCTCTAGGCCTGCTGTAAGGGCATTTACCTTACTCTCATATACCAAGCTGTACATCATCTTATGTGACCTTTACAGCAACACTATGAAGCATGCAGGACATATATTATTTTTCCTAGTTTTCTATTGAGAAAACTGAAGTCATAAAAGTAATAAGGGAATCTTTTGCTATTAGTCTTCAAATGCCAGAGAGAGGAAGAAAACAGGCAGCAAGTGGTTCTTCTAATAAGGTCCCCAAGCATACGCTCTCTTTCCTTCCTTTCTCCAGTTTCTTCCTGAAGCAGAGCTTTGTTTTCAGCTAAGAGAGGGGTAAGTTCTATTTGCCATGGCTGGCAAGGTTAGACATTGCTTTCATGTATAAAAGGAGCTCTGGTTAGCCCCTATGATCCATAGGCACCATGGGAACTATGGTTAGCACCAGAAGAACTAACGTAACAAGGTAAAATAATGGGATTTTAGTATCACAGAACTAGAAACAGTCTTGTGGGTCATCTGGCCCCGAAGGCCCCTTCATTTTATTGACAAGTCCCCTCTTCTCCTTGTTACTCCTCTTCTCTCTGGGTTTTCAGGATACAGTTCTCTCCTGATTCTGCTTCTACTTATCTGACTACTCTTCTGTATCCTTTGCTGGATTTTTATCTGGGAGACAATGGTTAACCTAATATTTTGGGTTCCATAGGTTTTTGTCCTGGGTCTGCTTTTTTTTTTCTCTTTCTGTATTATTTCACTTGGTAATCTCATCTGTTTCCATTCCATGGATTCAATTATTATCTCTACATAGACAGACCTTGTTTTATTGCACTTTATTGTGCTAAGATATTGCTTTAAAAAATACAAATTGAAAGTTTGTGGCAACCTTGCTTCAAGCACATTTATTGGTTCCATTTTTCCAACAGCATGTGCCCATATCATGTCTCTGTGGCACATTTTGGCAATTTTCAAAATATTTCACAACTTTTCATTATAATTTCATCTGTTAGGGTGATCTGTGATCAGTAATCTTTGGTGTTATTGTTGTACTTATTTCGAGATGCCATCAACCTTCTCAAATAAGATGCAAACTTAATTATCAAATGTTGCTCATATTCTGACTGCTCCACCAGCCAGTGATCCTGTCTCTCTCACCCTCCTTGGGCACCCCTAATTCCCTGAGACACAATAATATTGAAATTAGGCCAACTAATAACCTTCCAATGACCTCTAAGCATTCAAATGAAAGAAAGATTCAATCCATTTTCAAATTTCATTGTTTTCTTATTTTAAGAAATTGCCACAGTCACCTAACCTTCAGCAGTCACTACCCTGATCAGTCAGTGGCCACCAATATGTAGGCAAGACCCTCCACCAGCAAAAGATTGCAACTTGCCGAAGGCTCAGATGGCTGTTATCATTTTTTTAGCAATAAAGTATTTTTTGATTAAGGTTTGTACATTGTTTTTAGATATAATATTATCCCACACTTATTAGATCACAGCATGGTATGAACGTAAGTTTTATATGCACTATGAACCTCAAAAATTAGTGTGACTCACTTTATTACAATAATTATTGCCATGGTCTGGAACTGAATCTGCAACATCTCCAATGCATGTCTGTAGTGATGATTGTGAAATCTGCTTATCCAACCCTGACCTTCAGTCTCACATCTCCAGTTGACTACAGTTATCCCTTCCACATAGTGACTTTCCCCCTCTTAGTTTCAAAATATCTTTCGTCCCCATAAGAAATTAAACAGGAGCTTTGAGGGAGTTTTTGGAAGCTGCAGACAACCCAAGAATACCAGCAGACAACAGTCTATGACCAAATATTTAACCCAAATTTTACAATAAGGTGCAATAGCCACCCCACAAAAGAAAAATAAATTCGTACTTCTTCTCTGGTATAAAGGGAGGACCAAAAATTTTTACTCAGATTTTTCAGCTAACAGGTGAGGTGCCTGGTCCCTAACCCACCATGATGTGAAATGGAGAACTGCATTAACCAGATATCCTATAGGCCACTACCATTGTGCGGGTCCTCATCTCCATACCTGGACTGTTATAACAGCCTGCTGATTTGGTCTTCCTGCCCCTCCAGTCCACCCTCCATTCAGCCCCCAAAGTGATTTTCCTAAAGTTCAGATTCGACTTTGTCACTCCCCTACTCAATTAACTTTGTGATTGGACCACTAGGATTTACTGTAAAATTTTGTTCGTCCTTCAAAGCCTTTAATAACCTACCTTTCCAGTCTCTCCCCTCCCCCATGTACTCTTTAATTCAATGACACCGGCTTCCTGGCAGTTCAATGAACAAAACACTCCATCTCTTCTGACCATCCCGCATGCCTGGAATGCTCTCTTCTCCAACCCACCCCTGAGGTTCCCTTCAGATTCCAGCTAAAATTCCACCTTCTACAATCCCTCTTAATTCCAAAGCCTTCTCTGGAGTGATTATTTCCTGTTTTTCTGTACATAGTTATTTGCATATGGTCTCCCCCTCTAGATAGTGAAGGGAAGGGACTGTCTTAGCTTTCTTTTCATCTCCTACGCTTAGCAGTCCCTGACCCATAGCAGCCGTTTAAATGACGACTGATTGACCGATTTGCTCAGTGTTATACTATACAATTGATGAAAGTAGAGAAAGTACAGGTTTTTGAATGTGCAGTGGGAATTTGTTTAGAACTGCATGTTCCCTTTACCAAAACGAATTCTTAATTAATTCTAAACGAATAAAAATGACCGTATAAAAATCACAAAAGAAACCATTTTGATCAGAAAAAAAATGTCATCAGAAACATCCAAAAACTCAGGAGTTGAGACTTCAGTCTTTATAAACCCTCTTTCTAAAGAAAAAAGGGAGAGAAAACCAAAGGAGAAAGGGAAAGATAAGGGAAGACAAAAGAAATGTTCAGTGTAATGCCTCTTTCTTCCAGGGGTTGGAGAAGGAGGAGCCAATCAGGTTTTGAGCGCGAAGACTGTCTGTTTTCAATCCGGTCCGACACAACAGTATATAAAGGCACAATTTTTCCTTAAAAGCCATCATCTCACTTGGGCAGCTTTAGGTAGATATTCGAAATGTCTGGGCGTGGAAAGGGCGGTAAAGGGCTGGGCAAAGGGGGTGCCAAGCGGCACAGAAAGGTGCTCCGTGACAACATCCAGGGTATCACCAAGCCTGCCATCCGCCGTCTTGCTCGGCGAGGCGGCGTCAAGCGTATTTCGGGGCTCATCTACGAGGAGACCCGCGGTGTGCTGAAGGTGTTCCTAGAGAATGTGATCCGGGACGCCGTCACCTACACTGAGCATGCCAAGAGAAAGACGGTCACCGCCATGGACGTGGTCTACGCGCTCAAGCGCCAGGGTCGAACCCTCTACGGCTTCGGCGGTTAAGTCAGCAATTTACCAGCCCGCCAAGAAAAACCAAAGGCCCTTTTCAGGGCCAACCATATTTTCTTTTTAAAAAGCTGCACGCTTAAAATTTAGCTTTCCAGTGAAGGGCGAGTTCTAACCTAAAATGCTATCCCATGATCTATGTTTAATACGAAAGACTGCAGTTGTCTTTAGTTACGGTACTATAGTCCAATGGTTTTTTCAGAGTAGGGGCATAATTTAGGTGTGGTTATTGAATTATAACGTGTTTTCAGGACCCTTCTTTCGAGTTTTTCTTATTAAAGGGAACTGCCATTATACGTTTCCGATTTGATAGCGCTCGGGTTATCATAAGAGTCATGCAAATAAGAAGATGGTAGTGCTTCTTTACTATTGGCTGTTAACACCAGCCAGGAAAGTGCTTGCCGAACCAACTTGATACTTCCTTCACAGTTTATGAAAGGTAGTTGGATATAAGTAGATGAATAACAAGGCCTTCTGGTAGAAAGTTCTCCTTAAATGGATCTTTGAAAAGAGCATTCTAAGGCATAGGTGGGGAGAGGGTTTGGGAGATAGGATGGACGGCTTGGGCAGAGGGAGAGGAGGTAGAATATGGAATGTAGTAGAATTTTGTGAATGAGCGACAGGTAGCGGTCTTGTTAGCCGGAATAAAGAAAGGAGAGTAATATAATACAACATTGGAAGGCTCAACGGAGGGAGTCAGATTATGAGAGGGCCTTAAATGCCAGCCTGATATTTTCTTTATTCTAGAAGCAATACGAAGGCAATGAAGATTTTTGGAAAGATGAATTATAAATGAGTCAGATGTTATAGGCATATTAATTTGGTGGCTGTCGGTGGAAAAGATTCGAGGAGATAAAGAATAAAAAATGTAGAGAACATTTATTTTATTCTGTATCTACCTTATCACTATCAATAGGTTTTCCCTTTAATTGCAAATTTTTTCCAGTTGAGCTAGGGAAGCAATCTTACTTTTGTATGTCTTTCCAGATAATAAGATCTTTAAGGCCCCGTATTAGCATAGACTGATTGGTTGCTGTCCTTTGTTATGGAAGAGAACCAAAATGACATCACCATGTTGGAGTCGCGTTACCTTGTGTCCCACTGTGGCTGATCAGACATATAGGAGCTCGGAAGGCTCCACCACAGGTCCAGGCAGCAAGTAGTCCGTGGGCACATTTAAGATGAATTCTCTCGCTTTTCTTTCGAACTACTTCAATTCTGCTTTCCTTCTCGGATGTGGGAACGCCATGCTGAGGGGTTCTGTGCCAGTGTCTCCCGTGTTATATAATCAGTTCCAAAGTTCTTAAAAGAAATCTAGAGTGTACTTGTATTGCTTCTAATGACCACCGTGTGAGCCCTGCCCTGTGTGAGTTCTCTATAAAATAGTCTTTTGGGCAAAACTACAATCGGTTTTTGAACTAAGGGGTTAATTCATCGCAGTTGCACTGTCTGCAGTAGTGTGAATACTTCACAGGTCAAAACGAGTTCGTCAGTGTCAGGATGGCCGAGTGGTCTAAGGCGCCAGACTCAAGGTTAATACCTTCCAAACGGAGTGTTCTGGTCTCCGTATGGAGGCGTGGGTTCAAATCCCACTTCTGACACGTGTTTTTTTTTTTCTAAATAAAGTCCTGGTGGGATTTGCTCTCTCTGCACTTCTGTTTCTGTCATTTCACTTCCAGTAATACCTCGTGGAGTGGAGAACTGTACATAAAAATCAAATATAACAAGTCCTCCCCTACCTTATTTTTATGTACATCTCTATGGTTACTAATAAAGCACTTGATTCCATCCAGGTGGTGTTATATAGGATATTCCCCTCCTTTCTCAAATCGTGGGGCTACATAAGTAACCAATCGCTACCATTTATATAGCTCTGTAAAATTGTTGGTTGTTGATCTTCACGACAACCCTGAGAGGCAGGTACTATTATCATCCCCATTTTACAGATGGGGAAACTGAGGCAGACAACTGTTAAGTGACTTGACCAGGATCCCACATTTAGTAGGTATCTGCAACAGGCTTTGAACTCAGATCTTCCTGACTCTAGCTAGGCTTGGCATTCTGTCCACTGTGTCACCTAGCTGCCCCATGATTACTATAAGCAGCCTTAAAACAACTAAAATTAACCTACAGGGCTATGTAGAGAAGGGAGAAAGACTCAGAAGTCAGCTCCATTTCCTTAGGGTATTCTGGCCTGACTATGAGGACCAGGATTCCCAGGGTCTTTCTCTGCACCAGCTGGCACTTGTCCTGCTACTTAATACCCATTGCAACTCTGAGATGCCTAAAACCTGGGTTGGGACAAATAATATTGAGTCAACAAGTATTCATTGAATACATATTATGTGACAGGCACTCTGCTAAGTACTGGAGATACAAAAAAAGGAAAAAGACATTCCTGCCCTCAATGAGCTCAAAGTGGAATGGGATATACATGGGGGGAGGTGAATAATGTATAAGATTGGATGCCCCCCCCCAAGTGGCTATATTCAATCAAAGGAACATGGGAATCATATTCGATTGATCAGTACAGGGCCAGCATTTGGATAGGACATATCTGAATTGCTTGACATGTATAATTGTGAGAAACTCCTTGCATCAATCTTTGGGTTTCACCAGGTTTCTGGTCTGCATAACCCAGGTCCTTAGTTAAGCAACAGGAAGAGGTGGTAGAGCTTCCTATCCACATAGGTCTAGGTTCAAACAATGCAATAAAGTTTTCTCACAATTCCCATAATTGAATAAAGTTTTCCCACAAGATAGAAATTAGATTCGATTCATAATAGAATAAAAAAGGAACTGAATTAGCTCCAGAATCCAATCACAAGATGGAGTCAGTGTAGTTCACTCAAATCCCACTATTGCTGTTTGAATTCCCTCAATTCCCCCTTTTGATTCATAAGGCAGGGTCCAACGTATTCCCGCCATGGCTTACCCATCTATGTGCCAAATCTGTAGGGTTTTTCATGTATTCATAATCAGAACTATGTAAGTCAGGTTACAGATCAAACTATTTAGAGGGCTTGCAATGGACTAATTTTGAAAAGGGAGATTTATATGTCCCCAAGGTAACCCAGAAAATTCAGCAAACACAAACACCATGAAACAAAAGGCCAAAGCAATATAATAATGATCATCAATATTAAATAACGTTGTCTCCTTGTGTTCTAGTAAACCACTCCCAATGTCCATTTAGTCATAACATTTTGTCTTGATTCCCTCACGAGGTAAGATCGTAATAAATTACTAGACCACCTTAAGGGCATGTTACTTCGAAATAAAAGACTTAATTAAATAGCAAATCAAAATAAACGACAAGGGGAATCCTGTCCTCCTCAACCCTCTTCATAGAGGAGCGCATCCCTCTCTCAGGTTCCCACACCACTGGTGGGAGACAGGACATATGCATGGGGAACAGGCAAAGCAACGACAACTCCTGTTCCTAGGGATTCATCCCAAATGTCACTGCTAACTCTTTGAGCCAACTGGGGGTTGGGGCGGAACACGGAGCACACATACAAGTACAAACACAACTCTTAGCCTAAAGCTAATTCTGCCTTTACCCTATTTCTCAAGAGTCTGTGTTTTGTTGATGTGAGACTATCCTTCACAGTCAGATCCCAACCAATTTCTAACGTTTATTGTAGTTCAGTATTTTTTCAGTCATGTCCAACTCTTCATGACCCCATTTGAGATTTTCTTGGAAGAGATACTGGAATGGTTTGCCATTTCCTTCTCCAGCTTGTTTTACAGGTGAGGAAACTGAGGTAATCAGGCTTAAGTTACTTTCCCAGGGTCACAGAGCTAGTAAGTCTCTGAAGCTGGATTTGAACTCAGGAAGATGAGCCTCAGAATGGTTTAGTGATTTATGTATGGTCATATAGCAAATGCAAGTCAAGAGCAAGATTTAGAATCCAAATCTTCCTTCCTGATAGCAAATCTGATGCTCTATCAGACTGCAATGTTTCTTTGCCCTAAATAGGATTCCATTAAGAAACATCACTTTGAACACAGCCAGTCTCCAAGTTGGTAAATAAGGCATTTATCTATGAGATATTACTTAAGTGATAATGAGACTAGATCATCCTTAAGTTCACTTTTTTTTATTCAATCAATCAACATGCATTTATGAAGCAGTTAGTAAGAATTCTAAGAGGCAGAGGTGAAAAGGGAAAGAATTCCAGGTATGGAGGACAACGAGTACAAAGGCGTGGAGGTGGGAGATGGAATGTTATGTGTAAAAAGCATCCAGTAGACCTTTGTGGCAGGAGAAGACTAGTGTTAAAGAAGACTAGAAAGCAAGGAAAGGGCCATATAGTAAAAATATTAAATGCCAAAAATCACCTATGGACCAGGTGGTTGTGAGGGTTAAATAAGACATTATTTGTATAGCATTTTGTAAACCTTAACACACTCTATAAATGATAGCTATTATTATTATACTAAAAACAAGAATTCTATCTTGGAGATAATAGGAAACACTCCACTACGGTGGAGTAAGACATGATTAATACTGTGCTTAAGAAAAACCACTTGAGCAAATGTTTGGAGACCAGACTAAAGAGCAGAGATATTAACACTTGAGATTCTGTGACTATACTTCTAGAAGGACTATGCTTGAATATCTTCCTGACTAGAATCTTAGAAATATATGTTATATCTTCCTTGAGGAAAATGTACATTTAGGACAGGAACAAAACTTCAGTTGGTCTTTTTATACTGTGTCTTGAATAGTGGGCCCTTGAAATCTTTGGTTTTATCTTTTTTTTTTTATTCTTAACGTAAGAAATAAACAAGCATTTCCATAACAGTAGAATAGTAGGTGATTGCACGTGAAACCGCAAATCTATATTATGTATAACTTGCTGTTTCTTTTAAATATATAATAAAGTTATCATGCAACTTTTTTTCTTCCCTCCTTCCACCTTCATCCTAGAGATGGTTACCATTAGATATAAATATGTGTATGTAAACTCATTCTCTCCGTACTTATATTTATTACTTCTTTCTCTAAAATCAGATAGTGTCTTCCTTCACATGTCTTTCATAGTTAATTTGGGTATTTATAATAGCCAAAATGACTCAGTTGTTCTTAAAACAATATTGCTGTTACTATATATAATGTTCTCTTTTTTTGCTCCTTTCACTCTTCTTTACTTTTTGCAAGTCAATCCATATTTTTTCTAAGATCATCTGACTTATCATTACTTATAGCATAATAGTATTCCATCACAATCATATCCCACAATTTGTTCAACCATTCCCCAACCGATGGGCACCCCAAAATTTCCAGTTCTTTGCCACCACAAAGAGATCTGTTATAAATATTTTAGAACATGTAGGTTCTTTTCCTTTTTCCCTAATCATCTTGGGAAACAGACCTAGTAGTGGTATGGCTAGATGAAAGGGCACAATTTAGTGTTCATTTACTGTTTGGGCACAATTCCAGATTGCTCTCCAAAGTGGTTGGATTAATTCACAGTTCTACCAACAATGAAGTTAGTGTCCTACCTTTTCCATATCCCCTCCAACATTTGTCACTTTCCCCTTCTATTATTTTAGTCAGTCTGATAGGTATAAAATAATATTTCAAGGTTGTTTGAATTTGCATTTCTCTAATCAATAATGATTTAGAGCATTTTTATATTATAAATGTTTTTATTTCTTCATTAAAAACTCCCTATTCATATTCTTTGACTATCAATTGGTGAATGATTCAAATTCTTATAGATTTGACAAAGTTCTTTATTTATTTGAAATATGAGACCTTTATCTGAGAAACTGTCTATAATTTTTTTTAGATTTTCTGCTTTCCTTCTGATCTTGGCTACGTTGGTTTTATTTGTATAAAACCTTTTTAATTTAATATAGCTAAAGTTATACATTTTATTCCTCACTATCTAAATGAAGTCCTATTTTAGAAAAAGAAATTGAAGTCACTAATTAGCTTCATAAGGAAAAAGCACCAGGACTAAGCAGTTTTACAAGTGAATTCTATCAAACATTAAGAAATCATTTTTCATAAAGATTATGTTCCATAGAGCTGGGATTGCATCTATAAGATACTACTTTGCATCCTATTTCTTAGTTTGCATGTCTTATTCCTCGCATGGTAAGCTCATTGAGAGCTGGGCTAGAGACACTTTCATGCCTGTATCTTCAACTCAAAGAATGGTACCTTGAATATAGTGTGTAGTTTGAAGTGATCTAAAGTGCCTGTCTTCATTCATCTCCCCTAAGTTCATCACAACAGGGCATCAAGGACTTTATAGCCCATACCTGGGGCAGCCAGGTGATGTAGTAGAATGCCAGGCCTCGAGTCAGGAAAACTCCTCTTCCTGAGTTCAAATCTGGCCTCAGACACTAGCTATGTGACCCTGGGCAAGTCACTTAACCTGGTTTGCCTCTGTTTCCTCATCTGCAAAATGAGGTGGAAAAGGACCTTTGCCTAGAAAACCCCAAATGGAGTCACAAAAAGTTTCAGCAACAACAACAAGAAAGCCCATAGCTGGAACAATGCTATTGATAAATTAAACTTCGTTTCCTGAAAACAGACACATATACCTGACATCTAGATATAGTGCTGAATTAGTAACAATGAAAAGGGAAGTTAGTATTTGTAACACTTGAACCAGCAACAAGTATCAGCTGCGGAAGAAATCCAAGAAGAGGTTTTTGCAGATGCCCTTACTTATACTACTGACTCAAATGAATATTGAATCTATCCACGAAAGTTGGCTATTGGACTAGAAGAAAGTCACAGAACACTATCAGAGAGGTGAACAGGCAGGTATTATCACCTGCAAATAAGCAGCGTCTGAAGTGAGGAGATAGTCAGAACACTTAGATTCTGTGACTCTGCTTTTTGAAGGACCATGCCTGAAAATCTCCCCTCCTAGAAACTTAGGTGTTGACATATTGCATCCTCCCCCATTGGATGTAAACTCCTTAAGGAAAGGGACAGTTTTCCATTTTGTCTGTAGCCAGGGCCTTGCACACAGTGGATACTTAATAAATCTTCATTCATGAAGTCATAGATCATAAAGAGATTTAGAGCAGGAAGTGGATCAAATTTACGTTGGATTGAACAGCTGAATGACACAAGGTGCCAACCACTGAGGACATAAAATGTAATAAAGAATATGGCCACAAATAAATAGAGTCCTTTGTACTATGGTTTCATCTAGTTTGGGTCTGCATCCTGTTCCATCTCTGCCAATCAGCCTTGTAAAGTATTTCTTATCCTACAGTTGTCCCTTTAAGATTTCTAGAAATGATACCATCCCTTCCACTTTAGTATACTGTGGTACTGTGGTTAGGTGGACAAGACAGTGACCAAACTGCCCAGTGTGGCTATGATTTTTTAGTTCAATCAAATATTTTTTTACCTGTGCTTTACAACAACAGGAACTCCATAAACATTTGTTAAAACATTTAAAATGTACTCAGGCACTGAGGATATAAAAAGTAAAAGCTAACAAAAAATTTGGTCTCAAAGAGCCTATTTCCATGACATTGACATTTTCCCCATCTTCTATCAGCCTTTGGGATCCTGATGTCCAGTCATGGGATCATAATAACAGTATCATAGATCTGTAGAGGGACCTTAGAACTTCTTTAGTCGAAGACCCTCATTTGATACGAGGACACTGAGGCTCAAAATAGTTAAGCAACTTGCCAATTAGCTAAAAAGGTATTGAACACAATGTGAAAACCATTACCTTCTCCTTATACAAATCCATACCACTCCCCTGCTCTACCGTATTCCCCTGCCATAGAGTCAATGTGCCCCAAGCAGAAGTCTAGAAAGAATTACAGACAGGCATTGCGTTACTTAGCAAGAGTTGTAACCTGTGTATAGAGATTACATGACTGAAGAAATGCCCCCAAATTACCTTTTCACCTTCTCCTGGGGAGTAGAAATCCTCTAACAGAAACAAAGCTTTTCAGTCGACTAACAGGAATGCTATTGTCCTGGGAACCAGAACAATTTGGCTGCAATTCATGGTCTGGCAGGGAAGTCTTTCCTATAGTTTGGTAGAGCAGGAAGCTTCTGGAGTCCAAGGTCATGTGACAGTGTTAGCAGGCCGGCATAGCGGAGTGAACTCTGGATAGTGTTCAGCAGATTGAGCCCAGTCATAGAATCTCAGTTGTAGGAATTACAGAGGACATTCAGTACAACATATCCCTGAAAAAGAACCCCTTCTTGATATAACCAGGAGGTGGTCTTCCATACCTCTTATGTCTCAGCTTCTTCATCTGTAAAGTGAACCACCTGCTTTACACAGTTGTAAGGAAGGCTAGCACTTAGTTGTAAACTGTAAAAAGTTATGAAACATGAGCTATTCTGGAAGCAAGCCCAGAAAGGGAATGCTGGGAACCATAAATCTCTTTCCTGGGTCATAACTGAAAACTCAGATGGGATGCTCACAGAGAAATGTATCCCTCTGTGTCATATGTATGTTATAGTTTGTCATGATCACAGGATTTAGAGTCAGAAAAAATCCTTCAAGATTATCTCATTCAAATCAAGGGAAGCAGTAGGCCAGAGGGCTGGGTCAAAGACTCGTGCATGTACCTCCAACCTGAAATTGGATACCACAAATTGTCTACATGTCCACAAATAAGTTCCACGATTCTTTTAAATAAGAAACCAGGTCTAAGTAACAGGAAATGAACACTTTATGGTGCAGTAAAATGTCCATGAAGCAGCTGTGATGTAAACATGGCTCAAAAGCTAGCAGATGGAGATCTGAGCCCTAATTCTGTCCTATGCACTTACCTTGGAATAGCACTTGACCCCAAAATTGACTAAACTGTCACTAAGGTCCCTTCTGGTTTGCAATTCCATGATTTGAAGATGAATAATGTATTCCCTCTGCCTGGATGATTTGCAGTGTAATCCTGCTCCCCATATCATGAAAGAATTTGTTTCTTGTGAGTGTCAGGGAATGAAAACAGACAGGGTGAAACAGTGAGTGGGCTTTCTTGGAGTCCCTTTTTAAAAATGTTCACTTTCCCTAACTATAAAGCAGGTTATTGGTTGCATGACTTTTGCTCAGCAGGATGGAAAGCTAACTGTGGTAAATGGAAAGACAAGATGTTCTGGAATCAGAGGACCTGAATTCAAATTCTCCCTCTACCCCTTACTTTTTCTGTGACTTTAGGCAAATTCCCCAGGCCTTAGTCTCCTCATTTGTAAAATGAGGAGTTTGGAGTAGGTAGCTTCTAGTTTTATATTCAGTTCTAGATGTCAAGTTCTTAAGACGGGCATCAATAATTTTCCAGAGGAAGGCAATCAGCCTGGTGATTCATACCTTATGAGCATCAGTTGAAGAAATAGGGGGTAATTAGCTTGAAGAAGAAAAGACTGAGATGGGTTGGGAAAAATATAATATCTTTAAGTAGTTGAAGGGTTGTCACAGAGAAGGAGCAGTAGACTGTTCAGCATTGCTCCAGAAGGAAAAAACTAGTAACAGTGGATAGGAAGAAGTTGCAAAGAGGAAATGTAGGATTGGTGTCAGGAAAATCTTCCTAACGATTAGGTTTATGTAGCTCTAATCTCCACTGTGTATTTGATATAGTTCCAAAAATGCTAGCTATAACAATTAATCAGAAAAGGGAATATGCAGTATGGACATTTTCTCATTTGTAGATCAAATGATGATTAACTTAGAAAAATCCAGGCAATCATTGAAAAAATAAGACAGATGGTTAATATTTTCATTAAAGTTAGAAGCTTCAAAATATACAAAAATCATCAGTATTCTTACATAGAACTAACAAAATATAAAAAATAAAGAAAGATTGCTGAAAAGAGAAGCGCCATTCAGAATAATTTACTAAGTAAGGACTTGTATAAATACAAGAATTACAATCAGATACAAAGAAAAACTGAAAAATTGGAATAGGTTTATTGTTCAGAGTTAGTCCATGCTAATTTAATGAAAATGACTATCACCTAAATCAATTTACAGATTTTGTGTTATAATGCCCCAAAAAGTACTTGAGAAAACTGGATGAAATCGTTCTAGAATATATTGAGGGGACAAAAAGTCTCGATCCTTAAGAGGAACCATTAGTTTAAGAAAAAAGGAGGAATGAACCTATAACTAGGTCCCAAACTGTATTTCAAAGCAGCAATCATCTCAATTCTTTGGCTTTGTTTAAAACTATGGAAAGGTAAATAAGAGGAAAAGACAAGAGAAGCAAAGACCAAAAGTAATCCAGCACAGCACTCTAGGGGTTGATAAACTGCAGATTAAAAAATAACAACAAAAACCAGGAGGAAGGCCTCCCTATTAGACAAGAATTGAGAGGAAACTGTACAGCAAAACCTGAGCATGGACCAGTGACTCATACTGTGTACCATGATACAGCTCACATGGATGCCTGATCTTTAATGAAAGATCACTTCGGGTTTTAAAAATAAGGGAGAAAGTGTGGAAGTACATCATGGGTGGGAATCAGGAAGTCCTTGATAAGACAAGGTAGAGAGGAGATTGTAAAAGACAAAATAGATTACTTGAATTACATAAAATTAAAAGGTTAGAGTCCAAACAAAATCAAATCAGCTAGAACAAGGACAGAAATGGTTAAATGGAGGCAGAAAAGATCTCTACTCCATGTATCATGAACAAGAGGCTGATATCCAAGCTATACAATGAATTGACACAAATCTTTCAGACCAGAAGGCATTTCTGAGTGGATAAGTGGTTAGAGAAAATGAAGAAACAGCTTTGTAAAGAAAGAATAGCAAGTTATCAAAAAAAAATTTTTAATAGGAAGGATGTCTCTAAGTCACAAATAAAAGAGACCTGAGAGGTGACACAACAGTGTCACTTTGAGCCTTATGAGAAGTCTCAAAGAGGATGAAAAGAGTCACCGTCGTTGGAGAGATGGTCAGACTGGTAGAGTTACATGATATTGGTAGATAAATGCATTGGTCAACATTGGAAAAAAATTTGGAATGATATAAGAAGAAGGTCTAAATC
>CM053593.1:354629385-354705107 GCA_028646575.1 Pseudocheirus occidentalis
CATCGGGCTGCCCCAAGGCTATTATCTGACAACCATCTCTGATGACTTTGCCAAACCTACGATTTCAATGTCTTTAAATGGCATAGTGCCAGGAAGATGAGTCATTGTTATAGGTCACAGAATGTCAATTATTCCACCAGTAACTGGTTTTCTGATCCAAAGAAATTCTGCTTTCATTTATGTTTTTGCTATTTGTATATGTAGTTATAGAATTATTTGTTAATCTGGAATATTTACTTATGTTTTTGCCTTACAAACCATATGTAAAAACGAACACCTAAAACCATGGCATGGTTATGTTAAAACTGTGTCTAAAATGTTCAGTCTCAGAATGAGCTGAACGTGGTGAAGGGAGGTAAAGGCAATAAAAGGAGTTTAAAAACTACACTGGGAGGGAAAAGAGGATCCAAGATGGTATCAAAGAAAGGGTAGGACTTTTACTTGGGGGAGATGAAACACCAATAACAGGCAAAGAAGAGAAGGCAGAGCTACTGCATTTTTATTTTGTGTTGGTTTTTTTTTTTTCCATGTTCTTTACACTGGAAATTATAGAATGAAAATGACTAACAGCTGGCTGTTGATAGCCAAGATGAGAAAGTAGAGAGTAATCAGACTCTGGACTTATTCTCCCAACCCACTCGAAAACTAGGTTCTCAGAACAAGGTCGTTGCTCTACCTCAAGGTTTTAGGGCTGGCTCCCTTTGAAGGGCTGGGGAGTGTCTTTTCCAGGAGTATCAGCTCCAGCTCCCAATCTGGCAAATCTGGTATGTTTTGCCCAATATTAGTTGCCGGTTAGTTAGAATCTTCTTTATATCACAATTGACCCAGTGTTCAACGTTCCAGCATATTTAGGCAATTAATGCCAATTAACTTTTACAAAAGGGATGTTTATTGTGAAGATATGCCAAGAACAAAAATATAAACATATGCTCCCAAACCAGGGACTCTTGGTCCCTGGGGAGAGTAGCTTTCAGATTTAAATTAGGCATTTTAAAACATTTTCCTCAACAGTTCACTTCCCAATGCAGCAAAGCTGTTGGACTAATTGCGTCTTTACTCCAGGGCACAACATTATCAGTCCACTGTCACCTCACCAGCCTCAACTACTGGTGGGTTCTTAGTGAGAAGATCCCCCAGGGTAGGTGCAGTGGCTGACCAATCAGTTCTAGCCTGGATGTTGTTGGGTTTATACTTTAAGGGAGGGAACTACCAAGAGGTCCTGGATGGATCAAGGCAAACAAGCCTAGTTCTTGGTTCTCTGAATACTCCAAAAAGATCACAGTGGTAACAGTAGGGGAATAGTGCATGGATCACACTTTAATAAGACACAGACAGGGGGTGGCTAGGTGGCGCAGTGAATAGAGCACCGGCCCTGGAGTCAGGCGGACCTGAGTTCAAATCCAACCTCAGACACTTAACACCAAAACTAGCCGTGTAACCTTGGGCAAGTTACTTAACCCCAATTGCCCTCCAAAAAAAAGAAAAAAAAGACACAGACAGTACAGGGCAGATGGCATAGTGATATTGTAGGGAATGTGATTGGAGGTAGACAGGGGATAAATAGATGGAGATGGAAAGGGAGCACACAGAGTCACTTACATAATTGTAGATCAGAGTTAGGAGCACTCAGGCAGCATGGTTCTGTAGCAGTGCTCGAGGGGCAGGATTTCAGGGTCTGCTCTAGTGTGTGTGGGAGAGGGACAGAATACATCATGTCTGTGCCACTTTGGGGTTGCCTCATGACCATACTGGTGTCATATAAGAGTTATCAACCCTATCTAATGATTGCCTTATTACCATATTGGTATCATCTAAGAGTTATCAAGACTACCTAATGATCAACTCATTGACCTAAGGTTTTCCTAGTTTTATTGCACACATTTGGTTCTTATCTGCAATTTGCAGGCCATTTTATTTGGAGCCTCTCTAGTTTTTCAAATTTAGTACATAATGTCTGGATATAGCCTTAATTAATTTAGGTGACAATTTGAGGGAGTGCCTTCTATGTTTCTCCATACACTCTTAGTTCCTATTTCCTAGTTATTGTTACTTTACACTGACTTCCTATCTACTTACTATATTACTGGTGGGGTGGTTGGGGGGACCATTCCAACAGAACTGGAAAATTCTGGCACAAACTCTGGTTCCTGGACCTCTGGTGGCTAACTTTTTAAGCAGGTCACTGGTGCCACACGAGGCTCAGCTGATGACAAACTCTAGTATAGACCTCTGACCTTTTGAAGTTTGCAAGGTCACAACTATCTTCATTAGTCCTTCATCTAAGAGCAGGAAAGAAGAAATACAGTCCTAGGGTCTTGTGCTTGGATCGGGATATAAAGACTCAAGGCCTCTCTCCCCTCCCAGAGATTTAATAGCATGCTTGCCACTGGGAAAAAGAGGGTGATTAGTACTATTAGTATGCACAGTCAATTCCAGTTCAGTAGTGAATCAAGAAGACCCCCTCTGTTACACGATAAGTGGACAAAAACCAATCAGAGAATACCTGTGTATGCTCTGAAGTTCACCTGGGGGTAGTGGTGGTGGTGGTGGTGGTGGTGTATTAAATCAGGCAGAGACCTCTTCATATGCTCACAAGGACTGGGTTATCATTAGCCAACTCCCATTACAATCATGAGAAAATACTGAGATATCCCCAATGAATTCAAGTTATCTGGCCCTGATGAACTACATCCTTGGCTCCTGAAAGAACTAGCAGAGGCACCATGAGCAATATTAGGAAGATCATGAAAAATAGAAATACCACAAGTCTGGAGAAAGGCGAAGGTGATACTGATTTTCAAAAAGGGAAAGAAAACAGAGCCTGCAAATTTTATGCCAACAAACTTCAATTAGATTATTAGATGAATAGGAAAAATTCTAGAAAGGGTCATTTAAGAGGTGGTAGGTGAACGTCCAGAAAGAGAAACAGTGATTACAGGGACCCAATGTGGCTTCATCAGGAACAGGTCATGCTGAACTAATTAACCTAAATAACTGTGTGGTGTATGTGTGTGTAGAGTTATTGTGAATGCTATGAGAAGGATTCATCTGTAGTACAGGAAAATTCAAATCAAAAGCAACAGATCACACAGAGATAGCTTTAACCAGGGATGTTATGTATAATGGTTAATGAGACAAAGGACGTAAAGCATTCTGAAAACCTTAATGCACTATATAAATGACAATTATTATTATTATTATTATTATTTAGGTGGCATAGTGCCTAGAATTGGGAAGACCTGAGTTCAAATCTGGCCTCAGACACTTACTAGCTATATGACCCTGGGCAAGGCACTTAACTTTGTTTGCCTCAGTTTCCTCATCTGTCAAATGAGCTGATGAAGGAAATGGCAAACCACTCTAGTGTCTTTGCCAAGTGTAAGAAAGGTGTATTTTATTGTGTGTAAAAGGTGAATGTTTGTTATTCTTTCTTAGAGTTTAGTTTCTCAGGAACCACCACCATAACAATCTCTATTTCCCAGGTTCATGGTTCAAAATATCTCTACCAACTTGCACAGCATTATATAATGATAAATATTTTAAACATTTGTGCTTAAGTTGTAAACATTCATTGCGACAGCTCAGTGAGATACAGGGATGAGATGGTGTAAACGTGTGAGGATATTGCTGGCAATATGCCTTCTTTGTCTGATGCCCGATAAAGCAGATGGGCATTAGTCAGTGAGTGGGGAACCTTAGGGTTGAATGCACAAGCTGGAATGCTCTGTGTGTCTTGATTGGTCCCCATCAAGGCTTGGGGAAATCTGTGTTTACTTCAATGGGTCCCCATTGAGGCCTGAGGGAATTTAAGGGAATGCAAAAGCTATACTTGTCTCAATTGACTCCTTCAAGATGTAAGGGTAGTTGCCCCTGACCCCTTCTTGCCAGCCCCTTCGAGAAGGGTGATCAGGGCAAGTTGTGGGAGTTGGTGCTCCCATTATCAGCGGGAGCTTCTCTTGTGAGAAGACTAGACTAGAATAAAGTAAGATTATTAACCCCTCCAAAGCCATCTTGAATGAGTGAACCTGTGCTAACAGCCCTCCTGTGTGCTAGAGTTACCTGTTTTACACCAAAAATCCCCAAACAGAGTTATAAAGAGTCAGACGCAGCTGAACAACAAAAATTAACCTGCAGTCAGCAAGCCTTCAGTGTGGTGATGACTTCATTCCCCAAAACTTCTACTCTACTTCTGCTGATCTCAGGCAGTATTTATAGAGCAATACAATAGGGGTGTGCTGGTGAATATTTAACAAGTGGACTCTCTTAGGGAAAAAAAAGTATGCACACACTTTTAAGTTTAATCTGTATTATTAACAGGGTCTTCAATCTAGGCGATCAACAAACAGTAAAGTCAAGTTCTGATTTGTAGCAATTGCAATGTCTTGAATGCAAATGCTCACACTGAAAATCTAACCATGGGCCTGGATGGTTAGAATTGACTCTTGCATGTTATTGCTGTTCACAGGGGGAAAAGGAGTTAGCTAGTAGGGGCAGTCTCAGTGTAAAGCCTCCATGCTTAGAGTAAGCAGCTCACAGTGGTGGTGGGCATGAGAGAGGTAATCTACGCTCTAGTCAAAACCCTTAGGCCTCAAAATTATATAGAGCTTTAGACAAAGGGTGGTATGATGCCAATGGGAAAGTGTCCTGTCATCTATAGGGACAATAATGTGAGATTATTTTCTAAATTACCTAATACAGAGTAAAGAATGAGGGACAACATAGGGAACTTAACCCTAATTATATCAATGAGCAAGAGGTGGAAGAGAGTTAATATCTAGTATCTGGGTTTATTAGCCTTGGCATACCTGCATCATGGGGGCTTGGGTGCCATACCAGTCAAACCAGTTTTCCCTGGTTGAACTTACCTATCTAGCATAGTGGCTAGTCAAGTACTTTGCTAAGGCCACTGAGGCTGATGACCTAACCTCATCCTTGTCCTTTACCTGCCTGGAGGAATTTCCCAAATCCCCAAATTTTCCCAAATAGTCAAGAGTCTGACTATTCAGAGAAATATGCCACACCCTCGCACTTATTAGCTCTTTAATCCCTCCCAAACTACTTCCTGGGTATCTCCACACCATGCTGCCACCATTCTGATCATCTCTATCTCTTTCCCACAGGAACTGGGCCTCCATCCCTGGAACTACTCTAGAACATACTAGTCAACACTAATAGGTTCCTTCTGGTAGTCTCTCTGTGGGCCTTTTGGCAAGTCTGCTTCTGCTGCTGTAACTGCTCTGGTAGCCACTACCCTGTTGCTTAGGTGCCCAGGAAGGGGAAGATTCCATCTGCCTTTCAAGTTCCCAAAGGCCTTGTACCAAAAGGAAGAAGATCCAAAAAGGAGGAGTATCTTCATCCCAAGTAGAGGTTTTTCCTAGGAGGCCATGAGCTTATGGCTTGAGACCTGGGATGTGAGTGAAGTATACCATCTTAACAGCTCAGAGAATTATCTTTATATTTCAAAGCCTGAAGGAAGAAGAGGGTTGAGGGCAGGGGTCTCCCTTATAGTATAACGTATGAATTTCTGGCTCAGCTGTCATCAAACAGTAAAAACCTCTGAATCATCCTGGTCAATAGGAAGCAATTAGAAGATCTGAATGGAGAGCAGAGGCACCAAGGGAGGACTTCATTATGCGTTCTTGAAGCAGGACCACTCCAAGATTTGATGCACTTGGCTGAAATGTTGACTATGCAACTTCTAAGAGAATTGTTCTAAGGGAACATTACAGCTAGATTTTAATAATGTAATTTAATTTTTCCAACTAACAAAAATCTGTTTTCTCTCCTTTCCTTCTTCTAATTGGAGGGGAAAAAAAGAAAACCAAAACCATCATAGTAAATACACACACACACACACACACACACAGAGGAAAGGGTCCTTTGCTCTTTATTGTTATTTATAGCACACATACATATACACACAGACATATATATGTATATAGTCAAGCAATATGTGTACATTTATATGTGTGTATGTATTTATTACATGTGGTCAAGCAAGGCAAATTCTCACATTGACCATATCACAAAAATATATGTCTCATTCTGCACCCTGAATCCATAGCCTACTGATAGGAGGTGGGTATCGTGTTCCAACATAGGTGCTCTGGAATCATGATTAGCCATTGAGCTGATTAGAGTTCTTAAGTTTTTCAAAGATTTTACAGTGTTGTTGTTATTTAATAGACTGTTCCTCTGCTTCTGCCTAGTCCATGCAAGTCTTCTCAAGTCTCTCTGAAATCATCCCCTTCATAATTTCTTAGAGAACGACGGTATTCCCTCATATTATAATTTGTTCAGCCATTCCCAAGTTGATGGTGCTCCGTTTCCAATTATTTCTACCATGAAAAAAGTTCTACTCTAAATATTTGTATATTCTATTATTTTATTATTATTATAATATTACCGTTACATTATATTGCATTACATCATATCATATCGTATCGTATCATATTGTATCGTATCATATCATATCATATTATATCATATTATATTATATTATATTATGTGAGTTCTTTTCTTCTTTCTTTGATCTCTTTGGGGTAGAGACCTAGTAGTGATATCATTGGATCCAGGGTATTCACAATTTATTAACTTTTCTTTTTTGGAGGGGGAAGGGCAAGGCAATTGGGGTTAAGTGACTTGCCCAAGGTCACACGACTAGTGAGTGTTAAGTGTCTGAGGTTGAATTTGAACTCAGGTCCTCCTGACTGCAGGGCTGTTACTCTATTCACTGTGCCGCCTAGCCGCCCCAATTTGTTAACTTTTACATACATCTACCAACAATATGCTTTCTGCTATGTTTGTTTTCCTGAAGCCCCTCCAATGTTTATTAGAGAAAGAAAGAATAACATCTCAGAGAGAAAGGTACTGACTTGGTAGAAATGGCTGTAGTATATTGCTTTCTAGCACCTAATTAGAATATTACTATTTTCAGTACTTTGAAGGTTATTGCTAGGAGTTGAGAAGCCACTATAAGTGAAAAACTTACAAAAGTGAAAAACAGTTAACTATAGGTTCTGCTGTTAATTCAGGGAGATGATCTGATTGGAGATAAGGTCTGCTATTTGAAAGAGCTGATTGGAGGAAAGGAGACTCTTCTGCTGTGGGTAAAGTACTGGCTGGAAGAAAGGGTCCTTTGCTCTTTAGTGCCATTGATAGCTAGATAGAGGTAGGAAACCTCAATGGCTTGCCGGCATTTCCCTTGCTGCCCTTTATGCCTCAAGAGGAGAAAATCCTGCAAAGCCTATAAAGAGGCTAAGAATAGCATTGCAGATCCCAGGATTTAAGGGAACTACTTTTCAGTAAAAGCCTATCACACTGTCTAGCTAAGGGAGCAGACCTGAGAGGCTTTGCAGAAACCAGGCTTAAGGTTGTTGTTAGTTAAAATAGCTTAAAACTACTTCAGCAGCCCAAAAGTAAGAGACTACTCTAGTAACTGTACTGCTTTGCCCAGCAAGAGTATAGGATCTGAAGAGGAACAGTCTCTCTCAGGAAGAAATGTGAGAAGATTACTGTTTACTAAATAGAGTATCACCATCCAGACCTACAGTCCAGAGTCGTGAGTTACAGCAAGGACATGAATTTCTCTATTCATGTGCCTTTGAGATTTCTGTAAGATTGGACACCATATTGGTAGTGGTGTAACCCAGATTAGTAGATGAATTGTTGTTTTATTTATGTTGTATTTTATATTCCTGCTTTTACCTTTCATTTACTAAATGCTGTGTTATAATTATTATTATTTTTGCCTTCTCATTTAATAAATGTTTTATGTTTAACAATTGATGATGTCATTGTGATTGATTTGTGTAAATGGGAAGTATACTGGTAGTGGCGCAGAGCAACGATTTTGAGTGTAGATGTGTATTTTCCTCATATCAGGATTACTCCTAGAATCCCAAGAGTGAGTTGTAACCACATGACTGCCTGCAGACAACCTTTAATCTGGGAAAATCCTTCAGACCTGCCATTGTGGAGGAAGTTTGGAGGTGAGTTAGATGACCCAAAGAGAGAGAGAGGGTTGGGAGTTATATCAGATGTTATGCCCTTTCTAGGGTCACAGAAACAAATATGAAAGGATATATTTCACAATATATTTCACCTGCAGACTCCTCACATATGTGTATAAATTTTATGTGTGAGTATATATAAATCATAAATGCATGGACACACATAAATACATATATATGTGTAACCATATGTATGTGTTTATATGTGTATACACACATATTTTTACTAGTGAAGAGTAAGAGAAGACCTGTCCTTTTTTGAATTCAAGTCATTAGGCTCAGATGAACTACTATCTCAGAGAATTGAAAGAATTGGGCCACTGATATGTGATCTTTGAAAGAATAAGTCCCTATGACAGCATCAAGTTAGCTGGAACTGACCAGAAACTGGAGTGAGCATAATATTCTAGTTGAATCCATGAGTAGGAGCTGCCTGAGGTAGAATGAGAGGTCTCAGTTTTCATTTTGGTCAGGTCTTCATTGTTCCTCCTCCCCTTCCCCATTCCCTCCCAACCACTCTACCTTTTTGGCCAAATGAGGATCTTGCAAGCTTTGAAGGATCTGCTGGATTTTGGATTTCCCCATTTTCTTGTCAACACCCTAGCTGTAGCTGGCGACTGCATCAGCAGCCAAGGACAAATGGATACAGATTCACCAGGTGTAAGGAGAAGCTTTGTGAGCACCCTATGGATGGGAAAAAAGAATTTCTGACAACCAGGACCTGTGAGTCAACCTTCTGCCACATGTGCTTTCTAAGCTTGAAGCCACTTACTCCTGGATTCTGGGAAAGTCTCACAGACTTTTGGGAGGATATTTATACCTAGTGTTATTCCCATACTATCTTTGCAAATGTCCCTTCTGAAAGGTATATAATATTGGCCTACTCAAGTGAGTCTCAGTTAATAATCTGCAGAAATAAATGTTATGTTGCCTATAAATGTAGTATTAAGGCTTTTTTTCTGATTAAAATGATTCCTGTATTACTATTCTTTTGTCTGTCAGGTTTTCAAATTAACTGGTTGGCAACACTGGTCGGTCATTTGATAGAGTGTCTATGAGAATATAACTACTAGTGTATCTGAGATAAGAGAAGAAAATCATGTCTGAAGAGATTCTTTCCTTAACAAAAGTTGGTTTACAGTTAAACATTGTTTTAAAAAAATGAATCATGATGAAAACCAATTAGAATAAGTTTCTAGTCTATAGGCACTTCACATCATCAAATGGCTTTCAAATACATTTTAGACTAAAGCCTGTGATGCAAATTGATTGGTTGGGCATCTGGTCCTTTACTGTAAAAGGGGTGAGGTGACTTGCTTGTGTAAATATAAATCCACCCCATCCTGGTTGGTGGGGTTGTTTTCTTTCATTCTGGAAGAGGATCCAAATGACACCACCATGCGGAGGTCAAGATACAATGTGTCCGACTGTGGCTGATCAGAACATAGGTTGGGCACAAATTGTCTATACAAACAATCAGAGTGGAGATGTGTCTGTATTTGCACATCTCATGTTTCTTTTGAGCTACTGCAGTCTTGCTTTGCTCATAGAGCACACCTTCTTTAATGTTGTATGCCTGTGAAACCTCGACAGTATACTAGTACCATGCCAGGAAACCCCACCCTGATACTACCTAGGTATATTTATGGAATAGTCATTGAAAATCCAAGACCTAAACAAATAAAAGAAGTCAAGTAGGTGGTAAACTAGCTTTTAAAGATGTGGTTATAGCATGGGAAACTGGAAGAATTGAAATACAGACAGAAACAACTACCACAGAGGAAAAGTGGACCGCTCTGGGAGTGAGGTTGCTTGGGCTGGTTGAACATGAGTTGTGTCAGGACAGAAATTAGGTTGCTGAAATGCTCCATACTAGGGAACCCAAAGTGGTAATCCTGAATATAAATTTTCTCTTTAGTTTCTGGGAACTTGAAATCTTTTTTGTGGATATAAAGAAAATCTGTTTAGCTTTCAATATTTTTTTGTACTTTTCATAATTTAGTTAGTTATCTTTATTTTTTAAAAGGTACTTATTTTTAATTTTCAACATTCACCTTTGTAAGATTTTGAGTCCTAAACTTTTCCTCCTCCCTTCCCTCCCCCCTTCCCAAGACATCTTACAATATCATATAGGCTATACATGTACAATCATATTAAACATATTTCCACATTAGTCATATTGTGAAGGAAAAATCATAACAAAAGGAAAAAACATGAGAAAGAAAAAAGGGAGAGGAACTAGTATGTTTTGATCTGCATTCAAACTCCATTGTTCTTTTTCTGGAGTAGATAACATTTCCCATCATGAATCTTTTGGAATTGTCTTAGATCATTAAATTGCTAAGAAGAGTTAATTTTATCAAAGTTGGTCATTGCACAATGTTGCTATTAAGGTGTACAGTGTTCTGGTTCTGCTCACTTCACTCAACATCAGTTTATATAAGTCTTTCCAAGTTTTTCTGAAATCTGCCTACTCATCATTTCTTATGGAAAAATAGTATTCTATTACATTCATATACCGCAACTTGTTCAGTCATTTCTCAATTGATGGGCATCTCCTCAATTTCCAATTCTTTGCTACTACAAAAACAGCTGCTATAAATATTTTTGTGCATGTGGGTCCTTTTCTCTTATGATCTCTCTGGGATACAGACATAGTAGTGGTATTGCTGGATCAAAAGGTATGTATAGTTGTATAGCCCTTTGGGTATAGCTCCAAATTGCTTTCCAGAATGGTTAGATTAATTCACAACTCCACCAACAGTGAATCAGTGTTTCAATTTTTCCACATCTTCTCCAACATTTATCATTTCCCTTTTCTTGGTCATATCAGCCAATCTGATAGTTGTGATGTGGTACCTCAGAGTTGTTTTAATTTGCATTTCTCTAATCAATAGTGATTTAGAGCATTTTCCCATATAGATAGATATAAAGCTATAGATAGCTTTAATTTCTTCATCTGAAAACTGCCTGTTCATATACTTTGACCATTTTTCAACTGGTGAATAATTTGTCTTCTTACAAATTTGACTCAGTTCTCTACATATATTTTAGAAATGAAGCCTTTATCAGAGACACTGGCTCTAAAAAATGTTTACCAGCTTTCTATTTCCCTTCTAATCTTGGTCACATTGGCTTGGTTTGTGCAAAACCTTTTCATTTTAATGTAATCAAAATGATCCCTTGTGCATTTCATAATGTTCTCTACCTCTTGTTTCGTCGTAAATTCTTCCATTTTCCATAGACCTGACAGGTAAACTATCCATGCTTTCCTAATTTACTTATAGAATCACCCTTTATGTCTAAACCATGTACCCATTTTGACCTTATCTTGCTGTACAGTGTAAGAGGTTGGCCTATGCCTAGTTTCTACCATATCATGTCTACCATATTATTTTCCAGTTTTTCTAGTAGTGTCTCAGTCAAAGAGTGAGTTCTTATTCCAGAAGCTGGAGTCTTTGGGTTTATCAAACAGTAGATTACTATAGTCATTGACTACTGTGTCTTATGTACCTCACATATTCCACTGATCCACCACTCTATTTCTTAGCCCGTACCAAGTAGTTTTGATGATTGATGCTTTATAATACAGTTTTAGATCTAGTATGGCTAGGCCATCTTCCCTTGTATTTCTAGCTTTCAGTAATTTGAATGTTTACTTTGTCTTTAATTACTCACCTGCATCTGCCAACCATGTTATACTTATTGGGAATACAGTCAGGAAGAGACAACTGATGGAAGAAACATTCTCATAGAACAGATAAAGATAGATGTAACACAGATGTTTAGTCATAAAAGCACTCTCTGACTGGGGGCTTAGAGGAGACAAAATGATAAAGATATTATCCTTTGATATTACCTCTCAGAGTGGAAGATAAACATTTATAATAGGAAAATCCATCAGTGGGGTCAGAGGAAAAAAGGAGTCATTCAAAATCCCTTGTCACTATACTATCTGTTTTATCCTGCTTCATATATATCATGTGCCCTGGCTAGACTATAAGCACCTCAAGGACATTTCATTTTTTTTGTCTTTGTATCTCTGGTTTTTCACTGTGCTCGACACATAGTAGGTGCTTGATAAATGATCATTGATTGATTGACTGATGAGAATGCAATTTAATTTTATCATGAAAGTCAATGGAAAGGTAGGTTTGATTTGTTTTACTTAAATTGACTAAAGGTATTGACTAAAAACAATATTTCACAAAGCTCGGAATCTCTGTGCCTACACACACACACACACACACACACACACACACACACACACACGCACATGCACATTTTTTTCTGAGAGTAAATTAATGATTAAAATTATTTTCTTCTATTAACATAGACCCATGTTTCCAAATAACTCTTTGTTGGTCCTTTGAAAGATCAGCCTGTTAATTTCCTTTTATACATGCTAAGCTAAAAGAGTCTTGAAATTATTTGCCCTGAACAAACCCAGAATTATTTCTCTGGCTTGTATGATGTTCCTGAGAAAAGCAGACACAGACTAACTTCTTCAGTCCTTCTTAGCTTCCTGCATGTGTGCCATCTGTTTTTAGTCTTTATCTCTTTGCACCAAAATCCTTTATCCTCTTAATTACACTATTATTATTTATCCTAATGTCCTCAAATGAACTTACATGATCCCCTGGTTCTCTAGAGAACAGAGGTAAGATATGTTTGGCAAACCCTGCCCAGAAAAATGGTTAACTTGACATTTCTATCTTTATGGCCTCATATTCAAGAACAAATTTTAGTAGAGAAATATTTTTGAAAAGCCTTAGGTGATACAAGGTGTAGTCCAAAATAGAATGTAAGATCCTACACATCTGCATAGGGGCTATATTTAGCTTGCAGTTTTGTGTACTTCGGCCTACAATGCATTGTTAAAGCAAATGAAATACCAAGTGCTCAATCAATACTTTTGATGATGAAGAGGAGGATGAATATGTCTAGTTAGTTCTCTGAGAATAGGAATGTGCTCTTCTTGCCCTCAACAGTGTTAATGTTAAAAAGAATAATGAAAGGAATAGTATTGCTCTAGGCTTAAATTATCTTCTACAGGCACCTGTCACCATATTTTGTGAATTTTATGACCCAGAAGAGGAACTAGGAAATATTAATGTCATCATGTGATATTGTTCCTCTTGTGCATATGAAGTCATCACTTCCTGATTCTTTCCCCCAGAGCCTAATCAGGTTAAGGGAGTTTCCCTGACCTTATTGTACTCTAGGCCACCCACTTAGACCAACAGTTCATTTGGTATACTGCTTGTCAAAAGGGTGACAAAAGGAGTAAAGTTCTACTGGCTCCCTGACTCAAATCAGATAGTGCTAATGATGGAGATGAGCCAGTCCTCTGTAGTCTGTGAAGGTGACACTGACATATGTGCCATAGGACACACTAATTTTACTCCCTAAATTTCCTTAAAATGCATGCCGTTTATCACAAGGTAAAGGAAAATCAGCATTCATGCAGGATATATGTTATTGGGAAAGGAAATGAGCCAGTGTCCTGAGAGCTAGAGGTTGCAGATTTAGGTAAAACAGGTGCTCCCAAAATGTAAAAAGACCTAGATGAAAGCTCTTGTGTGTTGGGCAGATCTACGGGAGAACGTGAAAAAAAATGGCACAAATGAGTTATGATTTGCAATGATGGAATGACTGTCCATATTAATGGAATCGTAACTTTATTGAAGCATTAAAGAAAGTATGAAATCCAGAGCTATTATGGGACAAATGGAGATTATTTCCTAACTGATTCACGTGGAAGATATACTCCACTCTGTTATTAGTGGTTTGCTAAAGCCTGCCTACAGGCGTTATGATAGGCTGCTATTAGATGAGTTATTCATTTAGGACCTTTCTGAACCTTTGTGTACTTCTTGTTACCATTCTGGACCCCAAGGCATGAGATCTTAAAATCTTTATCACTTTGTCACTTGAGAAGACTGGAGTACAAACCCTGAATCATTATGCATTTCTACTTTATGTAGTAAACACTAGAGTTGGGGCGGAGATAAACAAATATAAGGGTAAGATTCTATAGAATTTCCTCTGTAATAGTGAAAAGGTGGTAGCCTACTTACTTGCTGGCAAGAGGAAGACTAGAGTGACCCTTGATATGGTCATTAAGCCTATCGGGATGCCACTGATAACATATGGATTCTTACATGCTCATAGTCATATCTTTCCATTCTTCCCTTCTCCCTCTACATAATGGCTATTGAGAGTTAGCTCAGCAAAACACACAGTTTAGAAAGTCTTTGTGTTTCCCCATTCATCTATTTCAATGCTGTGTGCACAGTGAATGCTCAACAAATGTTGACTGCCTGCCTGCCTGGCTTCATCATTTCCTCATCTGAATAGTATTTATTGAGCATTTGGGTATGGATCACCCTGTCCTAACTTCTATTCAGCTTTCTTTCTAACAGAGTTCATCCTTGTACTTACAACAATGATTCAAAAATTAAGACAGCGATGGAGAGCATTATGGCTACTTACCAAAGAGGGAAAAATTCAACCTAGAATTACATACAAGTTAAAAAACAACTCCCAAATCTACCACAATGTGAGATGGATTTGTTTGTTTGTTACTGTCATTATTTTTAGAGAGATAAAGCTAAAAGCTTCCATTTCCTTCAAGGATTCATGATTTCTTTAGTATGAGTATACCCTCTACCAGATCTAGCAAGATCATGGCAAACTGAAATCCTACCATATCTAAGTTGCTATGGTTGAAAAATTTCATTGTTTTCTGGTGATAAGCCTTTTTGGACTTAGACTAGTCCCCAGATGACAGACCGACAGTCCATCACGTGTATACATACACATGCATACATATATATTTAACTTTTTAACGCTACCTCCTACGTGACAAGTCATTGCTGGTAATGTATTCTAGTCTATTCACACAGAGCAATAGCTTCAGTATCAGACAACCTGAGTTCAAATCCTGCCTCAGCTATTTCTTACATATCTGACCTTAAGTAAATCATGTACCCTCTCAAGGACTTCAATATTCTCATTTGTAAAACACAAGAACTGGATTAAATTATCTTTAAAGTACCATCTGGTTCTATATCTGTGATCGTATGATCTTCAATTTTCCTATTTTTCTTTGTGTCACTTGGAATTTTGATTCTTTCAAAGTTGTGATATTTCACAATTCACAATCACGATTGTGAGTTTGAGAGAAGGGGCTATGCCTTTTTACCTTTGTAGTCCCACTATGCCTTGTACATAATAAGTGCTCAATAAATGCTTGCTTAATGAATGAACAAATGAATGAATGAATGAATGAATGTAGAGTTCTCTACTAGGTCTCTGGCACTTTGGTTTTTTCATCTGAGGTCTATGAATTCCCTTTTCTTTCTATTCTCTTAGTTCTTGTCTCTGCCTTTTCATTTCTATCCCCTATTTTCAGCTATATGACAGAAGACACCTGATACTAGCCTAGAGATTAAGTTATATAATGAGAATCTGAGATGGTGCTAATAGCATTTCTTCCACAATTTCCCCCACTAGATCCCTCCATTCTTTTGCAAGTCATGGGTCATCATGACTGGGGAAAACAGCTTGCTGAACAAGAGGAGTGCTAGACATCTGCTCTCCTCTTCTCTTAGCATCATTTCTGATTGGGAGACCTGAAAAGGACAGACACATGTGGGTGGCAAGACATCTGTGGGGGAGCACAAATTTTGTATTTAATTGTGAAGAAGGCCCTTCAGAATATGATTTATGTTTTCTTCTGGTGTGTTACAAATCATGCAGCACAGGTAGGAGAAAGACTTCGGCAGCATTCATCTTAGCAAATAAGAAAAAATTCTGCTGACCCAGAAAAGGAAGTACAAGAAATATGTGATTGACTAGACCTCTGAGTAAACTCTATCTAATGAAAGGAGAATGGAAGACAATTGGTTCCATCCTCATCACATAAATATTTATTGTAAATCCATACTGCATCAGAAACCACATGTAGGGCTCAGAGTATACAAAAGACGCATTGCCTGCTTAGTGCTCTAAGTCAAGTGTTCTAACTTTTCCTTGCGCTGAGGAGGCAAGGTGTCCAGAGCATGGCTACTACATCTCTTCTGGAATCTAAGGGTAGCCCTGAAGAGTTGGAGATTGTATTTTAATGCTATATAGTTCATGAACCCCCACTAGTGTGTTTCCCACCATGATTGTCATTTATCAATCATGTAGTCATCTGGACTTAAGTAGATTTTAAGAAGGGATATTTAAGGTAGTAGTGTGGTACAAAACACTACCCCAAAGTCTGTGATATACTCTCTCACCAGTACATAGAATTCAAGGAAAAATGACTTAAGTTTGGAGAGCACATGTGGCAAAAGGAGGGTAATTTGCAGCTCCTAGAGGTCCTTTTGCTGGAGTCCTCAAGATGTTAGTAGAATTTTCTGCTGTGATCTTTGTAAAAATGTAAACTGTGTCTAATCTGTCCTTGATTCCCAATGCATTCAGCTAGTCCAGGGATGATGCTAAGATGCTGATGGGAAAATGGAAACTCTTCTGGACCTCCAAAGTTCACAAGGTCCTCCTCTGCTAGATGGTGATGGTGGTAGTGGTGGTCAGAAGACCAAGACCAAGGCTGGAAGTTCTCTTTTTCCCCAAGCAACTCCTTCTCAATGGGGGGTTACCTGGGACACCTTCTCCTCATTCACTATTCCCCGAAATCTCTATCTTTCAGTTCTGTATTTGTTTGCTATTTTGTAGAGGACTTATGGGCATGACCAAGCTCCTTCAGCCAATTCAAATGTTGTTCATTTACTCCAGTATATCTATCGGCTTCTTAGAGACATATAATTTGATCAAGGCCCTTTTACATGTATTTGGAATTTTTTCATTGATTTAATTCAATTAAAGATTGGGAAAGGTATCAGGGTATCATATTTTATCACTTATTTTAGATGGAATGAGAGTAATTTGATTGATGTACTTATTTTATTTCACCTTTAAAGGAAATGGGATTAAAAAGAGAAAGTAAACAAATTAATACTTACAGTCCTTTTACCCAATAATCTTAAAGCAATGAATAGATTCTCTTAGTGCTGTCTGTTTCTTGGGTCATCAGGGAGTAAAAAATTCATAATGTCCCTAAATTGTCTGACTGATCATTTATTAAGAGTGGGAGATAATGACAGACAGACTAAATGCTATGCCACCATCCGTGGAAAAGTAAAACAGTCAAAGAAAAAACCCTAGAAAGTTGTGTGGGTCCTTTGTGTAAGATTTACAGAAAACCACGGAAGAGGATTGCGTGGGATGACGTGTGAAGGGGTTTTGATTTGCTCAGGTATGAACAGACCTAATTCAAAGAACCTGGATAATATGCAAACATGTCAAGCAATGCCAAGGTCAGTGGGGCCAACAGTTGCTCCTGCCTTCAAGATGTGCATTGTAATGAGATTCTGTGATGCATAGAAATAATATAATACACTGCTTAATACTGTTATGTCCTTTTAGTCACTGATATTGTATTGTAGTGGGCACATTTCCTGGGCCCTGTGATCACACACAAAATACCTGTGGGTGGAGATAGCACAATTTGGCCTTCCCACATTTGTTCTTCTATACTTCCTTCTCAGGTACTATCCCTGCTCCTCCCTTTTCAGTCTCTCCTTTGGGCTTCTTGGAATTTTAATTGGTGGGGAATACTGGGTGTTGGTATCTTTGCTTCCTGCTTTTTGCTGCTTGATCTTTACACTAAAGTTTTGGGGGCTATTAATTGGTCATGGTCTTACTTGTGTGATGGACTCTTGGCATAGGGTTTAAGCTTGTGTGGCCTTGGAAGAAAACTTGGCTGATACAGCATGAGGGCATCCTAGAAACAGATCAGGAATACTGTCAAGCAACTGAAAGCCTTACAAATAGATAAACAATGTATAGAAGTGTTTATAAGAATCCTCAAAGGGAGTTAGTTGCTTTATTCTGGGTACTCACCTGTAGTTCTAGGTGAGCTTTTTAAGCCTTTTGTGGCCTGGGAACAACCTAAACCCTTTGAGTCTTAATTATCCATCTCAATACACTGATCCACCAAAGTAATTGAACCCTCTCACTAGCATAGATCTGTGCACATATTTTATTGCTATTATTATTGTCATCATTATTATTACATATCTTTTTAAGGACCTTAGATGACTCTCTAGATTTAAAAAAAATATCCATAGTAAAAATGTATTCCAGAGGTTATCTTTTCTTTTACCTTGCTTCCAGGGTGAACTGCCTCTTATATTGCTGTTGTTGAGTTGTTTCAGTTGTGTCTGACTCCTCTTGACTCCGTTTGGGGTTTTCTTGGCAAAGATACTGGAGTGGTTTGCCATTTCCTTCTCCAGTTCATTTTACAGATGAGGAAACTGAGGCAAACAGCATTAAGTGACTTGTCCAGGGTCACACAGCTAGTAAGTGTCTGAGGCTAGATTTGAACTCCCTAAGATGAGTCTTCCTGAATGCTAAGCCAGTGCTCTTCTCCACTATTCCATCTAGCTGCCCACCTCATATATCTAATTATGTTAATTGCTTCTTATGCTCCCATGGAATATGCAGAACAATTTATTTTCCTTTTATTTACATTGTGAAAGATTTTCAGATCCTTTTCAGTTTTCCAGGGTAAAAAATATCTGTCCCTATCGTCATTTTTCTTGGGTTTTATTTTCTATACTTTAGTGTTTTTCATTTCTTTTGTAAAATGCTCAACATTCTTTTTTTTTTTTTGTCTTTTTGGAGGGGGAGGTCAGGGCAATGGATGTTAAGTTACTTGCCCAAGGTCACACAGCTAGTAAGTGTTAAGTATCTGAGGTTGGATTTGAACCCAGGTCCCCCTGACTCCAATGCAGGTGCTCTATTCGCTGCACCACCTAGCTGCCCCAATGTTCAAAATTCTTAAAGCTTAAGCTATGGAAGTACAAATTACCTTTTGTAATCTTACAATAGCATTACTAATTAGAATACTGAATTTAGAGATTCAGGAGACCTGGGTTCAAATCTTGGTTTTGTTACTTATTATCTGGATACCTTTGGGCAAATCACCTAATATCTCTGGGCTTCAGCTTTTCCAGGGTTGTACTAGATTTCTAATGTCCCCTCTCATTCTCAGACTTTGATTCCATGATGATAATGGGACACTTAGTTCCCAGTGATTGTTATGCTTCTTAATGATGGCGGAGCCTGAGCATTATTGGTTGATATAACAAATATCATATCATATACACAACAATATGATATTTATTATATGACAATATAATAGAGTATAGTTTAATTCTCCAGATGGGGAAAATGGATAGAAAGATAAGCTGTGACTTGTCTGAAGTTCCTGAGTGAATCAGTAGTTCAGCTGGCGTGGTCTAGAACCCACAGTTATTCATTCCAAGGTTTATATCATGTTCCCTTCACCATATTGTATTTTTAAGTTGTGATCATTCATCTTTAGGGAAAACCAAAACCCTAAAACCAAAGACGCTAGAGTGGGAACGTTTGTTGATGCATTTTGGTCCTCAAGCATAGTGTATATAAATGTCCAATGCCTGGTGATTTTCACAGGGAAGATTCCAAGCTGCTTGGTTAGTGACCCCGCCTTGTGCCTGCGAGGGTTGGGGTTAAAAGAGTGGGTTCTTTGCTCCCAAGCTCTCTTGTTCCAGAGCTGTTTACTGCAAAAAGGTCCTCGAAATGCTATTCATCCAGAGAAAGGAGGAGGGGAGGAGGAGCCCAAAGATCAAAAGAGAAACTTTGTAGGAAGTAAGAAGGGCATGACAGAATGTACTGTATGTACGGTAAGAATCGGTCCTTTCAGCTCCTTTCAGGAATTGGCGTGTCTGTAGTCAAAGGCAGCATTGTCTTTGCCTGGCCTCTGTCATCCTTCCTCCAGTGTCCTGGGTGAGGTAGAGGCCATGTTTTGAATAGAGCAATCATAGACTTCGAGGTCTTAATGCTTACCCTAGTTTCTGGTTCCAGAACACTGGATTTGGAGTTAGGGGTCCCAGGTTCAAATTCTGCCTTTACTACTTGTATAACCTTGGCCAGACCGCAAATTCTCTGGGTCCCAGCTCCTCATAAAATGAGGGATTTGGACAGGATGATCTCCCCAGTTCCTTCGTGCTCTAAAGCTTTGATCTTATGATGGACTTCTAAACCTCTGTTGTTCATAGGGTGGGATGCAGGGTTGGTGTTGTGTTAATGTTAATTGTTAGCAAATAGATGCTGAACTGTTCCTGTCCATGAGGATGTGAAAAGGCCCAGAGAAGAAGCAGAATAGCACAGCTTTGGGGACACCCAAGGGACATTCCGAGCTACTTTAGGAAATGTGGCAGAGTGAGCATAACTGATTGAGGCTGTAACCTCTTTCTATCTATTCTCATTAGTAGAGTTTTTATTTCCTCTTCTCTTCTCACCCCTCCCATCTGTTATCTATTTATTTTCAAAAGATTTTTCAATTTTTGCACATTTGCCTTCACACTGTCCCCTAGAGTACTTTACTGAACCCCTTCCTCTGTCCCTGACCATCTTTAATCCATGTTTTCTGGCCTCAGGGACCCTACTTGCACAATGGAGGTCACCTACTTAAGAAAAATGTTATCTAACTCTGGATTTGTTCCCAAACTAAAAAAAAGGAGAAAAAAGTTGCTATTTCATTCTTTTTCTTTGGTTGCTGACATCTCTATGCATTCTTCCAGAGCATGTGACATGCATGCTGCTAGGATGTGCATCAATCCAGCCGGGGGGAAAGCGGCAGCCAGAGGGCACAGCACAAGGAGAGGTGTATGGGTGTCAGTCAGTACCAAGGAAATCTTTAGGTCTAGAGACCTACTGCAGGACTAACAGTAAAAGCATTTATATATCATTAGAGGGCTTGCAAAGGACTTTATGTGTCTTGTCTCTCTTGATCCTGGGACCATGGAATTTAGAAATAGAAGAAAGCTTAAAGATCATTTTACGGAAGCTGAGGCCCAATGAGGTGAGATTCGACCCAAGGCTGGACAAGTAGCAGGTAGCAGGGGCAGAATTAGAAGCCAAGGGCACTGACTCCAAATCCGGTGCCTTAGTTCTGTGTCTGTTGTCCCACAAGTGCCTGGTTTGTCCATCAGTCCCTGCAGGGCACTGCCTACCCCCTCCAATACTCAGTGGATTTGGGCTGTTTTCCAACACTGACCTGTTTATTCAGCTGACACTGTAACTAACCCATTCCATTCCTGGGCTCCTCCCATTCTGCCTTGGCCTATGTGTTGGCAGGGTTAATGACTTGCTTCCTCTGGGCCTTGGGGTGAATCATAGCATTGCTTAGGCATGAATCTGACCTATCTCACCAACATTCCAGTCTAGTAGGTTTCTGCTGTCCTCACAGCCTGGGGGACTGACTTCTGGCTCTGATTTGTTTGGTTCCTAGGTCTATGAGAGTCCTGTCTGCACAGTTCTTATATGCCAACCTTGTTTTTCAGGAGTGGAATACTACCAGTTTAGCCAAAGACTTATCTTAAAAATTATTTCTCTAGTTAAGGTCTGATACAACCAAAAGCTGGAACTAGTAAATATGATAAAATATGCCTAGAGATTTCATGGTATTCCTCCCAGGATTTCCTTCCAGGCAAAAGAGAGGGAAGAAGGTAGACAAGGCAAAACAGATATCTTCAGCATTCTTGCTTGCAGATATGAAGTTAGATTGGTATCACTGGACATTTTTCTTCTTTGCTATTCCATTTACAATGGCCCAGGGGCCCCTTCCCACAAGTTCTTTATACTTACATAGAGCCCTGATTCGTCTTGAGGATGGAGCTTGGCCACGAAGAGGGGAATCGAATTTTGCTCATCTCTCAGGCTGGTTGCTCATACCTCAGAGTTCTGGATAAATCTCTTAAACAAAACCCGGTTGTGACTCATGTCTAGGAGACAGTCCTAGGCACATCTAGGTGTACCCCAATCATCCCCTTGACATAGATCCTACATGCTGTTGCCTATTCAGGAACTCTGAATCTTGCCATCGACTCTGCTGCAACGTCCTTTGGACCAGAGACCTAACCCTGGGGGACTTAATGCTCTCATCTCTGGAACTACTGCCCTGGGCATGTAATGTGAGTGTATTACACAGGCCAGTTTATCTAACAGACCCCAGTCATGCTTCATATTCCATTCCCAGCCCCTACTTCTTGCCATCTCCCCTGCTATAGAACACAAACCTCCCCCTCATCCCATATACATATCTTTCCATAAAACCTCCATAGTAAACATTTCCAACAGCATCAAGGCTTCCCTCTCGTTCATTTACTATCTCAGGGTCAATAGTATACCAGTCATGCTACCCATTTGTTGTTTTTAATTCTTAATGTATGACTGGCCCACTTTTTTTGGTTATACATATACTTGATAATACCTTTTAAACCTCTTCATGAGCACAAGTCATTATTAGTAACATGCTAAATTCAGTGCAATCCAATCCAGCAAGCATTTATTACATGTTTATTATATGTAAGGTACCATGATAGGTTTTGAGGATTCAGAGACAAAACATTAAATAGGTCCTGCCCTCAAGAAACTCACATTATACTAAGGAATGAATGGAAAAAAAGCATTTATTAAGTGCTTGCTATATACCAGATACTCTGCTAGTAGCTGGGGAGAGAAAATACAAAAGAGAGATAATTTTACCCTCAAGGAGCTTATATTCTAAAAGGTATAGTGGTAGTTAGAGGATACATGCACATACACATGTATATGTATATGTATGTATATATGCGTACACATACACACACGTACACATACACACAACGCACACATAGCTGTGGTGGGGTCTCTTCACTTGTCACAAAATGGTCCCAGGCTAGGACTTCCAAAGCTCAGGGACTTAGCTCTTCTAAGGGCATGTTCTCTCCATAAATGGTAAAGTAGCACAAACAGGAAGATTGGCCAGGGTGAAGCATAGTTAGGGGTATGCGGCTAATCAATATCTGTTGTATTTCAGGAGATATCACATAAAAAGGCAAAAATGAATGTAACCTTGGGTTATAATTTATCTAGTGGACACATAGTACACAGAGTGCTGGGCCTGGAGTCAGGAGATGTGAATTCAAATGCAGCCTCAGACATACCAGCTGTGTGACCCTGGGCAAATCACTTAGCCTCTGTTTGCCTCAGTTCTTTCAACTATGGAAGGGGGATAATAATAAAACCTACCTCTTAGGGTTGTTGCAAGGATCAAATGAGGTCATGTCTATAAAGAACTTAGCACAGTGCTTGCTCTAGAGTAGGTGCTTCATAAATGTTTGTTCTGTTTCCATTCCTTCCTTCCCAAGCTCTCTACCTAGATAGTGTTGCTATGGAGATGAAATTCTCCATCATCAGTACCTGCTCCTCTCCGTTTATGGCCTAGTCCAAGAGATGTGGCTCCTTTCTGTCAAAACCTCTTTTCAAAGTTCTTTCTGTAACAGCATTAGTCATACCAGACAAGGACTGAGTGGTCACCCCATTTTCTTTTTCTGTAATGAAACACAGATGATACATGAACATGTAAATAGGCTGGGGAAATCAAATTAGGAAGTTAAAAAAAAGTACTGGTCATGTTGGCTGGGGGAGGGAGGAGAAAAACTCCTCTATTTCTTCCTCTAGCTGAATAGGAAGTAAAGTAGGGCCCATAGCAATCAATCTCATTAATTATTTTTTTAAATTTTTTTTGGAGGGCAATTGGGGTTAAAGTGACTTGCCCAAGGTCACACGGCTAGTTTTTTTGGATAGCGTGTCTGAGGTCGGATTTGAACTCAGGTCCTTCTGACTTCAAGGCCAGTGCTCTATTGACTGCGCCACCTAGCCGCCCTCAATCTCATTAATTATTAATCTCCTGCCACCATTCAGCCACCACAGCAAGTCAGTGTCATGATGAGACCGGGAAGATGAGCGAGGGAGCTGGTGTTTCAAAATTAGACATTGCTAGTAGCATGTTTCTGCTTGAATGGTGTAAAATGGGACCATCTAACTAATTTCTTCTAGCTCCCTTTTCCTGGAAACCTTCAAAGCCAAGTTCAAAGAAATGTCACCAGACTGGTAAATTCTAGGATAGCATCTGCTTGAGTTTCCCATTTCCTTGGCAATATCATTGGGGGCAGAGAATACAGGAGCCCGGGGTTGTCTATAAATAATAGTTTTAGGAGGGAAAGTACTAACAACAAAGGAGATGAGGAAAGGTTTCTCATAGTAGATGGCCCATGAATTGAATGTTGAAGGAAGCTTAGGATTTGAAGGGGTCAAGGTAAAGAAAGAGTGTGCTTTAGCTTCTGGATCTGGTGATAGAGGAGATGGAGTTAGGAGCTTAGGGAACAATAAGTAGATCAGTTTGGTTTTGAATGGGTGTGTGTGTGAAGGGAGTCATGTTCAATAAGCCTGGGAAGGCAGGGTTAAAGACATTAAGTGAGTTCAAATCCAGCCTCAGACACTTAACACTTATTAGCCATGTGACCTTGGGCAAGTCACTTAACCCCAATTGCCCTGCCCTTCCCCCCTCCAAAAAAAAAGGCATTAAGTGTCCAAAGTAAGGGCTTGTATTTTGTCCTAGATGTAATTAATAGGGAACCGCAAGAGGTTCTTTAGCAAGGAAATGGTCCAGTAAGATTTGTGTATTAGAAAGATTATTTTGGCAACAGTGTAGAAAACAGATTAGAGAAATGAGAGATTAGAGGCAGGGGCCTAATTAGGAGGATGTCTATTGTCTAGGCAAGAAGGAATGAGGGATTGAATGAAGTGGTCTGGCCATGTGAGTCAGACAGGAGATTTGTACAAGTAGAACTGATAAGACCCAGCAATTAGTTAGATAGGTGGGGTGTGAAGAGAAGGAGGAAAGTGACCAGCATGATGGAGGTTGTAAAGCTGGGTGACTAGTAGGCTAGCAGAACCCTCGGTGGAAACAGAGAAATCTGGCGGAGGGATGGACTAAGAGAAGAAGTTAATGAATTCTATTTGGGACCTGTGTAAGTGCAAGTAACGTGGGATTTTTGTTGTTTTCTTTCTGGAGCTGAGTTTCCTAGGCTCAGACTAAATTGTAAACATCTGAAGGATTAATCACCTTTGAACCCTGATAATTCACAGCTGTGCTGAGTCAAGTAGGTTTTGTGCCTTCTGGTTCTGAGTCAATCAGGGGCTGAGTCTTTGTTATATATTCTGGGAGGTTGGCATTTTGCTTTGGGGATTTGCTCATGAGAAGGATCTTTTGATTTCCTGGTTGAGATTCTGAGTAGCTGTATGTTCAGAGTCCCCTGATTGGTTAGATGTCTGTGGTCCCTCTGTACAGTGATGTATGTAAAATGTATAGCAATATTGTTATGTTCAGACAGCCGGAACCCTCTCTTTCGGTCTTTGTGCTAATTTCTCTGCTTATATTTTCTACTTATCTGTCTTTCTTGGATACTCACTTCTTTATTAAAGTAAGATTGTTAACCCCTTTAAAGCTGTATCTCCTTTAGCAAAGCAGATCAAAGAACTCGTGCTAGCAGTTTAAAAATGAAAAGAAGAAGACCCAGGACAGCTTTGGCAAATAGCCATGGCTAAGGGACAACATAGATGATATAGCCACCTCCTGACAAAGAGGTGACCTACTCAAGGTGCAAATGGAAACCTTTTGTTTGAGACACAGCCAATGCAGGAATTTGATTTGCATATTTGTCATAAGGGTTTTGTTTTCCCTTCTTCAAAGGGAAAGGGAGACAGGGAAAGTGAGAGGGAGAGAATGTGAATTTTTTTAAATGAAAAAAATAAAGTTTCCCAAAAGAAGAAAAAATAGGTATGAATGCACCTAAGATTAGAAGGGAAATATTTAACTGAGGAAAAAGACTTTGTAGCAATTTTGAATCAAGGTCCCATTTCTGAGATATATGAAGTATTGTTTAAAATGTAAAAGGATAAAAGCCACTTCCCAATTGATAAATGATCAGTGGATATGAAGAAATCCAAGCTATGAATAGTCATGTGAAAAAATGCTTCAGGCCACTAATAATGAGAAAATGCAAGTTTAAAAAGATGATGAGGTTCTACTATGTACCCTTAAGAATAGCCAAGTTGACCAAAAAAAAAAAAAGGAAACTATTAAATGTTGGAGCGGCTGTGGGAAAACAGGCACATTAATGGCATTGTTAGTATAGCTATGAACTGATGTAGACATTCTGGAAGTAATTCAGAATTAGGCCCCAAAAGTTACTAACCTGTGCAATATAATCTTTGGCACAGTAAAACTGCTAGTAGGTCAATAAAAGGAAAAGGACCTCTATGAATAAAAGTATTTCTAGCAGCTCTTTCTGTTGTGGCAAAGAACTGGAAACTAAGGCTGTGCCCATCCATTACTGAATGGTTGAACAAATGATGTCATATGAATGTACTGTAACATCACACAGAGTAAGAAATGATAAAAGGAATGGCTTCAGAGGAACCTGGGAGGGCTTGTAAGAAATGATATAGTATAAAGAATAAAGTCATTCAGAACCAGGAGAAAAAAACTTATACAATAACAACATTGTAAAGACAAAGAATGCAGGTGGAAGGAGAGAAAATAAATACTTGTGAATTGAAAAAAATTCAGAACAAAACCAAACAAAGCCTTTTAGAACCTGGCCCTATACTGCCTTTCCAGTCTTCATACACTTGGCTCTTATTGGATCACGTCATGATCCACTGATTCTGGCCTCCTTGTTTCTCACAAAAGACACTACTATGCATTTTTTCTTAGGTCTATGAATTTTCAATGACTGTCTTCTATATCTGGAATTCTCTCCCTCCTCATCTACCTCCTGGTTTCCCTGGCTTACTTCAAGTTTTAGCTTAAAATCCCACTAACTGGAAAGTTTTTCTTGATCACCCTCGATGCCTTCCCTTCAAAATGATCTCCAATTTATCCTGTATCTTGTTTGTATGTAGTTTTTTTTTTTTTTGCATATTGTCTCCGTTAGACTAGGAGCTCCTTGAGAGCACAGATGTTTGCCTTTCTTTGTATCTCAAATACTTAGCATAGTTTCTGGCACATAGTAGGCACTTAATAAATACTTGTTGACCTGAGTGTGGCAATAGGTGCTGTAGGGAATGTCTCATCTAAACTTCGTATTTCCTCCACAACCTAACACAATGCTCTGTAATATACATGGATTCAGGGGTATGCTGGTAAATGTTTTTCAATGGACTCTTTTAAAAAAACGTATCCACAATGCACTTTGAATTTTAATCTGCATTGACACCTTATCCGTCACTTTCTTGTCTAGATAATTAACAAAACACTAAATTGAGCCCTGATTTGCGCATTTATCAATTTCTCAAGTGCAAATGCCCGCATGCAAAATTGAACACTGGGTTCTCCCAAGCTAGTTTGAGAAGGGTCATAACTAGACTTTGGCAATATTTGTCAAAAAAAAGAATACCAAGGAGGAAGAGATGACTTTTGCTGTGGGTGGTCAGGGAAAGCTTCAAGCAGAAGGTGAGACTTGAGGAGAGCCACAATTCTGACAGGTGCAAAGGAATTGCCCCAAAGTGGGTGACTGCCCAGTTTGATGAAGTGCTTGTATAAAAAGGATAATCCCGTTATGTTTTGAGAATAGGGAAAACACAAATCTGATCAGAGCAGAGGATTTATCATACTGAAGGATTGTGGGACATATACAGTTGGAAATGTAGTTTGGGGTCAGATTATAGATGATTTTGAATGCCAGGATAAAGGGTTTAGACTTTATATTATAGGCAATTGGGAATCAATAAAGGTTTGTAAAGAACAGAGATGAAAAGAGCATTTTAGGGAGAAGTGTATAGGGTGAAATGGAAGGTAGAGGGCCTAGAATCAGGGGGAACAGTAAGGCTGCTGTTGTAATAATCTAGGTATTAAATGATCAGAGCCCAATTTTGCCTAGTACCTGTGGAAAAGGAAAGGAAGTTTGAAATACCACCATGAAAAGGCACAAAAAATTCTCAGGCATTGACAGCAGACTATCCTTGGAATTCTCTCTGGGTATCTGGGCTCCCCCTTTCCTTTACTACTTCTCCTATGCCTGAGCTGTAAGGCTGATGGATTCCCTAGCTTCTCTAGTAAAAGACAAAGCCCTAATTTTCTGACCTTTCCCTGGGTACTTGGAAAGCACAGAACTTTGTTGTACTTTCCCAAGGAAGCTGTTGGTACTTTTCAGATTAGTCACAGAGAGCATTCTCTAGGAGTGGGGCAGAGACTTTCACTACTCGGTAAAAAGGTATGTGGTCTTATGGGTCCTGGTAGTGTTTCCCCTAATATCTCTGTATTCTTTCCTCACCATTCTTCTGTCTGGGAGAAAAACTACTTACCTATTTTTGACCTCTTGCTTCCGAATTGCAGGTGCTTGGACATAGAGCCTGTGGGCTGCATGTACATCACTAGAAGTTTTATTATTTTTTTTCTACTCTAGTTCTAAAGGGAAATGGAGACACAGGAATGAGAAGGAACTCCCCCAGTGGCTTAGGAGCTGAGCTGGGACTAGAACCCAGGTGGCTTGGCTCAAAGCCCTTTTGACCACACTGCTGCCCACATAGCCTGGGTAAACCAACAACAAGCAATTCATTGAGTAACTGCACAAATAACAATGAGTGATCATAGCAAGAAAAAGGCACAAAGCAACTGCAGCTCCCATCTGTCCCTGACCTCCAGATTGCCAAGGAACCCTCCAAAAGTGCGATATCTCCAAGGTATTTGATGGGTAGCTCGACCTAGTATTAAACTTGGACCAGCATCCCCAATCTTTACACACATTGGCAGACCAGGTTCTATCAGGATTCTAGGGTGAAACCTGAAGGTTACTGAAGTTTCTGATATACTTAGGAGTCCCAACTTGTGTGCATTCTATTGATTACTAGCTTGAGTTAATTGTTTAGAAAGGGTATTTATTAAACGAGCACAAAAATGGCTTTTGTTATAGAAACAAACCCCAAACCAGGGATACATGCTCTTGGTTTCTTCTATATGTGCTTATCAGGCCTTGTAAAATATGTTCCTTTCCAACCATTGACAACCACCTGTATCATTGTCTATGCACCAATTGATAATAAATCAATAAACATTTATTAGGTGCTTACTGTATGCCAGGCACTGTTCTAAGCATCAGAGCTCATGAAATAGCACCAGCACGTTGTGATATTTCAGTTTCTAGGTTTTTCCAACTGTCTGCTTTTTGGAGTTAATCTGCTTCCCTGTTTCCTAGTCATGCTTTGAAATTCTCACCATTTTCACTGGTAAAGAAGTAATGTATTATTTGTTGCCTCTAGTACACACTATATACACTTTCTATCTTTGAGGATGAGCAGATGAAGAAGGAAATAAAGGAAATGGTGTGAGCAAGTCTATCATATATTGTGCAGGGTGGGGGGCTGGGTAGGGCTTTCAGGTTCTGGGAAGTAAGTCCATTATCTCTATGACCGATACTTCTTTGGAGGAGTTAAAACCGGTAAGCCTCTCATAGTTCAGAAACCTGCAATTCAGTAATCAGTGTCACCTCCTTCCCTCACCACTCCCCCCCCCCCCCAGACGCCAGTAAAAGGCTCAGTTGAGGCAGTCTCCAAACTTTAGAACTCGGTGTGAATAAGGGGGCAGGGATGAAGAACGAGCTCTTATTAAGGCCAGCACTGTCCTAAGTGCTTTACAAACATCTTATTTCATCCTCAAAAACCCTCAGAGGCAGGTGCTACTTTTCAAACTAAGGAAACGGCGGCCAACTGTGATGAACAGACTATAATGTCCACTCAGGGATTTTTTTCGTTTGTCCTTCATCCGCTGGAGTGCCTTGCATTGCTAAAACACAAAAGTATCCTTTGCACCCACAGATTGGTGCCCATTGGAAGCACCCCAGGGGACCTGGGAGTTCACCTCCCCAAGCCCTCTGGCTCCTCCTTAATCAGTAGGGCCCCTACTTAGTCGGAAGGGCTCTCGCAGGAGGCAGGGTTGGTTTAAGGTTTCCTAGACTAAGCTGGCTCGCTAGTTTTGTCTCTTTAGACGTTTATTGCCCCGTATAAAGCTAGAACCACAGTAAATGCTGACTGCACCAGGTGAGCCGCACGCAGTTGTGAGGACACAGGGAGGCTGACTGGGGACTGTTGCATCCTGGCTCACTCGTACCTAATTCAGGTAATAAGCATTAATTTAGCGTGAAGAGCAGATTGCCAGGAACTGGGACTCCTAAGATGGCATTTGGAATGTCACTCTGTCATCACAAAGTGTTCCTGAGATGTCTGTATACTGCACTGTACGAGGTAGCAGTCCACGGTCCCCAACCTGTGGGAGCCAAGTCCCAAACCTGATCTATTCCTCTGGAGCATTACATGCTGAAAGGGCTGTGGGGGAAGAAGGAAAAGGAGGACGGGATGGGAGACAGGAGAACTTAAGAGGGCATCTACATTTCTTCTCCCTCTCACTCTTCTCGAGTCCTCTCTCCTTCCCCACCTACCCAAGCCCCAGCTTGGGGCCCGTCCGCGGGGACAGATGGGCAACGAGGGGTCGCCCAGCTCGCGCCAGCGCGCCGGACACTAGAAAAAGAATCGAGGTCACGCGCGGGTTAACTGCAGGGCGGAGCGGAGGCAGGGAGGAGGCGGGGCGGAGGCGGTAGTAGCGACCGCAATCGAGATGAGGAGGCGGGGATTAGGGGGGCGGGGCCGAGCCGGAGGCGGCCTCGGCCTCGGCCGCGGCAGCGGCCTCAGCGGCTTTAGGTGTCACTACCAACCCACTCCGGCCGGAAACAGGCGCCAGTTTCCGGCCGGACGGTTGAGGAGTGGCCGCTCCAGGGCCAGCCGCCGGAGTCGAAGTGGGTACCGGGCTCGGAGGGAGCGGGGAGGCGTTGCTAGTGGCGAGCCGGGACTAGCCCGTGAGGAGCCGCCGCCGCCAGGGCTTGGGGGAGGGGGCTGGCCCTGCCGAGTCGGCGGGGAGGAAGGGGGGGCGTCGCCGGCAGCTGCGGGATGAGGGGAAGCTGCGGGGCCCCGCGATCCGCCCGGGCGGCCTAGGGTAACGGAGCCCCCGCCTCCGGGACGCAGGCGGCGCGCGGCCGCCCGTCCCCTCCCTCCCTCCGTCAGTCCAACCGCCCGTCGGTCGGCAGTCGGACCCCCGCTCGCCCCGCCTCCCTCCGCGTCGGAATCGTTCCCCACCCCTTTGTCGGTGTGCGGGGGTGGGGGGTGGGGGGGGTGGTGGTGGCGGCGGCGGCGGCCCTGGGGGGGGCACCCCTGACCTTCGCCGGGGGCTCGAGCCCGGCGGGGCGAGCGCGGCCGGAGCCTCTGAGCCCCCAGTTTTGCTGAGCTGCCCCGTTAGTGCCGGGCCCCTGCCCCGGCGCTCCTGGCAACGAGCAGCCGCTGCCTCTGGTACACAAAACGCGGCCGGGAGCGGCGCCCGCGGGGCCTTCAGTCCGCCCTGTCCGCCTCGGCTGGCCGAGGGAAAAGTTACCAGGGGCGGCTGGAAACTTGAGAAGCGAAGGGGTGAGTGAGTGAGTGAGTGGCGGCCGACCGCGGTCACGGGCTGGCCCCGGCTTGTTTACTGGCTCGCAGTATTTTTAGCCGGGCTTTATCCGGGCTCCGCTCCGGGGACATGGCTTATTCGAGCTGGAGGCGATCTGGCGGGGTGGGGGGGGGGGACGGGGGGCTCCTCCTCCTCCTCCTCGGAAAGGTTTGTTCTTCAACTTTTCCTGGAGTTCTCGGGTCAGCCGATGCCCGACCACCGACGGGCAGCTCAGAGCCCTGTAGGAGGCCCGTGGCAGCAGAGCGGAGCACGGAGGAGCTCCTGAACTTTAATTTTCTACTTTTTTTGTAAAGAGCTTTTGTAAAGTTACTGACTGTTGCCGATAGTAGACTACTTTTCGTTTGTATTCCGGAGGTCTCTTTGAGGCAAATAGCCTCTTCCATAGTTGAGAGATTCGTAGAAATGTACAATCAGTCCTTAGACACCACCTTCATCAACCGCGAGAACGGTGGTATGGACAATTCAGAATGTGAATTCCTAATTTATTTTTAGTTTTGAAATGTTTTAAATTTTAAAAGAAGATTATCTTTCCTAACGTTACACTTAGTTTTAATGAGAAAATGCGTTTTTATTGCTGTCGAATACTCATTCATTGATGGAATTGGGAAAGAAAGGAGCTGGCGTGGCGAGAGGGAGCATGCCTGTAACTTAAACATGTCCCTGGGCATAAGCCACAAGTTAATAACACCAACAAATTAAGGAGTTAACCTGTTTATCCTCCTTGTTTCTCCAGTAGTTGATAGTTGAAGTTCGGCATCCAGCTTTATCCCTTTCTTTGTGGAAAAACATTGTGGAGTTAGTTACATTGTAGCTACAATAATGCCACAATACAATGGGTTACAATTATAACAGAATTGAAATTGATAGATGAAACGTAGACCGTTCTAGAGTGTGTCTGCAATTTTTTTATCTTGCATTTTAGCCATCTCCTTACTTAATTGAACAATTGACACATATTAATCAATGCTAATAATAGCCCAAGAACAACATTTGAAAAGGGAAAGATATGGACAATATATATTCCAAATAAGTTTTTGATTATTTACCATTTTGGACCATCAGGCTCTTCATTAACATGAATGATCAGGTGTTGACTACTTTAATTAATTTAGGGGCCACTGTGTACTAGAGTGAGGAAAAAGAGTTGGGGTGGGAGCAGACTGTTCCAGAGCTGAGTCAGTTACTCACATTTCTGCCTAAATAAGCTTGTCCCTTTGGTTTAATGCCACAGATTCCTTTGAGAAAGTGTAAACTTTCTGGTTACAGATGCTAATGCTTTTTCCACTATACCATATTGTCATACATTCTTCTCCAGTCTCTGAAAATTAACCCTTCAAACCCAGAACATTTAGATACTGTTCCTTAGAATTAAAATATATAGTGAAATGAAAGTTTTAGAAAGAACTTCTCTACCTGCTTACAGAATTGTGTGTTATTAGGTGTTGAATTTAGTTGGATTTTGGAGGTGTGTGGGTCATAGCTGTCATTTGGGTGAAGTAGAAGAGTGCACAGACAACCTAAAAATTATTCTGAAAACTCCCATTTTTTCTCTTCTGTTTCATTAGCCATGTTTTGAGAAACATAATATGGAGAGTGGAATGTGATTTTTTTCTTTTTGGAGTTGCACACACCCAAAGAGATTAGTAATACTCAGATGCTTCATTTTTTTGTGTGTGTTAGAGTTAGCTCAATTATTACTGACAGCCTCCATGACCTATTTATAATTGTGGTGGAGCAAATCCCCTGGTTGAAATGCCTGTACTTTGAATAAACCTCAAAGGGGCAGGGAAAGAATTGGAATGAGGCTGGGCATATTTGTTACTAGCCTGATTCTGAGATACATTGTTGGTGAATTCTGCAGAATCCAAACACAATAAAAAGGGATACCTGCCCATGTGTGGCTTTTGGTTTATTTGAAGAGACAGAACATGGCTTATAGAACAGCGTATGAAATGGTATTTAGTGTAGTGGAAAGTGCTAAGTTAACTCATCATGCGGGGCAATAAGAAATGGATAGTTTCTTGGGTAAGACAGATTTTTTGCCTGGGTTTTAGAAGACAACATCAATAGAGAAAAAGGGAAAGATATTCTAGGCAAAGATATTCTAGGCAGAAGAAATGGCACGTGTCAAAGTTGGTATGGGTGGGGATGAGCAAGATACAGTGGGGGAGCAAGTGAGATTGGCTAGAACGGAGGGTCTGATGGTAGATCACAGGAGGCAAGGGTAAGTTGTGAGGAGAGGGGATTTGGAAGCCGGACTAAGTTCGGATTTGTTAACATTGGATAATAGAGAACCATGGTAGGTAGGCCTATGAGCAGAAGAGTGATGGATTAAGAGTTCTGGTTTAGAGAGAGAGGGAGGCAGATATATTAGAACCCATCTCCTCTCCAGAACTACTTTAGATGCAGAGAATCTTGGCTGCAGCTTCAGTTTTCTCTGTGGAAACTGTTTCAAATTCTGTTTCAAGCAGCCTAATTTTACAAAAATTTCTACCCCCATGTCAGAGTGATTTAATATATAGGGTATCCCAAAGGCTGTAGCTAAGAGTTCCCCACTTTCTTGTGGCAAGCAGAACAAAACAAAAAAGGGTCCATTATCTATGTATATTCAACGTTCAGTCTTCCTTGTTAAGATTTTAGGGGATTCAGGGCGTAGGCAATCCAGAGCTGAGTAGTGCAAACAGTATTTGTTTTGGAAAGCGTGAGTAAAAGCCATAACAGGTTTCTCTTTTGTTTATGCTACTGTTACAATTTGAATTGCCTGAGTACATACCATCGAGTATCAGATGCATTCTTTTTTTCTCTACCAATCTATGCTTTCCAAAACCCAGGCTAAAATTTATCTTATCCAGGAAATTATCTTTTTCTCACTGCTCCTTGTGATAAGTCCTCTTAGCATGGTAGCATGCCAAATAGAGTAGTAGAGGGAACTTGCAATTTTCTTTATAATGATGTAAGATAAACAACCCAACTGGTAGATAATTGCAGTTTTACTATGCTAAGAATGCTGGTGAGGGGCATGTCTTTTTCAGTCGTTTTTTCAGTGCTATCTGACTCTTTGTGACCCCCATTTGGGGTTTTCTTGGAAAAGATACTGTTGTTATTTGCCATTTCCTTCTCCAGCTCATTTGACAGATGAGGAAACTGAGGCAAACAGTTAAATGACTTGCCTAGGATCACTCAGCTAGTTAAGTGTCTGAGCCCAGATTTGAACCCAGAAAGTTGAGTCTTCATGACTTCAGGCTGGACACTCTATTCATTTTGCCATTTAACTGCCACACATATTTTGTGGCAAAACCTTTTTAGGGTCCATACTGGCCTCTCAGCCTTTTAGGCCCTAGTTTTTCATGTGTATAAGCCAGAATGACTTATTCAGTCACAAGTGTCAAGAGCCCCTCAGGATTGCACCAGTGTGGTGAGAATTGAGCTAGGTTTTTTGTTTTGTTCTGTTTTGTTTTCCTCCCAAAGACTAGTATTTAAAAAGAGGGCATTAAAGAACCAGATTCAATTAAAATTTATCAAGACATTTCCTTCTGGAGTAAATTTATTTAAAAATTTGACCCATTTTTTAAAGGGAAAAACTAGCCCTTTAAATCTAATAAAATATTGTTACCCATCTTTCAGCAACAGTTGACCTGAACACACCTGACCTCATAATTGTTACCAAAGCTATGTACTTGTGATGTCATTAGTAAAAGATTATGATTGACCTCTTGGATTAAAAGATTGTCATATCCCTTAGAGTCTTAAAATCAGAGATTGAAAAAGACTGGATTCTATTCCTTCCACCTACTCTGGATCATTCTTAACTGTGTGTTATAGGGTTCTGTCTCATCCCTTTATTTTCTCTAGGAAGTAGTTTGATTTCACTTATCTGTGCTAATAGAGGGGAACAATCAACCAAGAAATATTTATTGAGGACCTGCTATGCACTGGTTGAGTGGTGGGGGTGGGAATACAAGTATAAAATACTTGTGAAAGACAAAGTCCCTAACTTCAGAGATCTTATTATCTAGTTAGGGAGAAAAGACAAATATACCAGAAACGGTCAAATACTGCAAGAGTATACAATGAAGTACTTAATTGTTTGGCATAGGCTATAAGCACTGGAAGAGTTTAGAGGGGGGAGAGATCAAAGCTTCTTGAAGAAAGTGGTATTTGAGCCAGACCTTGAAGCATAAATAGAATTTGGATTCCAAGAAGGGTGAGCATTTGGTAAGGTAAATAATTTAGAGATAAAGAATTTGTGAGATGGAAGGGTTTCATTGGGGAACATAGGGAAGTAAATTTGACTAGATGTGTTGGGATAGTATAATTCGGAGGGGGATGGGAATGGTGAAGCTGAAAGCCAGACAGAAATTTAAGACTTATGTGATAGGAGAGAGAGAGGAAGAATGGTGGTGACAGTGATATAGAACTAGGGAAGTGATTTGGGGGAGTTTGTTTAGGATGGAAATGAGGTCAGTTAGGGATGTGTTGAGTTTGAAATAAAGGTATGATGCTTATGGGGAAATGTCAGTGGTTGGAAATAGAAGACTAGCGTGAATACCAGACTGGAAGTACTGAGAATCAGTATATTGAGGTGTTGGTTGAAGCCGTGAAAATGGAGTTCTATCTAGATGGAGAAGAGCAGAGAACCTGAGATAGTGATGCTGCTTATATTCATAGTATATAAGCTAAGAATCATGTTGATTTTGATATGCATGTTGTGATTTTAAAAAAATATTTTTATTGAAAATTTCCTTTTTAAATATTTGGCTCAGACTGATAACCAGCTAAAATTTGGTAAGCGCTTATGTGCCAGGAACTGTGCTATTCATGGGATACAAGATAATCAAGTATGTTTGCAATTCTTTCTGCACATACAAAATGTCCTAGTGGTCTAGGGCAACATCAGTAAAACCAGGGATTAAAGATTGGCAACAGTTGAACATTTGTTGATAAGAGATGGAAACTTTTTTCAACGTGGTCTCACTTTTAGGACTTATAGATCTGAGTGGTCCATGCCCCACCTTGGGGTTTTGCAGGCCCTAATCACCTCTTGTTTGGACAATCATAATAGTAATAGGTTCTTAATTGATTGGTCTTCAGCTCCCAGGACCTTTCCTCTACAAAATAATAGGCTGTATGCTGAAGTCTGACTGACATTGCTTCCCTGCTCAATAACCATCTGTGGCTTTCTGTTGCCTCAGGAGCAAAATACAAATTCCTCAGCTTGGCATTTGAAGCCCCATAAAATTTGACTCCATGTTACCTTTCTACCCTTATTCTGTAATGTTTCTCTTCATGCATTGTACATTTTAACCAATCTGAACTATTAGCTGTTCCTGAAATAGACTTGCTGTCTCCTGCCTGGCTTCTTTTGTACAGGCTATTCATCATACCTGGAATGCACTCCCCCCTGTCTCTGTTCCTTACTCTTTATTTCTATTCTTAACCTAGGGGCTATCTCCTACACAAAGCCTTCCTAGAACCCTTTGGTCATGTGGGTCCTCTTCCTGTCCTTATTAGCTTGTGTATTTCTCTGTGTATTTCTATTCCTCAGTAGAATGTTAGCTCCTTGAAGGCAAGGGCTGTTTAGTCTTGTCTTTGTATCTCTAGTTCCTAGCACAGTTCCTCATGTATAATAATAATAGAATTTTCTCCCTTGCACTGTTCTTTGTCAGTTTAGATCAGTCTTCCCATCCTTCTTTATGAACACAACCTTAAAAATACTTTTATTTGGGAATAATAGTCCTATCTACTTTGGTTGAACCGGTAAAGAGGCATTAATGAATTCTGTCTTGATTTAAAATTCAATTCAGCAAATGTTTGAGTGCCTTACATGTGCAGTAATACTTCATTTATACAATATTTTCAGGTTTACAAAGCATATATGTAATTATAATCCTGCAAGGTAAGTTGTGTAAGATTTATTATGCTCTTACAGGGAGCTCTGAGGAGTTAAGTGATTTGTTAGCAGTCACATGGCTAAAAAAGTGACTGACTTAGGAAGCAAACTTTGGTTTCACGCCTCTAAATGTAATGCTTTTTTCACAATGCCAGTGCTGCCTCTTGACAGTGCTCTTAAAGTGTCTATTATCTAATAGGTGAGATAAAATATGAACAGATAGAACTACTGAATGTGATTACAGTACTATCGATGTACAAATAAAGATACTTTGGAAGTAGAATAAGGACAGGTTACTTCCTTCTGGAGAAATCCAGGATGGCTTCAGGGGAGGAGGTGGCATTCAAGCTGGCCCTTGAATACTGGTTATCAGTAAGTGTAGGGTAGAGTGCTGGAGAGGGAGGAAACTGCTGGAGTACTCCAGGCACAGTAAAGAGGACTCTGAGGTTCAGGAAGTGCAAGGTGTGTTTGGGGAACAGCTTATTTTGGTTTTGCTGGAGCATAGGGTGCTTATAAAGGGAAATGTGAGAGAAAAAGCTGGAAAACTAAGTTGGGTCCAGAGCCTGTAGGGGTTCAGTTTGGGGGTGTCTGGCTAAGAAGTTGAGACTTTATTGTGTAGGCAGTGGGTGAGGCATGGGACATCTTTGAGATGGGAAACAATAACATCAGTGGCATTCTGGAGGAAGAATATTCTGGCAGCTCTACATAGGCTGGATTGAGGTAGGGAGTTCTGTTAGGAAACAGCTGTGATAGTCCAAGAGGTAAAAATTTATTAATTTACCAAGCACCTGCTATGTACAATGCTAGTTCTTAAAAGTAAATACCATATTTGGATAAGAACTCCCTGAGATACAAATACAGATAACTATAATAGAATGTTATATCAATGCATTGGGGGCCTGCAAAACTAAGTACTAAGTGGGGTCAGAAGGGGAAGGAGACCTTGGGAAGTTGGGAATAAGAATTTGACATCATAACAATATAAGGTTTGCAAAGTGCTTTATATCCATGCCCATGAAGTCGTCCCTTTTACATGTAGATGACTCCCAAATCTTTATCTCTAGCCCTGACCTCTTTCTTTATCTGAACTCTCCTCTCTAATCACTTGTTAGATGTTTTCACCCTTATTTCCTACCAGTACCCCAACTCAACATATCTAAAACATATCTTATTACCTTTCCCTCTGATTTTTCTTTTTCCTCTAACTTTTATTTTTGTGAATGGTGTCTTCATTAAACAGGTCTCCCACATTAGAAATCTTGGAATGAATATTGACTCTCCTCCTTTGTTTTTCTTATATATCCAGTTTGTTACCACGTTTTGTTAGATTTATTTTTTTAATATTGTTCCTACCTTCTTTGTTCTCATTGTCACTATCTAGTGGTATGTAGTACCTCATTATTATCTACTGTAGTAGTCTCCTTATAGGGATGGATACCAACCCATCATTCATATTGCTGTCAGATGAATCTTTTTTAGGTAGGTATTTCTTCTTCTGTTCAATAATCTTCAGTCATTTCATATTACCCACCACCACCTGCCTTTCCTATTTCATCTCATTTATATGAGATTGTCAAGGAAGAGAGCAGAGAGAAAAGAGGCTGATACAGACTGTTGGGGAACACGCTTGTTAAGCTGTCAGGAAGATGATAAAGAACCAAGAGAGCACACAGAGGAAGAGTAGTTAAAGAAATAGAAAAATCACTAGGAAAGTGGTGTCTCAGAACACAAGTTCAGAGTACAGTGATCAGCAGAGTCACTTGTGATAGGGGGGCAAGTGGTAAGAAAGAAAAAAAAGGCCAGAGGATTTGGTAATTGTCACTCTGGTGTTGGTGACCTTTGAGAGATCAAGTTTGATAAGAGTAGTTGGTGGTGATGGTGGAAGCCAGATGCAAGGGATCTGGGAGAGAATGCATTGAAAGGGTTACCTTTTTCTTAGATAATTTTTTGGAGAAGTATAGATAGCAGTGAAAGTTTTAGGAGAGATGGGGTGGTAGCTGGATGAGGTAGAAGGGTCTAGGAAAGGCCTTTTAGGATTCAAGAAACCCTGAATGTAACTGAAGGGAGATAGAAAGGAGCCATTGGAGGGATATTGGAGAGGGAAATGACAGCTGAATAAGGTCCTGAAATAATTGCTTGCATTTTTGTAGAATTTTAATGTTTGCAAAGTGCTTACATATATTATTTGATTCTCACAACCACAATTTGAGGTAGGTGCTATTGTGCAATTTCCTCTTTCTACAGATGAGGAAACTGAGGCATGAAAAGGTGAAGTCACTTACCCAGGATCACATAGTATTTAGTGGTATTTGAATGCAGGTCTTCCTGACCTCAGACAAGCACTTTCTCTATTATGCCATGCTATTCATGTCTTGAAAAGAAATTAAAAACCGAGCTAGAGGGATTGTCAATAGTGAGGAGTCCAGGGATACCTCTTCTGGAACCAGAGCAAAGAAAGAGTGGGGAGTTTTGAAAAATTTTCAGGAATAGTGGAGGAAAGTTAAGGAAACTCAAATTTGATGGACTTAATCTTTTTTTAAAAACTAATTTATTTGTTTACTTTTAGTTGACAACATTCAGTTCCACAATCTCTTGCTTCAAATTTTCTCCCCCACTTTCTCTCCCCGTGGCGGCATGCAATCAAATATAGGATCTGCAAATACCTTCACATTAAACATTAGTCAGGTTGTAAAGAAATATTGTAACCAAAGGAATGAACAATGGGAAAGAGGAAACAAAAGAAAAGAAAAAGAGCAGATAGTTTGCTTCAATCTGCATTCAAACTTTGGAGTTCTGTCTCTGGATGTGGACATCTTTCTGTCATGAGTCTTTTGGAGTTGTCTTATAACTTTGCATTGCTGAGAAGAGTCCAGTCTATCAAAGTTGGTTGGACTTAATCTTCTCACAGTAAATTAGAAGGTTAGGTAATCTGCTGTGGGGGGGTGTGGGTGTTTGGAATATGTGTGATGTAGAAATTGGAATGAGAAAAAAAGGGATCTGAAACAGACCCTTTGGAGAAGAAGATAAAGGCACAGAGGGCCTAAATAAGTTTGGGTGGTAATGGAAAGGAGAGATCAGTTTGAGAGATATCGATCAGAGAGATTCCTGTTTGCCTTCTTAATAACTCCCAATGTCCAAATAAGGTCTCCCTAATGTGGCCTTGTCAGTGTAGGGAATAGATCTATCCTGAAGCTACGTGACTGATTGGTGCTTGGGTTTGGGACTTTTTGTTCTCTGCTCCTAGGCTGAAATCTTTCCCTTTAATCCAGTGGTTCTCAACCTTCCTAATGCTACGACCCTTTAATACATTTTCTCGTGTTGTGGTTACCCCCAACGATAAAAATTATTTTTGTTGCTACTTTATAACTGTAATTTTGTTACTGTTATGAAGCTATCTAATATGCAGGATTTATTTTCATTGTTACAAATTGAACATAACCCACAGGTTGAGAATTGCTGCAATTTAATCTGTATGTTTTTAGGGAATATCTTTGACATTGGGTTGGTGCATCTTATATTAAAAGACATGAGACATACTAAATTGGACTATGATTAAAAAACTTTATGTTTACCTAATAACAGTGTCTGTCAGAGTACTTAGTCTGCATCTCACCTTCCTTAGGTTGGAAATTTCATTAGATTTTTTTTGTTGGGGATGTGGGAAGGGACAGTTCTGATTTTGATATGCTGGCTGAGTTGCAAGTATATGTTTTGATCATATCTCTCAATTTCTAATAGTTGAAAATGCAGAAGAATTGAATCTGTGTCTCTTGGAAGACCTGGTCACATCCAACAGTGAGGCAGGGTGGATGCCCCACAGCACACTTTCTAGATGTACATCAGTTTTAGTGGCATGCACCTAGGCTCTGATTAATGTTTCTTCAGGAGTCTATCAGAATTCTCCTTGGAGAAGGGTTCTGTTCTGGACACTATCCATTTTGGCTGAGCTACCAATTCCTAATTCTTTCTTAAGTGAGCAAGGGTACAGTGTGTGTGTGTGTGTGTGTGTGTGTGTGTGTGTGTGTGTGTGTGTGTGTGTGTGTGTGTGTGTTTCGTGTGTTCGTTCTAGGGGGTGGAGGATAATTACTCAGAATGAGTCATTCTTATCTGTAGTTGGTTAGACATCCTTGTCTTTGTTTTAGAGTACCTCATATATATCTCCTGATACATAGGAATGATGGTTCTCATTCTACTGAAATATCCAAGTAGAGGTGGAAACTAGAATTCCTGTATTTTCATTTTGGTCAGCTCCTCTTCTGTATAGATATGTGTACTGTTAGAGAAATCCAGAGGAAGGAGGAAGAGAGAGAGACATGGTTTCTGCCCTCAGAGAGTTCATAGACTAATAAAGGAAAATACAGTCCCTAATCTTGAGGAGATGCATACCAACATGAAAAAGAATACTCATAAAGCAATAGCAGTAAGTGCAAATGATTGTAGTGGAGCTCTATGTATGTAAGAGTTGGAAAGGCACCGAGTAAAGGCATAATCAAGGAAAAGTTCCTGGAGGAGGGGAGACCAAGCATTTCTTTGGGGAATGAATGGAAGAAGCAAAAACTGTTACTGAGTTACCAGGTGAAGCTAATAGATGACATCACCTCAGTAGGAGAATACACCTGGGTATGGGTGTGTGGGTAGGTGGGTAGGTGTGTGGACTGGGAGTGGATAGGCTCTTGGGGGCATTGAGAAATCTGATTTTAAGGTAAGACTCACTTTATAAGCTTCTTCTCTTTAAGGCCCTAACACCTTCACTGAAGAGGGGTTATTGGTGCTTAGAAACAGTAGCCAGCTAGCATTTAAAAAAAAAATTACTGAAAATCAGGAGTCAGAATCCTAGTTTTCTGGAAAGTGGTTGAGTACATATTTTTGCTTGTATACAGCCCTGCTTTTTTTTTGTTGGGGAAGAATCTAGGTTGTTACTCAGCAAAGGTATTGTTCAGATTTAAATTCTGGTGTATTGTGTCCCTAATGTTGCTTTATGTTTTAAGAAACCTTCTGGAAGAATGTGTCCTGAATCCATTCTAGAGAAAGTAAAAATAAGTATAGATGACTCTGTTCAAAGGAACAGAGGGGGAATAATATGATGAATTTTAAAAAAGTGAACAATCTTAATTTCATTTATACTTAGAATTTGGATGTATCGTATTATTTTTTAAATTAACAGCAAATTAATTTTCCTAATTGTTTGGCCAGAACTGTTAAAATTAGGGTATATTTGTTAACCACATACAGACTGATGGTTTTGGATGTAATATGTGAAACAAAGTGGTATCCCAGGAAATACTGGGTTGGCAGGGGAAAGTGAACATGGGATTGTACATTTATTGTGAGTAATACATGAAAGTTGTTGAAGAATTGGCTGATGATTTTTTCAGTTTCTAGTGAATTGGCATGACTGTACCTTCATACCAACCTTTACCCTCCTGTCTCCTATTGATAAGGCTATAAAAGTCATAAAGACAAAGAATCTTGTTTGAGGTTTTGGGGGGAGTTTGACAGGAAAGAGAGCCTGAGTCTTAACTCCTTGTTTTGGACTAGAGACTAGTCTCCAAAGCTGATTTGAAAACCTATTGCAGTAGAGGTGAGGGGGCAGGGATCAGAGACTGAAGAGACCATGGCAGAATAGAGGTTTAGAGGGGGAAAAGCACACAGAGGGATAATTCTAGGGTGGTGTTGTGGGGTCAGGGGCCTGGATGTGTTGTAGAGTTGGGTCATACTTGGGGTAGATTTAGGTATAAGAATGAAGGAGGTTCGTGCAGTCTAGTTAATTCTGTTTCCAAATTTGGCTTCCAAATTTGACAAGTTTTCCAGGACACTTTCTATCAACTCCACACCGTGTATTTTGATTTTGTAGTCCCTCTGTATAAAATTCTAACAAGCCACTTGTGAAATTCATCCGACAGAATCCTGGCAAATTATAGTCCTCTAATTGAACTGATGGTGTTATAAAAGTCCTTGCTTTGAAAAGATGAGGTTCTTTGGGGAAGTGCTACTCCTGGCTCCGGGGCAGTTTTTAGTGATAATTAGCTATTGACAGAAGAGGAGACAAGCTAAGTGCTTAAAGCTAAAGTGTTAGCAACCTTTGCCAGTTTCTGGGATTTGCAATCTGATTGTGTGATTTACAATCCTTCTGAGTCTTCCTTATCATGCACAACTTTTCTCTTTTTTCCAGAAAGTGCTTCTTGAGAAATGTATCAAATTCATCTACTCCTTTGAGCTTTTATTAAGTGCCTACTGCATGCAAAACATAGTGGGAGTAGGCATTAAGGATAAAGAAACAAATTAACAGTTCCTTCCCTTGGGGAATGTAAAGTCTTCTGTGCAATCAGTCAACAAGTGTTTATGAAACACCAGCTATATGCCAAACCTATGATAAGCACTGAGGATACAAGTACAAAGAATGAAATAATCCCTGCTCACAACATATAAACAGATGTGTATATTCAGGATAATTTGGGGAGAGAGTACGGGTGTGAGAAAGTTATTCAGTTCAGCTATGGGGACAGCGGTGCAACAGCTTGGTGGGAGATGAGAGATCGCCTATCCTTTTTTTTTGGGGGGGGGAGGGAGGAGAGAGAGACAGAGAGACAGAGAGAGAGAACGAACGCAGAGCCCGATGGTGAAGGACTTTAAATGCCAGAGGAGATGTATTGCATCCCACAGAAAAGGGAAGCCACTTAAGGCTCTTGAGCAGTGAAGTGACCTAGTCACGCTCGTGCTTTTTAGGAAGATTATTTTGGCAGCTTTCTTGGAGGCTAGTTTGGAGAGGAAAGCCTGGGAATAGAAAGCTCTTTCAGGATGTTATGATAATTTAGGTAGGAGATAAGGGCCTCAATTTCAGTGATGGCTGAGTCAGTGGGGTAAAAGGGGGATAGAAACAAGGTGTTATTCAGAGGTGGAAGTGATGTGTGCTAGGGCCTCCTTTCAATTTCTTGCCTTTGTGTGGCTGGCAGTGGGAAGCACTTGTGATAGCTCTTGCCCTTTTCTGGGCCTCTATCACTTTGATGATACCCTTTGCTTGCCTTCTCCCACATAAATGTTAATGGGATTTACTCATGCCTTCCACATGCCTCTTCATTGTCTTTTGAGTAACTTAAAAACTCTTAATTCTTCAGGGAGTGAGGCACTTGGGGACTTGTAACCATGTAGCATAGAAGAAGATAGTTTTAGAGAGATGGGACTTTGTTTCATGGAGAGTCTTGTGAGACATGGGGCTGGGGGAGGGATCATTAAAAGCATTGTACTGTTTCCTTAAGGTAAGCCAGTGTGCACTCCTATTAAGTTTTAGGCTCACTTTAGCAAACTCTTTTAGACACCCACACAGTCACTCCCTCCCTCCCTCCCTCCCTTTTTCTCTCTCTCTCTGTCTGTCTCTGTGTCTCTGTCTCTGTCTCTGTCTCTCTCTCTCTTTCTCTTTCTCTCCCTCTCCAATCTAACCTAATGACCATGTTTTAAGTCCCTACTATGATGGAGATACTCAGACAAAAAGAAAACTTACCCCTGCCCTCAAGGAGCTTAACATTCTTTTGGGTAGGGATAGTATATAAAAGATTATGTACATGATGATTATTTGAAGAGGAAAGGGCACTAACAAATATGTTTCTGCCAGCCTATCTTGGCACAGGGAAGCCCTTCATTTATGACACAACTTTCTCCTTGAAGTGACTGTATATAGTAGGGAAAGGGAATGTTTTGTTTCTCAAGGAAAAGTTTTCTTACTGTAAGTAGCTTTGTTCAGTCTAAGTCTACACATATCCCATATGAGGCACTTGCTGTGTCAGTAGTCTTTTAAGTGATACTTAACTTTTCACTGGGCCTTGAGTCTGGGAGACTTGAGTTCAAATGTGACCTCTGGTTAGCTGTGTGACTTTGGGCAAATCATTTAACTTGCCTTTGTCCGCAGTTGCCTAGCTGTAAAATAGGGATGATAATAACACCAAGACACCAGATTTGTTGTGGTAATAAGATGAGATACTTTAAAAATGCTTAGCACAGTGCCTGGTGCTTAGTACATGCTTAATGTTTTAGGTGTTTATTTTCTTCCTTTCCTTCTTTTGACGATATGGTAAAGTCTACCTCCTTCTTGGAAGGTTTTTAAATACATAAAATAAGATACATAAGATTAGAAGGAAACCAATTACATTGCAATTCTGGTTATCAAAATATATAAAAAAAAAAACCAACCCCATACCTCACAGATTCCAGGGCTTTAAAGAGCTCATTTTCTGTGGAGATAGAGGAAACGATACCAATGAACAAATAAATAAGATAAAGAGATGATTTGGTCCTTTGGGAATATAGAGTCCACTAGGCTACACAGAATACAAAAATAAAAGCGTATAAGAACAAAAAAACTACATTTTTTCTATATATGTAAATATACATGAATACAGATTTTTACATAGAAACATGCAAATACTGGAACTAGAATTTTGGAGATAGAATGAGCCTTAGAAACTTTATAGTTCAACCTTTAAAAATTTTTTCAAGCAGATTAAGAAATTGAGAGTCTTCTCCTACCCCCATTTACCTATTATCATTGGTGTTTTTAAGAAATATTTTTCTGTTTCCTATTGCTAAGCATTTATTTTCTCTTTCCCTCATTTGAAAAAAAGGAAAATCCTTACAAAAATGTGTACAAGTAAACAAATTTCAACATTAGCCATGTCTAAAAATACATTTTTTTTTCCATATCCTTAGTCAGTTACCTCTCTGTCAGATGGCAAGGTAGTATTCTTCATTTCTGGTCTTCTTGAACAGTGGTTGGTCATTAAATTCAAAGATCAGAGTTCTCAAGTTTTTCAAAGTTGTTTGTCTTTACATTATATAAATTGTTGTTCTCCTGGTTTTTGACCGCTTCGCCCTGTATCATTTTTACAAGTCTTTCCAGATTTCTCTAAAACCATTCCTTTTGTCATTCCTTGAAGTACAATTTTATTCCATTGCAGTCATATGCCACAACTTATTCAGAAAACATTCTCCAATTAATGAGCACTACCTTAGTTTCCAGTTCTTTGCCACTACAAAAAGACCTTCTAGAAATATTTTTGTACATAGGGGTCCTTTTCCTCTTTCTTTGATCTCATTGGGGTATAGTATAAGCATGATAGTGGAAATGATGGGTTAAAAATTATGCACAGTAACTTTTGGGCATAGTTCCAAATTGCTTTCTTGAGTGTCAGGACTATTTCATAGCTCTACTAATGGCCCATTAGTGTGTCTGTTTTTCCAAAGCCCCACCTATATTTGTTATTTTCCTTTTTTATCAACTTTGCCAAACTGAGGTGTGCGAGGTTGAATCTCAGAGTTGCTTGAATTTGTGTATTTCTAATTATTAGTGAAGTGTTTTTTCATATAACCAGAGATAGTTTAGATTTCTTCCTTTGAAAAATTTTATATCCTTTGTGTATGAGTTGGGGTATCAGTGTTATTGTTGTAATTAATATAAAAATCAAAGGATTTTAAAGCTGTGAGTGACATCTACTTTTATTGGGCACCTAGAAGGTGCTTATCTTCTAGAACACTGGACTAGGTGCTGGAGATACAGTGAGGTATAAGGTATCATCTTCACTTTTAAGGAGCTTGCAGACTGTTTAAGAAAACATGAAATATATATAAAAAGATAATGTATTTTATTTGCATTAAATAAATGCTTCTGACCATAATGCCATAGCAATTCAGAGGAGGGAAAGTTTTGTGATACTGGTCATAGCAAGCACTGTTTTTCAGTAACCCAAAAGGTGACTTTACAAGTACATGGACATCATAAGATGTCCAATATTGAAATCAGATTGATAATATACTTTCTATCTAAAAGTAGAGAAACTTTATACAGCCAATTAAAGCAAGACCTGGAGCTGATTGTGGTTCAGAGCATGAAATTCTTATTGCAAAATTCAGTCTTAAATTCAAGAAAGTAGGGAAAACTATATAGGTATGACCTAAATAACCTCTCTTATGAACATGAAGTAAAGGTGATGAATCGATTTTGGGGATTAGTAAGGTAGAGTATCTGAAGAACTATGGACAGAGATATCTAATATTATATAGGAGGCAGCAACAAAAAGCAGTCCAAAGAAAAAGAGCAAGAAATGATTGTCTGATAAAGTTTTATTTAATAGCCAAGGAAAGGGAAAGGTATACCTAGCTGAATGCAGAATTCTGGAGAATAGCAAGGAGAGAGAAGGATTTCTTAAGAGCAACGCAAAGAAATAGAAGAAAATAATAGAATGGAAAAGACAACAGATCTCTTCAAGCAAATTAGAAATATCAAGGGAGTGTTTCATGCAGAAATGGGCCATGATAAGACAAAAATGATAGGGACTTAACAAAAGCAGAAGAGATTAAGAAGAGAAGGAAAGTTATGGAGATGTTTTGTGTGACTACATGTATATGGCCTGTATTGAATTGCTTGTCTTTCCAGTGGGGGTGGGTGTTGAGGAAGGGAAAGAATCTAGAATTTAAAGATTTCAAATCAGATGTTTAAAATACATTTATTATTATTATTATTATTTACATGCAACTGGGAAATAAGATATATATAGGCACCAGGGTAGGGAGATCCATCTTGCCCCTACTGAAAAGTCAGAGGGGTGATGGGGGAGGATATAGGAAAGAACAGATTGGGAGAGGGCGTATACAGTGGGATCGCTGTTTTGGAGTGGTGGGTAGGGGAAACACGGAGAGAAAATTTGTAACTCAGAATGCTGTGGAAATGAATGATGTAAACTAAAAATAAACAAAAGTTAATTTTTTTTCTTAAAAAGAAGAGATGGAAAGAATACACAAAAGAATTATGCAAGAAAAATCTTAACATCACCAATAACCACAGTGGTACTGGTGACTGATCTAGAGCCAGACATCTTGGAGAATGAAATCAAATGAGTCTTAGGAAGCATTGCTAACAAAGCTAGTAGAGGTGATGGAATTCCAGCTGAACTAGTTAAAAATCCTAAAAGATGATGTTAAAGTGCTGCACTCAATATACCAGGAAATTTGGAAAACTCAGCAGTAGCCACTGAATTGGAATCAGTTTACATTCCAGTCCTAAAGAATGGCAATGTCAAGGAATATTCAAATTACTGAACAATTACACTCATTTCACATGTCAACAAGGTTATGTTTATGATTCTGCATGCTTGACTTTAGCAACATGTGAACCAAGAATTACCAGAAGAGCAAGCTGTTTTTATAAGAGGCAGAGGAACTAGAGACCAAATTGCCAACATTTGCTGAATTATTGAGAAAGCAAGGGGTTCCAGAAAAACTTCTGTTTCATTAACTACATTAAAGCCTTTAACTGTGGGTTACAACAAAATGTGGCAAGTCCTCAAAAAGATGGGATTACCATATCTTATTTGTTTCCTGTGGAACCTGTATGTGGGCCAAGAAGCTACGGTCAACCAAACATGGAACAGCTGATTGGTTTAAGATTGGAAAAGAGGTATAGCAAGTTGTATATTGTCACTCTATTTAACTTATATGCAGAGTATATCATGTGAAATGGATGAATCAAAAGCTGTAATTAAGCTTGCTGGGAGAAATAGTAACAGTCTCAGATATACAGATGATGCTATTCTGATAGCAGAAAATGAAGAGAAATTAAGAAATCTCTTGATGAGGATGAAAGAGGGGAGTATAAAAAACTGGTTTGAAGCTTAATATTAAAAAAAAAACCCAACCTAAGTTCTTGGTAAGTGATACTTTCACTTTTTGACAGAGGGAGAAGAAATGGAAGGAGTGTCAGATTTTATATTCTGGGGCCCAAAGATCACTGTAGACAGTGATTGCACCCATGAAATTAAAAGATATTTGTTCCCTGGAAGGAAAGATATGGCCAGTCTAAAATCCATGGAAAGCACACTTAAAAAACAGATAACCTTGGCTGACAAAGTTCCATGTAAGTCAAAGCTATGTTTTTTTCAGTGGCAATGTATGGCTGTGAGAGTTAGATTATAAGGAAAGCTGAGTGCCAAAGAACTTACACTTTTGAATTGTGATACGGGAGAAGGCTTTTGAAAGTCTCTTGGACAGCAAGGGAATCAAATCAAGTCATACTTAAAGAAATTAATTCAAGCTATTCACTCGAAGGTCAAATACTAAAGCTCAAATACTTTGGCCACATGATGAGAGAGGATGGGACTCATTGGAAAAGACTGATATTGGGAAAGATTGAAGATAAAAGGAAAAGAGGATGGCAGAGGATAAAATGGATAGTGTCATGGAAATAAGCAACATAAACTTGGCAGAGTTTGAGAGATAATGGAGAATAAAGGGCCTAGTGTGCTGTGGTCCATGGGGTCATGAAGAGTTACACAACTGAGTGACTGAATAACAGACAGCAAATAACCTTAGCCATGTTTCCTGCTTTTGTCCTTCACACATCTTACCTGCATTCTCAGAGTATGTATCGTAGTTTCTGCCTTCTGTGATTTTGATCTTGCTTTTATTTCTGCCTATAATGCCCTTTTTTTGCCGACACCACAGCTCTACCTCTAAAATTCCTACCGAGACTTCAAGACCTTACTTAGATTCTACTTCTTTTGTGAAGTCTTTCTTAATCCCCCTTGGCCATAAGAATGTCTCCTTTGAACTTCCTGACTTTTAATTTAATTTTCAGAAATTGGGATAGGACTAGACCTGTAGTTTTACTTCATTAGCAATTTCCAAGTGAAGAAGCTCCTGCTACCAGTATGTTGACCTTTTTTCTAGCACTTAACCTTAACACAGTCTTAAGTGCCTGGAGCACTGAGAGGTAACTTGCCCAGGGTCGAAGCAATAGGATGGGTCCTTGGGAGGGATTTGCTTTGAGGCCAGCTTTCTGTCTGCTAGGCATTTGGCATTTAAAAACATTTATTTATTTTATTTTTACCTGTTTATTTCTCTTTCCTTCTTCATGTTTTATTTTATGTACACATCTTATCTTCCCTACTAAACTAAGAATTTTAGAAGAAGAGGAGTAATAAGACCCAAGTTCAGATGCCAGTCCTGCTACTCAGTAGCTAGGGAACCTTTGGCAGTTATCACTTAACCTCTCTGACTTAATTTCTTCATATGTAAAATGAGTGGACTGGACTAAATGACTGTTGGGGTCCCTTTCAGCTCTAGGTGAATGATGTCCTTTGTATCCCTCCACGGGACTTAGGACAATTCCTTGCTCACACCAGGCCCTAAAGTAGAAAATTTTTAGTGAATGAAATGATTCCTCTCTTAGTGCAAAAGTTAAACTGTTTCACATTTAAGTGCCTTCCTCATTGCAACGCTGTGATAGTGTAAATGTAATTATTTCCATTTTACAAATGAGAAAATGGGGTCTCCGGTTGAGCGACTTGCTCAGTTGTACAATATATATTACAGATTGTACTTGAAGCCAGACCTCCCTAAGTTCTGAGTTATTGACATTATATTAACTTCACATTCTAGGAAATAGGATTATTATGCCATTTGTGGTAGTACAGTTTTTAGTAAAACAAGTCATTTACGCTTGGCTTTGAAATGGGGTCCTAGAAGTTAGATCGTCTTGACCCTAAGGGCTCTCGCTGCAGTTTGGGCAGTGGAAGGAAGGTTTCAAATAATATCCAATATTGATAATCCACTCGTAGATATATTCAAATTTATTTTTTGTTGTTTAGTAGTTCACTTGACCCCCTGAACCATAGCATTTATCCTCTACTATCTCTTGAAGTCTGCAAATTCAAGTTCGTTTGTTGTTTCCTTGATACTATCTATCCATAATCTTATCGTCTGCCATCCCCTTTTCCTTTGGCCTTCAGTCTTTGCAAGTTGACTATAAATACCCGCGTCCCCCTCCCTCCACAGAGTTGGGATGACCTGCTTTGGCATGTGAATGACCTTTGCTTTTAGAAGGAAGAGAATTTTTTTCTCTTTCTTTGTCTTCCTGAGCATTACTTGTTCACTTGCAAGTTGTTTGTTGTAGCACACTGGTGAGTAATATGTATCATTAACATTGCAATACTATGATGCTGATCAAAGTGTTTCATTTTATTCTTTTTCCCTTAGTCCTCTCTGTTTTGATTGTGTGCATGTGTGTGGACTTTGACCAGATAGACTGGCTTATTACTGCTCATCCAGATCAAGGTAGATGGCTCAGTCTCCTCCTGGTATTTTGTATTCAGGTAAATGGGGACAACAGGAAGGTTCCCTACTTCATAACCTTCCATGAAGTTTTCACCTTTGCCTTTGTTTCAAAGTTGCCTGTTTTATTATTTATCCTGTGGGAACCAAGAGAGTAAGTGTTGTGGGGATTATACTGAAGGCAGCATAACCTCTGTGGTCATGGAGTCAGTGAGTACTCTACCCAAGCTGAGTGGGTGGCAGCCTCTGGGGGGAGAGTCTTTAAATGTGTGCTAGACTTTTTGTGCACTCGTTTACCTTTTTGAAAGCATTTTACATTAGCCAAGTTCAGTAGTGGGGATGGGGCAGCTAAAAGTGTCAGCTGCCATACATGCATACATGTAGTGATATTGGATATTGTCATTGTATTTCCTTAGGGCAATCTTTTTTATTATGTGGACAAATATTTACTAAGAATATATTATGTATAAGGTGCTATCCTAGGTGCTGTGAGGATAATATAAAGAAATCAAACATTGTTTGAGGGATGGGAAACCTATGACTTTGAGGTTACATGTGGCCTTCTAGGTCCTTGGATATGACCTTTTGACTGAGTCCAAATTTTATGGAACAAATTCTTTTATTAAGGGGATTTGTTCTGTGAAATTTGAATTTGCTTGAGGACCTAGAGGGCCACATGTGCTCTCAAGGTCGCAGGTTCGCCACTCCTGGTATGCCTAGAATATCACCTTAACCTGTTGAGCTAACCTGGCCTCACCTCCCATACTATGAGAATAGACTATTTTTAGGGGGAATCTGTGATTTTGTTTTGCTGGAGTGAGTCTCCTTCCCACCTACTTTGATAAAATCAAGTTCTTGATCTAATGGTAATGAAGGCTCAGCCTGCCTATAATTAAGGCCCAATCAAATGACCTTTGCTTTCTGACCCTCAAGTAGCATGAGATGGCTGTCTGTAAAATCCCATTATCTATTTTTCCAGTAATTCACTTAAATAAAGTAAAGGCTAGGCATGCAAGTTTCTTCTTTATATCATAAACGTTTGTTTCTCAGATCATCATCAGGACCAATACTTCTCAAACCTTTTTTTTGTTTTCCATATGATACAGTATATTTTACCAAAAAAAAAAAAAAAAAAAAGGATTTTGATTGAAGTGTGTGATTGGGCTGCAAATCTGATATTATCAAAAGCCTTTGTTCTTGATTACCATTTAGCACAGTGTGTGGCACATAGTAATGTGCACGTGATGCTTGAGAACTCGTTCTTTCTGTCTCTTTTCTTCTCTTTTCCCTTTCTCACTGTCCCTCATGGAAGGGAACTAATAACATATTTAAAAGATCAAATGAAATAGTCGGACTTTAGAATTTTCGTACCTACAGATGACACCATTTGTGCATGTTGTCTAGTAGTGGTGGGTTTGACATTAACAGAATATTCATAGGAGAGTAAAGCTGCATCTAGGTCATTGTGGCCCATGTGTTTGGGTTTTAGGTTTCCTTCTGGTAGAGGAAATAAGGGCTTAGTAAATCTTAAAGCACTATACACATGTGACTTGTTTAATGTTTATTGTTGCTCTCCATGCCAGTAAAGTAAAAGATTCTGTGAATGTGCTGGCAAGGTCTTTTGACTCCTTCAGAGTCTTTATCATTATGTTGATCAAGAAGAAAAACATTTTAAAATTTGGCTTTTCCTTTCTTTTTCTTTGTATTTGATTGTGATTTGAAAGTGCTAATAGAAAAGAAAATGTAAAAACTGACTAATATATCTCATGGTTTTGTTCACCTCTCTACACTTAAAAGAAATCACAAAACTCTGATATCACTCGTCTTTGGAGTACATTTAATGATTTTTCTTAGCAACAAATTTTCCTTACTTTGCCTTGTTACTGCTATTAAAATAAATTTCATTTGTTTTGAATATATTAGCTTATGTCAGCAAAAGAAAGCTGATAGATTTTTTTTTGGGGGGGGGGGAGAGGAGGAAGACAGACTGGGATTAGGAATTTTTGTGAAATGGGTGATAGTGAAAAGAGTGCTGGGCTAAGAATCAGGAGATTTGGTTCTGCCCCCAACAAGCTATGTTTGGTTTTTGCTATGTCACTTAACTTTTTGGGTCTCATTTTCCCCCTCTGTAAGTTGAAAGGATTGTACAGTACCGTCAGGATCTGCAACCTTTTAAGGAAGAAAACCAGTGTTTTGGTAGTCTTAGGATTTTTTTAGAGTTAAGTTTTATGTACACACACGTTCATTTTAATTGATGTGAGAGGCAACCACTGAAGGAAAGGACGTGCAAGTGGATTAGCCCAGTAGGGGCTTCGTCTGTATTTTGTCAGTTGGAGCAAAGGTGAGATGAGAAATTTGAAAGATCTAGCTTGGTTTGGAAATCCAGAGTCAGTAGTTGTCATTCCCTGCAGATTAACACACAGGTACAAATTAATTGATTTATTTGGACCTAAAAGAAACCAGAGTATAAATGTGCTTATGGAGCCTTTGGCAGCTGAGGATCTCCCCAGATTGCCCCAGCTCCTTGGGGCAGCTAGGGGCCACCACAGTACACAGAGTGCTGTCTTGGATTTCAGGAAGACCTGAGTTCAAGTCCAGACTAAGATGCTTACTAGCTGTGTGACTCTGGGCAAGGCTCTTGATCTCTTTCTGCCTCCGTTTCTTCATCTCTACAATAGGGATAATAATAATAACTACCTTCTAGGGTTGTGAGGATCAAACAAGATGATAATTCAAAATGCTTAGCACAAAACCTGGTACATAGCAAGGGCTGGATAACTGTATTTTGTTCCCTTTCTTCTTTCCGAATTTCTGAGCCCTAGATTATATGGTCTTTAAGGCACTTTGCTGCTCTAAAATTCTCTGGTTCCTGAACAGACTGACTTCCTGCTAGGACCTGGAACATAGTAGGCATTTAATAAATGCTTGCTAATTAATTAATTCCTCTTCCATCCCAGCATTCTGCCACATAAATAATAATACCTTTCATTTTGTTTTTTCTTTATAGTTTCAAAAATTCTTTTGGATTCACTGTTGATTACCCAATAAGCATTTATTAAGTTTCTCCTGTGTGCTAGGTCCTGTGCTTGGTGTTGGAAATAGAGGTGCAAGCAATCTCACAAACTCTACTTGGGAAGAGCTTATGTTCTAATGGAAATGACAGCAAGTATCTGTAAATATATACAACAGAAATAGAAGATGAATCATTGCAAATATGCACAGGGTGGTCAAATACCAGACTCTCATAACAGCCCTGTGAGGAGACAGGACAAGTATTACCCTCATTTCACAGATGAGGAAATGATATTTAGAGAGGTTAGGTGACTTGTTTATAATCACAGTTTTGTGAGTGTCAAGATCACTCAACCCAGGTCTTCTGCTTCTGGTGCAGAAGTTGTTGTTAGACTGAATAGTTGGATTTTTTTGAGGGAGGGAAGACAAGGCAGGTGGGGTTAAGTGACTTACCCAGCATAACACAGCTATATTGTTAGACTGATTTAGACTAATGAACCCATGTGAATAAGAGCATATCTAAAGTCCAAAAGGAACTTTCTGTCTCTTTACACCCATTTAAGAAGGGGGGAAGGCGAGGGCACATAAGAATAAATTGTTCTTTAAAAACAGAAATTGTTGGTCCATGAAGCCCCCAGGATCAGTCTGATTTGGCCGTGCTATATATGACTATATCCATTGTCTAAATCCAGCCTTGATTATTCATGCTGGTTAGGCAAATTGAGGATAAATAAAACCCACAAATAAACTTGTTTCTGATATAATAGATCTCCTAGTTATCCATATTGTGGAAGACAACTGCACAATCACTGTATATTTATGGGCTATCCCACCCTGTTAAAAGCAATGTGTAAGGACTTTGCAACTTAGAAGGTGTGGTTCCTTCTTCCTACTCTCAAGTTACTGGTGATTCCAAGTAATAATTGATAAATGTCTAACAGTTCAGAAGATGGAGAGTTCAACTGAGATTATAGGCTCATAAATTCAGAGCTGGAAGAGATCTTAGAGATTATGTACTCCAATTTTCTTATTTTATAGATAACAAAACTGAGGCCCAGAGGATGTGAGTTTCCCAGGTTGCACAGGTTACAAGAGGGAGAACGAAGATTGGAACCAAAGCCCTTGGACTTTAGATCTGGTTCTTTCCTTTGTTTTGTGCTGATGATCAGAGAAAGCCAGGAAAAATAGAACTCAGACTGGACCTTGAACAATGGATAAAGCAAAAAATGATATATATTTGGTTTTAAATTACATTTGAGAATTTTGAGGAAAATTTACCTTTCTAATTACATTTCTTTGAGGCTGCTTTTAATATTGGTTTATATCCTTTGAATACTTCAGCCAACAATATGAGGTAATGATGAGGAGGAAATGGTTTAGATGCGTGTTGGATGCGAGGGGAAATGAGTTTCACAAGATGAAAAGAAAATTACTACAGGGGACAGATAATAAACATGTAGAGAGTGAAGAGCTATTGTTTTCAGTCAAGTAGAATGTAAACTCCCTGAGGATGAGGAATGTTGTTTCTGTCATGTCCCCAGGACCTGACGTGGTGCCTAATGCATGCTTGTTGAATTGAATTTACTCTCTCCTCTATGCTCCTTCATATTTTTCCATGGCCATGTGAAAATGTGAAATGGCCCAGAGAATGGGGAATGTGGAGACAGAATAGACTCAAGGGGACTAGATAACCTATTGATTAATTTTTTAATCCCAGTAAGTAGGTTTATTAGAATTTAGTTAAACATTTATTAAGTACTTAATATTTGTAAGGCAGAGCTCCAGCGCCTGGGATAAAAATGTGCAGTTTAAGACACTTACAATCTAATTGTGTACAGCATATCCACAGTTATAATTGTGATAGGACGCCAAGGGCCTTAATGAAAAGGAAATTTGAGAAAAGACCATGTTCGGCTGTAGATTCAAGTAAGGCCCCCAGAAGGAAGTGGCATCTGGTCTGTGTATTGAAAGAAGAAACAAATTTCCATAGGTATTGATAAAAGGGATTGCCTGTCATTTAGAGAAGATTACAGTACCTTACCTTTATTTGTGCAGTACTTGATAGCCTACAAGGTGTTTTTAAGTACATTATTTCATTTGATCTCCTCAACATCCCTGTGAACTGTGTGGGGGATAGCGTGATGTTATTCCTATTTTACTTTTAAGGAAACTGAGGCTGAGATACATTAAGTGACTTGATCAAGATCACACAGTTAGAAAATTAGAAAGCTAGGGTTTGAACTCTGGTTTTCAGGTTCAGATTTTTTTTCTTTTCTACCTGACTATCTAATAGTCCTGATTGCTGAAGAAAAGAGAATAAAAATGTACTGTATCTGGTAAGCTGGTACCTTGGGCCAGACCCCAAAATAAACTTTAACCCAATATCTGTTTCTGTCTAGTCTGCTGTTGTGCCAACATCATAATAACAAACTTTCCTTCTGGCTTTCACCACACAAGCTTCTGAAGCATTATGCAACCCATCCAAATTATCGAAATTTCCCAAATAACTGTAATCCAAGGAACCTTCTGTCAGCAGCTTTGAAAACACAGTTGCCAGTACAAAGAGGTTTCTGTCTACCACTCCCTTCCCCATTCACCACCCCCAGACCTCTTGTATTCACATTTGACTCTTGTGGGATATGGCAGATGGATATTTGCTTTGCCATTTGTGCAGCTGAAATAAGCCTAGAAATACTTAGAAAACACTACCTCTTTCCCTCATAGTTAAAAGCATTGTCCTTTACCTGCCTTACCACTGTAGCACTGATGGAAAACTGAATATAATTAAGAGAATCACAGAATTTGAGAATCATGAGGGCCCTAAACAGCCATCTAGGCCAACCCAGGGTTTGGGATAATGTTAGAAATAGATAACGTTGGGGCAACTAGGTGACTCAGTGAATAGAGCATTGGCCCTGCAGTCAAGAGGATCTGAGTTCAAATTTGGTCTCAGACCCTTCACATTTACTAGCTGTGTGATGTTGGACAAGTTGCTTAACCCCAATTACCCTGTCCTTCAAAAAAGAAATATATAATGTTGTGTACATATCCAATCTAGAGGACAAATTGCCTTCCCTTTGGCTCTTCTCTTGCTTTTCAGGGACCTTCTTTTTGAAGAGGCTGGGTGACACAGTGAATACAGTGCTGGGCCACAGTCAAGAAGACCTTAGTTCAAATCCAGGATTGGATACTTATTTGCTAGGTCGTCCTGGGCAAATCCCTTAATCCTAATTGCCTCAGTTTCCTCATCTGTCAAATGAGCTGGAGGAGGAAATGGCAAAGCACTCCAATATCTTTGCCAAGAAAATCCCAAATGGGATCACAAAGAGTGGACATGACTAAAGTGACTGAGCAACGAGAAGTATTAGTGTTATCATTACTCCTCTCTGCAAAGGGAGAAACAGGTTAAGTTCTCAGTGCTGCATACCTACTAAGTATCAGACAGGATTTGAATCTATGTCTTCTGACTCCATGTTCAGCACTCTTCTGCACCATCTCATGTTATCTCTCCTCCTCTGGGGAAAAAATAATTTTGTTCTTCTTCCCTGATGTTTCTGTTTCTGTGATTTATGTGGCCTGGACAGTTTGTCTTTTCTTATTCATTTGCAAGTAGATTAAGAGTAGTTTGAAATATGCAAGGGCCCCTCTGCCTATCTTCTCACTCCCAGTGTAGATTTCTTGGCTTTGACATTGTGCTCCAGAAGAGCTGAACATTGAGAATTAGGACACTTTTGCAGTTTGGGTTCATCACTGAGTTGTTGAAAGCAGTTCAGCAGGCATAAATGCAGTATGTCTACGTCAAGGGAAATGAAGGGCTGATGACGAGTGTGGAAAGTACAGGAGATGTTGCTGATAATTTCTTTGCCGTTTTAGCACTACTGTGCTGTATTTGATAAAGTCAGCTCAGAATGAGCAACACTGTGGATTGGTCATAATTTTGAATCTCAGATCCTTTTTGCACTCAAAGTATGCAGATTGATTTTATTATTAGCTAGAGTTCTATCAGAGGTGGTAGCACATTCCTGATGACTTTGCTATTGTTTAATGTTTGACTGTTAATGTTAATGGGCAGAACTCTGAGCAGAGTTCAGTGGTAGGTACTCTGGGGGTAGATGGTCATGTAGATGGAAGAGAAGATCCCGACCCCTGCCCTCAGGCATATCTTAGCAGGTATAAATCAACCCACTCCAGGGAGCCCAGGTTGCTCCAAAGTCCTATCGATACTATTCAGTGTCTGGTGGGGTCTTCAGTAGTTCTTAGACTCCTTGCTCTTTTATGTTAGCATGAAGTGAGAGCAGAAGCTCAAAACTGTTTTAAAACTGGTTGTAGCATCTGTTAAGGTAGCTGTTAATTAGTTTACAGTCTAGCTGTGAGGATAGATCATGTATACATGGAAAAGGTAATTGCAGCATCTAATTAATTATAGTTGGATTTGGGTAGTAGCAGCAGTGGTGTAGCTCAAGTGAATAGAGAGCTGGCCTTAGAGTCAGAAAGACTTGGATTCAAGGCCTGCCTCACTGTGATTCTGAGCTAGTCACAGCCTCTCAATGCCTCAGCAACTCTCCAAGGCCTGGTAAGTTATTAGTCTGAATAAACAAAATAGAAACCCTACAAAAGGTAAGGCAAGGTCCCCAACATGTATTGTGCTTGCTCTGCACTGTGCTGAGGGCTGGGGACACAAAAAAAGGCAAAAAAATTGTCCCTGCCATTAAGGAGTTCACAGCCCCGGGGGTGGAGAGGCTATGGGGGGGGAGAACGTACAAACAACTATAGCAAGCAAAATTATACAGGATAAGTTGGAGGAACTGTCAGAGGGAAAGCAGCAGCATTATGGAGGACTGGGAAAAGCTTCTTGTAGAAGGTGGGATTGTAGCTTAGACATGAAGAAAACCAGGGAGGCACAGATGAAGAGGGAGAGCATTTCAGCCATGGAGGATGAGCCTGTGAAAAAGCAGAGTCAGGAGAAGGAGGTACTGCTCAAGAAACTGCAAGGAGATCAGTATCACTGGCTAATAGAGTGCTTCATTAGAGCTGGGCATCAACTTTGTTTTGAGTTCTTTGCTACTACAAAAAGAAGGCTGTTATACATATTTTGGTGTATTTGGGTTCTTTTTAAATTTTTATTTATTTTTATTTTTGCAGGGCAATTGGGATTAAGTGACTTGCCCAAGGTCACATGGCTAGGTTTTGTGTTAAGTGTCTGAGGCTGGATTTGAACTCAGGTCCTCCTTACTCCAGGGCCAGTGCTTTATTCACTACACCACCTAGCCACCCCTATTTGGGTTCTTTTTAATATTTTACCTCCTTGGGAGGAATGTCTCTGCCAGTGAATCTCTGGGTCAAAGAGCACAAACATTTTACCAGCTTTTTCAAATCCAAATTGCTTTCCAGCATGGGTGAACCAGTGCACAATTCCAGTAATAATACATAATAATGCATATCTGTCTTTCCATGACTCTTTTCAGTGGCAACTGAATCCATATTTTGTTATATTTGTCAATTTGCTGGATGTGAGGCAAAACCTTAGCATTGTTTTAATGTGCATTTCTATTATTAGCAATTTAGAATATTCTTTCTTGTATTTGTTAATAGTTTGCAGTTCTTTTGATCGATACCTTTTTTTGATCATAACTTTTGACCACTTATCCATTGGGAAATGACTTTTATTCCCATTAGATTGTGAACTCCTTGTGAACAAGGATTATTTTTTTCTTTCTTTGTATCCTCAGTATTTATCATAGTTCCTGGTACATTGTAAGCATTTAATAAATGCCAACAAGGTGGCACAGTGGATAGAGTGTCGAGTCTATAGTCAGGAAGACTCTTCTTGAGTTCAAATCCACTGTCACATACTAATTGTATGGTCTGGGGCGAGTCACTTAACCTTGTTCACCTTGGTTTCCTCATCTGTCAAATGAACTGGAGAAGGAACCATTCCAGTATCTTTGTCAAGAAAACCCCAAATGGGACTGCAAAGAGTACATGACTGAGCAACAAATATATATATATATATGTATATATGTATATATTGAACATAAGATCTTATCAGATACTTTATACAAATTTTTTGCCCATTCAACTGCTTCCCTTATTATCCTAGTCACATTAATTTTGTTTGTATAAAAGTTTTTCAGCTTCATATAATTGAAATTATTCATTTTATCTTTTGCAGTTGTCTCTTATTTGGTTAATAATTCAATCCCTCCTCCCCACCATAGCTGTGAAAGGTACCAGAGAAGACACACTTATCATATGTGTAATGATACAACCTGAGGAGGGGGAGAGCTAATATAGTACATGTTAGAATCTCAACAGGCTGAAATCTTGTCAGAGACTAACAAGATAAATCTAAAACCTGATACTGAGATTAAAAAAAATTCACAAGTGTAACAGCAGGAGAAAGGCTACCTGACTTGATAGAAATTTATATGAAAGGGGGCAGGGGATAGCCATCCACAAATTTAATAAGAACAAGTAGATTATAAGCTCCTTGAGGGCAAGTACTCTATTTGAGTTGTACCAGTACTTTGATGTAGCTTAAAAAAAAAAACCCAAAGCCCAAAACAACTTAGCACAGTGGTAGGCTACATGTGGAAATATGATATACAGGTCCTAGGAAGTCCTAGCTTCATGCTTTTATGTTCCGTGCTGGTCTAGCCACATTTTTTCAGTATGACATTCAGTTCAGTTCAATAAATGTTAAACACCTGTTATGTGCCAGATTTTAAGAGTAATATTAACAAAGAAGGGTGGAATGAGGCTGTCATAAGTTTGGAAGCTGTCACATGAGGAACAATAGTAGAAAATTATTGTGGGGGTGGGTGGTTTTGACCAAAACTAATGGAGGGCTAAGGAGCTTAATTCCACAAGGCATGGAGAGCAGGGTTTGTAGGGTTTGATTTTCCAACATGGCCCAGTAATTGTAATTTAGACTCAACATTCAGTTTTAATGCCTTTATTAGAAGAGTTGGTAAAGGGCCTCTACAGCTTACCAGGAAGTATGAGTTTATTTAACAGGGGAAGAAAAAAGGGCAGAAGGTGTTCAGTGTAAAAACCAAACAAATAGAACCTGGAGAGGCATAAGGGAACCTTGACTTGGTAGTGGAAGAAAGGTCGTAGACCAGCTGGAGCTAAGTAACAGCTAAGAGGGTCTTCTCAAAGAGGAGCCGAATTCTCTAAATAAGAAACAACCACTTGTTCTTCAGGGAATGATGATGTGGATCCATGAGTGTGATCCATTATCTACTAAAGGTTAAGGGAAGAATAGGTGAGTAGCAGTGGTTGGTAACTTCCTGTGGAGGGATTCTGGGGAATCTGGGTGGTCTCTGAAATCCATTTCAACTCTAAGATTCTGTGAACTAGAGATTTTTAAGTGAGAAAAGGAGACAAAGTTTTCAGTTAAATGAGCTGTTATGTAGAAATTGAGTGAATATGACCAGAGTTATAGAATCTTAAAAGACGGGAGGGAACTAAGAGGCCATCTAATCCCACTTTATACCTGAATAAGAATCTCTTCCATAGTATATCCAGCATATGCTTTATTTGAATACTTTCAGTGAGGGTGGAGGGTCTTCACTGCACTGACTCCTGAAGGGTAGTGCCAATTGTTGGGAAAATTTTTCCTACACTAAGTCTAAATTTGCTTCCATTCTCTGCTGCCAGGCAGGCCTTCAAATACTGAGAAAGAGTTCTCATGTTCTTCCCAGTCCCATCAAATGATACCCATATGGCATGATCTTGAAATGCTTTGTAATCCTGGTTGTTTTCCTAGGAGCATTATCTAGCTTTCAATATCCTTTCTAAAACGTGGTTTCCCGAACTGAAAACAATGCTTGACATGGGATCTGCCATCCCCTGGCCTCTCTGCCTCTCAAGGCAGCCTAAGATTCTATTACCATTTATACCTTGATTCATTGGATTTACTGTCTGAATTCAAGAATCACAGAAGCTAAGAGTTAGAGGGGATTGCCTAAGTCAACCCATTCTTTAAAAGAATTGTTACTACACCGTATTTGACAAGTAAGGTCAGGCATCTTTGCTTAGGAATCTCAATAAATACTGTCCAGCTTATTAATGTCCTTTTAAAAATGTGACACCTAGCACTGAACACAATACTAGAAATATGGTCTGAACAGTCTATAGCATGCTGTAGGACTCACCTCCACTAAAAATGTCTACGTCTTTTTTAGTTAAACTAACTATACTTCCCCATCTTATGATTGTGAACTTGGGTTTTAAACCTAATTGTAAGACTTGGCATTCTTCACTATTAAATTGTGTCTCATTAGAGTAAACCTAGTATTCTGGCTTATTCTTTTTGGATACTGACTGTCATTCATTGCGTCAGCTCTCCCTCCTCGTTTTATGCTGTCTTCAAATTTGTAGGTATATTGTCTGCCTCTTTGTCCAAATTACTGATAAAAATGGTAAGGAACTTGTACCTTGGCCTGTTCAGGCTCTGATCAGATGTAAAAACAATTTTTTTTGTAAACATCGTGGGACCCAGTGCAGATCCCTGGGATCTTCTTGATGAAGATTCATTCTTGATGAATCTTGATGAAACTGCGGTGGTTCTTTCATTCTGTTCATTAAGTATTTATTAAGTGCCTACTGTGTGTCAGGCATTGTTCTTGATGCTGGAGATACAAAGACAAAAATGGAACGTTGGACTGAGAGGAAATAATTTTGGCATGGGAAGGGTTAACAGTAGTAAGTAAGGGAAACTCAGGAAAGGACTTATGTAGGAGGTGGTTTAGCTGAATTTTGAAAGGGAACTGGGAATTCTAGGAGGTGAATAGAAATGGTGAGGGAGGGAAGATTCAGTGACTCTGAGGTTGTGAAGCTGGATTGCTGGAGGGATGTTAATGTCCTCAGCAAAAATAAGGAAGTGAGGGAATTTTCTGTAGTCAGATAGTGTCATGGAAGACTGAATTTATACATGGGAAAATTATCTGCATAGACATGATAATTAAACTACTTTCTTTTCTAGATGCTTTCTAACAGTCCATTTAATACTGTGTTTAATAATTTTCTCAGAAATGGAAGTGTCAAATTACCTGGTCTGTAATATAAACTTCTATTAGATCCTTTCCTCCCATTTAAAAACTCAGTTAACTTTTGTCTTTCTGTAGTGCTCTGGTACCTCTCCTATTCTTAACAGTCTTTGAGAAATCACTGATAGTAACTTAGCAGTTATATTAGTCAATTATTTTGGTACCCTAGAATCTACTTCATTTGGATTTGATACCTTTAACCAGTGGGTAGAACCTGTATTCTTTGGATATGACTAAAAAAAGAAAAACATTATCTCTGATTCCCACAGAAGTGTCTGAGAGATTAAATTTAATAGATGTAAATTCCATACCTTGACCAGAACCCAAAAATACATGTGCAAGATGGAGAAATGTGGCTGTAGTTCATATGAAAGAAATCTGAACTCAAAGGTAGAGCCAAGAGGGTGAAATGGAGTGATAGGAAGCAGTGTAATGAGCTTCTACAAACTTCTACAAACTTCTCCAAAGAGATCTATTTGTCCCACCCAGCCCAGGACAGGGAGAAAGACATGGAGGTCTGCAGACATTGGAGATGGAATCTAGCCAGGAGCGTACTGATCTGGCTGTGGACTAGGGCTAGAGGAGGCCCCAGAGCCACAACAGAGATGTGTGCAAACTAACAGCTTTGTTGCATACTACCTAGCCAGCAGCAGCAGTTATGTAGGTCACACCCCATTCTAGTATCTTACCTAGCCTGCAGAGGAATAATAATAATAATAATAACCAAGACTAAAGAGAAGGCTAGAAGGCTATCACTCTGAACCAATGGGGGTTTTCTAGCTTGCTGAAAGGGGCAGAATTTAACAGCAGTCTGCTCTTGCACAGAACCAAACTTGGGTCAGAAACTTCTAGAGCTCAAACCAGGGATGGTAACAAATAGTCCTTGGATCAGACCACTTTGGTAGTGCAGAAAACTTGCAGGTCCCCCAGTCTGTCCTTGGGATTTTCTAATTACACAATAATAAATTCTAAGAGAAAGCAGCAAGACCAGCCCAGACTTTCCATCTAGAAGTACCATAGAGCCTAGCCCTAACATCTGAAGTCTAGAAGGAGGCTGGAAGAATGGGCAAACAAAAACAAAACAAACAGCACACTATAAAAAGCTGTTATGGTGGCAAGGGCATATAAAACAATGCAAAGAAAGAGAATGACTCCAAAACATCTGCAAGCAAAGCCTTGGAAGAAAAGACATTTTGAGCACAAACTAAACTAGAATTTTTAGAAGAAGTGAAACAAATTAAGAAAGTTTAAATTGTTTTTTTTTATAAATGGAATTAAAATGCTTACGGAAAATATTGGGGGGAAAAATGAGACGTACGGAAGAAAGAATTGGAAAGGGAATTAGTAGTTTAGTGCAGGGAGGTACAAAACCTTTCCCAAGCAACAAACTCTGAAAATTAGAGTGGACCAGTTAGAAGCCAGTGACTTCATGAGGCAACAAGAACTATTAAAACAGAATTTAAAAGCTCAAACAAGGAAAGGAAATGTGTTATCTTGTAACAAAAGCAAATGACCTGGAAAAGACATTGAAGTGAAAAATTTAACAATCGTTGATTATATGAACCCTCTCACCAAAAAAAGAGGCTGGGCATCATATTTCAAGAAATCTTCAAAGAAAATTGCCCAGATCTGTTAGGACCAGGGAGCAAAGTGGAAATAGAAAGGATTCAGTGGTTACTTCTTGAAAGAAACCTCATGATGAAAACTTCCAGGAACATTATAGCCAATATCCAGAGCTCCCAGGTGAAAGAAAAATGCTGGAGGCAGCCAGAAGGAAAGAATTCAAGTATTAAAAAGTCACAGTCATGATCACACATGATTTAGCAACTACCACTATAAAAGAGTGAAGAACTTGGACTATGATATTCCAGAAGGCAAAACATAGAAGTTTATAGTCAGTAATAACATACTCAGCAAAACTGGGTATTACAGGGGACAGCAATAAATCATTAATAGAAGAAATAGACTTCTAGGCAGCCTGAGGAAAAGAAAAGAGTAGTACAGAAATTTTGAAGTACCAGCACAGGAGCCAAGGTTAACATAGTAAGGTGAACAGAAAAAGCAATCATAATGAGGCTAAACCACTGATATTCTAATCTGTGAAGATGCTACATGTGTCCCCTCTGAACCCTCCCATCATCAGGTGTCACAGGGGCAATCCCGTTAGAGAAAGCGTGGTTGTGTTATGTCTTGAGAATCTTAAGAAAAGAATGGGAAGAACATACTGGGAAAGAGGTAGAAAAGGAAAAGGTAGATTAGGGAATATTATCTCACATAATTGGGGTGTACAACTTGACATCTATACAAAGAGGAGGATGTGGGCAGAATGGCTGACATTTGAACCTCACTTTCATCCAAACTGGTCAAAAGAAGGAAATACCCATAGTTGGGCACAGAAATACATTTCTCTTATCAGGGAAGTAGGGAAAGGGGGGAAGGATGATGATGAATTGGAGAGTAGATTAAGAGAAAGATTAGTTCTAAATAAAATAAACTCTAAAGATGCACAAAAAATATTTATAGCTCTTTTTCAAGTAGCAATCTGATGAGGTGCTCATATATTGGGGAATGGATAAACAAATCATACAATAAATATGATGAAATACTATTGTGTTGAACTCTTATCGACATATGACCAACTAGGATTCTGGAGGCCTAGTGATGAAGCATGCTGTTCACCTCCTGATAGATGAAGGATTTAGAATGCAGGATGAACCAAATTTATTTTGGACACGGCCAGTGGGGAAATTTATTGTGATTGACTACACGTGTTCATAGTGGGTTTTGTTTTTCTTGTATTGTCTTATGAGAGAAGGGAAGTTAGATATTTTTTTTTAAAAGAAAGAAAGACACTTGAACTATGGACTCACTATGAGCCAAAAGTGTGATGTGGTAGCTAAAAAGTTGATGCATTTTAAGGTTGCGTAAATACTGGTCCTACTGTATTCTACATTGTTTAGATCATAACAGGGTGCCACATTTTGAAAAAATATATTGACAGATTTGAACTAGGGAGTTGAATGAGTGATGAGAAGGGGATGAATATGAGAGAGGGAGTAAATATGAGTATTAGTTGAAGGAACTGGGGAGTTGGGGGGACCAGAAAGGCCTAAGAAAAAGGTTAGTCTAGAGCAGTGGTTCTCAACCTGTGGGTCACGACCCCTTTGGGGGGAGTTGAACAACTCTTTCACAGGGGTTGCCTAAGACCATGGGAAAACACATATTTCTGATGGTCTTAGGAACCTCCTCTATCTGTCCGCCCACATGCAGACACGCCCACATATGACTATTAAAGGGTCCTGGCATTAGGAAGATTAAGAACCACTGGTCTAGATGAACTGATTCATTCTATTCAACTAACATTTATTAGGCACCTAGGTAGTATAGTAGATAGAGTGTGGGGCTTGGAGTCAGAAAGACTTGTTAAAATTTGACCTCAGACACTTGGTAGCTGTGTGACCTTTAAACCTGTTTGCCTCAGTTTCCTCATTTGTCAGATCAGCTGGAGAAGGAGATGGCAAACCACTCCAGTATATTTGCTAAGAAAACCCCAAATGAGTCACAAAGAGTTGTACATGATTGAAATGATTGAACAACACATTTATTAAGCATGTAGTATACGCTGATAGGTGCTAGGTGAAACATGAAATTCAGGTAAAATAATGGTTCCTGCTTTAATACACCCTATATTCTAAAAACAGGGAGGAAAAGCCACATCTGCAGATAAATTACAGTGGTACATGATTTTAGCCAAGCTTAAGTGTGCCTAAATGAGTTGGAAAAGCAGAAAACATAATACTATGTGAAATCTTATGGAGAAAACTAACCTTTCCAATCCCTTGGAATTAAATGTGAATTTTATCATTCTGAAAATTGACTGTGTACCTGTCAGCAAATAGCTGTTAAAGTGTGCCTTTTGTGTAGAGTACTACACATTTTATTTGATAAAATTCAGTACTGATAGTCTTAGATACTAGGCAAATTCCAGATAACGTTGTCACTTCAACCAGTGTCTTAATCATTGGGTTGGAGATTTCTCTTTGGAATTGGAGAAGTTCAGACAAGGCATTGTGATGTAACAAGAGCTGCCTTATATCTTCATGTGTCGAGTGGGATGGGAGTTGGTACGTGTTCCTTAATATATACCTGGAGCTGAGGGATAGGGAAGAGAAAGACAAGCAGATTTGACCAAAGAAGCTCAACTTGGGGCTTAGAATATTTTCTAGTTTGTGCCTTGTGCCCTGTGATGATGACAAGGACCTAGTAAGGAGAGTCTGGAAAATAGCTGGGGAGGAGGAAGGCAGGAAAGATGATGGAGAATAAGGTGCTTGTGGGAGGCAGTAGAGTTCCTGAATCCTTTCTAGCTGATTCTTAAATGCCACGCCAGGCCCTGGCCTATAGGTTTTTAAATTTCGTTTTTGTTTTTATTTTTATGTTTTGCTTCTAATATATAACGTTAGGAAAATGCTTTTGAAAAGAGCCAGAGAACTGAACTAGTAATGGGTTAAAGTTGTTCAAAGGCAAATTTAGGTTTTCTGTAAGGAAAAACTTTGACACTAAAGCCCACCACCATCATCATGTTTCCAAATTAATCTGGAATGTATCATTAATTTATTTGTATGTGTGTGTGTATGTATATTATATATAACATGCACACACATACATATACATATCATTGTAAAAAGCATCGTTTGGTTCCTAAGGCAATTTACTAGAATGTATGTATTCCATGTGCATCATCAGTCCAGAAGACTTTTCATGAGAGGATGGGAGAGAGGGGAAAGGTGAGTGGTATTTAGCTGTTCTTATAATTATCTGTGCTCCTGATAAGGTCCTTGGTCCTGTTATATCTTGTCCATTACTTTGGAAGTCCCCGAATATCTAGTATCTTCCTTGCTGTAAACTTCCAGCTTCCTACTAATTGACACCTACCCTTAATATGTTCTAATTAGGCCTGAGCAAGATCTTGCCTTTCTCTATAAAATAAATGCCTGGCCTTCTCTCACATTAGGAAGTGATATTGTTGTGTGAGATGGAACCTAGGCATACCACATTTGGAGGAGTAGGGAGTGCTTGGCATAACCTGCATGTTAGCTAAGTAAAGAAGATCATCTCTCATGTGGTCATTGATCTCTTAGATGATCTCATCCAGGCCTGGATTCCCTCTTTATGTTTCACATATATAGTACCCCTCTAGAAAACCAGTTATGAGTATACTCCACAAGTGACCTTCCTTTTCACAACTCTTCTAATCTGCTGACTCTTCCCAGATGTCTCACAGTAAGTGCTGCCCATTGTGCCAATGAAAATATGAGATGCAAAGGGCTATTGACCAGTCTGCTGTTGCTTTTGAAATCCTTAAGTTCTAGAAAAGCAGATGCAGCAGAACTTGTACACTATATTTATGGAAAAATGCATAAATTAACGTAGCTATAAAAAATGCGTACATAAATGTACCTGTGTGTAATGGTAATGGAATTTAAAGATGCCCCTGTATTGGTTTGGTTTTTGGGTTGAATGTTAAAACCCAGAGCTTGTGAATCCCACTTGTGGACTTGTTAATGTGAAGAGAGAAGGCTGAACTGGGAGGAGCCGTGGATTTTGAGAGAGGACCAAGCCAGGAGAAGGCCCAAGCAGAGGAGGCCAGAAGGACTTTTGCGAACTGCCACCTGGAGCTGCCAAGAAATGAGGAGGCATGGCTATGGTGCCTGTATTTTGTCTGTCTGTTTTGATGTTGTTTTGCCAGATTTACCTGCTGGTGAAGGACAGTGCTGCTGTTGTAGAGGTCCTGGAACCTTGCTGTTGGTTCAGAAGCCCTGAAGGAGGATTTTTTTGTATGTTTACAGAAATCCTGGAAGAGGGCATTGCTGATGTTTTCGGGGGTTCTGAGACTGTTCTGCAGGCAGAGAGTGACTTGATGAGGACACTAGCAATGTATAGGGTGGCTTTGTTGAGTTTTGTCCCCCCAGGAACAGGAACAGGGATTGCTGAGTACTTGCCTCATGTCAGGATGAAGACAGGACCTCTCCTTGGACATTGAATGTTGTGATGATATCTTAACCTTGTTGTAGCTTAAGGGTAGATGGCCTTTTGTGTTCTCCTGCCCCTTTTGAGAAAGTGCTTGGCATTGATGGATGGTATTATAATTCAGTTGTGATCCAGGGGTGGGAAACCTTTGACTTTTTTGTGCTCTTTGGTTGACCCAAAGAATGTACTTGGAGATTGGAAACTAATCTTCATTTGAGAAGAGGCTAAATGAATGTACTGCCCAGGAATGGGCTACTTTGACTACTAGCCAGGGGTGGAATACTTGGACCTTGGTACTTTGCAGTTGAATTGAGAACTTACTTGCTAAATGAATGAGTTACACTGTATTTTGATTTTCTCTGTTCTGTGAATTAATAGAGTTTGCTATGCTGATAATCCAAACCTTGGAAGTTGCCTTTGCTTGGAATTACACTGTGTTGTTGGAGTGTATGTTTGTCAGCACAGACTTCAGTTGAGAAGATTGAGACAGTGGTTGGTTTGAAAGGAGACAGAACACTTTAGGTAGGCTAGTAGTGAGCGCAAAATCATAGAGATGAAAGAAGAGCAACAGAGCAAGAAATCAGGACGGGAAGATGAAGGGAGGCCACAGTCACTATGAATGTTAGATTGTGTCTTGTGATCAGTATTGTGGGTAATGAGATTGGAGAAAAGATGGGCTCATTGACTCCTCTGTATAGGCCTTCTAAACTAAGACTTAGGAGTTAGAGTAACGAGCCATTTAGGGTGATGTAGCCATGGCTATAGCCTTTTCTCTTTCTTTGGTCTCTTTGTATGTATTGACCTAATAGTGATATCTCTGGGTCAAAGGGTATACACAGTTTAATAGCTTTTTGGAGCTTAATTCCAAATTGCTTTCCAGAATAGCTACATGTTTATGTAACTTTTTCCACAGCCTCTCCTGCATTTGTCATTTTCCTTGTCTGCTTTGCCAGTCTGATAGGTATGAAGTGTGGTACCTTAGAATTGCTTTTGTTTGCATAGCTCCTCTTCCCCTGACTCTCTCAGCTGAGAGCCTTGTGTCATATTTTACAGAACAAAAATGAGGCCATTCACTGTGAACTCCCTTTTCTCCCTTCTTCATTTCTTATCACCCAGGACTGGGGAACCCAGTCTTTTAACTGTCAATAGTCCCTGAAATCAACATATGTCTCTTCTTTTTACTTCCTTAAAAAGGGGTTTATTTCTCAAAACTACTAGAAATCCTGTAAGAGGTACACTAGTAAGTAAAAGAGGAAAGTTACAAAGTTATATAGGTATTTTCACCTTAGACCTGGTTTTCTATACGAATGAATAGGAAAAAAGATCTGATTATTTCATCTACTACCCTCGCTCTGATCTGATTCAGCCATTATGCCATCCAATAGTACATCCTTTCATTTACTGTTAAGCCTCATGAGGTCATATTTCCGGGCCCCCCTGCTCCTGACTCATTGATAGGTCTGCAGTTATAGGAATGTCCTAGGTTTAGTTATCAGGAGACACTTTTACTTTGCTATTGTACTTGCTTATCTCCAACTTTAGGTCTCTACATGTATCAGGTGTGTAGGGAGATATAGTTAAGACTGGCAGATTATTTTATAGATTGCATAACAAACAACACCAAAAATCCTAATAAGCTATATAACTTCAAAATATCTTTTCATAGCTTCCTTTATTAATCAGGACAAGGTAAAATTGGCATAAAAATGGCTTTGGGATTTTCTGTGGTTTGAAATTATCTGTATCGCAATTTATTTCCCTTTCACTGGTATAGATCCTCTAGAGTTGCCTTAATTGGCATTGTGAATGGGAAAATCATGCCAAATTATAAGGTTAAATGGAAATCTCTTCAACTGGAATTCAGCCTTTTGGGTTCTTGCCTCCTACCCTTTATTTATAGAAATACCCTAATTGCCTCCTCTGTCTCCCTCACCTCCCTAAATGTTTTGTAACCAAATGGTTAAATTCTGCTTTGAAAATAGCATCAGTGCTCCAGTGAATTCAGTCCTTTGCTGTATATTTGGCCTAGTATTCCTTAGAAGAAAAGGGATGTGAAGTAATAGCTAGAGAGAGAACTTGGAAATCCGGAAGACCTGAATTCAAGTTCTGTTTCTGACTGCATACTGGCTTTGCATCCCTGGGCAGGCCAAATTGCAGAGCAGGTGCTGAAATGTGTTGGTAGAAGTTCCCTTACCAGGAGCTCCCTACACTGATGAAATCACAGGTCTGGTCAGAACATTCCTGAGGAATGTGGAAAATCAGGATTTTGGCAGAGCCCTAAACAAGCAGCAAGGGGGTGGGGAGAGCTGCAGAGTGGTAACAGGAAGCTTCCCATGGAAAAGATTAGTTCTGAGTTAATGCACTTCTGTCCTCCAGGAATTCTGAGATAAGTGGGAGGAGTTTTTCTGAAGGAAAAGCCTTTGAGGATTTTTTTTTTTGTTTTGATTTTTTTTTTTCCAAACAGGTTATTAGGAGATAGGGGTTGAGGGCCCAGGAGATGAGGGTGACTTGATAACCTAGGTACCTTGTACAGGGAATTGGCAAAGCTGCCAGAGGTGGTAGGAACGGATCAGAGATTTGCTTCTTGCTGTAATACTGCTGCCTTAACGGAGCAGGTTGTTAACCTTGGAGAAATGTGGATTCTCTGGAAGGAGACTAGCAGGTCTTTAAATAGTTTTAAAATCAGTTCTGCACATCTCTGCTTTCATTAAACCTAATGAAGACCTGCCATTAGGTGTACACCTAAAATCTATCTCTAAAGTATTCCTTGCGCCAGTGTGTCACTTCATTAATGCATTCAAAGAGCTGACTATCAAAACAGCTTTTGGGGTACATAAAAGGCAAAGTAGTATTTCCTATATTGGAGATGAATTAGCAAAATTAAATTTATATCCTAAATTAAATTTTAAACTTTAAAGTCTGCAGGTGTGAATGGGCTGGCCTAGTTTCCCCATTTGCAAAATTCTTTAGGTTAGATTAATTGTCTTATAGTGAACTTTGAAATATGTGCATTTATTTCCTTGTTAGGTGGAAGCCTGAGTTTTGATCTATGTTCTACCTTAAACCAGCTGCTTGAGAGGATTTCGTGATCACATGACCCTGGACATGGATGCTGTCTTGTCAGATTTTGTCCGTTCCACAGGAGCAGAACCAGGATTGGCCCGTGATCTTTTGGAAGGTGAGGAATTGGGAAAAAATATTTTTTAATTGCTGAATTGGCTTAGAAATTTGAAGATGGAAGAAGGATTAGCATATGATAGTTTACTGTCAATAAAATCATCATCAAATTCTTCTTAATGATTACTAACCATAATTTTAAAATGAAAAGTTGCTCTCCTACTATCACCAAGTATATTATTGAATTGCTTCCTTCTCCTTCAGGTCACTATGTGCTCAGGACTGTAGACTAATTTTCATATTAGCCTAAAAATAACATGAAGAAAAATCTCCTGGGAAAATGTATTTAGTGTATCTTGAAATATGATTTTGATTATTAGTTCTTTGGCATTTTTCATGCCATTGTGCCTTACTCTCCTCTTCTTGTTTTAATTAGTGTGGATAATTGTAGAATGTGTTGGTTTATAGTTTTTATTTTACTGTCTACATGCCCATGTGACTGTCCTGGATTATAAAATCCTGTAGGGCAAGAACCATGATGTTCTTTATTCTCTTCCTTTCTCTCCACTCACATAGCCTAGTCTGAACTGCTTATCACTTCGCACCCAGACTATTTCCTAATTGGTCTCCTTGCTGAAAGTCTCTTCCCCCTCCCAATCCATTCTCCACCAAACTGCCAAAGTGATTTTCCTAAAGTACACATCTGATCATGTCCATCCTCTACTCAATAAACTCCAGTGGTTTCCTTTTGCCTGTAGGATCCAAATATAAATTCCTTTGTTTAGCCCTTCACAAGTTGTCCTCAACCAACCTCTCTGGTTTTCTTCACTGTAGAGCCCAGCCAAACCGGGCTCCTTGCCATTCTTCACACATACTTTCCTATCTCTTATTTCTGAGTATTTGTGCTGGCTCTCCCTGATGTCTGGAATGCACTGCCACCTCACCTCTGCCTCTTAGAATCCCTTGTGTCCTTCAGAACTTTGCTCAAATGATACCTACTCATAACCTTTCCTGATCTTAGCTGCCAGTTTTTTCCTAACCCTCTTAAATGTATCCTGTATTTATTTTGTACATACTTATTTATAAACATGTATCTCCCAGCAGAATGTAAGATCTTGAGGGCAGGGGCTGTTGCATTTTTGTCTTTATATTTTCAGTATCTAATAGTGCCTGGCACATAACCAGGTGCTTAATAATTGCTTGTTGATTGATTTATGATTGATTTATGACAATTCTTTGTATGATTCTTTGACTTGCAAAGTAAATGCCTTTTGATGATGATGGTGAGACATAATAAAACAAGAGGATGAGATTAAAGCGGATCCGAAGCAGGAATCATTATCTTCTTTCCTTCCTTCCCTTTGCCCCCAACTTCCCCCTCTCTTCAGCTTCCCTGTTTCAGAAGTTCCTAAGTGCTTTTTTACTGACTAATTCTCATTGGATTTCTTTATCGTTATTTGGCCTGATTGGAATTTTAGGTTTTTGCTGGAGTAGGTGTAGATGAACTAGGCAACCTGCCACTCTGTTCAGGCAGCCATGCTGGCCAGAAAGCTTTTATTGACTTGATTATTCAATGGTGAATTGTTAGATCACTAAGAGGGATAGGATTAACTCCATAAGACAATTTAATATCTGTTCAGTGACCTGTGAGAGAAGTTATTTGTTGAGTACTAAAGAGAGGCTTAGGTATAGGATTTACTGTAGGTTAATCTCTATCAGATCCAGTCTCCTCAGCTCAGTCAAAAAAAATTTTTTTAAAGGAAAAGACAAGATAGCAACAAACACATTTGCTCCTCCTTAGTTTAATTTTGGATTACCTTTCTTTGACATTCCTTCAACTTTGGTGGGACCTGACTGGTGGCCCAGTTTCGAATGGAGAGTGTTTTGTCTCTCTCAAGCAGCCTTTTCCCTACCTTGTCTTTTGGGAGATTTATCTTGTTACCAATGTTCACCTCTTCTGTCTGAGTTAGACTAATCTTCCTGAAAGGGAGAATGACTTATGTATGTGTCAGAGGGATGGGGATAGGGTTTCACTTGTGGGGATTCATTACTACATACTTTCTCTTAGGGTGTTTCCCCATAGCCCAGGGCCTTTGAATTTGTTTGATTGTCAGTTCTGTTTTAATTTGTTTGAAATCAAATTAGAGTCTCTTGTGGGCCCTTCCTGGCCATTCTGAGGTGGCCTCCCTAACTATGGCCACTAAACTTTGCTTTTGTGCTGGAGACCTCTGGGTGCTTTCTGCTTCCAGACAAAACCTGACAGTCACCATTCAGGTACCAGCAGGTTTGAAGGAACAAGCAGCCTTTGTTGGAGCTGACTCCAGCCTGCATGAGCACAGCACTACTCTTAGGGAAGTTGCTAAGTCTTTTAACTGAGGCTCTTGGTTTACTTCAGTTTCTAAAAAGTGAATGCCAGTGCATTTTGGTCAAAATCCCATCAGCCTTCCTTGTTCATGTGGCAAAATGAGTAATGGAAGTTCTTTTTCAAGATAAAGGACTGAAAAGGGCAGCTAGGTGGCGCAGTGAATAGAGCACTGGCCCTGGAGTCAGGAGGACCTGAGTTCAAATTTGACCTCAGACACAACACAAAAACTAGCCGTGTGACCTTGGGCAAGTCACTTAATCCCAGTTGTCCTCCCAAAAAAAGCAAAAAAAAAAAAAAAAAGATAAAGGACTGAAGATTTTATTTTGAGTCATCTCACTTTTGTATAGTGAAATCTGGGACTCTTTTCCATTTTTATGCCCTACTATCATTCTCTTCAGTCCTTGACTGCTGTCAGGTCCTTTCTGGATATGACAAAAGCCATGAGGTTTCAGATACTGTTCCATATAATAGCTTTTGCCACCATTCCCTTCTCTTCATGCTCTGCTTCTTGAAGTAAGTGGATGCTATAATAGCCTCCTAATTATTCCTCTTGTCTCTATTCCTTCCTTTCTTCTATTCATTCTCCACAGCTACCAAAGTGATATTCTTTTTTTTTTTTACAGATTAAAAAAAAATTTAATTCCTTCCCCCCACCCCCCACCCCAGTTACATTCAGGGT